>JAECXO010000089.1:1200000-1800000 GCA_018152825.1 Scaptomyza hsui
GACTACCCAGACATACCGGTGAGCTGGATAGAGTTGTACGCAGTATAAATAGTAGCATAAAGAATGCATTTGAGGAAAGCTGCCCATTAGGGAAAACGCGCAAAGAAAAAGATGACCCATGGTGGAATGACAGTCTAAAGACAATACGTCTAATCACCCGTCGCCTCTTCAATAAAGCTAAGAGAGATAGACTATGGGATAAATTCCGTGAAAGCCTGACTTCGTACAGCAAGAAGATTAGAAAGGTCAAAGGTAGGAACTATAGGGGCTTCTGCGAAAGCATAGCAAGTACGACAGAAGGTGCCCGGCTCCATACAGCACTGTCCAAACGAGAACTGGAGGCAAACCTAGCCTTGAAGCGTAGGGACAACACCTTTACGACCAGCAACATGCAAAAGATAGAACTTCTGCTTGAGACGCATTTCCCAGGGAATACACCCTGCCGTTCATGCGAAATACCTGAGACAGGGGATCAACACAGACCGACTGCTCTTGAAATTGGCATGTGCAAGGTCAGCAGTCACGATGGAGAAGAAAAAATGGGCACTTGGAACCTTCCAGCCTTACAAATCTCCTGGTCTGTCACCAGCATTCCTCCAACAGGGACAGGACATACTCCTACCCATCCTGAGGAAAATCAAGCTAGTAGCCTAGCACTCGGTCATATACCGAGTACTTGGAGTAGAGCTAGGATGGTCTTTATCCAAAGTCCTTCAGACCCATTAGCTTAACATCGTTTTTGTTGAAAACGTTGGAGAAGCTTGTGGACTACAACATTAGGAGTACTCTGCTAACACAGAGTACGCTGCAAGCCACCCAGCATGCGTATAGAGCGGACCGATCTACGGATACGGCACTTTACGAACTGCACCGCACTCTGCGGCCGGTAGTAATAAACAAAGAAGTAGCAGTTTGCGCATTTTTAGATATTGAGGGCGCCTTTGACAACATGTCATACGATGCTGTCGGGGCTGCCCTAAATAGAAGAGGCTTGGATAGCACAACTAGTAGATTGACTTCATTCCTACTAAGATCTAGGCAGGCTACGGCATCTATACAAGATAGTACCGAAACTGTTACAACCACAAGAGGTTGTCCACAAGGGGGGGTTCTCTTATGGAGTATCTTAGTAAATGAGCTATTAAGTAGACTAGCCAGGGTCAGGGCTATGCTGATAACATTATGATAATAGCACGGGGCAGGTATGAAAAAACTCTCTGTGACATTGTCCAACTGGAGCTTGGGATCACAAATGACTGGTGTATGGAGATTGGTCTCAACCTAAATACTACAAAAACCATCATCGTTCCATTTACCAGAAGATACAAGTTACAGAGAATGAGGGATATTAGGCTCACAGGGAGTCCAATAGAAACAAGCAAGTAAGTCAAATACCTTGGGGTCACATTTGACAGTGAATTAAATTTCGGGACCCATTTTCAAAATACGATTTTAAATTGCTGTAGAGCACTTTACACATGTCGTAGAATAGCCAGAAAATCATGGGGCACCTCACCAAAAATAATGAGATGGCTAAACCTAAAGGTAGTAAGGCCCTTGCTCACATACTGAGCGATTACATGGGGGGATATGGCACAGAAAATCACTGTGCTAAACAATTATGTAAATTGCAAAGAATGGCCTGTGTAGGAATTACGGGAGCGATGAGGACCTGTAACACATCGGCTCTAGATGTCCTGTTGGAGATCACACCACTCCATCATACAATTAGGCTACAAATTGTCTTTCGTTCGGGACGGTTGTGTTTCTGCGTGCTCCTAGTGTTTTATTTGGTATTATTGTGTTAAAAAATTGTCACAGTGATTGTAATTGTACTTTGTATATATATACGTGTGCATATGGTGATTTTTGTTTATTAAATTGATTTAATTTGCTGTCAGACTGACGCTGCAGAGCCTAAACACACGTACATACATATTTTTTGCTTTCGCTTGTTCTGTGCTTTTGTCTACTAATATCTATTTACGTGCGCGTGCTCTCCCGCAACAGTCCGCTCACGCTCTTATACCACGCACTTGCGGTTTTATAAGCCTACGCTCTGACGTTCTCTAACGTAAGAGCTCTCCCTCTTGCGTCCGTTATATTGCGCTCATTGCTCTTGTACCCTTCTTTTCTTGGCTCAAGCATATTATTTTGTACACCATAAAACATTTCTAATTATGTTACATTTTTCTTAAAGTTGAAAGGTAGCTTTTTCTATGGCTGAGGTAGTTCAGTCTCTCCAGGGCCACCTTACAAGAAATTTGTAGGTTGCTGGGATCAGGAGAGTGGGGAACTGAGACACCGTGCTCGGATAAGTGCGTAGTGAAGTTAGGGCCGACACCGGTGCTCCGGTGATTCGTCCCAGTGCCGTTGCGGCAGTGTAGCCACCCCTGCCAACTCTGACTCGAATGCCCCTGGTATTAACCTAGGCTGCACCAAGTTCGGAGATAGGCATGCGCCGCTTGAAAACTTTGCGGACTGTCGCAGTATTGACCGACGTACAGTCAGCGGAGTCTCAAGCGGTGGGTAAGCCACACGCCCCGTATTTGGCACTATCACTTTCTCACTTTGCTTGACCCGTTTGAATTAATTCCCGATCGCACTGGTTTCATTGTTATTCTTGGTTTTATTTATTTTCTTTTCACAGGATTTCCTACCCTACCTATTCGCACCAGACAAAGTCGTGAGAAGGGGGGGAATAGTCGCTTGGACTCGCTTACCCTGGCACCACGTGTAACCACTTCGTGTGTGTGTGTGTTCGGTGTGTGTGTTCGGTGTGTGTGTTCGGTGTGTGTATCCTTGTCTCGTATATCCTTCGTTGTCCTGCTCTTCGTGTTGCTCGCAGTTCCCTCGTAGTCCTTGTTGTCCTCGTGTTGTCTTCCCTTGGCTATTCCTTGTGTTTCCTTTTCTTCAGCTTACTGCGACTCACGATCACGGCCATCAAAACCAGACTCTTAATCACGGCCACCAAAACTAGACTCTAAATCACGGCCACCAAAACTAGACTCCTAATCACGGCCACCAAAACTAGACTCTTAATCACGGCCACCAAAACTAGACTCCTAATCACGGCCACCAAAACTAGACTCATCGCTCTAGAGTTTCGATGGCGATCGCCAACCCTTTTCGGCATGCCGTCGCTGCGGCCGCTGCCTGCGCCGTTTGGGTCGTGCCGATTCTGCTGCTGCTGGTGGCTTCGCTCTCGCTCTCTGCTGCGCTGTCATCTGCTGTGGCCGCTGCCCGCGCCGTTTGGCTCGTGCCATTCTGCTGTTGCGGGTGGCTGCGCTGTCGGCGTCGTCTGGCTGTGGTCTCGGCTATGGCCGATGCCCGCGCCGTTTGGCTCGTGCCATTCTGCTGCTGCGGCTTTTCTCTCCCTCGTAGTCTCTCTGTTGTAAATGGGTACCGTTTCTAAATGTAAGCCACTACTATGGGCCTGATTCGTATAACTAGCTCAAAATATATATAACTTAGCCTACTAATTTATCCTATAAAATTGTGACTCGTCACAAAGTCATCGTTATTTTTATAACGTAAAGATCATCGTTCGTCGAATTGACGACGTAATTTTTAAAAATCCTTTAAAAAAAATCCTATGCATGAAAACTCACAATACATGTTAGTTTTGTATTATTTTATTAATATATTTTTAGAAAAAAACGATTTCAAGTCGCTTTCCTGCAGTCTTTTGTTTATAAATAAAAATTTCACAGCTCTTCTCCATTGGGCTTGTTTTACAAAACATTAACAAAAAATCATAAAAAATAACCAAATTAAAGCAAGATTTCTTATTAAAAGTATTTTTTTTCTTAAAATTAATGCTTTAAACTAAAATAGGAACACGTTTTATGGAACATTACTTTTCATTTTGAGCAAGAGGCACAAAGCACAATTTAATGCTACCCACATAGGTGATGAACAATGTTTAGACCATAAAGATGAGACTTGCCTTTTTGCGTTGACCACTTATGTTTGTTCTTTCCTCGTAAAATGGTTTTATTGAATGATATTATGCTTGACTTGGCTATCAGTTTACATATGTAAAGGTATGTTATCCTCATCTTCACCGATGGTATCCTCTGCTGAACTCGCGTCCTCTTCATTTTCGATCTCTTCATCAGATTCTACTTCGATGTCGTCTAGGCCATATTCCAAAGCATCGTCTGGTTCATAATCGTCATCACACATGGCAAGAAAATTTTCAATTTCCTCGCCGGTGAATTTTTTTTTGGCACTCATCTTTTATTTTCACTGCACAAAGCCAAAATAGAAGAAATAAGAAGAGTTTCTATTTTTCCTTTAAAACGAAAAACTGACACAAAGTTCATCGTTCGTCGTTTCAGCTATGCATGTTTAAAAATATATTCCTACACGGATCGTATGAAGCCAAACCAACTGCGCCCAGCAACAACACAAAAGCAACTGATGCTTTACCAAAAATCAGCACAAAGCAAACAAAGAAAAAAGAGAAAAACAGCAAAATGTAAACACGCGTCGTCGAAACGACGAGTGATGACCGACCAGGGTTAACATGTTTGTCTGCTGCAGTAAAAATTGCAAAACTGTTGGTGGATCCACCCAAGATTTTATTTTATGTAGGGCGTGTGATAACATGATTCACATGAAATGTGTCAGTTTCAATGCCAAAATCAGGGACAGTTTAGCAGCTGATTCTGGTCTTAAGTTGTATTGCCATACCTGCAATGAGATAGAGAAGGAACAGTCTAAGTTCATGAGGCAGACCTTCAACTATTTCCTACGATAATCCATCAAAAAATTTCAATATAACTAAATATTGCGCCTACCAATTCACAATTTCTGCTACTCACAATCATCTGTTTTAAATCTGCGGAGGGGTGGGGAACGTCAGGTGTGGGCGTGGCATCAAATATTTGTATGCATTTTTTTTGGGGAACGTCCTTCCTTATCTTGGCACAAAGTTTGGTGGTTCTAGCCCAAAAAATGTGAAAACTATAGGCGTTTCCAATTTCAAGGAGCAGGGAGGATGGGGGCGGAAGGAGTGGGCTTGGCATCCAAAATTTTGATGAAGTTTTTTGAGGGACGTGACTAGCTATCTGCGTGCAAAACTTGGTAACTCTAGCTGTAAGAATGTGAGAAATATTTGGTTTTATCGGTTTTCAGTTAACGAATTTATCGATTTCCCAGCCTTCTAGTAGGCGTGGCACACTGATCTTAACACATTATCTGTCGCGCCTACAGACAAACATAATTGCAAAGTTTCTAGCTCTACGCGTGTCGAAAATAGTTGCGTTCATACAGACGGACAGACGGACGGACACCATGACGGACATTGCACAAAATAAGCTTAGTCTAAATGAATAATAAAACACAAAATAATTTGTCTCTTAGATATTTCATTTTAAATTTAAATATGTCACTACTTGTTCAATATCTTGTTCATCTTCTTGCGATATATTTAAATATTTTTGTGGCAAATTATATGAGTTGCAACACATTCCTCTTCGACTCAATCCATAAGTATCTGTGAAATTGAAATCAATGCAAGCCTATAATGCTTTTAAATGCATTTAAATGTTTTTAATGTATTTAAAAGCATTTTGTTTCTTAATTTGGTTTTGACAATATTCATTTGGCTAAAAACCCGTTCAACCTTCGCATTTGACCAAGGTAGCGATAAAATATTTATATAATTATTTATATACATGCATACCGCCGCTTCCTGCTCCTCCGTTTTCGAAGATTTTTTTTGGAAAAATCTGTGTTATGCATCTAATTAACAGAGCCAACTGTTGCCGAAGATAAAACATTTTGGCTGCTACTGTGCAATTGCAATAGAAGCAGTAGGCTTTTGTTGCATCTCCATGTACCTTGCACAGCCACTCCTTGAAATAGCTATTTTGCAACCAGGCGTCGCAAACCAATTGCTTATAAAGGATTTTTGGCGTATTTATTCATAAAAATTCGCAATGAAAAAGTGACTGGTTGCATCAGAATTCTTATCGATAGCAATTTACGCGATTATTGATGTACGATCGGCAAAAATTAACAAGTTTCGATATATGTAAACCAAAAATTGGAAACGCCAATAGTTTTGACATTTTTTTGGCTAGAGCCACCAAACTTTGTGTCAAGATAGGTATTAACGTTCCCCACAAATCTGCATCAAAACTGTGGATGGCACACCCACTCCTTTCGTCCCCATCCTCCCTGCTCCTTGAAACTGGAAATGTCTATAGTTTTCATATTTTTTGGGTCAGAGCTACCAAAGTTTGTGTCAACGTAGGTAATTGTGTTTCCCAAATAAACTGCATCAATATTTTGAATACCACGCTCACTCCTTCGGCCACCATCCTCCCTGCTCCTTGAAATTAAAAATGCCTATAGTTTTCCCTTTTTTAGGCAAGAGCCAGCAAATTTTGTGTCAAGATAGGTAATGACGTTTCCCAAAAAAAACTGTATAAGAAATTTGGATGTCACGTCTACCTCTACCGCCGCTTTTAAAACGTTAATGCGTATGTCTTTCACATTTTTCGAGCTACAGTCCCCAAATTTGGTAGGAAGATAGAGTGACGTCTGCAAAGGATCAGCATCAATGGATGCCACGCTAACCCAAGACACAAACCCTATTAAATCGGAATCGGCTATATCTTTGACAGTTTTTTAGCTAGAGCCACCAATCTTGGTAGGAAGATAAAAGGTGAGATATTAAAAAAATTTATTCAAAAATTTGGAAGCCACACCCACCTCTGCCGTCCACCATTTAAATTTTTAGTTGTTCAGTTATCTTCCACAGTTTTTGAATTTGGTAACACAATAGCTGGCGATGTTTACCACCAGGCCCACTCCATCCGCCTCTGGATTCCCCCTTTGCAATAAGACTCCTTATCATCCGTTCTTTTACTGGTATCAAAGTATTCGGGAGTCGGTTGCGTCCGACTGCAACGTTTTCACTTGTTTTAATTTTTTTTTCAAAAATTGTTTAGAAACAGATCTTCACATTTTTTTACAATTGAATGTATAAAGCTGTTAAGTTAAATATGAGTGAATATAAAGCAGTGATGTCACCACCCATAACTCCCATACCTACTTTGTTTCTGTAATGGCTCTCAGGCATAGGCGAGCACTTTGCGTATACATACATAAACTGCTCATTCCATAAGCAATGCAAAAAAAATAAATGAACAATTTTTTTTGTTCGTCTATTCATTGCCTATGCTCAGCAGCATACTAACGGATCTTTCATATATTTGTTGTTGGGCAACGAAATTTCAAGGGTTTTTTTTTGTTTTTTTGCAAACGAGACTGCACTTAAAAATAAGCGTGTATAACAATCAGTTTACGCACAACCCTATATGAGTGCTGGTCATTATTATTACTTTTTCTTGTCGTTCAAATGTATATAAGAATCTTTGTAGTGATACCTGCCTTACTTGTATTTGTGTATTTTCTTTATAAGTATTGTGATAGCTCTTCCATAAGCATTGTTTTTACATCACTGATTCAAAGTATGTATTACGTTGTTATCCTATATTTGAGTGTTTTTGTTGTTTACTCGCTCTCTGCGCACAAGTTGGCCTTAAGGCGCCACTTACTAAAATTTCGCAGAAAAAATTTGTTGTACTTTTTTTGAGTTATCCCTTGTTGTCATTTATTGGCATTAGAGAAATTAACGTGGTTGGTCAATGACTTCCAATGTTTTTCATTTTCTTCCTCGACGAACCCGGGCTTTGGAACCGAACCCTGGGTTCCAAAATATTCAGAACCCGGTTTTGGAACCTCTGCGAATTTTCAACCTAGGGTTCGGAACCCCAACCGAACCAAAGCCGATTTTTCAGGGGCTTGCAGCTCTGGTTAAAATAGTCTACCATTTTTTAAAATATCATAAAAAATACTTGTGAAGAGATTGTGAAAAACTTGTTGCCGACCAGTGTACATATATTAAGATGGTAAATTTACTTTTAATAAGACAAGATTTTAAATAAAAGAGCAATAAACTTTACCAAAAACCCAGTCGAGATTTCCCGAATAGTAGATACCCCGAACCTTAACTTAACGCGAACAGTCATTGTCTGTATGCTTCTGTGACTAAACTATAATCTTCGATATATCTGGTGTTTCACAACCGATTTCGATGTAGTTTTGACAGAATTTAATTATTTTGTATCAAATTTCCAAAACGATCACATGTGTATATTAGAAACGGAAATAGTTGTCGAAAATCGAAAGCAAAGGACTCAGGAGTATTTCCACTGCTCAGCTATTCTCAGCTTTGTTAAGTTAACAGTAACTGAGGCTGAACCTTTCGTGAATTCTCCCATAAGGAGTTAACTGTAGTAAAACAGAGTGTAAATGTTTACTGAAGAATAACTGAAGAGAAACTGGTTCATTTGAACACTTGTTCGATAAAACATCGCTGTTAATTTGCTCTGTTAATGTCACAGTCGCAAAATAGATGATTGTAAATAGCAGAAATTGTGAATTGGTAGGCGCAATATTTAGTAATATTCAAAAAAAAAATTTAAATTTGGTTTTTTGTTGGTTTATAATCCATATAATATAATCCATACGATAATTATCGTAGGAAACAATTAAAATGGGAGCCATGGTTCAAAGGATTGCTTTTAAAACTGTGGGCGAATAATTTTGTTGCACTTAGGGCAGTTCAAAACAAGTAAGAAGGCTCTAGTCGAGATTTCCCGACTAGGAGATACCCCGAACCCTGTACATAACGCGTACAGTCATTGTCTGTATGCATCTGTGACTAAACTTCAATCTTCGATATCTCTGGTGTTTCTTAACCGATTTCGACGAAATTTTCAGAAAAGTTATATCGTTACCCATTATTTCAACCCCTTTTTTACATTTGCCAAATTCGAGGAATTTTTGTAATCGATTGCATGTGTATATCGAAAACGGAAATAGTTATCGAAAATCGGAAACAAACTTGTTCTGCCTAGGACTTAGATGAGCTTATGTTCAAGATCTGAAGTCTCTAGCTCTTATAGTCTTTGAGATCTACGCATTCATACATACAGACGGACATGGCTATATCGACTCGGCTGTTGATGCTGATCAAGAATATATACACCTTATAGGGTCGGAGATGCTTCCTTCTGCCTGTTACATACTTTTGCACAAAACCATGTGAGGTTGCGAATAATAATAGAATTTTATGTTTTGTTACTTGTAGTTATTTGAGAGCATACATGTTAAAATACCAGCGTATGTTAAAGCTTATCATCAATACATGCATTTGTTTGTATGTGTATTGGTTTGGCTTTGGCGCTAGAGCTTTATCTCTTGCAAGCTGAGCTTGCATGTGCCCGTCAAATTGTACTCAAAATGCAGCGAGAGAAAGCTTGCACTCATTAAGCCCATGCGCATAAGCTTTCGCTCGAAAGCCCTTGAATTTTTAGGCCTGACGCACTTGCGCTCTGAGCATTAGGGAGACTCTTGCTGAAGCGGTGGTCAGAAGCGGTTGTGGGAGTGCGTGCGGTTTATTTTATTACCGGCTTCACACAACATGTTATACGCTTGACCCAAAATCTAATCTGAAGACATCTGAGACATCCGAAAGACTTTTCTCGCAATATTACCGCCAATGTTACCGTGCGCGTGTGTCAAAGTTAGTGTTGATGTGTGAGGTGCAATGTGCGTGTGTGTGTGCTAAGAGAAATGTCCATTATGTGCAGATTACGTCGCAAGTAATCACGCCTGGCTGTGCACTTGCTATATGCCGAATTATTGATGCCCCAAAAGTGAATTTGACGCACACACCGACTACCGTATACTCTGTCATTGCACAAATTTACTGCACAACCACCACTCTCAGCATTGGTCACCCGCATCACTGTACACTTTGACCACGGTACGATATTTCGCCTTTCTGCACTTCCTTTTGATGCCATCTGGAAGATCGTCATCGTTTTTATCTGGTTTGCTCCGAGTAGTGCAAACACGACATAACCACATTTAAGACCTATGGATCTACGTATGGACCAGGCAAACCCCAACCCTATCGCAAAGTTATTTTGATGACATCAATGGATTAAACATTTCAGCGAGCTATATCGTTCAAAATTTGTATTTAATATTAAGATTTGATTTGTTGAGTACGATACTTTTAAAATTTTAATTATATCTTCCAGTTGAGCGCTTTATTTCGAATTGTTGCATCTATACCTTTTGATTATCATCACCTACAGCTCATCTACGTCGACAGGCCTGCTGACAGCGATGGATTTAATAAAAATAATGAGGTTGTAAGTGCGGCATAGCCGATACGTAGTCGCATCAAGTTATGCAATACTATTCAATAAAGCGCCCAGCCCAGCCCAAAGAAGATTTTGTACTAAAACTGTTAACTTTTAGTATCGTAAAGTAATATATACATACCATTAACGTAAATTATATAGATTATTGAATCTTTTGAATTATGAATTTGGATTATGAATTGTTATATCGAACATCAATTTGAATTAATTATATTATACTTTATAGAAATGAATTAATTTCTTTCTTTTAAAGGCACCTTAGGTTTACAGCATCGCAGGCATATTAAGGGTAGGATCAAGTAATATTTTCGATTGACTCCTACAGGTTGGGTGGGTAAAGATGGAGAACAATACCATCGCAGTTTTCTAAATATAGATAGGATATTATACATATTGGTTCTGTTTCATTTTCTCTGGTTTCCAATCCCTCGGTTGTCGTTTCTGTCTACATTATTATACTGTAACACCGTTTGTCTAGGCAGCACAAGACCCACGCCACTTTTCCCTGAGCAAGGCCGCACAAAATAGTAGTCAGAGTGTGCAAGCCGAAACAGACTTTGTAAGTGTACGTTACAGTAAATTGGCGCCCAACGTGGGGCCCGAACGTTTGTTCCTTATGCAGTATACCCAGAACGTTTGTATTTGTCGTTCGATTGAACATATTGTTGTTAGGATGGTTACCGTATATTATCTTAGAATAATAGTAACACCCCGCGATTCCCAAATTACCTTCCATATTCCTTTTTGGTTACCATTTACCACCCACTTACTTGATTGTTAGATTCTGATGGGACTTGCTATTTACCTCGGAAATGCTGGCATTCTGATTATTGTCGGAACCAGACCAGGAGATAGGGTAGTTCCAGAACTTTGATTTATATTTATTATCTCTTTTTGAGAAATAGAAGAATTTTTGGTATTTAAATCAATTGTTCGTTTGGTACCAAATTGCGTAGGATTTTTTAGTTCTGATAATGAGTCAGTTCTATACCACGTAATCGAAATTCAAAAAATAAATAATATTTCTGATTTAAATTGAGATTGCTCAGACTGGCGATACCGGTCCGTTCCTCTTTAAATTGGGAATTATACACTCCTTTAAAATTTTATTATTCAATTCTGTTTACGGATTTAATGTGTATATACACCTGTCAATTATACCTGCGGTGCTAGGCCTTTGGATAAGTCCTTTATAATGTTTATTATCGATTTCAATTTAAAAATAAATAAATATTTTTAGCGTTACATAAGTTTTGACTTCGCGTCTTTATATTTCTAAGTTTAAGTTGTTATATTCTAATATTGCTATGGCAGTAAGACGTAGTGTAGAAGATTTAAGAGCTGTTGCCTCTAGTGAACCTGTTGCGTGCATCATTTGTAAACACACCACCACAGAGAGTGAATATATAGAAACACCGTGTAAACATAAGTTTCACAAATGGTGTATGTTGGAATGGCTTGAAACCAAAGAGTCATGTCCTGTGAGTAGACAATTCTGTTCCAGAGCCATGATTCAAATAAGGGAGGGAGCAACTTCTGAGGCTAAGACCCCGTCTGAACGTAAAGACACCCCACAAGCCAATACTGTAGCGGTTCCCAAATCTCGAATGAACACCAGATCGACCTCGCGTTATACTAGTAATGCCCGACCAAATCCGAACTTATCTTCCAAACGTGATTTATCTCGACCGGGAGGCACTAATGAGCCTAATGCTATCTCTGAAGAGCGTATCCAACACTTAATTTATGACTCTTTAGAGAGCTTTAAGAAGAGTATGACTGCAGCTATGACCGAGCAACTGAGTGCAGCCGTTCGTAGTCTATCGTTGTCTACCCATCATCGTGAAACTCGTGACGAAGGTCAACTTGATTGGGATAATGACATCGCGCAGCCACGCCCACGCTAAAGTAATGCTAGCAATAGTCGGAGTAATAATCAGAGATCTAGAAGTCCTTACAATAGCGCAAACGTAAGTGAGGCAGTAGTAGAACATCCCGATCGAATTTCTAATGTAGTTTCCAATTGGCGTATCAAGTTTAGCGGGTTAGCTAATGATATCCCAGTTGAGGATTTTATATATAGAGTAAATTGTTTGACCAGTCGATGCCTGAATGGGAATTACAATCTTCTGGTTCAATTTGCTCATCTCCTTTTCCCAGGACCAGCTT
Organism: Scaptomyza hsui; assembly: GCA_018152825.1. NCBI lineage: Eukaryota > Metazoa > Arthropoda > Insecta > Diptera > Drosophilidae > Scaptomyza > Scaptomyza hsui. The sequence goes on from JAECXO010000089.1 coordinate 1,212,426, forward strand.
TATCTTTTTACTGGCGCGTCCATAGAACGGCAGTTAATATGAATTGGTTCGAATTGTGTAGTCGCTTGCAAGAACGGTATCAGGCTCAGCGCACTGATCGTGACATCAAAGCTGCTCTTCGTCGAAGAAAGCAAGGCAATAACGAAAGCTTTGATGAGTTCTTGGATGCTATTCTATCGATTGCAGATTCTTTGCGTGAGCCTTTATTGAACTCCGATTTAACCATCGAAGTCAGGCATAACCTTAAACCAGAATTAAAGCTCGAGTTATTGCATGTCGACACGCCTGATTTAGCAAGTCTTCGTAAGGAATGTCATAGGCATGAAGAGTTTTTTCGTTCTCTTAATTCAAAGCAACAGCCTCGTGTAAATGTGACCCGACGAGTTGTTAACGAGATCCTTCCTGAACCCTTCCCTGATGCTAATATTATAGGAGAGACTGACGAAATTTGTGCAGTTCGATCCTCTGAGAAATTTAAGTGCTGGAACAGTGAGGAACAGGGGCACAGATATCAGGATTGTCTTAAGAGTCGTCGGATCTTTTGTTATGGTTGTGGTACACCGGAAACATATAGGCCCAACTGTCAAAAATGTAGTAACAAGTCGGAAAACTCGGCAAAGGATGTCCGCCGTCTTCCGAACGGGGATATCCGACAATAGTCTCGGATACAGTAAATACTCAAGTCGCTAATTCTAAGCAACTACCGGACGAATCACCTTTACCCCTTGGCGTACCCAAGCCCTTGCGTTTCAAACCATATCATGAACGAGTTCAGGAGTACACGAAGCGTAGGGCAGAAATATTTAACACCGATCATATTCCTTCTGAAAAATCGCGTTCCTCTAAGCGCATCCGAAAATTTTGGGCTCGCAAACGAGAATTAAACAAATGCGTTATCAACCTCATTGTGCATAAGAGCAATGATATCCGACCTTTTATTAACATCAGTGTTTTTGGTCAGGATTATTTAGCCTTGTTAGACAGCGGGGCTAATAGAAGTGTAGTTGGTGGGTATCTAGCCAAGCGAATTACGTCAGAACAACTAAAGATAAATAAAATGCTAGGAGTTGTTCGCACGGCAGATGGCCAAAAGCAGCAAGTCGCTGGTACAATAACCATACCCCTGGCATATAATTCCATACAAGCAGAATTTGAGTTTCTCATAGTTACTTCAATTAAGACGGACATTATTTGTGGTATGGATTTTTGGAATAAATTTGGCATAGCTCTTCCATCTTTTAATGATATCAATATTTCAATCTTACAAACGGGAAAAGAATATGAGGACTTAAATCACATCGAACTTACAAAATATCAGAAATCAACACTTAGCTCGGTGATTGACTTCTTTCCTTCTTTTGAGAAGTATGGACTTGGACTTACAACATTGCTTGAGCATACAATCGACACCGCAGAGGCAAAACCCATCAAGCAAAGGTTCTATCCTCTTTCTCCTGCAAAAGAAGAACTCTTATGCAAAGAGATTGATAAGATGATTGAAATGGATGTAATAGAAGAAGCACCCAACTCTTCCTGGTCATCTCCTATAACCTTGCACATAAAACCTGATAAGGTGCGCTTCTGTCTCGACGCCCGAAAGCTCAATGCAGTCACAATTAGGGATGCCAATCCTATTCCAATTATGGAAGGACTTCTGAGTCGTCTTCCACCGGTGTATTGCATTTCTAAAATCGATCTGAAGGATGCCTTCTGGCAAATTTGTTTGAATAAAGAATCTCGTGCGAAGACTGCATTTACAGTACCAAACAGACCCCTTTATCAATTCAAAAGAATGCCTTTTGGATTGACAAATGCTCCGCAAACTATGAGTCGTTTAATGGACTTAGTGATTCCTTATCAGCTAAAATCCCATGTGCTAGTTTATCTCGACGATTTGCTTGTCTTGTCTGATAGTTTTGAGTCTCATCTTTTGCATCTTTTTGAAGTCGCAACCCAATTGCGAAAGGCTGGACACACTATAAATGTTCAAAAGAGCCAGTTCTGCCTGAAGAGTGTCGATAATTTAGGTTACATTGTAGGTGAGGGCACTCTTAAAGTAAATTAAGAATTTGAAGAGATTAAAATGGCTTTGTGTTCAGCGCCATGTTTGGTTCACCCACGATATGATAAACCGTTCATTGTGCAGTGTGATGCATCTGCTTATGCTGTCGGTGCTGTTCTTGCACAGTGCGACGATTCCGGACATGAACGCCCAATAGCATACATGTCTAAAAAACTAAACAAAGCTCAGCGTAACTATACAGTTACAGAATTAGAATGCTTAGCTGTTGTTCTCGGTATAAAGAAATTTCGTATGTACATCGACGGCCATCGCTTTAAAGTTGTCACCGATCACTCTAGTCTTCGTTGGTTGATGGACCAGTCGGATCTCGGTGGTAGGTTAGCGCGATGGGCGATCAGTCTCCAAGGCTATGGTTTTACTGTTGAACACCGAAAAGGGAGTCAAAATGTGGTAGCCGACGCCTTGTCTCGTTCATTTGAGTCAGTAGATGAGATCTCAAAACTAAGTTTTGAAAGTCTGCCAGAGATCGATTTGCAATCTGAAGCATTCCAGTCATCAGCATACTGTGCTTTGCGAGACAAATTTAGTGCAACAAATATGCCTGATTATAGAGTAGTGGATGGATACATTTATCGTCGTACAGGTTTCCCTGACGACAGCTCTGATCAGACTGACGAGAGGTGGAAATTGTACGTACCTGAGTCCTTGCGAAAAGGCGTGTTGCGTTCAGCTCATGATCAGCCAACATCTGCACACTGTGGAATTGCAAAATGCCTTGAACGAATACGACGTCATTTGTATTGGCCTGGGATGGTTGTTGATGTTCGTAACTACATTGACATGTGCGATATTTGCAAGACTACTAAACACCCTACTCGATCCCTAAAACCTCCTATGGGTGCTCGAGTGACTAGTGAGAGACCATTTCAGCGTCTGTATTTCGATTTTATTGGTCCGTTTCCTCGAACGAAAAATGGTTATATTGGAATTTTTATCATTTTAGATAATTTTTCGAAATTCACGTTTTTGAAATCCGTTAAAAAGTTCAATTCTGAGGTAGTAATCGAATACCTGAGGAACGAAATATTTTAATGTTTTGGCGTGCCAGAAATCGTCGTGAGCGACAATGGTACTCAGTTTAGAAGCCGCGTTTTTTAAAAGTTTCTCGTAGATTACGGTATTAAACCGGCGCATATGCACCCCAATCCAACGCCGCAGAGAGGGTTAATCGTTCCATAAATGCCGCTTTAAGAGCCTATATTCGCGGAGATCAACGCGAATGGGATACCTTCTTGAGCAGTATCAACGGCTCTCTTCGCAGTTCGATACACCAGTCGATTGGTGAATCGCCTTATTTTATAGTCTTTGGACAACATATGATTTCTCATGGCAAGGATTATAAATTACTGAGAAATCTGGAATTGCTTAGTGACAATACAGCAAGGTTACCCAGAGCTGACGAATTTCAAAAATTTCGTGCTAACATCGACAAGCACCTTTCAAAAGCGTATAATAAGAACCAACGCTCATATAATTTAAGGTCACAGACCAGTGCGTTTGAGGTAGGCCAAGAAGTGATTAAAAGAAATTTTTGTCTAAGCAATGCCGCAGCTAACTTTAGTTTTAAACTAGCTCCTATTGGAACCAAAGCTCGAATCAAGAGAAAACTGGGCCAATCGATTTACCTTCTGGAGGATATGCATGGAAAAGAGATAGGAAATTTTCATGCAAAAGATATTTGGTATTAAACACTTTCTATTCGCATCCCTTTGATTTTTTTTCAGTTCTTATCTTTGTTAGATAGACGAAGATCAGACCTGTGGTGTGAGGTTGCGAATAGTAATAGAATTTTATGTTGTGTTAATTGTAGTTATTTGAAAGCATACACGTTAAAATACCAGCGTATGTTAAAGCTTATCATCAATACATGCATTTGTTTGTATGTGTATTGGTTTGGCTTTGACGCTAGAGCTTTATCTCTTGCAAGCTGAGCTTGCATGTGCCCGTCAAATTGTACTCAAAATGCAGCGAGAGAAAGCTTGCACTCATTAAGCCCATGCGCATAAGCTTTCGCTCGAATGCCCTTGAATTATTAGGCCTGACGCACTTGCGCTCTGAGCATTAGGGAGATTCTTGCTGAAGCGGTGGTCAGAAGCGGTTGTGGGAGTGCGTGCGGTTTATTTTATTACCGGCTTCACACAACATATTATACGCTTGACCCAAAATCTAATCTGAAGACATCCGAGACATCCGAAAGACTTTTCTCGCAATATTACCGCCAATGTGACGTGGAAGACCAGCTCTACACGACGCAGTGTTTATTTTCTGGAATTTTGATGTTTTCGCTGCATTTTCGACCGTGCGCGTGTGTCAAAGTTAGTGTTGATGTGTGAGGTGCAATGTGCGAGTGTGTGTGCTAAGAGTAATGTCCATGGTGTGCAGATTACGTCGCAAGTAATCACGCCTGGCTGTGCACTTGCTATATGCCGAATTATTCATGCCCCAAAAGTGAATTTGACGCACACACCGACTACCGTATACTCTGTCATTGCACAAATTTACTGCACAACCACCACTCTCAGCATTGGTCACCCGCATCACTGTACACTTTGACCACGGTACGATATTTCGCCTTTCTGCACTTCCTTTTGATGCCATCTGGAAGATCGTCATCGTTTTTATCTGGTTTGCTCCGAGTAGTGCAAACACGACATAACCACATTTAAGACCTATGGATCTACGTATGGACCAGGCAAACCCCAACCCTATCGCAAAGTTACTTTGATGACATCAATGGATTAAACATCTCAGCGAGCTATATCGTTCAAAATTTGTATTTAATATTAAGATTTGATTTGTTGAGTACGATACTTTTAAAATTTTAATTATATCTTCCAGTTGAGCGCTTTATTTCGAATTGTTGCATCTATACCTTTTGATTATCATCACCTACAGCTCATCTACGTCGACAGGCCTGCTGACAGCGATGGATTTAATAAAAATAATGAGGTTGTAAGTGCGGCATAGCCGATACGTAGTCGCATCAAGTTATGCAATACTATTCAATAAAGCGCCCAGCCCAGCCCAAAGAAGATTTTGTACTAAAACTGTTAACTTTTAGTATCGTAAAGTAATATATACATACCATTAACGTAAATTATATAGATTATTGAATCTTTTGAATTATGAATTTGGATTATGAATTGTTATATCGAACATCAATTTGAATTAATTATATTATACTTTATAGAAATGAATTAATTTCTTTCTTTTAAAGGCACCTTAGGTTTACAGCATCGCAGGCATATTAAGGGTAGGATCAAGTAATATTTTCGATTGACTCCTACAGGTTGGGTGGGTAAAGATGGAGAACAATACCATCGCAGTTTTCTAAATATAGATAGGATATTATACATATTGGTTCTGTTTCATTTTCTCTGGTTTCCAATCCCTCGGTTGTCGTTTCTGTCTACATTATTATACTGTAACACCGTTTGTCTAGGCAGCACAAGACCCACGCCACTTTTCCCTGAGCAAGGCCGCACAAAATAGTAGACAGAGTGTGCAAGCCGAAACAGACTTTGTAAGTGTACGTTACAACCATTATACCCCTTTTACCCATTTCATGGGATCGGGGTATAATAACTCCCACGTACATACGAAAATTGACTTCTACTGCGTCTGCAATAAAAATGCCTACGAGCATTAAAAATAAGCCATAAATGTTGGCAATAAGCTGTTACTTATTTGCAATGTACAATTTCGGTTAGTTTTTCTCACTTTTTCGCAGAAAATACAAAGCAAAACAAACCGAAGAGCTGATTTATTTACGGAGGTTCTGTAACGGAGCAATGGAAACAGCTTTCGTAACTGACTGTTAAAATTTACGGAAATGGAGCAATGGAAAAACGCTATTAGATGAGCTTATGTTAAAAATCAGAAGTCTCTAGCTCTTATAGTGTCTGAGATCGACGCGTTCATACATACGAACAGACGGACATAATCAGATGGGTATAAACAGCCTGCCAAGGCGCTAACAATAATTTTGTATATATAAATAAAAAGCAACTCCAACCCTATAAAGTGTATATATTCTTGATCAGCGTCAACAGTCGAGTCGATATAGCCATGTCCGTCTGTCCGTATGTATGAACGCGTCGATCTCAGAGACTATAAGAGCTAGAGACAGCAGACTTCGAACAACAGCTCATCTAAATCCTAGGCAGTCGAAGTTTGTTTCCGATTTTCGATAACTATATCCGTTTCGAATATACACAAGTGATCGATAACATAAATATGTCGAATATCGAAAATGAAACAACATTTTAGAAACTTGATACAAAATAATGAAAATCTGTAGAGAAACACCACAGATATCGAAGATTGAAGTTTAATCACAGAAGCATACAGACAATGACTGCACGCGTTAAGTATGGGGTTTGGGGTATCTCGTAGTCGGGAAATCTCGACTAGAGCCTTCTTACTTGTTTTTCTATATTTTCTTTTATTTTTAACAACATTAAGGGTTTTTCGCTCCTCCAGCTGCTGCCTCGCTATGTCGCACATCTGCTGACCCTTCTCCACTGCTATCCACTCTCATCTTCGTTGTGGGACTTTCTGTAATAATATAAAATTTATTTATTTTTTTAAACAAAATTATTCAAGTTTATTGTACATATTACCATTTTCCTCGGCATCAATAACTTCAACTAAATCTTTCATTTGAGTAAGCGCACATGCCGCAACTTAAAGCTATTCTATTTCCGCATGCTACAGCTGGAGTTCAATAGCATGGGCGTGCTCCGTTGGCGTCAGTTGCCCAATGTTCTACTCTGTTGTTGCAGAACTTCTTTTTGATGCATTGTTTTCAATCTTTCCACACCTGAAACAAGTTAGTTAATTTCTGTAACTTAAATGTTAATGTGACATCACTTACCCTCTTCCACTCGTCCACTGACTTGCACGGGGTCCGTTGGCGTTGAGCTCGTTGGCGAACTCATCCAAGCCGCCGATACGGCCACTCTATCAACACGGCTGTACCCCTATGCAATAGCTGGATGCTTCTCAAAGAATTTAACGAATATTTAGTCCTGTTGTGGTGAACGGTGTTTTCAATTATGAACCAATTATAAAATAAATGTAAAACAAAAAATTACACGCATTTTTAATTTACTTACATTTTGGTGGCTCAAAGGCTTTCCATAAATTAAATTCATTTTATACCCCTAACCCATAAAATAGGTAAAAGGGGTATAATGGTTTTGTGCAAAAGAATGTAACAGGCAGAAGGAAGCATCTCCGACCCCATAAAGTATATATATTCTTGATCAGCATCAACAGCCGAGTCGATATAGCCATGTCCGTCAGTCCGTCCGTCTGTCTTTCTGTATGAACGCGTCGATCTCAGAGACTACAAGAGCTAGAGACTTCAGATTTTGAATATAAGTTCTCCTATACCATAAGCAGAACAAGTTTGTTTCAAACTATCGATAACTATTCTGGTTTCCGATATACACATGCAATCGATTACAACAAAATTCTCGAGATTCTCCGACTAGGAGATACCCCGAACCCTATACTTAACGCGCACAGTCATTGGCTGTATGCATCTGTGACTAAACATCAATTGTTTTACACTCTGGTCCCATAACTTGAGATTTCAAAGCCGTCTCGAACAGGGCTCTGGTACACCTAAAACCAGCTTAAGGTCTGTTTAAGGTTGAAATTCAGTTGGTTTTAGTTGCTGGCACACCACTGTATATCTTTCCCAGTCATGAGTCACATGTTAAATAAAAAAGAAGCCGCAAACGAGCAATTAGAAAAAGCTGGCCTGGAGCATAAGAAGGGGCCAGCCATAGACAGTTTGCTGATAAGTTGTCTAAGTATTAAAAAGAATCAGATAAGCAGAGTATCACCAAACAAAATATAATAGTTGGAGAGCGATAGGGACAACAATAGTAAGACACCAAAGTTGCTATGTCAATTGCCTGGTCGAAAGTTTTCATCTTTATACTTTGTTTGCACGTATCTGTTTGTATGTGTTTATATTATGAACATAAGCCCTAGGCAGTACAAGTTTATTTCAAATTATCGATATCTCTTCCCGTTTCCGACTAACAGAGGTAATCAAAAACAATAAATACTACAATTTGAAAAATATGAAAGGAGTTTTAAAAACTATTTACGAAATATGTAATGAAAATCTGTGAACATTTCATTGAAATCTATTGAGAAATACCAGCGATATCGAAAACTGAAATTCAGTCACAGATGAACACAAACAATGACTTTACACGTTAAGTAGGATTCAGGGTATCCCATAGTCGGGAAATCTCCAATAGAGCCTTTTTAATTTTTTTTTTATACTTTGATACCGAAGGTCTCATAGTATATTGGTTTTGTGCAATGTCCGTCATGGTGTCCGTCTGTCCGTCCGTCCGTATGAACGCAACTTTTTTCGACACCCGTAGAGCTAGAGACTTGAAACTTATCAATTATGTTTGTCTACAGGCGAGACAGATAAAGTGTCAAGATTGGGTTGCCACGCCTACTAGGAGGCTGGGAAATCGATAAATTCGATTACTGAAAACCGATAAAACCCAATATTTCTCACATTCTTACAGCTAGAATTACCAAATCTTGCACGAAGATAGCTAGTCATGTCCCTGAAAAAACCACATCAAAATTTTTGATGCCACGCCCCCTGATTCCGCCCCCATCCCCCCCTTCTCCTTGAAATTTGAAACGCCTATAGTTTTCAAATGTTTTGGGCTAGAGCCACCAAATTTGGTAGGAAGATATATGGTGACATTTACAAAAGATCTGCACCAAAATTTTGGATGCCACGCCCACCTCTGCCGCCCACCATTTAAAACCGGAAATATCGATATCTCTTACAGTTTTTAAGCTAGAGCCTCTAAATTCGGAAAAAGGATAGATGGCAACATCTGCCAAAGATCTGCATCAAAATTTTGGATGCCACGCCCACCCAAGCCACCCGCCTTATAAAATTGGAATCGGCTATATCTCTAAGAGTTTTTGAGCTAGAGCCTTTAAGCTTGGTAGGAAGATAAATGGTGACAATTAAAAATATTTGAACAAAAATTTGGATGCCACGCCCACCTCTGCCGCCCACCTTTTAAATTTGGAAGTTAAGTCATCTTCCACAGTTTTTGAGGTAAAGTCATAAAATTTGGTAACATGATAGCTGGAGATGATTACCACCCGGCCCACTCCTTTGCAAGCAGACTCCTTACCATCCGTTCTTTTACTGGTATCAAAGTATTCCGCAGTCGGTTGCGTCCGACTGCAACGTTTTTACTTGTTTATTTTTGTGTTAGTGTGCTGTGTGCGATAACAACCAGAAATTGTGTTTGTATTGCTGCAACGCTTAATACATACAAAAACAGGGCTACTTGTTGAGCACGATAAGGTGCACGACCACACCAATCGAGCTGCAGTCAGTGACAACTTACTCAGTAGTTAAGTTTAGTGAAGCTTAATCATAATTAACACCTGATCATAAGCACATATCAAACCAAATTCCATGCTATGATATGACAGAACAACAAGAAACAAACAAATGCTCGGCTTCCTTAAGCATAGGGGCTCGCTGTTGCCAGTCTGCTGCCCATATGTTAGTTGTTCCAGCTTGCGGTATAGAGCACAGCTGATATAACTACGATTTGTGAGCAAAAAAATTAGTTTTAAGTGACGTAGTAAAGCAGCAAGCACCAAGAGCCCTGGCGCAGTTACTATCGTTGTCCGGTACGTGGATGCCCAACCGAAGCTTTTACTTCACACGGGAATATTACAACCATATAGCATACTAAGTAGATCTCGTTTTTCAATAAACATATGCGCCACATAATAGCGAACACAATATTGCTGGTTATTGTTTTATTTTATTTGACTGGGGAAGAATGACTGTGTACACCAGGAAACAAGGGAAATCTTACTGCCTGACATTGCGTATATTGTAGTACAACTTTGGAATATATAAGCCCTCAATAATAAATCGAAACAAGTAAAAACGTTGCAGTCGGACGCAACCGACTGCGGAATACTTTGATACCAGTAAAAGAACGGTTGATAAGGGGGAATGCAGTGGCCCATGGAGTGGCCCATGTGGTAAACATCGCCAGCTATCATGTTACCAAATTTGGTGACTTTAGCTCAAAAACTGTGGAAGATAACTGAACTTCCAAATTTAAATGGTGGGCGGCAGAGGTGGATGTGGCATCCAAATTTTTGAAACAAATGTTTTTAACTGTCACCATCTATATTCATAACAAGTTTGGTGGCTCTTGCTAAAAAACTGTTAGAGATATAGCCGATTTAGATTTTATAAGGCGGGTGGCTTGGGTGAGCGTGGCATCAAAAATTTTGATGCAGATCTTTGGTAGATGTTGCCTTCTATATTTGTACCGTGGGCTTTTTTAGGGGCTCTAACTTAACAAGTAAAAACGTTGCAGTCGGACGCAACCGACTGCGGAATACTTTGATACCAGTAAAAGAACGGTTGATAAGGGGGAATGCAGGGGCGAAGGGAGTGGCCCATGTGGTAAACATCGCCAGCTATCATGTTACCAAATTTGGTGACTCTAGCTCAAAAACTGTGGAAGATAACTTAACTCCCAAATATAAAAGGTGGGCGGCAGAGGTAGGCGTGGCATCCAAATTTTTGAATCAAATGTTTTTAGCTGTCACTATCTATCTGCCTACCAAGTTTGGTGGCTCTAGCTCAAAAACTGTTAAAGATATAGCCGATTCCGATTTTATAAGGCTTAGGTGGGCGTGGCATTCAAAATTTTGATGCAGGTCTTTGGTAGATGCTGCCTTCTATCTTTCTACCCAATTTACGGGCTCTAGCTTAAAAACTATAAGAGATATCGAAATTTCCGATTTTAAATGGTGGGCGGCAGAGGTGGGCGTGGTATCCTAATTTTTGATGCAGATCTTTTGTAGATGTCACCATATATCTTCCTACCAAATTCGGTGACACTAGCTTGAAAAATGTGAAAACTATAGGCGTTTCCAATTTCAAGTATAAGGGGGGTTGGGGGCGGAATCAGGGGGCGTGGCATCAAAATTTTTATGCATTTTTTGGGGAACGTCAATATCTATCTTCACACAAAATTTGGTGGCTCTAGCCCAAAAAATGTAAAAACTATAGGCGTTTCCAATTTCTTGGTGAAGGGGGGATGGGGGCGGAATCAGGGGCGTGGCACCCAAGTTTTGATGGGGAACGCCAGTACCTATCTTGACACAAAATTTGGTGGCTCTTGCCCAAAAAATGTGAAAACTATGGGCGTTTCCAATTTCACGGAGAAGGGGGGACGGGGGCGGAATAAGGGGGCGTGGCATCCAAAATTTTGATGCATTTTTTTGGGGAACGTTAATATCTATGTTGACACAAAATTTGGTGGCTCTTGCCCAGAAAATGTGAAAACTATAGGCGTTTCCAATTTAGGGAGAAGGGGGGATGGGGGCGGAAGCAGTTGTCGTGGCATCCAAATTTTTGATGCAGTTTTTCAGGGACATGACTACCTATCTGCGTGCAAAATTTGGTAACTCTAGCTGTAAGAATGTGACAAATATTAGGTTTTATCGGTTTTCTGTTATCGAATTTATCGATTTCCCAGCCTCCTAGTAGGCGTGGCACCCCAATCTTGACACTTTATCTGTCTCGACTATAGACAAACATATTTGCAAAGTTTCAAGTCTCTAGCTTTACGGGTGTCGAAAAAAGTTGCGTTCATACGGACAGACGGACAGACAGACAGACACCATGACGGACATTGCACAAAACCAATATACTATGAGACCTTCGGTATCAAAGTATAAAAAGATTAAAAGGTAATAGTGGTTGTGCAGAAAAAGCATTTGCGACCCCATTCAGTTAACACATTGATTGTATTTTTCTTTGTCTCTTTAGATTTTGAATAAAGTTCCTTAAACCATGTGCCAATCTATTTTTCTTCGAAGTATTTTAAATTTTTTTCTTTTTTGGTACACAGCAAAGAATAAATATGTAATCGAATTCGAGTGTGCAACACCGGAGATTTCAAAGATTAAATTTTCATCGGATACTCAGAGGCGCTGTTATGCGTGGTGTCTGTTGGTATGTTTATACTTTCATACCGAAGGTCTCATAGTATATTGGTTTTGTGCAATGTCCGTCATGGTGTCCGTCTGTCCGTATGAACGCACATTTTTATGACACCCGTAAAGCTAGAGACTTGAAACTTTGCAATTATGTTTGTCTATAGGCGAGACAGATAAAGTGTCAAGATTGGGCTGCCACGCCCACTAGGAGGCTGGGAAATCGATAAATTCGATTACTGAAAACCGATAAAACCAAATATTTCTCACATTCTTACAGCTAGAATTACCAAATTTTGCACGAAGATAGCCATTCACGTCCCTCAAAAAACTGCATCAAAATTGTAGATGCCACGCCCACTCCTTCCGCCCCCATCCTGCCTGCTCCTTGAAATTGGAAACGCCAATAGTTTTCACATTTTTTGCTCTAGAGCCACCAAATTTTGTGTCTAGATAGATATTGACGTTCCCCAAAAATATGCATCAACATTTTGGATGTCACGCCCCCTGATTCCGCCCCATCCCCCACTTCTCCTTGAAATTTGAAACGCCTATAGTTTTCACATGTTTTTAGCTAGAGCAACCAAATTTTGTGTCAAGATAGGTAGTGAAGTTTTCCAACAAACTGCATAAAAAGTTTGGATGCCACGCCCACACCTTCCGCCCCCACCCCCCGCCGTTGTTAAAACGGTTATGCGTGTATCTTCCAAATTTTTTGAACTAGAGTCACCAAATTTGGTAGGAAGATATATGGTGACATCTAAAAAAGATCTGCATCAAAATTTTGGATGCCACGCCCACCTCTGCCGCCCACCATTTAAAATCGGAAATTTCGATATCTCTTACAGTTTTTAAGCTAGAGCCCCTAAATTCGGTAGAAGTATAGATGGCAACATCTACCAAAGATCTGCATCAAAATTTTGGATGCCTCGCCAACCCAAGCCACCCGCCTTATAAAATTGGAATCGGCTATTTCCTTAAGAGTTTTTGTGCTAGAGCCTTTAAACTCGGTAGGAAGATAAATGGTGACAATTAAAAAGATTTGAACAACAATTTGGATGCCACGCCCACCTCTGCCGCCCACCTTTTAAATTTGAAAGTTTTGTTATCTTCCACAGTTTTTGAGGTAAAGTCATAAAATTTGGTAACATGATAGCTGGAGATGATTACCACCCGGCCCACTCCTTTGCAAGCAGACTCCTTACCATCCGTTCTTTAACTGGTATCAAAGTATTCCGCAGTCGGTTGCGTCCGACTGCAACGTTTTTACTTGTTTTTTTTTTTTGCTCCCACAGGAACTACAAACATATATTCCATATACATATAAAACTCAGAAACCACGAAGCAAAAACAAAATAAGTTAGAAGGCTCTAGTCGAGATTTCCCGACTAGGAGATACCCCAAACCCTATACTTAACGCGCACAGTCATTGTCTGTATGCATCTGTGACTAAACTTCAATCTTCGATATCTCTGGTGTTTCTCAATCGATTTCGATGAAATTTTCAGAAAAATTCGATCGTTACCCATTATTTCAATCCCAATTATATGACATTACATTTTCCAAATTCGATATTTTTTTGTAATCGATTACATGTGTTTATCGGAAACGGAACAAGTTATCGATAATCGGAAACAAATTTGTACTGCCCATGACTTAGATGAGCTTATGTGCAAAATCTGAAGTCTCTAGCTCTTATAGTCTCAGAGATCAACGCGTTCTTACATACAGTCGGACAGACGGACGGACAGACGGACATGGCTATATCGACTAGGCTGTTGATGCTGATCATACTTTTGCACAAAGCGATTATACCCCTTTTACCCATTTCATGGGTTCGGGGTATAAAAAAAAAATAAAACAAGGCCCCAAAATTGTATATGGGACACAAAATCAACGATTTTATTAAAAATTTGGGGTGTTATTTTTTTTTCGGGGCCTTATTTCACAATAAATAATTCATTATGAAATAAGACCCCAAAAAATAAATGAAAAAAGACACCAAAACTAATAAGACCCCAAAACTATTTTATTTTAGTTTTGGGGTCTTATTTCATTTTAATAGGGAAATCAGACCCCAATTTTTCGAGTGGAGATTTTGGACGGAACTTGGTTGCTTTACACAGCTCCTAGTCATATGTATACATTAAAATATTATGACGAGGTTATTTAAATATAACATTTAAATAAGCGCTGCAGGCGAAAATTCTAATACAAAAAATCGCGCGATTTTTTGCATAGAAAGTTTCATTATTTCTTAACATTATAAATAGTTTATTTTACTAAAAATGTAAATTGAATAAAAATTTAATATTTAAATTGTGTTAATCTTATCTCTGCATGCTAAAAATTTTAGGAAGATAGCTGGTGACATCTACAAAAGATCTGCATTAAAAATTTGGACGCAACGCCCACCATTTAAATTCGGAAATTCAGCTATCTCTTACAGTTTTTAAGCTAGAGCCCCCAAATTTTGTAGGAAGATAGAAAATTTGGTTGCCACGCCCACCCAAGCTACCCGCCTTGTAAAATCGACATCGGCTATATCTTCAACCCTTTTTGAGCAGGAGGCACAAAATTTATTAGGAAGATAGATGGTGACAGTTAAAAACATTTGATTAAAACATTTGGATGCCACTCCCACCTCTGCCACCCACCTTTAAAATTTCGCTAAAGTCACCAAATTTGGTAACATGATAGCTGGCGTTGTTTACCACCTGGCCCACCCCTTCCGCCCCTGCATTCACCCTTTGCAATAAGACTCCCTACCATCCGTTCTTTTACTGTTATCAAAGTATTCCACAAACGGCTGCGTCCGACTGCAACGTTTTCACTTGTTATACTTTGATACTGAAAGTATCATAGTATATTGGTTTTGTGCAATGTCCGTCATGGTGTCTTTCCGTCCGTATGAACGCAACTTTTTTCGACACCCGTAAAGCTAGAGACTTGAAGCTTTGCAATTATGTTTGTCTATAGGCGCGACAGATAAAGTGCTAAGATCAGAATGCCACGCCTACTAGAAAGCTTGGCAATCGATAAATTCGATAACTAAAAACCGATAAAACCATATATTTGTCACATTCTTACAGCTAGAATTACCAAATTTTTGCACGAAGATAGCCATTCACGTCCCTCAAAAAACTGCATCAAAATTGTAGATGCCACGCCCAGTCCTTCCGCCCCCATCCACACTGCTCCACGAAATTGGAAACGCCAATAATTTTTACATTTTTTGGGCTAGAGCCACCAAATTTAGTGTCAAGATAGGTAATGACGTTTCACAAAATAATACATCAAAATGTGGGATGCCACGCCCACTCCTTCGGCCACCATCTTCCCTGCTCCTTGAAATTGGAAACGCCTATAGTTTTCACATTTTTTGGGCTAGAGCCACCAAATTTTGTGTCAAGATAGGTAATGACGTTTCACAAAATAATTCATCAAAATATTGGATGCTACGCCCACTACCTCCGCCCCTATCCGCCCAGCTCCTTGAAATTTGAAACGCCTATAGCTTTCACATTTTTTTGGGCTAGAGCCACCAAGTTTTGTGTCAATGTAGGTGATTGTGTTCTCCAAAAAACTGCATCAAAATTTGTTTTGCCACGCCCACTCCTTCCGCCCTCATCCTCCCTGCTCCTTGAAATTGAAAACGCTTAGTAGAGGAGCAATGCTTAATAGGGTTTATAACTTAAAAAGCGAAATCCCTTTCCTTATTTTGATGATAAAGAATTGTTGTGCGATTTTGGATTTCTTATCGACATGACTCAGCATCGTAATGATCTTAATGTGTAACTTCAAGGCAAAGGACAGTTTATTCAAAATATGTATGATAAAATTCTGGGCTTTGAGAGCTAATTAAAATTATGGACACAGCATCTTTTGCAAAATAATGTGCCGCACTTTCCACATTTAGAAATAGAAAACGTTACTTTTCAAAAGTTTGCTCAATATATTTACATATATACATTTTAATCAACGAAATTCAATCACGATTCCGAATGTTCAAAGCCGAGAAGACAGCGCTTTCCATGAAAATGTTGTCCTCGCCATTTAACGTCGATCTGGATACAGTTCCTGAAGAATTTCAAATAGAAGTGATTGCTGAATAATACCGAATTAAACAAGTAAAAACGTTGCAGTCGGACGCAACCGACTGCGGAATACTTTGATACCAGTAAAAGAACGGTTGATAAGGGGGAATGCAGGGGCGAAGGGAGTGGGCAATGTGGTAAACATCGCCAGCTATCATGTTATTAAATTTGGTGACTTTAGCTCAAAAACTGTGGAAGATAACTTAACTCCCAAATTTAAAAAGTGGGCGGCAGAGGTAGGCGTGGCATCCACATTTTTGAATCATATGTTTTTAACTGTCACTATCTATCTTCCTACCAAGTTTGGTGGCTCTAGCTCCAAAGCTGTTAAAGATATAGCCGATTCCGATTTTATAAGGCGGGTGGCTTGGGTGGGCGTGGCATCCAAAATTTTAATGCAGATTTTTGGTGGATGTTGCCTTCTATCTTTCTACCCAATTTACGGGCTCTAGCTTAAAAACTATAAGAGAAATCGAAATTTCCGATTTTAAATGGTGGGCGGCAGAGAAGGGCGTGGCATTTTAATTTTTGATGCAGACCCTTTGTAGATGTCACCATTTATCTTCCTACCAAATTTGGTGACTCTAGCTCGAAAAATGTGAAAACTATAGGTGTTTCCAATATCAAGTAGAAGGGGGGATGGGGGCGGAATCAGGGGCGTGGCATCCAAAATTTTGATGCATATTTTTGGGGAACGTCAATATCTTGACACAAAATTTGGTGGCTCAAGCACAAAAAATGTGAAAACTATAGGCGTTTCCAATTTAAAGGAGCAGGGATGATGGGGGCGGAAGGAGTGGGCGTGGCATACACAATTTTGATGCAGGTTTTTCAGGGACGTGACTAGCTATCTGCGTGCAAAATTTGGTAACTCTAGCTGTAAGAATGTGAGAAATATTTGGTTTTATCGGTTTTCAGCTATCGAATTTATCGATTTCCCAGCCTCCTAGTAGGCGTGGCACCCCAATCTTGACACTTTATCTGACTAGCCCATAAACAAACATAATTGCAGAGATTCAAGTCTCTAGCTTTACAGGTGTCGAAAAAAATTGCGTTCATACGGACGGACAGACAGACTCCATGACGGACATTGAACAAAACCATCCCTGAAAACTGAATCAAAATTTTGGATGCCACGCCCACTCCTTCCGCCCCCATCATCCCCGCTCCTTGAAATTGGAAACGCCCATAGTTTTCACATTTTTTGGGCTAGAGCCACCAAATTTTGTGTCAAGATAGATATTAACATTCCCCAAAAAATGCATATTATGCATAAATGCACCAAATTTAGTGTCAAGATAGGTAGTGAAGTTTTTTATATATTTTTTAATATATTTTGATTGTCACCATTTATCTTCCTACCAAGTTTAAAGGCTCTAGCTCAAAAACTCTTAAAGATATAGTAGATTCCAATTTTATAAGGCTGGTGGCTTGGGTGGGCGTGGCATCCAAAATTTATGCAGATCTTTGGTAGATTTTGCCATCTATCTTTCTACCGAATTTAGGGGCTCTAGCTTAAAAACTGTAAGAGATATCGAAATTTCCGATTTTAAATGGTGGGCGGCAGAGGTGGGCGTGGCATCCAAAATTTTGATGCAGATCTTTTTTAGATGTCACCATATATCTTCCTACCAAATTTGGTGACTCTAGTTCAAAAAAATTTGGAAGATACACGCATAACCGTTTTAACAACGGCGGGGGGTGGGGGCGGAAGGTGTGGGCGTGGCATCCAAACTTTTTATGCAGTTTGTTGGAAAACTTCAATATATATCTTGACACAAAATTTGGTTGCTCTAGCTCAAAACATCTGAAAACTATAGGCGTTTCAAATTTCAAGGAGAAGGGGGGATGGGGGCGGAATCAGTGGGCGTGGCATCCAAAATTTAGATGCATATTTTTGGGGAACGTCAATATCTATTTTGACACAAAATTTGGTGGCTCTAGCACAAAAAATGTGAAAACTATAGGCGTTTCCAATTTCAAGGAGCAGGCAGGATGGGGGCGGAAGGAGTGGGCGTGGCATCCAAAATTTTGATGCAGTTTTTTTAGGGACGTGACTAGTTATCTTCGTGCAAAATTTGGTAATTCTAGCTGTAAGAATGTGAGAAATCTTGTGTTTTTATCGGTTTTCAGTAATCGAATTTATCGATTTCCCAGCCTCCTAGTGGGCGTGGCAACCCAATCTTGACACTTTATCTGTCAAACATAATTGCATAGTTTCAAGTCTCTAGCTTTACGGGTGTCGAAAAAAGTTGCGTTCATAAGGACAGACGGACACCATGACGGACATTGCACAAAACCATTATACCATGAGACCTTCGGTATCAAAGTATAGAAACTTTACGTATATTCGATATATTGATTTATGAAATCGTTACTTTATTTAAATTTTCTATTTTGTATTTTAATGTTATATTAATATGTTATTATAAATAATAAAAAAATAAAATTTAAATTGGCCCGTTGATTAAAAAGGTGGCACACCCCTGCTTGTGATTGACTAATATCGATTAAGAATTGTATTTAGCTTAGATATTTACAATAGAAAATCCGTTTAGAAAGATTTGTTTAATAACAATTTAATTGTGAGTGTCGGTTGGCCTATCTGTGGAAATAAATAAAATCCACAAAACACACAATAAAAAAGATAAATTTTCTTTAATCTTAAATAAACGGAGAGCTTAAGTCACATATAACGCAGCAGAGGTGACTGCAGCTATGTACATGTATAAGAGCAGCAGATGGCTAATAAGGGTACAAAACAAAAGTAAGCAGCAAAAGTGAAGTAAGATACCCTGAACACTGTACTTTACACGTACAGTCATTGCTGGGTAAGTTTATTTAAATCTTCGATATCTGCAGTCCTCCTTTACCGACTTCAATTAAATGTTCACATATTTAAAATGTTTTTTACTAAACTTTTAAGCCACTATCCATAACTATCAAATTCTACATTTTATTGTTATTGATTCCATGTGTATATCGGAAACTGGTGAAGTTATCGATAATTTGAAAGAACCTTGCACCGCCTATGGGTTGGGAGAGCTTATTCTCTGAGGTCTCTTGCTCTTATTGCCTCTGAGAACTGAACAGCCGATACGGAGTTATGGACGGCTTTTAATACTGATCGATAATATATATTCTTTAAAGGGTCGCAGATGATTCATTCTGCCTGTTACATACTTTTGCACTAAAGACTTTATACTCTTTTTACCCATTTCATAAAGTATTTAAATAAAATAAATCAACTGAGATCGTAGCGAGTATCTTTGACTGCTGAAAGAGTGTCCTTGTCTGTATAGGCAAACATTCTAATGTTTATCTATATACATACTACATATACAAAAGTGTATGTTTATACATGCGGGTCGAATTTTTCTGTTGAAAAGAAAGGTAAAATAGAGTTCTAGCCCCCATCCTCCCAGCTCCTTAAAATTGGAATCGCCTATAGCTTACATTTTTCTTGGGCTAAACAAATTTGGTATGAAGATAGAGTGACGTCTGCAAAAGATCAGCCTCAATGGATGCCACGCTTACCCAAGACACCTACCTTATAAAATCGGAATCGGCTATATCTTTGACAGTTATTTAGCTAGAGCCACCAATCTTGGTAGGAAGATAAATGGTGACATATAAAAAGATTTGATTCAAAAATTTGGAAGCCACACCCACCTCTGCCGTCCACCTTTTAAATTTTGAGTTGTTCAGTTATCTTCCACAGTTTTTGAGCTAAAGTCATTAAATTTGTTTACATAATAGCTAGCGTTGTTTACCACCTGGCCCACCCCTTCCGCCCCTGCATTCCCCCTTTGCAATAAGGCTCCTTATCATCAGTTATTTTACTGGTATCAAAGTATTCCGCAGTCGGTTGCGTCCGACTGCTACGTTTTCACTTGTTTGTTTTTATCTTTTCGCACTTTACGTAATATTCAAGATAATTGACAACCATGTTTTTAAAGATGTTTGAAAAAGACGAAACTTAATTAAGCGAAAAGTTCTTGGAAAAATTTGAATTTGTATAATTTTCTTATGAAACCCTTACATTTTTAATCGGGAGCTGGTATTTGATTTAAGATCCATTGTAAAAATATCATAAAATTCTTCATTAATTTAAGACGCTTTTTGAGAAAAAATTAATCTGCCATAAAGTACATATCTGTAGCAGTACAAGCCCGATTATATTCGTATTCATATGTTCATGTCAACGATATCTGCAACACATACATGCACACAGTAATACATTATCGATATGCGGTGCTTGTCGATGTTTTTGTGTACCTTATTTTTGTTTGTTTAACTCACTTTTCTACATTTTTATACTCTGATACCGAAGGTAAAGAGAATATTGGTTTGGAGACATTAAAAAATCGTTGTCAATGGGCTGGTTAGACAAAGTGTCAAGATTGGGGTGTAAAGCGCACTGCTGGCCTGGAATATCTATAAAATCGACACATATCACCATAACTACAGCGAAAGTTGTCAAGTGTGGCAAGATAGCTAGTCGCTTCACTTAAAACACTTCATCAAAAATTTTGGTGCCACCCCCACCCCTTCCGCCACCAGCCTGTTTGCTATTTGAAATGGGAAACGCTTATAGCTTCCACAGTTTTTGGGCTAGAGCCACCAAAATAGGTGCAAATAATATTAAAGCTGCATTAAAAATGTATAGGCTCCATCTGCTCCCAGCCGTCCCGCCGCCTTGTTGAATTGGAATCTCCTATATTATCAAATTGAGTATAAAGATAGCTGGTGACATCTCCTGAAGATGCCATTGTTTGCCACGCCCACCCATGCCACCAGCCGGAAATCTTCAACCTAGTGACATCCCCCTAAAAATCTTTATCAAAAACTTGGAGGGAAGAAAGCTGGTGACTTTCCTCAAAGATCTGCTTCAAAAAGTATATAGTACTAGTATCAGAGTATTGAACTGTCGGTAACGTCCGACTGCAACGTTTTTACGTGTTGTTTAATACTTATTTAACTTTAATAAGTGATTGTTGTAGCATTTAAAGTGCCAAACGGTGCGCCACTCCAGCACTGTCTTCCTCGTCCTCAGTGTTTTTATGTGTGTTTTGCGTTCGCATGTGGATCAATGTGAAACAAGGCAAAGCAACGTGTCTGGCCCCTAGTGTGTATCAGTTGATTTCATTTGACAACACAAAGCCAAGTGATTGCTAAAAGTTGCGACTTACTCGCTAAACGATGATCACTAATCGCTGATTGCAGCGCATGATAAAGTGAGAGCGAGCGAGCAAGACTTTTAAGAAAATTAGTGGAAGGAAGATAAAGATAACAAGAGAGGGATAGTGAAAGAACGCATGCGCATATTCATAGGGGCGTATTCATAAGGCTAGTTAGTCGCCATATCAGCGAGTACGTAAAAAGTGGACTGCGAAGCTCGCTGGATCGCTGATGTGTTTTATATGACTTATTAAAATCGCAACACGACAGTCAAAAGCGCGCCACTGCTTGATACAACCAACAATCCACCAGCACTATAAAGAAAATGTAACGAGCACTTACGCGGAGAGCCGTCGCTACCGTTTACCGTTAACCGCTTATTGCATTCGTCGCGTCAAGTGGAGGATAAAGTACAGCAAAACTTAATAATTCCAAAATTGCATGCACATTCAATAAGAGCAACTGACTTTAAATAATTTGTAATTGAATTAAATACAATAATCAAGCAAAGAAGACGTAATCATCCGCGAGTATCCAATTAATTGTCTTTTGTCATTATTTATTATTATAAATTTGAACACAAATTATAAAGCGATTGTAAAAATGTATTGATACCATTCTGCAATTGACTAAACACCTTCCACAACTTACACATCCAGCACCAAGATTAAATACAAAAAAACCCTATATGTATTTTTGGCACCATCATTTAAAATTTTTTGATATTTTTTTTTTGTGATTTTGTCGGTTGATTGTTGTTTTGGCTTGCTCCCGTTCATTGTGCAAGTTGCAAAAAAACGCAAACAGCTACAGAGTGAACAGTTGTAATTATGAGTAATTATAATCCAAATTACGGTTACTTTGAGGATTGCAGCTATTATACAAATAACGTATATCAACAGGATTATTGCATGCAGCCGGATTATGAATACAATAAACACGTCTACGAGTAAGTACCCAACATATACGCTCAGCACCATTTGAATTCCATTTTTACTTTTTATTCTCGACACCGTCAAGTCATCTCAATAATAATATTAATAATAATATAAGCAAGTAAGAAGGCTCTAGTCAAGATTTCCCGACTAGGAGATACCATGAACCCTTTAATTAACGCAAATACAGTCATTGTCTTTATGCATCTCAGACTAAACTTCATTCTTCGATATCTCTGGAGCTCCTCAACCGATTTCGATGAAATGTTCACAGATTTTCATTATTTTGTATCAAGTTTTAAAACAAGTTTTACATTTTCCAAATTCAAGATGATTATGTTATCGATCGCATGTGTATATCGGAAATGGAAAGAGTTGTCTAAAATCGGAAACAAACTTGTACTGGCTATGACTTAGATAAGCTTATGTTTAAGATCTGTAGTCTCTAGGTCCTCTAGTCTCTGAGATCGACGCGTTCATACAGACGGACAGACAGACAGACGGACATGGCTACATTGACTTGGCTGTTGATGCTGATCAAGAATATATATACATTATGGGGTCAGTGTTGTTTCCGTTTCCTGCTGCCTGTTACATACTTTTGCACAAAACTATTAAACCCCTATTTAACATTTTATAGGTTTCAGGGTATGAAATATAAAATATTAAAGTTTAGTCAAAGATTGACAAAAACAATTGCTGTGGGCGCTACTCATAGGGTTCAGGGTATCCCCTATTCGCGAAATCTCGAATAAAACCTTCGTATCAAAATGTTGAATGAAAACTTTTACAAACAGTTGACAGTTATAACCAGTTGGTTTCTGGAGTAGTTCTAATTTCTGAAAAGTTCTGATTTCTGGACGTTTTTTTTTTTTAATGTCAAATAAGGCATGAAATGCTTTTTCTTCTGCTAAATATGCTTTGGAGGAAGCCTCATGTAAAACAATTAATTTGTAAGTACCTAGAAAAATAGTATTTATTCGTTCATATTTGGTCAAAATTTTTATACTTTGATACTGAAAGTATATGGCTCGGCATGTCCCTGAAAAAACTGCATACAAATTTTGGATTCCAAGCCCCCTGATTCCGCCCCAATCCCCCCCCTTCTCCTTGAAATTGGAAACGCCTATAGTTTTCACATTTTTTTGGCCAGAGCCACCAAATTTAGTGTCAAGATAGGTAGTAAAGTTTTCCAACAAACTGCATCAAAAATTTGGATGCCACGCCCACACCTTCAGCCCCCCACCCCCCGCCGTTATTAAAACGGTTATTCGTGTATCCTCCACATTTTCATACTTTGATACCGAAGGTCTCATTGTATATTGGTTTTGTGCAATGTCCGTCGTGGTGTCTGTCTGTCCGTCTGTCCGTCCGTATGAACGCAACTTTTTCGACACCCGTAAAGCTAGAGACTTGAAACTTTGCAATTATGTTTGTCTATAAGCGAGACAGATAAAGTGTCAAGATTGGGTTGCCACGCCCACTAGGAGGCTGGGAAATCGATAAATTCGATTACTGAAAACCGATACCCAATAATTCTCACATTCGAAGATAGCTAGTCACGTCCCTGAAAAACTGCATCAGAATTTTGGATGCTACGCCCCCTGATTCCGCTCCCATCCGCCCCTTCTCCTTGAAATTTAAAACGCCTATAGTTTTCACATGTTTTGAGCTAGAGCCACCAAATTTTGTGTCAAGATAGGTAGTGAAGTTTTCCAACAAACTGCATAAAAAGTTTAGATGCCACGCCCACACCTTCCGCCCCCACCCCCCCGCCGTTGTTAGAACGGTTATACATTTTTTGAACTACCAAAGATCTGCAAAAAAATTTTGGATGCCACGCCCACCCAAGCCACCCGCCTTATAAAATTGGAATCGGCTATATCTTTAACAGTTTTTGAGCTAGAGCCTTTAAGCTTTTTAGGAAGATAAATGGTGACAATTAAAAAGATTTGAACAAAAATTTGGATGCCACGCCCACATCTGCCGCCCACCTTTTAAATTTGGAAGTTAAGTCATCTTCCACAGTTTTTGAGGTTAAGTCATAAAATTTGGTAACATGATAGCTGG
The DNA here is from genome assembly GCA_018152825.1 of Scaptomyza hsui. Classification (NCBI taxonomy): domain Eukaryota; kingdom Metazoa; phylum Arthropoda; class Insecta; order Diptera; family Drosophilidae; genus Scaptomyza; species Scaptomyza hsui. The sequence continues at coordinate 1,236,836 of JAECXO010000089.1, forward strand.
CGATGATTACCACCCGGCCCACTCCTTTGCAAACAGACTCCTTACCATCCGTTCTTTTACTGGTATCAAAGTATTCCGCAGTCGGTTGAGTCCGACTGCAACGGTTTTACTTGTTTTTTTTGGTGTTCAATACCTGAATTGTGCTTTGGGTCGTTATCTTGGTAGAACCGAAAACGCTCACATATGCCCACCGCATCGGCACTTTGTTAATACAGGCCGAAACCATTTCGCTTCAGCTCCGTAGTTGATCGTTAGTTTTAAACGCTTATAGTTGCACCACACAAACTACATCCCATCCGACCCAAACAAATTTGGACTCATCTGCGATGATAACATCGTGCCAGAAATGTGGTGGCTTCAGAACATGGTCCTTGGAAAGGTCCGGCCGGCACAGCTGATTTTTCTTATTGATGAACGGTTTTTTTTCGTGGTTTTGAGCATTGAGGTCATGTTTACGTAGCGACCGGCGCACAGTTTCTTGGTTAAAACTCTTGCCCAGTTCCTCTTTAACCTCTGAAGCCAACTTTGGAGCCGACATCTATTGTTTCCCTCATTTAACGGATGATATGTCGCTTGTCCTTCTCAGACGATTCTCGTAAACGAAGCGATTAATGATGTATTGCACAGTTAATTCTGCCAGGCTGACCATTCTAGCTACTTGGAGGTAGGATAATCTGTTTTTGAAGTGATAAAGGTCGAGTTTTCGCTTTTTCATGGTTGTTCGCTTACCCATTGTTTTACTCTGATAGCGAACGTATTGGTTTTGTGCAATGTCCGTCATGGTGTCTGTCTGTATTAACGCAAGTTTTTTCTACACCCTCAAAGCTAAAGACCTGAAACTCTGCAAATACCTTGATCCATGCATATAATTTGTTTTTGTACATCGAAGTTATTTCTCTTTTAACTTTTTTCGATTGCTCTCTCACGCGCTCTTTCTTTGTGTTCAAATCAGTGTTGCCAACTTTTTATTGAAAAAAAAACGTGATTTTGAAGGGACGGATGATGGAAATATAGGTAAAAATATTTAAAGAAAAAAGCCAGAAAATAGCGGAATTTTCAATAACTCTTAAGTGTTTGTTTGTATCTATATGTTTTTAATACAACAGCTATTTTGATGTATATATTATATATACATAGCATCTTACGTATAGCATCATTTTTCATTTCTGCGCAGGCAGTATTGAAATCATTTTTACTAGAAAAACAAGTAAGAAGGCTCTAGTCGAGATTTCCCGACTAGGAGATACCCCGAACCCTATACTTAACGCGCACAGTCATTGTCTGTATGCATCTGTGACCTAAATTTCAATCTTCGATATCTCTGGTGTATCTCAGCCGATTTCGATGAAATTTTCAGAAAAGTTCTATCGTTATCCATTATTTCAACCCCCATTTTTACATTTTCCAAATTCGCGATTTTTTTGTAATCGATTCCATGTGTATATCGGAAACTAGAATAGCTATCGATAATTTGAAACAAACTTGTTCCGCTCATGGTATAGGAGAACTTATATTCAAAATCTGAAGTCTCTAGCTCTTGTAGTCTCTGAGATCGACGCGTTCATACAGACGGACGGACAGACGGTCAGACGGACAGACGGACGGACGGACAGACGGACATGGCTATATCGACACGGCTGTTGATGCTGATCAAGAATATATATACTTTATGGGGTCGGAGATGCTTCCTTATGCCTGTTACATACTTTTGCACAAAACCATTATACCCCTTTTACACATTTTATGGGTTAGGGGTATAAAAAGGGGGCGCAAGACGGAACATCTAGAGCTGCCAATAAAGTCAACTAACTTGAGCTATGACACCGTGTTTAATTGACAGGTGGTCGTGAAGGTTAGAAGAGTCTTTCACCGGTCACCGATATTATGTTCATAAAGCTTTAGTGAAGATATATAATGCTTAATAATTCATAAAACAGCAATTCAATCGGCTCTGTAAAAATGTATGCGAGCGCAAGCTAAAAAGATTATGTACCTTGTTACTAATTTGAAGTAAAGTCGTTTAAACTCAATCGTAAAGAAAGAGTATAGTGAGAGCGCTCATCGATGTTGAGTGTTTTTTCTTGTAATGTACGCTCTTGCTTAGATTTCGAGTTTTATTTTGAACGCGCTAAGAGCATATGAAAGCTAAATTTTACTCAGTTAAGTTTAATGAATATTCAGTGCTTTTAAAACTGTCTTTGTTTTGATTTCGCAAAAGCGATTGGAAATAAGAAATCTTAAATAATGATAAACTTTAAAGGTTCGTAAAAGAAAATGATTATAAATATAAGTAAATTTAAGTTCTTTTGTAGTATAAACTGAAATAAACATATATCGGACGGTTAAAGTGGTATGATATAACATCTTAATTTTGTGGTTTATGTATACAAATAAGTTACTTACAGTGCCAGCCATCAAAACCAACCCGATTCCAACCTAAAACCAACCTCGAGCTGGTTTTAGGTGTGCCAGAGCCCAGTTCGAGATGATTTGGAAACCTCAAGAAATTTGGAAAGAGATTTTGTTAGTTTAAGCAATATTAAATGTCTAATGTATAACAAGTGTTACTTTTTCGAAAGGAAATTTTAAGATAAGTTGCATATTGCAAATACATTTGAATTTAATACATGTTTTCATTCATGATTTTTGATTTTAATAAATCTTTAACAAATCTCTAAAACTATTTGCCGTTCTGTGTAAGCGTGCAAAACCGTCCCTAACAAAGGAGCTGCCGCCTTGTTTGGTTAACAATAACTATTATTCGGAGTCTTTAATAGATCACTTTTAAAGACACTTTTTTGTGACAAAGAAACATAAAATAAGTGAAAACGTTGCAGTCGGACGCAACCGACTGCGAAATACCTTGATACCAGTAAAAAAAAAAAAACGGATGGTAAGGAGTCTGCTTGCCGGGTGGTAAACATCATGTTACCAAATTTGGTGACTTTAGCTCAAAAACTGTGGAAGATAACTGAACTTCCAAATGTAAAAGGTGGGCGGCAGAGGTGGGTGTGGCATCAAAATTTTTGAATCAAATGTTTGTAGCTGTCACCATTTATCTTCCTACCAAGTTTGGTGGCTCTAGGTCAAAAACTGTTAGAGATATAGAAGATTATAATTTTATAAGGCGGGTAGCTTGGGTGGGCGTGGCATCCAAAATTTTGATGCAGATCTTTGGTAGATGTTGCCTTCTATCTTTCTACTGAATTTGGGGGCTCTAGCTTAAAAACTGTAAGATATATCGAAATTTCCGATTTTAAATGGCGGGCGGCAGAGGTGGGCGTGGCATCCAAAATGTTGATGCATTTTTTTTGGGGAACGTCAATATATATCTTGACACAAAATTTGGTTGCTCTAGCCATAAAATTGTGAAAACTATAGGCGTTTCCAATTTCAATTAGAAGGGGGGATGAGGGTGGAATCCGGGGGCGTGGCATCCAAAATTTTGATGCATTTTTTTGCGGAACGTCAATATCTATCTTGACACAAAATTTGGTGGCCCTAGCCCAAAAAATTTGAAAACTATATGCGTTTCCAATTTCAAGGAGCAGGCAGGATGGGGGCGTAAGGAGTGGGCGTGGCATCCAAAATTTTGAAGCAGGTTTTTCAGGGACGTGACTAGCTATCTGCGTGCTAAATTTGGTAATTCTAGTTGTAAGAATGTGAGAAATATTTGGTTTTATCGGTTTTATGTTATCGAATTTATCGGGAAATCGATAGCCTCCTAGTGGGCGTGGCAACCCAATCTTGACACTTTATCTGCCTCACCTATAGACAAACATAATTGCAAAGTTTCAAGTCTCTAGCTTTACGGGTGTCGAAAAAAGTTGCGTTCATACAGACGGACGGACGGACAGACACCATGACGGACATTGCACAAAACCAATATACTATGAGACCTTCGGTATCAAAGTATAAAAATCGTTCTTTAAGGTAACAAAATTAAATGGTTGCGCAGTGTACAGTTTCTTGTAAATTTAACTAAGTTATTGCAGCAAGCCCTTTTTTTTATGAGGTAGCAACGGTGGTGAGGTGGCGGTGTTTGTTAGGTGTTTAAATGTCTACAGTAAGAAGAAGAATTTAATTTATGGAAAGACGTTGAGCAGAAAAAATTTAGGTTAAATTAAAATTGCATTTAATTATTTGTTTTACACTTATTTTATTATTGGTCCATACGGGAAAACACCGCCTACCTTTTGCACTCTTAAAATGTAAACAAAACCAGATTCGCCATTTACGAAATACTTAGAACAGCTGTTCAAGCAAGCTATCACGGCAGGGCTGTCAAGCAACACATACTTGGCGGGATAAACATTAAACATTTATTTTGTATAGGAACTACACGAGATAAGACCTAACATATTTGTACTTTATCATTTATTAAAAATAACACTAATGCCCTGAAGCATTGAAAGCACGGACAAAACAAGTAAAAACGTTGCAGTCGGACGCAACCGACTGCGGAATACTTTGATACCAGTAAAAGAACGGTTGATAAGGGGGAACGCAGGGGCGAAGGGAGTGGGCCATGTGGTAAACATCGCCAGCTATCATGTTACCAAATTTGGTGACTCTAGCTCAAAAACTGTGGAAGATAACTTAACTCCCAAATTTAAAAAGGTGGGCGGCAGAGGTAGGCGTGGCATCCAAATTTTTGAATCAAATGTTTTTAACTGTCACTATCTATCTTCCTAATAAGTTTGGTGGCTCTACCTCAAAAACTGTTAGAGATATAGCCGATTCCGATTTTATAAGGCAGGTGGCTTTGGTGGGCGTGGCATCCAAAATTTTGAATCAAATGTTTTTAGCTGTCACTATCAATCTTTCTACCAAGTTTGGTGGCTCTAGCTCAAAAACTGTTAAAGATATAGCCGATTCCGATTTTATAAGGCGTGTGGCAGAGGTGGGCGTGGCATCCAAAATGAATTTTTTTGGGGAACGTCAATATCTATCTTCACACAAAATTTGGTGGCTCTAGCCCAAAAAATGTGAAAACTATAGGCGTTTCCAATTTCTTGGAGAAGGGGGGATGGGGGCGGAAGGAGTGGGCGTGGCATCCAAAATTTTGATGCAGTTTTTTCAGGGACATGATAAGCTATCTGCGTGCAAAATTTGGTAACTCTAGCTGTAAGAATGTGAGAAATATTTGGTTTTATCGGTTTTCAGTTATCAAATTTATCGATTTCCCAGCCTCCTAGTAGGCGTGGCTCCCCAATCTTGACACTTTATCTGTCGCGCCTATAGACAAACATAATTGCAAAGTTTCAAGTCTCTAGCTTTACGGGTGTCGAAAAAAGTTGCGTTCATACAGACGGACAGACGGACAGACAGACAGACGGACAGACGGACACCATGACGGACATTGCACAAAACCAATGTACTATGAGACCTTCGGTATCAAAGTATAAATAGCAAATACATTTTAGGCATTTTTCATTTTTGAAAGGTAGCAACTCTTTTTGGCCAGTTGAAATTTTGCTCGAGCCAAAATCTCCAGAGATTTTTGGCACACCCCCGTTAATCAATTTATTCCTGAACAGAAACTTAACCCCCACACATCATCTTGAGCTCAACGATCGTGTATGGAAAAGGCTGTGTCGTCAATATGGATTTGCGTGAGTTTATAAAAAGAAAAGAAAACATGCGTGTTTTTATAACCGTAGCAAATTTATTAATGCATAAACAACTTTAGCCAAACCAATATACGGTCAATCTAAGTTTGAGTTATATATATACATATATATATTTCAATAAATTCTGTATAATTTATTCTTAAGGTTTAATAATAATTCTTTACCCTTGATAATGAAAGGTTGTTATATCGGCATAAGGGATATTTAATGAAAATAAAATATATTATTGAAGCTATCTGCATTGAAATGATTGATAATCATTATTATTTTGTGTCCTGAGTACAACCTGATCGTAATGATGCTTAGTTAGAAGAGAAGACTTTTCTTAAGGGCGACATCAAAATTCATCATGATGACGCAAAGGTAGGGTGGGTAAGGAATTAATGAAGCTCAATGACACCTGAGATCCCCTCTCACTAGTTTGTTGGGTAAGGATAAGCGATAAAGATTTGCGGATTAAATTTGTTTTCATTTGTTTTTTTTATACTTTGATACCGAAGGTCTCATAGTATATTGGTTTTGAGCAATGTCCGTCATGGTGTCTGTCTGTCCGTCTGTCCGTCCGTATGAACGCAATTTTTTTCGACACCTGTAAATCTAGAGACTTGAAACTTTGCAATTATGTTTGTCTATGGGCTAGTCAGATAAAGTGTCAAGATTGGGTTGCCACGCCTACTAGGAGGCTGGGAATTCGATAAATTCAATAACTAAAAACCGATAAAACCATATATTTCTCACATTCCTGAAGCTAGAGTTGCTCGAAGATAGCTAGTCACGTTCCTGAAAAAACTGCATCAAAATTTTGGATGCCACGCATAAAGTTGTCACATTTTTCTGGCTAGAGCCACCAAAGTTTTCCAAAAAACTGTATCAAACATTTTTATGCCACGCCCACCTCTGCCGCCCACAATTTAATATCCGAAATTTCGATATCTATTACAGTTTTTATACTTTGATACCGAAGGTCTCATAGTATATTGGTTTTGTGCAATGTCCGTCATGGTGTCTGTCCGTCTGTCCGTCTGTCCGTATGAACGCAACTTTTTTCGACACCCGTAAAGCTAGAGACTTGAAACTTTGCAAATATGTTTGTCTATAGGCGAGACAGATAAAGTGTCAAGATTGGGGTGCCACGCCTACTAGGAGGCTGGGAAATCGATAAATTCGATAACAGAAAACCGATAAAACCTAATATTTGTCACATTCTTACAGCTAGAGTTACCAAATTTTGCACGCAGATAGCTAGTCATGTCCCTGAAAAAACTGCATCAAAATTTTGGATGCCACGCCCACTCCTTCCGCCCCCCTCATCCCTGCTCCTTGAAATTGGAAACGCCCATAGTTTTCACATTTTTTGGGCTAGAGCCACCAAATTTTGTGTCAAGATAGATATTGACGTTCCACAAAAAATTCATCAAAAATTTGGATGCCACGCCCACTGATTCCGCCCCCATCCCCCTTCACCAAGAAATTGGAAACGCCTATAGTTTTCACATTTTTTGGGCAAGAGCCACCAAATTTTGTGTCAAGATAGATATTAACGTTCCCCAAAAAAATGCATCAAAATTTTGGATGCCACGCCCCCTGATTCCGCCCCCCGTCCCCCCTTCTCCGTGAAATTGGAAACGCCCATAGTTCTCTCATTTTTTGGGCTAGAGCCACCAAATTTTGTGTCAAGATAGATATTGACGTTCCCCAAAAAAATGCATCAAAATTTGGATGCCACGCCCCTTGATTCCGCCCCCATCCCCCCTTCTCCCAGAAATTGGAAACGCCTATAGTTTTCACATTTTTTGGGCAAGAGCCACCAAATTTTGTGTCAAGATAGGTACTGGCGTTCCCCATCAAAACTTGGGTGCCACGCCCCTGATTCCGCCCCCATCCCCCCTTCACCAAGAAATTGGAAACGCCTATAGTTTTTACATTTTTGGGCTAGAGCCACCAAATTTTGTGTGAAGATAGATATTGACGTTCCCAAAAAATGCATCAAAATTTTGGATGCCACGCCCCCTGATTCCGCCCCCAACCCCCTTATACTTGAAATTTGGAAACGCCTATAGTTTTCACATTTTTCAAGCTAGTGTCACCGAATTTGGTAGGAAGATATATGGTGACATCTACAAAAGATCTGCATCAAAAATTAGGATACCACGCCCACCTCTGCCGCCCACCATTTAAAATCGGAAATTTCGATATCTCTAATAGTTTTTAAGCTAGAGCCCGTAAATTGGGTAGAAAGATAGAAGGCAGCATCTACCAAAGACCTGCATCAAAATTTTGAATGCCACGCCCACCCAAGCCACCCGCCTTATAAAATTGGAATCGGCTATATCTTTAACAGTTTTTGAGCTAGAGCCACCAAACTTGGTAGGCAGATAGATAGTGACAGCTAAAAACATTTGATTCAAAAATTTGGATGCCACGCCTACCTCTGCCGCCCACCTTTTAAATTTGGGAGTTAAGTTATCTTCCACAGTTTTTGAGCTAGAGTCAAAAAATTTGGTAACATGATAGCTGGCGATGTTTACCACATGGGCCACTCCCTTCGCCCCTGCATTCCCCCTTATCAACCGTTCTTTTACTGGTATCAAAGTATTCCGCAGTCGGTTGCGTCCGACTGCAACGTTTTTACTTGTTAAGTTAGAGCCCCTAAAAAAGCCCACGGTACAAATATAGAAGGCAACATCTACCAAAGATCTGCATCAAAATTTTTGATGCCACGCTCACCCAAGCCACCCGCCTTATAAAATCTAAATCGGCTATATCTCTAACAGTTTTTTAGCAAGAGCCACCAAACTTGTTATGAATATAGATGGTGACAGTTAAAAACATTTGTTTCAAAAATTTGGATGCCACATCCACCTCTGCCGCCCACCATTTAAATTTGGAAGTTCAGTTATCTTCCACAAATTTTGAGCAAAAGTCACCAAATTTGGTAACATGATAGCTGGCGATGTTTACTACCCGGCCCACTCCTTTGCAAGCAGTCTTCTTACCATCCGTTCTTTTACTGGTACCAAAGTATTCCGCAGTCGGTTGCGTCCGACTGCAACGTTTTCACTTGTTTGAACTAGAGTCACCAAATTTGGTAGGAAGATATATGGTGATATCTACAAAAGATCTGCATCAAAAATTTGGATGCCACGCCCACATCTGCCGCCTACCATTTAAAATCAGAAATTTCGATATCTCTTACAGTTTTTGAGCTAGAACCCCTAAATTCGGTAGAAGGATAGAAGGCAACATCTACCAAAGATCTGCATGAAAATTTTGGATGCCACGCCCACCCAAGTCACCCGCTTTACAAAAATAGAATCGGCTATATCTTTAACAGTTTTTGAGCTAGAGCCACCAAACTTGGTAGGAAGATTGATAGTGACAGTTAAAAACATTTGATTTAAAATTTTGGATGCCACGCCCACCTAAGCCACCCGCCTTATAAAATCGGAATCGGCTATATCTCTAACAGTTTTTGAGCAAGAGCCACCAAACTTGTTATGAATATAGATGGTGACAGTTAAAAACATTTGTTTCAAAAATTTGGATGCCACATCCACCTCTGCCGCCCACCATTTAAATTTGGAAGTTCAGTTATCTTCCACAAATTTTGAGCAAAAGTCACCAAATTTGGTAACATGATAGCTGGCGATGTTTACTACCCGGCCCACTCCTTTGCAAGCAGTCTTCTTACCATCCGTTCTTTTACTGGTACCAAAGTATTCCGCAGTCGGTTGCGTCCGACTGCATCGTTTTTACTTGTTATATATGTACTTTAAATCATAATTTTTTTAACAGCCGGTTATTTGTACTGCAGCTTTTTTTATAATTTGTATGGCCCAAATGTATATAAACGTTATACTGTGGCAACTCTTCGATTGAAACCAATGACGTATTATGACAACATGACACATGCGCATGTTGCTATCCGGTACATGATTGAATTCCATTAGGTGGCCTTGTTATAACAGAGTCGCTCTCTCGATTCTCCTTTATTGTCGAAAGAGAAGGTTGGGTGCAGACGACTGTTTTCTTGATTATTTTAGCATTTAGCTGTCAAAAATTATTAATAATAAGACTTTGACTATATAAAATTTTTTGTATAACGTAGAAGGGCTTTAGCTTTAGCTTTAGGCGTTGCATTGACACTAGCAGTGATATGTGCATTTCACTCGTACGTGTCGCGGTCGAGACCACCTTATGTTATTTCATCATGATCTGGTCTCTATCATTCTTGCATACATACTATGTATAGCGCCAGACTGCATACAAGCTTAGAGTCTGATTGCGAGCGAACGAACCAAAACAAAATGTGTATATGCGATTTGTTGTCGCCTGCTAAACGCACATAAAGAACAAGCAAAAACGTTGCAGTCGGACGCAACCGACTGCGGAATACTTTGATACCAGTAAAAGAACGGTTGATAAGGGGGAATGCAGGGGCGAAGGGAGTGGGCCATGTGGTAAACATCGCCAGCTATCATGTTACCAAATTTGGTGACTTTAGCTCAAAAACTGTGGAAGATAACTTAACTCCCAAATTTAAAAGGTGGGCGGCAGAGGTAGGCGTGGCATCCAAATTTTTGAATCAAATGTTTTTAACTGTCACTATCTATCTTCCTAATAAGTTTGGTGGCTCTACCTCAAAAACTGTTAGAGATATAGCCGATTCCGATTTTATAAGGCGGGTGGCTTTGGTGGGCGTGGCATCCAAAATTTTGAATCAAATGTTTTTAACTGTCACTATCAATCTTTCTACCAAGTTTGGTGGCTCTAGCTCAAAAACTGTTAAAGATATAGCCGATTCCGATTTTATAAGGCGTGTGGCAGAGGTGGGCGTGGCATCCAAAATGAATTTTTTTGGGGAACGTCAATATCTATCTTCACACAAAATTTGGTGGCTCTAGCCCAAAAAATGTGAAAACTATAGGCGTTTCCAATTTCTTGGAGAAGGGGGGATGGGGGCGGAATCAGGGGGCCTGGCATCCAAGTTTTGATGGGGAACGTCTGTACCTATCTTGACACAAAATTTGGTGGCTCTAGCCCAAAAAATGTGAAAACTATAGGCGTTTCCAATTTCAAGGATAAGGGGGGATGGGGGCGGAATAAGGGGGCGTGGCATCCAACATTTTGATGAATTTTTTTGTGGAACGTCAATATCTATCTTGACACAAAATTTGGTGTCTCTAGCCCAAAATATGTAAAAGCTATAGGCGTTTCCAGTTTCAAGGAGCAGGGATGATGGGGGCGGAAGGAGTGGGCGTGGCATCCAAAATTTTGATGCAGTTTTTTCAGGGACATGATAAGCTATCTGCGTGCAAAATTTGGTAACTCTAGCTGTAAGAATGTGAGAAATATTTGGTTTTATCGGTTTTCAGTTATCAAATTTATCGATTTCCCAGCCTCCTAGTAGGCGTGGCACCCCAATCTTGACACTTTATCTGTCGCGCCTATAGACAAACATAATTGCAAAGTTTCAAGTCTCTAGCTTTACGGGTGTCGAAAAAAGTTGCGTTCATACAGACGGACAGACGGACAGACAGACAGACGGACAGACGGACACCATGACGGACATTGCACAAAACCAATGTACTATGAGACCTTCGGTATCAAAGTATAAATAGCAAATACATTTTAGGCATTTTTCATTTTTGAAAGTTAGCAACTCTTTTTGGCCAGTTGAAATTTTGCTCGAGCCAAAATCTCCAGAGATTTTTGGCACACCCCCGTTAATCAATTTATTCCTGAACAGAAACTTAACCCCCACACATCATCTTGAGCTCAACGATCGTGTATGGAAAAGGCTGTGTCGTCAATATGGATTTGCGTGAGTTTATAAAAAGAAAAGAAAACATGCGTGTCTTTATAACCGTAGCAAATTTATTAATGCATAAACAACTTTAGCCAAACCAATATACGGTCAATCTAAGTTTGAGTTATATATATACATATATATATTTCAATAAATTCTGTATAATTTATTCTTAAGGTTTAATAATAATTCTTTACCCTTGATAATGAAAGGTTGTTATATCGGCATAAGGGATATTTAATGAAAATAAAATATATTATTGAAGCTATCTGCATTGAAATGATTGATAATCATTATTATTTTGTGTCCTGAGTACAACCTGATCGTAATGATGCTTAGTTAGAAGAGAAGACTTTTCTTAAGGGCGACATCAAAATTCATCATGATGACGCAAAGGTAGGGTGGGTAAGGAATTAATGAAGCTCAATGACACCTGAGATCCCCTCTCACTAGTTTGTTGGGTAAGGATAAGCGATAAAGATTTGCGGATTAAATTTGTTTTCATTTGTTTTTTTTATACTTTGATACCGAAGGTCTCATAGTATATTGGTTTTGAGCAATGTCCGTCATGGTGTCTGTCTGTCCGTCTGTCCGTCCGTCCGTCCGTATGAACGCAATTTTTTTCGACACCTGTAAATCTAGAGACTTGAAACTTTGCAATTATGTTTGTCTATGGGCTAGTCAGATAAAGTGTCAAGATTGGGTTGCCACGCCTACTAGGAGGCTGGGAATTCGATAAATTCAATAACTAAAAACCGATAAAACCATATATTTCTCACATTCCTGAAGCTAGAGTTGCTCGAAGATAGCTAGTCACGTTCCTGAAAAAACTGCATCAAAATTTTGGATGCCACGCATAAAGTTTTCACATTTTTCTGGCTAGAGCCACCAAAGTTTTCCAAAAAACTGTATCAAACATTTTTATGCCACGCCCACCTCTGCCGCCCACAATTTAATATCCGAAATTTCGATATCTATTACAGTTTTTAAGTTAGAGCCCCTAAAAAAGCCCACGGTACAAATATAGAAGGCAACATCTACCAAAGATCTGCATCAAAATTTTTGATGCCACGCTCACCCAAGCCACCCGCCTTATAAAATCTAAATCGGCTATATCTCTAACAGTTTTTTAGCAAGAGCCACCAAACTTGTTATGAATATAGATGGTGACAGTTAAAAACATTTGTTTCAAAAATTTGGATGCCACATCCACCTCTGCCGCCCACCATTTAAATTTGGAAGTTCAGTTATCTTCCACAAATTTTGAGCAAAAGTCACCAAATTTGGTAACATGATAGCTGGCGATGTTTACTACCCGGCCCACTCCTTTGCAAGCAGTCTTCTTACCATCCGTTCTTTTACTGGTACCAAAGTATTCCGCAGTCGGTTGCGTCCGACTGCAACGTTTTCACTTGTTTGAACTAGAGTCACCAAATTTGGTAGGAAGATATATGGTGATATCTACAAAAGATCTGCATCAAAAATTTGGATGCCACGCCCACATCTGCCGCCTACCATTTAAAATCAGAAATTTCGATATCTCTTACAGTTTTTGAGCTAGAACCCCTAAATTCGGTAGAAGGATAGAAGGCAACATCTACCAAAGATCTGCATGAAAATTTTGGATGCCACGCCCACCCAAGTCACCCGCTTTACAAAAATAGAATCGGCTATATCTTTAACAGTTTTTGAGCTAGAGCCACCAAACTTGTTATGAATATAGATGGTGACAGTTAAAAACATTTGTTTCAAAAATTTGGATGCCACATCCACCTCTGCCGCCCACCATTTAAATTTGGAAGTTCAGTTATCTTCCACATATTTTGAGCAAAAGTCACCAAATTTGGTAACATGATAGCTGGCGATGTTTACTACCCGGCCCACTCCTTTGCAAGCAGTCTTCTTACCATCCGTTCTTTTACTGGTACCAAAGTATTCCGCAGTCGGTTGCGTCCGACTGCATCGTTTTTACTTGTTATATATGTACTTTAAATCATAATTTTTTTTAACAGCCGGTTATTTGTACTGCAGTTTTTTTTTATAATTTGTATGGCCCAAATGTATATAAACGTTATACTGTGGCAACTCTTCGATTGAAACCAATGACGTATTATGACAACATGACACATGCGCATGTTGCTATCCGGTACATGATTGAATTACATTAGGTGGCCTTGTTATAACAGAGTCGCTCTCTCGATTCTCCTTTATTGTCGAAAGAGAAGGTTGGGTGCAGACGACTGTTTTCTTGATTATTTTAGCATTTAGCTGTCAAAAATTATTAATAATAAGACTTTGACTATATAAAATTGTTTGTATAACGTAGAAGGGCTTTAGCTTTAGCTTTAGGCGTTGCATTGACACTAGCAGTGATATGTGCATTTCACTCGTACGTGTCGCGGTCGAGACCACCTTATGTTATTTCATCATGATCTGGTCTCTATCATTCTTGCATACATACTATGTATAGCGCCAGACTGCATACAAGCTTAGAGTCTGATTGCGAGCGAACGAACCAAAACAAAATGTGTATATGCGATTTGTTGTCGCCTGCTAAACGCACATAAAGAACAAGCAAAAACGTTGCAGTCGGACGCAACCGACTGCGGAATACTTTGATACCAGTAAAAGAACGGTTGATAAGGGGGAATGCAGGGGCGAAGGGAGTGGGCCATGTGGTAAACATCGCCAGCTATCATGTTACCAAATTTGGTGACTTTAGCTCAAAAACTGTGGAAGATAACTTAACTCCCAAATTTAAAAGGTGGGCGGCAGAGGTAGGCGTGGCATCCAAATTTTTTAATCAAATGTTTTTAACTGTCACTATCTATCTTCCTAATAAGTTTGGTGGCTCTAGCTCAAAAACTGTTAAAGATATAGCCGATTCCGATTTTATAAGGCGGGTGGCTTAGGTGGGCGTGGCATCCAAACTTTTAAATCAAATGTTTTTAACTGTCACTATCAATCTTCCCACCAAGTTTGGTGGCTCTAGCTCAAAAGCTGTTAAAGATATAGCCGATTCCGATTTTATAAAGCGGGTGGCTTAGGTGGGCGTAGCATCCAAAATTTTGATGCATTTTTTTGGGGAACGTCAATACCTATATTGACACAAAATTTGGTGGCTCTAGCCCAAAAAATGTGAAAACTATGGGCGTTTCCAAATTCACGGAGAAGGGGGGATGGGGGCGGAATAAGGGGGCGTGGCATCCAAAATTTTGATGAATTTTTTTGGGGAACGTCAATATCTATCTTCACACAAAATTTGGTGGCTCTAGCCCAAAAAATGTGAAAACTATAGGCGTTTCCAATTTCAAGGAGCAGGCAGGATGGGGGCGGAAGGAGTGGGCGTGGCATCCAAAATTTTGATTCAGGTTTTTCAGGGACGTGACTAGCTATCTGCGTGCAAAATTTGGTAATTCTTGTTGTAAGAATGTGAGAAATATTTGGTTTTATCGGTTTTATGTTATCGAATTTATCGGGAAATCGATAGCCTCCTAGTGGGCGTGGCAACCCAATCTTGACACTTTATCTGCCTCGCCTATAGACAAACATAATTGCAAAGTTTCAAGTCTCTAGCTTTACGGGTGTCGAAAAAAGTTGCGTTCATACAGACGGACGGACGGACAGACACCATGACGGACATTGCACAAAACCAATATACTATGAGACCTTCGGTATCAAAGTATAAAAATCGTTCTTTAAGGTAACAAAATTAAATGGTTGCGCAGTGTACAGTTTCTTGTAAATTTAACTAAGTTATTGCAGCAAGCCCTTTTTTTTATGAGGTAGCAACGGTGGTGAGGTGGCGGTGTTTGTTAGATGTGTAAATGTCTACAGTAAGAAGAAGAATTTAATTTATGGAAAGTCATTGAGCAGAAAAAATTTAGGTTAAATTAAAATTGCATTTAATTATTTGTTTTACACTTATTTTATAATTGGTCCATAGGGGAAAACACCGCCTACCTTTTGCACTCTTAAAATGTAAACAAAACCAGATTCGCCATTTACGAAATACATAGAACAGCTGTTCAAGCAAGCTATCACGGCAGGGCTGTCAAGCAACACATACTTGGCGGGAAAAATATTAAACATTTATTTTGTATAGGAACTACACGAGATAAGACCTAACATATTTGTACTTTATCATTTATTAAAAATAACACTTATGCCCTGAAGCATTGAAAGCAATGACAAAAATAGCAAATACATTTTAGGCATTTTTCATTTTTGAAAGGTAGCAACTCTTTTTGGCCAGTTGAAATTTTGCTCGAACCAAAATCTCCAGAGATTTCTGGCACACCCCCGTTAATCAATTTATTAATGAACAGAAACTTAACCCCCACACATCATCTTGAGCTCAACGATCGTGGATGGAAAAGGCTGTGTCGTCAATATGGATTTGCGTGAGTTTATAAAAAGCAAAGAAAACATGCGTGTCTTTATAACCGTAGCAAATTTATTAATGCATAAACAACTTTAGCCAAACCAATATACGGTCAATCTAAGTTTGAGTTATATATATACATATATATATTTCAATAAATTCTGTATAATTTATTCTTAAGGTTTAATAATAATTCTTTACCCTTGATAATGAAAGGTTGTTATATCGGCATAAGGGATATTTAATGAAAATAAAATATATTATTGAAGCTATCTGCATTGAAATGATTGATAAACATTATTATTTTGTGTCCTGAGTACAACCTGATCGTAATGATGTTTAGTTAGAAGAGAAGACTTTTCTTAAGGGCGACATCAAATTTCATCATGATAACGCAAAGGTAGGGTGGGTAGAGAATTAATGAAGCTCAATGACACCTGAGATCCCCTCTCACTAGTTTGTTGGGTAAGGATAAGCGATAAAGATTTGCGGATTAAATTTGTTTTCATTTGTTTTTTTTTATACTTTGATACCGAAGGTCTCATAGTATATTGGTTTTGAGCAATGTCCGTCATGGTGTCTGTCTGTCCGTCTGTCCGCCCGTCCGTCCGTATGAACGCAATTTTTTTCGACACCTGTAAATCTAGAGACTTGAAACTTTGCAATTATGTTTGTCTATGGGCTAGTCAGATAAAGTGTCAAGATTGGGTTGCCACGCCTACTAGGAGGCTGGGAATTCGATAAATTCCATAACTAAAAACCGATAAAACCATATATTTCTCACATTCCTGAAGCTAGAGTTGCTCGAAGATAGCTAGTCACGTTCCTGAAAAAACTGCATCAAAATTTTGGATGCCACGCATAAAGTTTTCACATTTTTCTGGCTAGAGCCACCAAAGTTTTCCAAAAAACTGTATCAAACATTTTTATGCCACGCCTACCTCTGCCGCCCACAATTTAATATCCGAAATTTCGATATCTATTACAGTTTTTAAGTTAGAGCCCCTAAAAAAGCCCACGGTACAAATATAGAAGGCAACATCTACCAAAGATCTGCATCAAAATTTTTGATGCCACGCTCACCCAAGCCACCCGCCTTATAAAATCTAAATCGGCTATATCTCTAACAGTTTTTTTAGCAAGAGCCACCAAGCTTGTTATGAATATAGATGGTGACAGTTAAAAACATTTGTTTCAAAAATTTGGATGCCACATCCACCTCTGCCGCCCACCATTTAAATTTGGAAGTTCAGTTATCTTCCACAAATTTTGAGCTAAAGTCACCAAATGTGGTAACATGATAGCTGGCGATGTTTACTACCCGGCCCACTCCTTTGCAAGCAGTCTTCTTACCATCCGTTCTTTTACTGGTACCAAAGTATTCCGCAGTCGGTTGCGTCCGACTGCAACGTTTTCACTTGTTTGAACTAGAGTCACCAAATTTGGTAGGAAGATATATGGTGATATCTACAAAAGATCTGCATCAAAAATTTGGATGCCACGCCCACATCTGCCACCTACCATTTAAAATCGGAAATTTCGATATCTCTTACAGTTTTTGAGCTAGAACCCCTAAATTCGGTAGAAGGATAGAAGGCACCAAAGATCTGCATGAAAATTTTGGATGCCACGCCCACCCAAGTCACCCGCTTTACAAAAATAGAATCGGCTATATCTTTAACAGTTTTTGAGCTAGAGCCACCAAACTTGGTAGGAAGATAAATGGTGACAATTAAAAAGATTTGATTTAACAATTTGGATGCCAAGCCTACCTCAGCCGCCCACCTTATAAATTTGGAAGTTAAGTTATCTTCCACAGTTTTTGAGCTAAAGTCACCAAATTTGATAACATGATAGCTGGCGATGATTACCACCCGTCCCACTAATTTGCTAGCAGACTCCTTACCATCCGTTCTTTTACTGGTATCAAAGTATTCCGCAGTCGGTTGCGTCCGACTGCAACGTTTTTACACCCCTAACCCATAAAATGGGTAAAAGGGGTATAATGGTTTTGTGCAAAAGTATGTAACAGGCAGAAGGAAGCATCTCCGACCCCATAAAGTATATATATTCTTGATCAGCATCAACAGCCGAGTCGATATAGCCATGTCCGTCCGTCCGTCTGTCCGTCCGTCTGTATGAACGCGTCGATCTCAGAGACTACAAGAGCTAGAGACTTCAGATTTTGAATATAAGTTCTCCTATACCATGAGCGGAACAAGTTTGTTTCAAATTATCGATAACTATTCTAGTTTCCGATATACACATGGAATCGATTACAAAAAAATCGCGAATTTGGAAAATGTAAAAATGGGGGTTGAAATAATGGATAACGATAGAACTTTTCTGAAAATTTCATCGAAATCGGCTGAGAAACACCAGAGATATCGAAGATTGAAGTTTAGGTCGTTAAGTATAGGGTTCGGGGTATCTCCTAGTCGGGAAATCTCGACTAGAGCCTTCTTACTTGTTACTTGTTATATATGTACTTTAAATCATAATTTTTTTTAACAGCCGGTTATTGGTACTGAAGCTTTTTTTATAATTTGTATGGCCTAAATTTATATAAACGTTATACTGTGGCAACTCTTCGATTGAAACCAATGACGTATTATGACAACATGACACATGCGCATGTTGCTATCCGGTACATGATTGAATTACATTAGGTGGCCTTGTTATAACAGAGTCGCTCTCTCGATTCT
Organism: Scaptomyza hsui; assembly: GCA_018152825.1. Taxonomy (NCBI): domain Eukaryota; kingdom Metazoa; phylum Arthropoda; class Insecta; order Diptera; family Drosophilidae; genus Scaptomyza; species Scaptomyza hsui. Next base: position 1,255,367 of record JAECXO010000089.1, read on the forward strand.
CCTTTATTGTCGAAAGAGAAGGTTGGGTGCAGACGACTGTTTTCTTGATTATTTTAGCATTTAGCTGTCAAAAATTATTAATAATAAGACTTTGACTATATAAAATTGTTTGTATAACGTAGAAGGGCTTTAGCTTTAGCTTTAGGCGTTGCGTTGACACTAGCAGTGCTATGTGCATTTCACTCGTACGTGTCGCGGACGAGACCACCTTATGTTATTTCATCATGATCTGGTCTCTATCATTCTTGCATACATACTATGTATAGCGCCAGACTGCATACAAGCTTAGAGTCTGATTGCGAGCGAACGAACCAACCAAAATGTGTATATGCGATTTGTTGTCGCCTGCTAAACGCACATAAAGAACAAGTAAAAACGTCGCAGTCGGACGCAACCGACTGCGGAATACTTTGATACCAGTAAAAGAACGGTTGATAAGGGGGAATGCATGTGGTAAACATCGCCAGCTATCATGTTACCAAATTTGGTGACTTTAGCTCAAAAACTGTGGAAGATAACTTAACTCCCAAATTTAAAAGGTGGGCGGCAGAGGTAGGCGTGGCATCCAAATTTTTTAATCAAATGTTTTTAACTGTCACTATCTATCTTCCTAATAAGTTTGGTGGCTCTAGCTCAAAAACTGTGGAAGATATAGCCGAATCCGATTTTATAAGGCGAGTGGCTTAGGTGGGCGTGGCATCCAAAATTTTGAATCAAATGTTTTTAACTGTCACTATCAATCTTCCTACCAAGTTTGGTGGCTCTAGCTCAAAAACTGTTAAAGATATAGCCGATTCCGATTTTATAAAGCGGGTGGCTTAGGTGGGCGTGGCATCCAAAATTTTGATGAATTTTTTTGGGGAACGTCAATATCTATCTTCACACAAAATTTGGTGGCTCTAGCCCAAAAAATGTGAAAACTATAGGCGTTTCCAATTTCAAGGAGCAAGGATGATGGGGGCGGAAGGAGTGGGCGTGGCATCGAAAATTTTGATGCAGTTTTTTCAGGGATATAACTAGCTATCTGCGTTTTTGGTAACTCTTGCTGTAAGAATGAGAGAAATATTTGGTTTTATCGGTTTTCAGTTATCGAATTTATCGATGTCCCAGCCTCCTAGTAGGCGTGGCACCCCAATCTTGACACTTTATCTGTCGCGCCTATAGACAAACATAATTGCAAAGTTTCACGTCTCTAGCTTTACGGGTGTCTCAAAAAGTTGCGTTCATACAGATGGACAGACGGACACCATGAAGGACATTGCACAAAACCAATATACTATGAGACCTTCGGTATCAAAGTATAAAAACTAAGAATTTCTGCATCATTACTTTAGTCAAATTCTCTCGGAAAAAGGAGTTTTATTTTTGTAAAGTTTTTCGTTAATTGTGATTTTGATCATTTTTGAGATATTTTTTCAAAGCTTATATCTCGACGCGGTAAAAAATATTTTGATAGTATCATAAGCAAAGTTCTAGATAACAAGTGGACAAATAAAAATGCAAAACAAGTCAACCCAAAAAAATTCATCTATGGTCCAAAAATCGCAAAAACGCCCAAAAATATGCAATTTTTCACCAAATGTGGTAAAATGAAAGCTGATGAATGGTTTTATGAATATGGTTGCCTGTTTCAAACTATATGAAAAATATCAGATCATTTTATTTTAAATCAAGTAAACTATTAGCAGATAAGCCCATTTCATGTGACTACATGAAAGTTCACATGTGCAGCGCTAAGATGCAGACATTGAAAACTGTCGAAATATATCTAAGAAATTGTCGCAACAATAAACAAGTTTTTGGTTGCCAGTCAGTAAATAACAAGTAAGAAGGCTTTAGTCGATACCCTGAACCATTGAGCTAACGGGTACAGCCATTGCAACTAAACTTCAGTCTTCGATATCTCTGGTGTTTCTCAACCGATTTCGATAAAGATGTTTTTCATTATTTTGTATTAAGTTTCCAAAACGTGTTTCACATTTTTGATATTCAAGATTTGAATGTAATCGATCACATGTGTATATCGGAAATGGAAAGATTTATCGAAAAAAGTTTATCGGGCCAATATGTCCCAGGGTATATTCACAAAAATAGCCTTATTTGGCTTACGGTTTAAATAGCCATATTTCGAGATTATTAACTTAATAAAATAAGAGCGCACTACGCAAACTCTGGTTGTAAAACCGATTTTTTTTAAATAAATCAATTTAACTCACAAATAATATTTTAAACCCTTCTCTTGGTTAGTTAGTTACTTAATACAAAACAGTTGCTAATTGCAATTGAACTTTCATTGAACTGAGAAACAGCACTCACTAGCTGCAGTTTGATAACATTATTACCTTGCACATTTATCATGGCTAGCGAATACCCTAATTAATTAAAAATGTTCTAAATTCCAGAATATATTGTTTTGGATTTCATGTGTGTATCGGTAACGGAAAGAGTTATCGATAGTTCGAAACAAACTTGTACAGCGCCTGTTATAAACGAACTTAAATCCCAAATATAGACGGACGGACAGAAAAACGGACATGGCTTAATAGAGTCAACAGTTGCTAATCAAAAATATACACAGTGGCTCACAGCTCAAATCGTACCGGCATAAGAAAAGTTTACAGCGGCTTTAACATTTAAACCATAAAAGATATCGAAAATATTTATCGCCATTTTGTTTTTATTCCCTGAGCCCATAAAATGGGTAAAATGGGTATTCTTGATCAGCATCAACAGCCGAGTCCGTCTGTCCGTTTGTATGAACGGTTGGATCTCAGAGACTATAAGAGCTAGAGACTTCAGATTTTGCACATAACCTCATCTATGTCCTAGGCAAATCAAGTTTGTTGACGATTTTCAATAATTATTTCTAGCTTCCGATACACAGGTGTGGCCGATAACATAAAAATTATGAAATCGAAAAATGTGAAACACGATTTGGAAACTTGATACAAAATGATGAAAATCTGTGAAAATTTCATTGAAATCGTTTGAGAAACACCAGAGATATCGAAGATTGAAGTTTAGTCACAGATGCATACAGAAAATGGCTGTACGCGTTAATTAAAGGGTTCGGGGTATCTCCTAGTCGGGTTTTCTCGATTAGAGAATTCTTAATTTTTTAATTATATCTGTCTGCTGGTATAAATTTTGCAAAGTCCGCGCCAACAACACATATGTATTTGTGTTTTGTTGGTTGCTGGATGTGCGGTTCTGTTGCACACGAAAAATGTGCGCACTTTTATGCCCGCCGTGCTGGTCATATCGAGAGTTTAGAAAGAATATGGGAACATTCATTAGGCAGACTTATCGAAGCTTTATAGAGATTTCTGCTAATTTAAAAAAATTGTGTGAATGCTTCTCTTGGAAATCCGATTTTAAAACTAATGTAATCTTGACGGAATCACCAAAGCGTAAAAAGCCGCTGGTTAGTCGTTCTGCTGGATAATTGTGAAAGAATATACCGCAAACAAGAAGAAAAATCGGCCTCAGATTGTATCTCCCTCTTTGTTGTTGATGTTTACTTTCCCTGGGAGACAGTAATATTAAGCAGTTCTTTAGATATGGACCTTGTTCCTGTACAGCTAAATATTTATATTTCTTGTTCCCATATACCACCTTTTACTGACAAATCTTTTTACACTGAACATTTGTCGGCAATACCTTCCATTTCTTCTATGCTTTCTGATCGCGATATTCTTGTATTTCTTGGCGATTTTAATGTTTCTAATGTTTCTATTTTTACATAAACTAATAAATGGTGAAATTGATTCCTCCGAATTAATCAGCCAAATTAGTTTTGCTGTTCCGATCTGAAGGACAAGGAATTTTCTACCCATTGCTCTTCAAGCTTGTCAATCTAACTATGCTATTCATAACCCTTTTCGGATTTTATGTTCAAACTATAACGAATTTTCCCACTTAATAAACGGTGCCACTTCTAGTAGTTCTCTTAAAAAGTTGGTCTTATGTCATTTGTCTACGTTTTCGCGATTTACGTAACCGTACGCTATGCGGTGTGCCCCTCGGTCGGTTGGGCGGGAGGTTGGTTGCTTTTTGCTTGGGTTCGCGCGTTAACAAGCCGGTGCTTGGTATCGTTGGGCCACTTGAATGTACTGTCTTTTTTTTTAGTACATCTACGTCCAATAATAATATAATGCCATGGCGCATCAAATCAATGGTACACCGAAATCTCTTAAGGGGTTAGGTGGGCTTTAAAAATTAAAAAAAAAATTTTTTGGCTTATTAAATAGTACATTATGTTTATAATATTCTCCCAAAAATTCGATCCGAGTGAAATCCCAAGAGATAGACCCTTCAGAAGTTCTGCCCATTAGACCATTGTCAGTTCAGTGTGAAACTTTAAATGCGTTTATCCCAAAACTTGATTTTTAAAGTCGGTGGACACGATTCTTCGAAAAGTTATGAAACGATTTTGTTCAAATTTTGCACACATCTTTGCAATAGCATTATCTAGTTATTTTTATTACAACTAATTTTTCGAGCCAATATATGGTGAAAATTTAACTAAAATAGGTTATTTTTTCAATGTCTGTGAAAAATTCATATATTACTTCTTTTTTCCCTTCGTTCAATAACGAGATTTATCCTTATACTAACGATAATGCTTTGGTTTTTTGATTGACGAACCAATCACGAGATATCTTGTCCACGGCGATAGCATTTTTTTTTTTTTTTGTGACGTCAAGGGAGATGAGGTATTCAAATTAAATTTACAGAAAAAATTGTTTAAATATGTATCTTTGATATGCTGAATTCATAAAATAAAAATATGATTTTATATATTAAAAAAAAAAACAAGGCAGAATTCGACAAGGAAATACCCTGAGCCTGTCAAATCTTCTTGCAAAAAACTTTGATTCTAAATGAGATTTGTCCAAGACTCTACACTTTTTTTTGATTTGATTGCTTCATTAAGTTATTTTGAATTTTTTGTTAAATTACTGATTTTGACCGCTGTCTATAAGGTAAAATTAAAAAAAAAACAAGTGAAAACGTTGCAGTCGGACGCAACCGACTGCGGAATACTTTAAGACCAGTAAAAGAACGGATGGTAAGAAGACTGCTTGCAAAGGAGTGGGCAGGGTGGTAAACATCGCCAGCTATCGTGCTACCAAATTTGGTGACTTTTGCTCAAAAACTGTGGAAGATAACTGAACTTCCATGGGGGAGGAATCAGGGGGCGTGGCATCCAAAGTTTTGATGCATATTTCTGGAGAACGTCAGTGTCTATCTGGACATAAATTTTGGTGGCTCTAGCCCAAAAAATGTGAAAACTATAGGCGTTTCCAATTTCAAGGAGCAAAGAGGATGGGGGCGGAAGGAGTGGGCTTGGCATCCAAAATTTTGATGCAGTTTTTTCAAGAACGTGACTAGCTATCTTCGTGTAAAATTTGGTTACTCTAGCTGCGGGAGTGTGAGAAATATGTGGTTTTATCGGTATTCTGCTATCGATTTTATCGATTTCCCAGCCTCCTAGTAGGCGTGGCAACCCAAAATTGACATTTTATCTGTCTCGCCTATAGACAAACATAATTGCAAATTGTCGAAAAAAGTTGCGTTCATACGGACAGACGGACACCATGACGGACATTGCACAAAACCAATATACTATGAGACCTTCGGTATCAAAGTATAAAAACAAGTAAGAAGGCTGTAGTCGAGATTTCCCGACTAGGATTTGGATGAAATGTTCAGAAAAGTATCGTTACCCATTATTTCAACCCCCTTTTTTACATTTTCCAAAGTCGAGATTTTACATCGGAAACGGAACAAGTTATCGACAATCGGAAACAAACTTATATTGCCTAGGACTTAGATGAGCTTATGTGAAAATCTGAAGTTTCTAGCTCTTATAGTCTCTGAGATCGACGCGTTCATATATACAGACGGACAGACGGACGGACAGACGGACATGGCTATATCGACTCGGCTGTTGATGCTGATCAAGAATATATACACCTTATAGGGTCGGAGATGCTTCCTTCTGCCTGTTACTTACTTTTGCACAAATCCATTATACCCCTTTTACCCATTTCATGGGTTCGGGGTATAAAAAGTAAAAATACCCTTTTCTTGAACCTCTGAAACCCACCTAACCCCTTAATAGAATGCTTGATTTTATTTTTGTTTTGGATCCATCCGTGTGACGAGCCCAGCCTATATCGATTCTTAAAGACTTATACCATCTAACGTTGAAGGTGTTGATCACTTTGCTTGCCTGTGCCTAACTCCAGGGTAGAGAACCATTCAGCCAAGTACGTCAATGTCGGAAAACCGATTTTGTGAAACTTACCTGGCTCTCAACCCATTCTGACTGGTCTCCCCTCTATGGGTCTGAGGACTTGGATACGGCAGTCAGTATTTATTTTAAAAACTTTTTACTGTTCATTTGATTTGTGTGGCCCTTGGGGTAAACCAAGTAGGACAAACAAACCTGCGTGGTTTACCCGAGATTTTACCGCCTTTAAAAATCGCGTATCTTAACTGAACAAGAGTTTCAGAAAGTCTGGCTCTTCTGTAGATTACTCATCACACTTGATTGCGCGTTCCAGTTTCTCAGTCTTGAACATTTTATGTTGGCGGGACACAGGTTGCTTTTTTGGTTGGGTCCGCGCGTTAACAAGCCGGTGCTTGATATCTTTGTGCCACTTAACAATCCGTTTATCACATGTTTCGATTGCCTTCCGTTTACCACATGGGGTTTGGCCAGACCCCAGCATATTTTCACATGCATGTATGCGAATTTTTCATTTTTGGCGTGACTTTTAAGTGCGTAACGAAAAAAAAAAAATAGTAAGAAAAATAAATTTAAAAAAAAATGCAGGTAGACCTTTTTTTTGATTTTTAATATTTAGACTTATAAATATTTATTAATTTATAAATAATATTAAGTACTGCTTACAAATAAAATTTGTATATTATATTTTTTATTATCGCCATTATACTGAAAACAAATATATTTAACTTTGGAATGTTGCTGGCACACCATATCAGAACATTTTGACAGGTTTTGTTCCACTTTGTGCCATCGTTGCTGACAAAAAATGAATCAGAGCCAGTTGCATGCTGAACTCCCATTTCTTCTTTTTATACTTTGATACCGAAGGTCTCATAGTATATTGGTTTTGTGCAATGTCCGTCATGGTGTCCGTCTGTCCGTATGAATGCAACTTTTTTCGACACCCGTAAAGCTAGAGACTTGAAACTTTCCAATTATGTTTGTCTATAGGCGAGACAGATAAAGTGTTAAGATTGGGTTGCCACGCCCACTAGGAGGCTGGGAAATCGATAAATTCGATAACTGAAAACCGATAAAACCAAATATTTCTCACATTCTTACAGCTAGAATTACAAAATTTTGCATGAAGATAGCTAGTCATGTCCCTGAAAAAACTGCATCAAAATTTTGGACGCCACGCTCACCTAAGCCACCCGCCTTTTAAAATCGGAATCGGCTATATCTTTAAGAGTTTTTGAGCTAAAGCCACCGAACTTGTTATGAATATAGATGATGACAGTTAAAAACATTTGATTCAAAAATTTGGATGCCACACCCACCTCTGCCGCCCACCATTTAAATTTGGAAGTTCAGTTATCTTCCACAAATTTTGAGCTAAAGTCACCAAATTTGGTAACATGATAGCTGGCGATGTTTACCACCCGGCCCACTCCTTTGCAAGCAGACATCTTATCATCCGTTATTTTACTGGTATCAAAGTATTCCGCAGTCGGTTGCGTCCGACTGCAACGTTTTCACTTGTTTTCGTTTGGTTCAATCACCATGTCCGTTGCTATATCTGACGCAATATCACCATCGTCTTCATCGAATACATCAATATCCTCTTTAGGATTCATTTGGATGTCATTCTGTGAAGCCGTTGCCAATCTCAATTCGAAAATGGCGCTCAAACTTGTCCACGCGGTCGCGACTAAAAAATAATTCCAATTCATCAGTAATTATAAATATATATGTAAATGTATAACTGTTATAAAACTCGCAAATATCGAAAAAATCAAATTCGCCGTCCACGGTTGCATCCTGGTAAGTGAACGCGCGCTGAGCAAAATATCGACAAATGGAAACTCACCTTGTACAAATTCATGCTGGTACCACAAAATGAAATTTCTTCTAAAAATTCAAGTTCGAGCTATCACAATGTTAAGAATCTATATTTGACATTTTGAATAAACTTAGTATCAATAAAAAATCGCGCAGCATCATCAAAATTCATCATATTTTATGCTATTACATACAAAATGTATAGTGGTCTGGCCAGACCCCATGTGGTAAGCCGAAGTATAGACATTTTAAAGTCCTTATATCTATCCTTGTATGGCATGAATCCTGGAATTTCTTTTTGGCAATTTGAAGAAAACAATTATTTAGGAAAGTCACAAAATTTCAGTCGATTTGCTCAATTGGATTTATGTTAAAATTTAAGTTGAAAATGAAATGGGTAAACGGACCCATGTGGTAAACGGAGGTTTAAATGTACTGTTCGTTAGTACATCTACGTCCAAAATAAAAAAAATTAAATAAAAAATAAGGCTGTTAAGGTGTCAAAGTGTTGGGATTCCACAAAACCTCTTCACCAAAAATTTAGATGCCACGTCCACCCATGCTGCCACCAGTTCCCTTTTAAAAATAGGAATGCAGATTTTGAGCTAGAGTCACCAAACTCGGTAGGAAGATAAATGGCGACATCTTTCAAAGACCAGCATTTTAATGTCACGCCTCCAACACATTAAACTACCTTAAATGGCAGGTGGACGAGGCATCCCAATGGTGTCATCAGCTGTCTTCTGTGTACAGCTATAACTGTGAAGGAAATAGCCGATTCTGGTTTTCAAGGCGGCGGGGTTGCTGGAGACGAAAAGAAAGAGCGTGACCAACACTAGTTGTATGCAGGTTTTTAAGGGACGCATTTCTTATCTAAGGAACAAATTTGGTGGTACTTGTTTAAAATAAAACATGCATTCCCGTTTTTAAATTCTTGCACTTGCGGGCGAAACGGGTAGGCGTGGCTTAAAATTTTGATGAAGTTTTCAGGGAGACATTGTCAAATTTGGTATCTCTATCTTGTTTTATCGATATTTGAGTTATCGATTTTATCGACTTCCCTGCCTCCTAGTAGGCGTATCATACGCCCATACACAAAATTTGCAAAGGTGTAAGTCTGTATACGGACAGACAGCATGACGGATATTGCACAAAACTTATATACTTTTTACCTTCGGTCTCAGAGTATAGGAACCACACAGCAGCGTCAGACTTGGCCAAAAGAGATGAACAAAAAGATAACTAATTCATGAGTATTAACATTCAATGGCATAACATAATGAAATTGTGCTATCGTCTAGTCTATTTTCACACAGATCGCATAAGGGGCCATCTGATTTTTTTTGGCTTACCCAATGTTACGGCATTGTGACGGTCGAAGGAACCAGTACATGATCGCTGGCCAGCTGACCACTTACTGATATAGACTGGCTGGTTTGCTGTTTGGGCCATGTGTGATTAGTGCAAGGCAAAAGGTGTCATTCAGCAGTAAGGGATGCACTTAACAATGAACATTATTTTTACTTTGTCACCTTTTGCATTTTGGCAGGGTTTGTTTGAGTGCAGTTTGAAAACCAAAACACATGTTTAGTAAAACCGTTTGGAAAATCACACAGTTTATAGAAAAAGGAAATGAGATAGAGCGTTTGCGAATAGGTGAGAGAATAACATACTTTACTTTAATTGGGTTTGCCTAAAATCGCTGGATCGAACCCTCGAATAATCTCGGATAATACTGTTTGCCAAACAAGAGTAACTCTATTTTTATTTTCCGCCTTTTGTTCTATTGTTTTTGTTGTGTTTTAAAATCGCTTTCATTCATGCTAGGAATCAGCCAAATCACGTCGGAAGTGCATTGGGATAATTTTTCAGATGCAAGTTCAACTAGCATAATGTTATTTCGATTCTTATACTCAGATACCGAAGGTTGAGAAAGTGTCACCAAATTTGGTAACAAGATGCTGGCGATGTTCTGGACTTAAAAAAAAAATTTTGAAAGTAAAAACAAGTAAAAACGTTGCAGTCGGACGCAACCGACTGCGGAATACTTTGATACCAGTAAAAGAACGGATGGTAAGGAGTCTGCTTGCAAAGGAGTGGGCCGGGTGGTAATCATCGCCAGCTATCATGTTACCAAATTTTATGACTTTACCTCAAAAACTGTGGAAGATGACTTAACTTCCAAATTTAAAAGGTGGGTGGCAGAGGTGGGCGTGGCATCAATATTTTTGTTCAAAACTTTTTAATTGTCACCATTTATCTTCCTACCAAGTTTAAAGGCTCTAGCTCAAAAACTCTTAAAGATATAGCCGATTCCAATTTTATAAGGCGGGTGGCTTAGGTGGGCGTGGCATCCCAATTTTTGATGCAGATCTTTTGTAGATGTCACCATATATCTTCATACCAAATTTGGTGACTCTAGTTCAAAAAATATGGAAGATACACGCATAACCGTTTTAACAACGGCGGGGGGTGGGGGCGGAAGGTGTGGGCGTGGCATCCAAATTTTTAATGCAGTTTGTTGGAAAACTTCACTACCTATCTTGACACACAATTTTGTGGCTCTAGCTCAAAACATGTGAAAACTATAGGCGTTTCCAATTTCAAGAAGTGGGGGATGGAGGCGGAATCAGGCGCGTGGCATCTAAAATTTTGATGCATATTTTTGGGGAACGTCAATATCTATCTTGACACAAAATTTGGTGGCTCTAGCCCAAAAAATGTGAAAACTATAGGCGTTTCCAATTTCAAGGAGCAGGCAGGATGGGGGCGGCAGGAGTGGGCGTGGCATCCAAAATTTGGATGCAAATCTTTGGAAGATGTTGCCATCTATCCTTCTACCGAATTTAGGGGCTCTAGCTTAAAAACTGTAAGAGATATCGAAATTTCCGATATTAAATGGTGGGCGGCAGAGGTGGGCGTGGCATCCAAAATTTTGATGCAGATCTTTTGTAGATGTCACCATATATCTTCCTACAATTTGGTGACTCTAGTTCAAAAAATGTGGAAGATACACGCATAACCGTTTTAACAACGGCGGGGGTGTGGGGGCGGAAGGTGTTGGCGTGGCATCCAAACTTTTTATGCAGTTTGTTGGAAAACTTCACTACCTATCTTGACACAAAATTTGGTGGCTCTAGCTCAAAACATGTGAAAACTATAGGCGTTTCAAATTTCAAGGAGAAGGTGGGATGGGGGCGGAAGGAGTAGGCGTGGCATCCAAAATTTTGATGCAGTTTTTTCAGGGACATGACTAGCTATCTTCGTGCAAAATTTGGTAATTCTAGCTGTAAGAATGTGAGAAATATTGGGTTCTATCGGTTTTCAGTAATCGAATTTATCGATTTCCCAGCCTCCTAGTGGGCGTGGCAACCTTGACACTTGACACTTTATCTGTCTCGCCTATAGACAAACATAATTGCAAAGTTTCAAGTCTCTAGCTTTAAGGGTGTCGAAAAAAGTTGCGTTCATACGGACAGACGGACACCATGACGGACATTGCACGAAACCAATATACTATGAGACAGACCTTCGGTATCAAAGTATAATTAAATATTTCAGTCAAACTTTTTACTGTCTTAAGGTGCGTTTACAATGTCAGCTTGGCTTGGATTAAAGCTTTTAAAAATCTGAAATGTACGCTGATAATTTACAATGTCAGCGTGAAAGTATGTTCGAATATTCGAAATTGTGTTACAGCTGTATATGAGTGTTGAACAGCTGATGTTTGTTTTATGTTTGTGGGAAAAATTTATAAAGTGCATCAAAATCGGAATTATTTGAAAAATGGCGAAAAAACAAGCAATTTTATGCGCTTATAATTCGATGATGACGCACGCAGCTCTTGCTGCTGCTGCTTTAGTGGAAGAGGAGAAGCCGCAGAGAAGTGCTCGACGGTGTTGGGCACGAGAGCATTTGTTGCAGCGGGATAGGCTTGGGCTTGGGCCAACTCTTTGTAAAGAGCTGTTGCGTGACAGCGAAACGTTCTACAATTTCACCAGAGCAATTCGATGAGCTACTGTCACTTGTGGGATCAGATTTGGCCAAGTCTTCAATTAGAAAGCCAATTCCAGAGCGCGATAGGCTTATGATTACATTGAGGTAAAAATAAGATTTTATTTGAAAATTGTGCAAACATATATTATTCAAATTTTGAATACTAGATTTCTAGCAACCGGCTCGTCCTACAGTGCCATTGGTTATTCCTTCCGCGTGGCCAAGTGTACTGTTCACAACATAATAAAGGAAACGACTGAAGTAATTTGGAATCGTTTAAACAAAAAATGTATCACGAAGCCAACTAACTCCGATCTGAAGAAAATAGCGGAAGACTTCTATAGCTGCACTGGACTGCCCAATTGTATAGGCGCATTATATGGGAAGCATTGTGCTATCCAGGCACCTGCAAACAGTGGAAGTTTATATTTGAACTACAAAAAAACGTTTTCTATTGTTTTGCTAGCTGCTTGCGATAGCAAGTACAATTTCACTGTCGTCAACGTTGGTGCATATGGTTCTGAGTCAGATGGTTTGCTTTTATTAAAATTAATTTAACCTGAATGAAAATATTATTAATTTTACTTTTACTAATCGGACTGGGGAAAAATGTTGCTGAATAATGAGCTGCCACTGCCAGAACCTTCTGCATTGCCAAATAGTGGAACAATGTTTCCATATTTTTTTGTTGGCGATGAGGCGTTTCCGCTAAAACGCCATTTACTGAGACCATATGGTGGGCGTGGTTTGTCGGAAGATAAACGTATTTTCAATACAACTATGTCAAAGGCACGACGTTTTATTGAAAATTCGTTTGGAATTTTAGCGACAAAATTTCAGATTTTCCATTCCGTGATTTGTGCAGACCCGGATCTGGCAATATCACTTGTCAACAGTGCTGTTGTGTTGCACAACTTTATTCGAAAAACAGAAACAAGTTCAACCTCTGCAACGAATCATCAAGCAGAAAATGAAATGGACCAGGGAAGATGGAGCAATTTACAATCAGAAGCGCAGCTCAGACCAACGCATGAAACACAACATTTCTGTCATGAAAAATTATTTGTCAACAAAAAATAAAAAAATATATTACATTTTAATACATTATATGTTTTTTATGTTCCATATCTATATTTCATAGAAAATTCCATTATTTTTCGTTCCAATTCCTTTGCCTTAGCCTTCTCCAATTCGTTGTACGTGTCTCCAATTCGTTGTACGTGTCTTTAACAAATGTCAGCACGCAGCAATGCTTTCCAAAACTCCTGGAGTCTTTGACCGCGATCGCGACAGTGATCGCGATCTTGTTGCTTGCTGCGGCGATTCCAGCTGTGGCGATTCTAGCTGCGATGATTCTAGCTGCGACGATTGCAGCTCTGACAGCAACTCAAAATCATCCTCATTCGCACTTGAGTTGCCCCATGCTTGCGAATTGCTTACCCTGGAAAAAAAATAGTATAATTGATAAATCAATAATAAATGCAAATCAAAGGCAGTGCTTACTTTCGTCGTTTGTACGCCTCGTCGAGGAACTCAAGGTTTTTAAATAAAAAAAATCCACTTTGACGACCCACTCGCAGCAGCGCCACTTTTGCCGTTTTCTTTCTCCTTCTCGCGCCTTTACTTCTCTCGCAGTCTACGAAAGTGGCCGTACGCTTGCTGAAAAATATGTGTGTCAGACAGGAACAAAACATTTTCCAATCTCACGCTGACATTGTAAACGCACGTTTAAAGTTACACACTTTATTAACAAATTGCTGAACTTTCAGGCAAAAATATTGAAAAACGCCGCAATGCGTCATTTCCTGTGAGCCCATGTTTCTCGCGTGGACAGCAGAACTCCTAGCAGCATAATCTGATGTGAAAAATAATACATAAGTTTTTTTTAAGCTTAAACCTTAAACTAAGACTTAAAAGAAGGAAAAAAAATTTTAATTTCAATTTTTGGCAGAAGTTTTTGCAAAAAAAAATTAAAATTTTGCCAATATTTTGAAATTTTTTGAAAAAAATAAAAACAAATAACTGTAGTTGAAAAAAAAATCCTTCGTCCAAATCCTGCAAAAGAGTATCTCGAAGACGTGTGCAAAATTTCATCAAGATCGGTTGAGCTATTCTCGAGAAGACTTGACAATCGTATATGAAGACCCTGTTTTGAGAAAAAAAAGCGTTTAAAGTTTTGGCGCTGAGCCCAGCTACCCTGAGGAGCTCAATGAACAGCTTTATTAAGCTCTGCACTGTTTTGGGCCAGACTCGGAATTATTCAGATCCTGTGCTGCTCAGTCTTAATCCGACTAACTCTTATTATTTTAAGTGTGTATGTGTGTAAGTTTTTGTTCTGTCTTTTACCCTGCAGCCCGAGGAATCATTTAATAAGCTTATGAAGAATCGATTCACTTTCACTACCAATGGAATGGATCTTTGTTCGTATGTGCGCGCTAAGAGTTATTCCAAAGAATCGATTCTTCACCAAAGAATCAGTCTTTACTAGCCGTACTGCAGGGTAATGTCATAGTTGCTGTCCGATGTTAAGCTTGCGTAGCTTAGGTAGATATTCTCCTTTGATGCGTTAGCGTTTGCGTGCTCGCGGCGTCGACGATCTTCATCGCGCTCACACACCTGTTTTTTTCTTTTATCACTCATCCTTTATCTCCAACATACCAAGCAAAATCGTAAGCAGCTTTGGCATTGGCATTGCTACCAGCTGCGCCTTTCTGGTTGCCCTTCTGTTCATTTTTCCGGCATATAAAACGTTAACTTTGTCAACTTATCCCACTTCTGCGGGATAACAGCTGTGAACAGCTTTATTAACTCTCTTCTGTAAGAGCCAGAATCTTTCTTATTATTTCAAATAAGTACGTGTGTATGTTTTTCTCCTGTGTTTCAATGTCATGACCTTCATCAATAGCCGAGTTAATACATCCACGTCCGTCTGTATGTATGAAAACGTCGATCATAGAGACTATAAGAGCTAGTGACTCCATATTTGGAAAATAAGCTCACCTGAGCTATAGGCAATAAAAGTTTGTTTCCAATTATCGATAACTATACACATGTGAACGATAACAATAAAACCATGAATTTCGAAAATGTGAAACACGTTTTGAAACTTAATACGAAATAATGAAAATTTTATAGAAATCCTTTGAGAAACACCAGGTATATCGAAAACTTTGCAAATATTTTGGTCCATGATTGCGTCAGACAAAGCGTCAATATAGGGGCGATTCATCCAATGAGTTGCTTTGAAATCTATAACAAGTCGATATACTTCGAGGTGAAAATCGATAAAGCACACATACTTCGCACATTTTTACAGCAAAAGTCGCCAAACTTGCTGAAAAGATACCTGGTAGCTTCCACGAAGGAATTCCATCCACGACCTTTCTGCCGCCCCCAGTTTTTGAAGCTACACGGACCAAACTAGATAGCAAGATGGCTGATAGGCGCTTTAAATTGGAAATGCCTCTACAGTTTTTAAACTTGATTAAAAAAATTAGTGGGATGTTATGGTTCACGCCAAATCGACCGAAGGGCGCACCGCATAGCGTACGGTTACGTATATCGCGAACATGTAGACAAATTACATAAGACTAGCGTTTTAAGATAACCGATAAAAGTGGCACCGTTTATTAAGTGGGTAAATTCGTTATAGTAATAGCATAGTTAGAGTGACAACCTTGAAGAGAAAGAAGCAGATTTATTTATTCCAGATCAGCAGCAACAGCCGAGTCGACACAATTATGTCAGTCTGTCTGAGTGTATGCACGCGTTGATCTCAGAGACTATTAGTTCTAGAGACGTTAGAAATTTAGCATAAGTTTTTGTGTACCCCTAGCAGTACCTGTTTGTTTTGATTTATCGATAACTAATTCCGTTTTCAATACAAAAATGTAGTCGTCATCAAAAAAATGTGAAAGTTGTTTAGAAACTTAATACGAAATAATTAAAATCTGTAAAAGTACATTAAAATTAGTTGAGACACACCACACTCAGCAAAAAAAAAACCACTAGAAATTTAACAAAGAAAATAGTTGATTTAACAGTGCGGGCTTTAAGCGTAAAACGTAGTAAATTTTACTATAACAAGTGAAAACGTTGCAGTCGGCCGCAACCGACAGCGGAAAACTTTGATACCAGTAAAATAACGGATGGTAAGGAGTCTTCTTGCAAAGGAGTGAGCCGGGTGGTAAACATCGCCATCTAACATGTTACCAAGACTTTAGCTCAAAAACTGTGGAAGATAACTTAACTTCCAAATTTAAAAGGTGGGCGGCAGAGGTGGGTGTGGCATCCAAACTTTTGAATCAAATCTGTTTAAATGTCACCATTTATCTTCCTACCAAGTTTGGTGGCTCTACCTCAAAAACTGTTAGAGATATATGCGATTCCGATATTTAAGGCGAGTGGCTTGGGTGGGCGTGGCATCCAAATTTATGATGCAGATTTTTGGAAAACTTCACTTGGTGGTTCCAGCCAAAAAAATGTGAAAACTATGTGCGTTTCCAATTTCAAGCAGCATGGGCAATCCAATCGAAACGTTACCATGAACAATTGGTTTACTTCAGTTTCTCTGGCTAAATTGCTACTTCTTGAGCCATACAAGCTTACGATTGTTGAGACGCTTCGAAGCATTAAAAACAAGATTCCTATGGAAATGCGCAATACATGCAAAAGACATATACGAACTTCTATTTTTTCTTATCACTCCTAACCTTTCATCAAAAATTAAAGATATATATATACTCAAACAAGGAAGAAGGCTCTAGTCGAGATTTCCCGACTAGGAGATACCCCGAATCCCATACTTAACGCGTACAGTCATTGTCTGTATGTATCTGTGCCTAAACTCTAATCTTTGATATCTCTGGTGTTTTAAGTTTTCAGTTTTAGTAATGCATTAAGTTTCTTAAAGGGATTTCACAGTTTCCAAAATTCAAAATTGTATTATTATCGATTACATGTGTATATCTGAAACGGAAAGAACTATTGATAATCGGAAACAAACTTGTATTAGCTTTTATAGTCTTTTCCCAGCAAGCAAACACCTCAGTTCTTAGCGAGCGTCCGTTTTCTCGTACGTTTCTCGTATTAAATGTTATCGATGATGACACTTAAATTTTCTCAAGTACTCATACAATAGATCTGTAAGTAACGCTCTTATCAAATCAAAAAGTCATCACATAAATAAGTAAGTACAAACAACAAATAAACTTTCGAAAAGCTATGTTAAAATAAATAAAGTGTTATTGAATATAACCATTAATAGGAAAAGCAGAATGTGTATTACTGTGTTTGCGCATATTCGCAAAAATATATTTGTAAATGCCGAACAAAAAAGCCAGCAAACTCGCCGACCAGGAACACAACAACAAGAAACCAGCCCAATCGAGCAACATTTGAAAGATGACAACGACTGCATGAAACACCTCATGAAAACGAGCCCTTTATATAATAAATTTATTATTATTATTCAGAAAAATTATCGCGAAATTACAAATTTCGCTTAACTTAGGATGTAAAATTATAATAATATTATCTAATTTAAATTGAATTTAAATTAAAATAAGCTTTAAGAATTTGTAAATGTTAAATGGCATTGAGCAAAGCTTAAAAAATCGAATTATAATGAAATTAAATTTTAATTAAATTAAAATTACAAAATCAAATCAAAATTAAACTTAACTAAATAAAATAATAAGGGAATATATAGTATCGCCAATCAAATCGTTTTTAATACGCTCTCGAGCCCATTTTTGAAACATTCTTGATACCTGCATAACTACCAAAAACGCGTCCGTTTACTGTCCGTTTTCAAATCCATTCTCAACACTTTCTTGATATCGAGAACGTATAGGTATGGGCCCTTTTACTAGACTTTTTCGATACAAAAACAAATCCGAACGCTACTATCGCTAACGAAGGTTTAGCTGCCACAAACTAAGCGACAGGTGATCCTTTCTCGACACTTTTTCGGGTGTCGTTCTCGACAGTTTTATCAGAGAGAAGTTTGAGAAATGGTCGAATGTGGATGTTAGATTAACTCGATCATACATTCAGACGGACGGACATGACTTAATCGACTCGGCAGTTGTTGCTGGTTAAGAATATA
The DNA here is from genome assembly GCA_018152825.1 of Scaptomyza hsui. Lineage (NCBI taxonomy): Eukaryota > Metazoa > Arthropoda > Insecta > Diptera > Drosophilidae > Scaptomyza > Scaptomyza hsui. Next base: position 1,273,552 of record JAECXO010000089.1, read on the forward strand.
CATACACTATGGGGTCGAAGAAGTTTCCTTATGCTTGTTAGTTACATTTGCACAAAACCATTATACTTTTTACCCATTTAATGGGTTCAGGGTATAAAAATAGAAGCCTTACAAAACGCAACGAATTTACACACAAAGGATTTTACCTGCAAGGACCCAAAAACAACACCTCAAAAATGGGCATAATGTGTGTAAATTTGTGTGCGTTTGTAAAAGTCCGCTGTGCCATTCATAAAGATTTAGCAATGAAAATTGGCTGGCATTTGAAATAAATTGCCAATATGTATCTTGCAGTAGTTTCAAACTGTGAAGGAAGTAGGAAGTGCGTTGAGGAATTCGGCTAGGAACAAACGGCACAAACACATTTGTCCAGTTCGGTTTATTTTTATGACTATGACAGTCACAATAAAATACTAATAGCGTCTCTCCCAGCTGTAAATGATATTTTTAAACATATAGTATACTGAGGGATAAAACGTTATGAAATCAAGCACATTGGGTTCGTTCTCGTTAAAAAATATACCTAACTGCAGACGAAACTTAACTAAACTTGAGGCATCCGCTTAGTAAACTAATGCTCTTATGTTTGAATCCCTTTAAGAATCGATAATTGTCGTAATTGGTTTTAAACAAATTCGTTTTCATTAAGCTTTAAAAAAAATTGTACACAGACGTTCCAACTTCAATTGGAATCTATATTGCATTTAGAACGTTCAAAAATGTATATTGGACAAGACTTAGTCCCGGATTTTAGAAATTTTAATCAAGTGATGTAATCGGATTCAGATTTGGACGTCGAAAGCTATTTATTGATTTTGTACTTTTAACACGAATTTATTTTTAAAGTGTACAAATATTGTTCAATGAGCTTGTCCCGCCCTTTATATGAAACTGACAGCGTACAGTTGTTTAGCGAACTATTGAACCCCTGCTTGAAATTTACAACATCCGTTTTTCAACTTACAGTCAGTTTTCGATTCAGATTTGTCCTTTTAATAAAACCCATGAAATTCCATTAGGCGCGGAATGCGCAGCTCAAATAAAGGAAATTTGTAAACTGAAAGTAGGATGAAATTTAAATACATTTTGTAACCCGAAGGCATCAAATCGCTTTTGCATTGCGAATTGAATTTTGATTGCAGTAAAGACAATTTCGTAAAAGTCTATTAAGCTGATTTATGTCGATTGCCAGAGAGCTCAGCCAACAGAAATCATATAATAGTGCATTTACACTGGCGCCGCTAAAAAAAAGCCTTAGTGGTTATCGGCGAAAGTCATTTACATTGGCAAAAAGTCTTAAGAATCAGCTGTTTTTTATACCCCTAGCCCATAAAATGGGTAAAAGGGGTATAATGGTTTTGTGCAAAAGTATGTAACAGGCAGAAGGAAGCATCTCCGACCCCATAAAGTATATATATTCTTGATCAGCATCAACAGCCGAGTCGATATAGCCATTTCCGTCCGTCCGTCCGTCCGTCTGTCCGTCTGTCCGTCCTTCTGTATGAACGCGTCGATCTCAGAGACTACAAGAGCTAGAGACTTCAGATTTTGAATATAAGTTCTCCTATACCATGAGCGGAACAAGTTTGTTTCAAATTATCGATAACTATTCTAGTTTCCGATATACACATGTAATCGATTACAAAAAAATCTCGAATTTGAATAATGTAAAAATGGGGGTTGAAATAATGGATAACGATAGAACTTTTCTGAAAATTTCATCGAAATCGGTTGAGAAACACCAGAGATATCGAAGATTGAAGTTTAGGTCACAGATGCCTACAGACAATGACTGTGCGCGTTAAGTATAGGGTTCGGGGTATCTCCTAGTCGGGAAATCTCGACTAGAGCCTTCTTACTTGTTTTTGTTTACTTTTGTTGTGATTGCTAAAGAAGAAGAAATTTAAAAAAAATGGAGCAAAATTTAAATTTAGTGAAATACTGGTCACGCAAATTGGTGATAGTAATAATAATACTGCAATAATAATACATTTTAAGCAATTTTGTTGATTGCGAAAACGAAGAAGCGGCTGCAGCAACGGCTGCGCTAAATATGTTGGATGCTCGAGCGCAATGGTTGTTATTGGGAGATGGATGTGCCAAAGTTAAGTGGGGATTTGGAAAGGAAGGACTCCAATTTAAGAGCGTGCATCCCACTAGACAAGCGGGTTGCTGTAGCTTTGTACAGCCTGGGCTCATCCGCCGAGTATATAACCGTTGCCAGGTTGTTTATCATATCGACTGCTAGCCTGACCAATATGCAAAAGGAGTTCAGCAAACTTGTTTGGCAAAACATGGCATTTGAGTATCTGGGGCCAAATGTGTTGACCCAATAAAAAATTGAGGTTTCTTTATAAAAATGCTTTCCAAGCTTTCCGACCAGCGCTTTCTCTTTTACCCGACATCCATCTAAAACCAAATTGTTTAATTACAATAATAATAAAAATATTTAGTATTTCTAATAATTTTGTACTTACTTGCAATATTTGTTTTGATTTTGAATCAGCTGATTCCTGTTGCCGCCATCAATAATTTGACTAAAAGTATCGATTCATCGGTACAAAAAATGTCTTTATTTGAGCCGGTAGAATAGAGGCGCTCTAGCGGCGCGAGAAAAAGTCGTTAAATTCAAATTTAACGGACACATTTTGTATGGTAAAGGCTAGAAATATCGAAGACCTTAAGGCGAAATGCTAAAGGCGTTGCTTACGGCGCCAGTGTAAATGCACTATAAGCTAACGCGCGTTTCTCTGACACCCTTATGGCAAGAGCGTTGAAACTTGCAAATATCTTTGTCTTTGCCTGAGTCAGGCAAAGTGTCAATATAGGGTCGCTTCGTCCACTGTCCTTTTGTCCGTCCGTCTGTCCATCTGTTTGTATGAACTCGTCGATTTTAGAAACTATAAGAGCAAGAGACTCCAGATTTGAAACATAAACTCACCTAAATCCTAGGAAATACAAGTTGGTTTCAGTTTATCGATAACTTTACCGTTTCCGGCATACATATGTGATCGCTAAAAATAAAAACTTGATTTTCGAAAAAGAGAAACACGTTTAGAAATTCAATACAAAATAATGGAAATCTGTTAAAATTAAGTCGAAATCGGTTGAGAAACACCAGAGATATCGAGGATTGGAGCTAAATCATGGATATACACAAACAACGATCGGGTTTTTAAGATACCTTCATAAAAACCATATAAAAAGTGTTCGCCCAATTGTTTTTGAAGGAATCTCGAAAACCCGATCTGATGGAAGTGATCACGAACTGTGAATCAGCTACCCCAAAAACGTATAGAAACAAATCAGAAGGCTCTAGTCGAGATTTTCCGACGAGAAGATAGCCTGAACCATATACTTTACGAATTTAGCCATTGTATCTGCATATCTGTGCCTAAATTTCAATCTTCGATATCTCTGGTGCTTCTCAACCGATCTTCATTATTTTGTATTGAGATTTTAGTGCTATCGATCACATGTGTATTTTGGAAACTTGTACTGCTTAGATGAGCTTATGTTCCAAATCTAAAATCTCTAGCTCACAAAGTCTCTGAGATCGACGCGTTCATTCAGACGGACAGACGGACATGGCTATATCGACTCGGCTGTTGATGCTGATCAAGAATATATATACTTTATAGGGTCGGATATGCTCCTTCTACCTGTTACAATCTTTTGCATAAAGCCACTATATCCCTTTTACTTATTTTATATGTTAAGGGTATAAAAAAACATAAATGTAAGGCACAAAAATTCACCAAAGATGGTACATTTAGAAAAATCATATATAATAATAACATATAAAAAGCATATTCATGGATAACCGTACTATTTGCATGCACAAATATGCTTATCTTGACATGTGCACATGTTTATTTAAGAATTGCTATGCATTAGTAAAATCAACATTTTTATATGTAATTTAAAGTGTCGACGTATTAATATTGACTCACAAAAATGTAAAATCCCGATTATTATTCAAATAAGTTTTTAAATTGAGTTTCTTGTTTTAACATATCGGGTACATTAAAACCAAGTATGGCATTCTTGAATTTTAATTCACTTGCATGTACACTTATATGTACATCATGTTTGATTTCAATCTGAGGTATGTATGACAGCTATATGATATCGTTGTCCGATCTGGTTGCTTTTGACATATGATATTGTACAATCGCAAGTAAAAGAAGACCTTGCCCAAAGGTTCAGCTTAATAATTTTAAAACTAACGGATTAGTTTCATACACAGAAAAAAAAACCAGTGAACCGGACGCAACCGACTGCGGCATACTTTGATACCAGTAAAAGAACGGATGGTAAGGAGTCTGCTTGCAAAGGAGTGTGCCGGGTGGTAAGTATCGCCAGCTATCATGTTACCAAATTGGGTGACTTTAGCTCGAAGATGTGGAAGATAATTAAACTTCCAAATTTAGAAGGTGGACGGTAGAAGTGGGTGGTTATCTTCCTACCAAGTTTGGAGGCTCTAGCTCAATAACTGCTAAAGATATAGCCGATTCCAATTTAATAAGGCGGGTGGCTTGGGTAGGCGTGGCATCAAAAATGTTGATGCAGATCTTTGGTAGACGTTGCCATCTATCTTCCTGCCAAATTTGGTGACTGTAGCTCTAAATATATGGAAGATACACGCATTAACGTTTTAAAAACGGCACGGGGTGGGGGCGGTAGACGTTGGCGTGACATCCAAAATTTTGATGCAGTTTTTTGGAAAACTTCACTACCTATCTTGACACAAAATTTGGTGATTCTAGCCCAAAAAATGTGAAAACTATAGGCCTTTCCAATTCCAAGGAGTAGGGAGTATGAGGGCGGAAGGAGTAGGCGTGGCATCCAAAGTTTTAATGCTGTTTTTTTGGAAACGTCACTACCTATCTTGACACATAAGCTGGTGCTTCTAGCTCAAAAACTGTGAAAACTTTAGGCGTTTCATATTTCAAGGAGCAGGGAAGATGGGGGCGGAAAGAGTGGGCGTGGCATCCAAAATTTTGATGCATTTTTTTGATGAACGTCACTACCCATCTTGACACAAAACTTGGTGGCTCTATAAAACTATAGGCGGTTCCCATTTCATGCAGCAAGGATTATGAAGGCTGAAGGAGTGGGCGTGGCATCCAACATTTTGATGCAGTTTTGTGAGGGACATGAGTAGCTATCTTCGTTCAAAATTTTGTAATTCTAGCTGTAAGAATGTGAGAAATATATAGTTTTATCGGTTTTTAGTTATCGATTTTACAGATTTCCCAGCCTCCTAGTAAGCGTGGCAGCCCGATCTTAACACTTTATCTGTACCGGCTGTAGATATACATAGTTGCAAAGTTTGAAGCCTCTAGCTTTACAGGTGTCGAAAATAGTTGCGTTCATACGGACGGACAGACACCATGAGGGACATTGCACAAACCAATATACTATGATACTTTCAGTATCAAAGTAAAAACAAAAAAAAACTTTTTGTTCAAACTTAGTGCGCCGGGATCCGAACCTGCGACCGCGTGCTTTTGTGCGGCTGGTGCCTTAGCTGTTGCTGCTTATATTTTGGACATGAGCTCTAGATGTTTATGTTAATACACCAATATAGCTGCATCTATAACGTGAATGGCAATGGCTCAACAGATAAGGCACCCGCCGTATTATCGAGAGGTCTCAGGCTCGAATCCCGGCACGGGTAAGTTAATACAGAAAAATTTGTAATGGTTTTTAAAATATTTTCTTACATTGGCAGTTTAAAAAAAAAGCTCTTTGTACAAATTGTTAGTAAATTTAAGTTATGTTTTTTACCTTATATTCAAAATGTTCTTCAATTAGGAAATAATGAATTTTTTATTTTGGTTAAATCCAATACCAGTGAGATTAAATTTAGTTCGTAAATCGATCTCAAAATATGTAGGCTTGCCGTTTTTGAATTTAGCCTGTATTGGGATTGGGTTAAATCTGAAACACGGGTTAAAATCAATCCCATTACGCTAAAAACGGGCTATTATCAAGAACTCCGGACTTACACAAAACGTACTTAAATTAAGAATTTTGCTGTCAGTTTTAGAATATCCGACCTTAACGAGCTATTGACCTCGTTGGGCTGCGATTTGAGTACGTTGGCCTTGACTTTTTTTTCGGTGTACCAACAGAAGGACCCAAACTCAGCTCGCGAGCTCATCAAAAAATACGTACTTTATGGGGTCGGAGATGCTTCCTTCTATGCGTTACACATTTCATCACAATAATACAAGTATGACCTTTGATATTATTTTTATTTTAATTAATTTATATTATACTTCCTTGAAGTGATCACATACTCAACTTGAAAATTGTTCTCTATAAGTTTACCTAATAAATAGTTGAATAAAAACAATTTATTGAAATAGATATTTAATATGTATAAAACATATTTATTAGTAAAGCAATCTTTGATTTAAAGCTGCAAGGAGGATTTTGTCGGGAAATAGCTCAGACATCCAATGACCAGTTTCAATTCCAAAATTAAGACATTTGATGCAATCGTTCTAAATATGCGCGTACAGTACATACATATATTATGGCGATCGCCCGGACTTGTGAGGTTCTTAAACTTTGTTCTTCAAGCCACTGCGTTGAACGTTTGCAAACTTTGATCTCTCTGACTTGCAAGACGATTTTCAGTTTCTGATGAAGATTCTTTATCACGAAGTATTTTTATTGCCCTAGCCTGTAAACTTTTTCTAGAAAGTTGAGATCTTGATCTTTTTGGCATCTTAATCTTAAAATTATAAAAAAAATTAATAAAATGTAGTAGTTGACATACCGACAGCAGCGCTACCTACCGGGTCCAATTGTATTTTGAAGACCCAATTTCTCAATGTTCGGTTAGCACATACTTATCCGATGCCTGGAGGTCTGTTTAACACTTATACCGATGGACCTAGAATACTCAAATAAGACTTTTGGAATTCTGCTTCATTAAAAAAATAATAAGCAATATCGTATTTATATACAGAAGTGACTTATAGATGCAATTTAGCTTTGGCTTTGAGTAAACCAAATAGCTTATTACTATTACGCGTTTTCCCGATGAAATTACGCATTTTTCCGTGGTAAAAAGTAGACTATGTTCTTCAGGGATAATTTCGGCTTCTACGGATAAAAGAATTTTTCAAATCGGTTAAGAAGCTTCGGAGCCTTTTCAATCCAAACAAACAAACAATCAAATCTTTCCTCTTATTATAAGTAGAAGTATAAGTATAGAATAGATATAGATTGGATTGAATTTAAATAATTTTAAACTGATGAAAATGCTTGGCAGCATTCGAAAAAACAAAACAGTTCATTTACAATTTTCATTGTTTCGAAAAACCCCCTATATTATTATTATTGGACGTAGATGTACTAAAAAAAAAGACAGTACATTCAAGTGGCCCAACGATACCAAGCACCGGCTTGTTAACGCGCGAACCCAAGCAAAAAGCAACCAACCTCCCGCCCAACCGACCGAGGGGCACACCGCATAGCGTACGGTTACGTAAATCGCGAAAACGTAGACAAATGACATAAGACCAACTTTTTAAGAGAACTACTAGAAGTGGCACCGTTTATTAAGTGGGAAAATTCGTTATAGTTTGAACATAAAATCCGAAAAGGGTTATGAATAGCATAGTTAGATTGACAAGCTTGAAGAGCAATGGGTAGAAAATTCCTTGTCCTTCTGATCGGAACAGCAAAACTAATTTGGCTGATTAATTCGGAGGAATCAATTTCACCATTTATAAGTTTATGTAAAAAGACTACACCTAGCATTGTTCTGCGATCAGAAAGAGAAGGAAGATTTATTAGTAAAAGTCTACTGTGGTAGGAAGGTAGGTTAATGTTAGTATCCCAGTTAAATCTCCTAAGGGCAAAGAGCAAGAATTGTTTTTGTACTGATTCTATTCTATCCTGGTGAATCCTGTATTTGGGATACCAGATACAAGATCCATATTCAAGAACAGGACGTACCAGAGACGTGTAAAGTGTTTTGGTTATGTAGGGATCGTCAAATTCATTAGACCAGCGCTTAATGAACCCCAAGGTACTAGAGGCTCGATTTGCAACTGAAGAGATATGCTTGTGAAATTTAAGTTTCGGATCAAAAAGGATACCTAAGTCATCAACCCATTCAATGCGATCGAGTGGGCTTCCATCAAGAAAATATATATTTGAAAAAGGAAGGCATCTATAAAAGACATGACTTTGCATTTATTGCAATTAAGATTTAGTAAGTTAACACGACACCACTTTTGAAAATTATCTAAATCAGTTTGTAATTTTTGGGCAGACAACAGAGCAGTACCCGACATGCATAATTTTACATTTTAATTTGATTTACTGACGTCGAGCCCGCAAACGAGTTCAATTTATATTTAATATTAATTATACTCTGATACCGAAGGTAAAGAGTATATTGGTTTTGTGCAATGCTGTCTGTGTGTCCGTCCGTCCGGATGAACGCGAGTTTCTCCTACACCCTTAGAGCTAGAGACTTGAAAATTTGCAAATGTATTGATACATTTTTGGTTTAAAAAAATGATTTCACGCCCACACCTGCGACCCCCCAGCCACCACCTTTTCAAAACGAAAATGCGTGAATCTTCCACATTTTTTGAGCTAGAGTCACCAAATTTTGTAGGAAGATAGAGGATGACATTTACCAAAATTTACCTACGCTTTTTAAAAGCGGGAATGTGTGCATCTTTCAGAGTTTTTAGGCTAGAGTCACTAAATTTGGTATCAAGATAGCCGATTGAATTCTCCAAATATTTAAAGCTAGAGTAACTAAATTAAATAGGAAGACAGCTGGTGACAGATTCCAAAGATTGGCATCAAAAATTTGGATGTCGTCTGTGCGTCTGTATGTATGAACTCATCGATCTCAGAGACTATAAAAACCAGAGACTTCAGATTTTGATAATAATCTTATCTAAGTCCTAGGCAGTATAACTTTGTTTCAAATTATCGATAACTATTTCCCTTTCCAATATACACATGCGATCAAAGCAATATAATCTTGAGTTTGGAAAATGTGACATGTGTTTTAGAGACCCAACACGAAATAATGAAAATTTGTGAAAGTTTCATCATAATCGGCTAAGAAACATCAGAGATATTTAAGATTGAAGTTAGGTCACTGATAAAAACAAACAAACAGGGTATCTTCCAGTCGGGAAATCTTGACTAGAGCCTTCTTACTTATTTATGCTCAATGCGTTCAATTGGGGTTGTTTGCTTTAAACCTTGGAAAAAATGTTGTGCCTAACATTTCGACATTCAATATACATCATTGCATTTGTATAGCGATGCCGATCTGCAGTATCGCTGCTGGAGTAACAACACGAGCAGTCACCATATCGAGTTATTGTTGTTAATTGTATCTCTAGAATACGCCATGTTTGAGTGGCCAACGCATTGTCACATTGCTTGATTTTGCAATAAGGAAGACGAGTTGCGTTCGGGCGGCAGCTGCAAACAAAACAGGCGTGCAAAGGAAGTAAATGGTATTTGTTCGAAGTAGGAAATAGAAAATCAATCTTTTTTAAAATATCTTTTTTTTTTTATTTGTCTTCCTATAAAATACAACGACAACATAAATAATGCCATGGTTTATTGTTAATTAGTTATCACTTAAAGTACCAAATCCAAGTGTAGTTAGATATACTAACATATTATATAATGCCAAAGTGTGTGCTTCAAAAATCAACAAGCAATCTTTTCAAGCTGTACTGTGAGTCGGTAAACTACAAATGAATATAATCTTAAAAATTCAAAATAAAGTTGACGCTCCCAAATTAGATATAGTTGCTGGGGTAGCTTCAGCTTCTGAAAAGTTTTAAAATGTGGACTGTTTTTAAAATGTTAAATTTTAAATAAGGCAAGAAATGGCTTTTCTTCTGCTAAATATGCTTCGAGCGAAGAGGTTTTTGTATACTCTGATACCAAAGGTAATGCGTGTATTGGTTTTGTGCAATGTCCGTCATGGTGTCTGCCCGTCTGTCCTTCTGTCCGTCTGTTTGAACGCAACTTTTCTCAAAACCCGTAGAGCTATGACACGAAGATAGCCAGTCGCGTTCTCCAAAAAACTGCATCAAAATTTTGAATGCAGTCCCTAGTCACCCTGCTCCTTGAAATTGGAAACGCTTTTAGCTTTTACAGTTTTTGGGCAAGATCCACCAAGTTTGGTGTCAATATAGGTATTGACGTTTCCAAAAACTGCATTAAAATTTGGATGCCTAGCTTCCAACCTACGCCCGACACTCCTACGCTTTTTAAATACGGGAATGCGTATATCTTTCAGAGTTTTTTTTTCGTAAGAGTCACCAAATTTGGTATTTAGATAGTCAATGGGATTCCCCAAACATCTGCACCCAAAATTTGGATGCCACGCCCACACCTGCCGCCACCAGGCCCCTTCTAAAAATATAAATGCATGTATCATTCACTGTGATTGAGCTAGTCACCAAAGTTGGTTAAAAGATTCACCACCCGGCCCACCCCTGCCGCCCTCGCATTCCACCATTGCAAGCAGACTCCTTACCGTCCGTTCTTTTACTGGTATCAGAGTATTCCGCAGTCGTTTGCGTCTGACTGCAACGTTTTCACTTGTTTTATCTTTTACCGTCAGTAATGAAGTTTCAAACATTAATAACTGTCCTTAAGCAGCTGTTCTTTCATTTAAAATTGTTAACACTGCGTTACTATCGTAAAGGTGCAAGAGTATGTAACAAGCAGAAGGAAGGATTTCTGTCTCCATAAAGTATATATACTCTTTATCAGCATCAACAGCCAAGCCGATTTAGCCATGTATGTGTGCCTCTCCGTCTGCCCATCCGTCTGTATGAACTCATCGATCTCGGAAACTATATGAATGTGCTAGAGACTTAAAAAACTGCATCAACATTTTTGGTGCCACACCCACTTTTTAAGCCCTTAGCCACCCTGCTCTTCAAAATTGGGAGCGCTTATATCTACCAAATTTGGTGCTATGATAGGTAATAACGTACTTAAAAAAAACTGCATCAAAATTTTGAATGCCACGGCCACTCCATTCGCCCCCAGCCGCTCCGCCACCTTTTAAGTCGGAGTCGCCTATATCTTTGACAGTTTCAAAGCTAGAGTCACAACATTTGGTGGCAACTTATATAGATATGTTCCCCAAAGATGTGGATTAAACTTTTATTAAACGCACCGACGACCCATGCATCTTCCGTACTCCCCCTTTACAAGCAAACTAGTTAACACCCAATTTTTTACTGGTATTAGAGTGTTCCGCAGTCGGTTGCGTCTGACTGCGTTGTTATACTTTGGTTTTGTGCAATGTCCTTCATGGTGTCTGTCCGTCTGTCCGTCCATCTGTCCGTATGAACGCAACTTTTTTCGACACCCGTAAAGCTAGATTGGGTTGCCACGCCCACTAGGAGGCTGTTAAATCGATAAATTCGATTACTGAAAACCGATAAAACCCAATATTTCTCACATTCTAACAGCTAGAATTACCAAATTTTGCACAAAGATAGCTAGTCACGTCCCTGAAAAGACTGCATTTTGGATGCCACGCCCACTTATTCCGCCCCCATCCTGCCTGCTCCTTGAAATTGGAAACGCCTATAGTTTTCACATTTTTTGAGCTAGAGCCACCAAATTTTGTGTCAAGATAGATATTGACGTTCCCCAAAAATATGCATCAAAATTTTGGATGCCACGCCCCTTGATTCCGCCCCCATCCCCCCCTTCTCCATGAAATTGGAAACGCCTATAGTTTTCACATGTTTTGAGCTAGAGCCACCAAATGTGTCAAGATAGGTAGTGAAGTTTTCCAACAAACTGCATAAAAAGTTTGGATGCCACGCCCACACCTTCCGCCCCCACCCCCCGCCGTTGTTAAAACGGTTATGCGTGTATCTTCCACATTTTTTGAACTAGAGTCACCAAATTTGGTAGGAAGATATGTGGTGACATCTACAAAAGATCTGCATCAAAATTTTGGATCCCACGCCCACCTCTGCCGCCCACCTTTTAAATTTAGAAGTTAAGTCATCTTCCACAGTTTTTGAGGTAAAGTCATAAAATTTGGTAACATGATAGCTGGCTGATTACCACCCGGCCCACTCCTTTGCAAGCAGTTTCCTTACCATCCGTTCTTTTACTGGTATCAAAGTATTCCGCAGTCGGTTGCGTCCGACTGCAACGTTTTTTCTTGTTTTTACTTGCTTACAAATAATCTAACCGCAACTAAAAGAAGACCTTGCCCAAAGTTTAAGCTCGATAGCTCTAAGGCTGAGGGAAAAGCTTCCATACCACCTGATTGACAGACGGACAAGGCTATATCTTCTCAGCTTGCGATCCTGATCAAACATTTACTATATACATTATGAAGTCGGAGATGATTCATTTCATGCGTTACACATTTCACCACAAATTTTATACATATACACTTTGCAAGTGAATCAAAAAATACTGCAGAAATAAAAAGTTAACCCAAAATAAAAGTACATACAAATAAGCAGAGCATACAAAAACATCGTCAACCGCAACAATAATAGTTACGGGAACCGTCACTACAACCAACGGATAAAGTTCTTTTAAGTGTTAGAAAAATAAATACATAAATAGACAGATATTTGAAGTGAACGCAAATGACCTGACTTGAATTTGCAGAAAAAACAAATCAAGTTTTATACGCGAAATTGAATTAAATTAAATTTGTAATTAATTGGAATGCCACATTGAATAAAAAATTAAAATGTTAGATACAAGAAACATTTGCTAAAGTGTAATTGTTATTGTGGCAGTGATGTTGTTGTTGCAGTTGGAGTTGACGAGCTACTTAAACTTCCTCCGGAAGCTTAAACTACACAACCAACAACAACCGACTCGTCGGCTTTCCTGTCAGAGTTGAAAGGTCTTTGCTTTGGTTTGTTGACTTCCTTGTTATTGTTGTTGTTGCTGCTATTGTTAAATGCAACATCATCGTTAAGCGCATAACAATGGTCATCACACAGACATATATGCGCACACACACACACACATATGCACTCTACATATGTACGTACTCAATGAACTCGCATTTAAAAGAGAAAGCACGCAAAATGGGCGTGCGATATGTTGTTGCTGCTAGTGCTGTTTCTCAAAATTTTCCTTGTATAGTAATCCTTATGCGGGCATGGTGAGGTATTTCCGAAAAGCAGCGCGCACATGTGCCTGCACGCTATCTATCTCGCTTGCACCGCACTTCGATTGGCCACAGTGCCAACGCAGCGTCGCGCCCTTTTTTAAAGCAGAGCTAGCGCTGCCAACAACAGCAGCAGCAACAGTAAAAGCAAAGGCGACGCCGACGGCATTTCACATAATTTCATCACAGGCTTGTGTGTTTATCAGAATATGTATTTTGATAAGGGACGCGGGTGTTTTTCCAATTTTTATTTGTAATCCGACCCATGAACATGACGATAGAGTGCCTCTTATGAGCACATACACGAACCCAGAAGTTGGTTATGTAAAAGGACTACTCATATTGTTTACTTATTGTTCATATGGATGCATATGTATGTATGTGCATGTGTATACATATACATCATAGTAGAATGAAAGGTCTGGAACGCAATACCTGCCATGGTGTTTTTAAAATTGCTTAAGCTTTGCTGCCCGCTCGCGTCTTCTTGGCATTGTTGAAGTAAGCTAATAGCCATTTTGATTGTGTTTTAGGCCATCCAAATAACTCAGTACAGATTTAGGTGTGTTTTGTAATATTACCTATCAGCAAAAGTAGTATACGTTAGTTATTTAAAAAACAAGCTAAGAATTTATGCATCTCCTACAAACTCATCTGCTGGTAAAATATTGGAATTGCTATTTTTATTTTCAAGCCAAAAACGTAAATTGTTTTTAAACTATTTCGTACAAGTCAAAGCACAGTAGCAAGAAAAAACTCCCTCACTCCCTACTTGTACTAAAATATTATTTATACTCTGATAATTATCTGATATATAACAGTTATCGATTTAATCGATAGCTGAAAATCGATAAAGACATATATTTCTCACTTTCTTACAGCTAGAGTTACCGAATCTGTCAAGCTGGTCGCGTCCCAACAAACACTGCATCAGAAATTCGACTGCCATGCCCACACCTGCCGCCCCCAGCTCACGTCTTTTTAGAACGAGAATGCGTGTATCTTCCACAATTTTTGAGCTAGAGCCACAATTTTTTAGAAAGATAGATGGTGTCATTTACCAATTATTTGCACCACGCCCCCAACTTACGCCCCACACTCCTTCGCTTTTGAAAAACGCGAATGCGTGTAGCTTTCAGATTTTTTGAGATAGAGTCACCAAATTTGGCATCAAGATAGCCGATGGGACTCCCCAAAGATTTGCACCAAACATTTGGATGCCACTCACACCTCTGCCGCACACCTTTTAAGATCAGAAATTCACTTAGCTTTTACAGTTTTTAATCTAGAGTCACCAAATTTTGTAACAAGTTAGCTGGGGATGTTCCGCATCTGGCCAACCCCTGCAACCTTCGCGTTCCCCCCTTGTGAGCAGATTCCTTACCATCCGTCCTTTAACTAGCATCAGAGTTTTCCGCAAGAATGCCATACTTGCTTCTAATTTATCCGAGATGTAACAATAACAAATTCAAATCAAAAATATTATATTAATATTATTCGAATCTTATATTTATGTGTTAATAGTTATGCATCATCGACATAAACATAAAAAATTTGGATTTAACTATTTCATAGTAATTGTTGCGGTAACAGTTGTATTTACCAAGAATATGCTTATTTGTAATTCGTTTTTTCCTGAGTGTAAGCAAGCAAGCTTTTAAACAGGCCTTTTACCCGTATACTGGTAAGGTGTACAAATTATAAATCTTAAGAAATGTGTTTCTTATAATAAAGAGCAGAGTACCGGTTCCAAATAACACGATAATAAACGCACACACAAATATATATTTTTATACTTTGAGCCCGAAGGTCTCATAGTATATTGGTTTTGTGCAATGTCCGTCATGGTGTCTGTCCGTCTGTCCGTCCGTCCGTCTGTATGAACGCAACTTTTTTCGACACCCGCAAAGCTAGAGCCTTGAAACTTTGCAATTATGTTTGTCTATAGGCGAGACAGATAAAGTGTCAAGATTGGGTTGCCACGCCTACCAGGGAGCTGGGAATTCTGCAAAATCGATAACTGAAAACCGATAAAACCATATATTTCTCACGTTCCTACAGCTAGAGTTACCAAACTTTGCACGAAGATAGCTAGTCACGTCCCTGAAAAAACTGCATACAAATTTTGGATGTCACGCCCCATAATTCCGCCCCATCCCCCTTTCTCCTTGAAATTGGAAACGCCTATAGCTTTCACATTTTTTGAGCTAGAGTCACCAAATTTTGTGTCAAGGTAGGTTGTGAAGTTTTCCAACAAACTGCATCAAAAAATTTGGATGCCACAACCACACCTTCCGCCCCCCACCCCCCGCCGTTGTTAAAACGGTTATGCATGTACCTTCCATATATTTTGAACTAGATTCACCAAATTTGGTAGGAAGATATATGGTGACATCTACAAAAAGTCTGCATCAAAAATTTGAATGCCACGCCCACCATTTAAATAATAAATAGAAAGATAGAAGGCAACATCTACCAAAGATCTGCATCAAAATTTTGGATGCCACGCTCACCCAAGCCACCCGACTAACAAAATTAGAATCGGTTATATCTTTAACAGCTTTTGAGCTAGAGCCACCAAACTTGGTAGGAAGATAAATGGTGACAATTAAAGAGATTTGATTTAAAAGTTTGGATGATACGCCTACCTCAGGCGCCCACCTTATAAATTTGGGAGTAAAGTTATCTTCCACAGTTTTTGAGCTTAGGTCACAAAATTTGATAACATGATAGCTGGCGATGATTACCACCCGCCCCACTATTTTGCAAGCAGACTCCTTACCATCCGTTCTTTTACTGGTATCAAAGTATTGCGCAGTCGGTTGCATCCGACTTACTTTTTTACTTTTTACTTGTTTTTATTTATTTACTGGCTATTTCCTATTGAAACAAAGAAATTATAATATTTAAAATATAGAAATCATTCACACTCAGAACGGATATTTGTCCTTTGATTCAACACGGTAATACCTCAGGAGAGCCACGTTCGCTACCTTGGCATATACCTAGACAGGAAGCAAGCCTGGCGCAAACAAATCCAAATTATGACAGCAAAATGCTGATCCAAAAGGAAAAATCTTAACTGGATGTTAAAGAAGTCAAGCAAAGTTAGCATGAGCAATAAGCTTTTAATATACAACATGGACATATGGGATACAGTTTTGGGGCACTGCTGCTAAATCTTAGGTTAAAGCGGTGCAAATCCTTCAGAATAAAATTCTACGAGACATCTCTGTGGCTCCATACTATGTGAGCAATTTCACACTGGACAATGACTTTAATTTGCCAACTGTTATGGAGCAAATTAATAGACATACTAGTCGGTATAACAATCGACTAATTAATAATGTCAATCCTTTGGCCAACCACTTAGGATCAAACACAACACGCAGAAGATTGAAGCGTCTCCACACAAGTGACCTTTGGACTACTGGTCGTCAAAGTCAATGACAATCTTCTTGGTTTCTTTTTGATTCATTTCATAATTTGAGAATGATATTTATTTAATTTTGTTATTTTTGCTATTCGTTATTGTTATTGCCATTTCCATTGACATTCCAATATTTTATTGCCTTTAAGTAGGTTGATTAATATTATAAACAAAATTTGTCATATAAAAAAAAAACAAGTAAAAACGTTGCAGTCGGACGCAACCGACTGCGGAATACTTTGATACCAGTAAAAGAACGGATGGTAAGGAGTCTGCTCGCAAAGGAGTGGGCCGGGTGGTAATCATCTCCAGCTATCATGTTACCAAATTTTATGACTTTACGTCAAAAACTGTGGAAGATGACTTAACTTCAAAATTTAAAAGGTGGGCGGCAGAGGTGGGAGTGCCATCCAAATTTTTGTTCAAATCTTTTTAATTGTCACCATTTATCTTCCTACCAAGTTTGGTGGCTCTAGCACAAAATCTCTTAAAGATATAGCCGATTCCAATTTTATAAGGCAGGTGGCTTGGGTGGGCGTGGCATCCAAAATTTTGATGCAGATCTTTGGTAGATGTTGCCATCTATCCTTCTACCGAATTTAGGGGCTCTAGCTTAAAAACTGTAAGAGATATCGAAATTTCGGATATTAAATGGTTGGCGGCAGAGGTGGGCGTGGCATCCAAAATTCTGATGCAGATCTTTTGTAGATGTCACCATATATCTTCCTACCAATTTTGGTGACTCTAGTTCAAAAAATGTGGAAGATACACGCATAACCGTTTTAACAACGGCAGGGGGTGGGGGCGGAAGGTGTGGGCGTGGCATCCAAACTTTTTATGCAGTTTGTTGGAAAACTTCAATATCTATCTTGACACAAAATTTGGTGGCTCTAGCCCAAAAAATGTGAAAACTATAGGCGTTTCCAATTTCAAGGAGCAGGCAGGATGGGGGCGGAAGGAGTGGGCGTGGCATCAAACATTTTGATGCAGTTTTTTCAGGGACGTGCCTAGCTATTTTCGTGCAAAATTTGGTAATTCTAGCTGTAAGAATGTGAGAAATATTTGGTTTTATCGGTTTTCAGTAATCGAATTTATCGATTTCCCAGCCTCCTAGTGGGCGTGGCAGCCCAATCTTGACACTTTATCTGTCTCGCCTATAGACAAACATAATTGCAAAGTTTCAAGTCTCTAGCTTTACGGGTGTCTGAAAAATGTGCGTTCATACGGACAGACGGACACCATGACGGACATTGCACAAAACCAAT
This sequence comes from Scaptomyza hsui, assembly GCA_018152825.1. Lineage (NCBI taxonomy): Eukaryota > Metazoa > Arthropoda > Insecta > Diptera > Drosophilidae > Scaptomyza > Scaptomyza hsui. The sequence continues at coordinate 1,291,433 of JAECXO010000089.1, forward strand.
ATACTATGAGACCTTCGGTATGAAAGTATAAACATACCAACAGACACCACGCATAACAGCGCCTCTGAGTATCCGATGAAAATTTAATCTTTGAAATCTCCGGTGTTGCACACTCGAATTCGATTACATATTTATTCTTTGCTGTGTACCAAAAAAGAAAAAAATTTAAAATACTTCGAAGAAAAATAGATTGGCACATGGTTTAAGGAACTTTATTCAAAATCTAAAGAGACAAAGAAAAATACATTCAATGTGTTAACTGTATGGGGTCGCAAATGCTTTTTCTGCACAACCACTATTACCTTTTAATCTTTTTTCGATTTATTATTGAGGGCTTATATATTCCAAAGTTGTACTACAATATACGCAATGTCAGGCAGTAAGATTTCCCTTGTTTCCTGGTGTACACAGTCATTCTTCCCCAGTCAAATAAAATAAAACAATAACCAGCAATATTGTGTTGGCTATTATGTGGCGCATATGTTTATTGAAAAACGAGATCTACTTAGTATGCTATATGGTTGTAATATTCCCGTGTGAAGTAAAAGCTTCGGTTGGGCATCCACGTACCGGACAACGATAGTAACTGCGCCAGGGCTCTTGGTGCTTGCTGCTTTACTACGTCACTTAAAACTAATTTTTTTGCTCACAAATCGTAGTTATATCAGCTGTGCTCTATACCGCAAGCTGGAACAACTAACATATGGGCAGCAGACTGGCAACAGCGAGCCCCTATGCTTAAGGAAGCCGAGCATTTGTTTGTTTCTTGTTGTTCTGTCATATCATAGCATGGAATTTGGTTTGATATGTGCTTATGATCAGGTGTTAATTATGATTAAGCTTCACTAAACTTAACTACTGAGTAAGTTGTCACTGACTGCAGCTCGATTGGTGTGGTCGTGCACCTTATCGTGCTCAACAAGTAGCCCTGTTTTTGTATGTATTAAGCGTTGCAGCAATACAAACACAATTTCTGGTTGTTATCGCACACAGCACACTAACACAAAAATAAACAAGTAAAAACGTTGCAGTCGGACGCAACCGACTGCGGAATACTTTGATACCAGTAAAAGAACGGATGGTAAGGAGTCTGCTTGCAAAGGAGTGGGTCGTTACCAAATTTTATGACTTTACCTCAAAAACTGTGGAAGATAACTTATCTCCCAAATTTAAAAGGTGGGCGGCTGAGGTAGGCGTGGCATCCAAATTTGCAAATAAAATCTTTTTAATTGTCACCATTTATCTTTCTACCAAGTTTGGTGGCTCTAGCTCAAAAACTCTTAAAGATATAGACGATTTCAATTTTGTAAGGCGGGTGGCTTGGGTGGGCGTGGCATCCAAAATTTTGATGCAGTTTTTTCAGGGAGATGACTAGCTATCTGCGTGCAAAATTTGGTAACTCTAGCTGTAAGAATGTGAAAAATATGTGGTTTTATCGGTTTTTGGTTATCGAATTTATCGATTTCCCAGCCTCCTAGTGGGCGTGGCAACCCAATCTTGACACTTTATCTATCTCGTCTATAGACAAACATAATTGCAAAGTTTCAAGTCTCTAGCTTTACGGGTGTCGAAAAAAGTTGCGTTCATACGGACAGACGGACACCATGACGGACATTGCACAAAACCAATATACTAGGAGACCTTCGGTATTAAAGTATAAAAATACAAAATCATTCAGGAAAAGAAAAATATCATTTTATATGGCAGAAGTATTTAAATCGATTAGATGGTTATATTTAACGTGGAATGATCAGAATAACAAAACGTCACATATCGAAAAATCTTATCGTTAAAAAGGTAAATTTAAATGATTAGGATTGCTGCAATGGGTTTGAAGCAATTGGGAGATCCTCTGCATAAGTGGAATCAGGACCGGATCCCAATGATTTGAGCTATTTGCAGGATAGAGGAAGGTTTTGGATTGACTTCATCCCGAGTAAAGCTAATTTAGAAATAAATTATCAGCTTTTATAAAATCATAAATAAAGTAAACTGGGCTGGGTATTTCAACAAACTAGCCCAAAATACTATTAATTCGTACGGCATGTTTCTTGAGGTATGTGCAATTTTTATGGAAAGTATGGTGAAAGTATGGTATCAATGGAAAGGTCATTTAATTTCCGTTTGAATGATACAATACTTTTCTTAACCCATTAAGTACCCATTGAAAGTTTTCAATTCTTGTAAAAGTCTACTTTTGGAACTTTCTTCCCCTGGCTTAAACAAAAAATGTTTTGATGCAAAAAATTACTATTGATGCAGAAAATGCCTGCACTCGATACTGCATGCTTAAGTCATTTTCTGTTAATACCCTTAACTTATGAAATATAGGGACTAATTTGTTTTATGAAAAAGTATATAAAAGGCAGATGGAAGCATCTTCGACCCCATAAAGTATATATATTCTTGATCAGCATCAACAGCCAAAAGCCATGTCTGCCGTCTGCCCGTCCGTCTGTATGTACAAGCGCGTCGATCTCAGTGCACATCTAAGATACACACTTCAGGTTTTGAACATAAGCTCATCTAAATCCTAGGTGCGCAAGTTTGTTTTTTAAATCGGCTGAGAAACACCAAAAATATCGAAAATTTAAACGTTGTCAAAGATGCTACACACAGACAATGACTGTACGCGTTAATAACAGGGTTCAAGCTATATCCATGTCAGGAAATTTTGACTGGAGCCTTCTTACTTGCTTATCTTTATACCATCGGTGTTTCTTGATTGAGCTCGATGAAATTCTTACAAATAATTAATTATTTTCTTAAATTTAATAAACATTTTATAAATTTGGGTTATTAAAGATTTTATTGTTTTTTATATCAGTTCCGTTTTACTCATTTCATGGGGTCAGGGTATAAATAGAGCATTTTAAATAAGCAGCAAGCTCCAGCTCTTTAACTAATTAATTAATGTTGTCCCTATGTATAGGTAGTCAAAAGTATTTATACAACATTTAAAGTTAAATCTACCCATAACTTACACTTACTTTATGGAAAGTATGGTATAAATGGAAAGGTCTCTTAATTTCCGTTTGAATGATACAATACTTTTTTAAACCCATTAAGTACCAGTTGAAAGTTTTCAATTCTTGTAAAATTCTACATTTGAAAATTTTTTCAGTCACTATTAGAATTGTTTGAAGTAAATTTTTTCATCAAAACATATTTTGTTTAAGCCAAAGGAAAAAAGTTTCAAAAGTAGACAAAACTCTAATTTTTCAATGGGTACTTAATGGGTTAAAAAAGTTTTGTATCATTTCAACGGAAATTAAGTGACCTTTTCATTGATACCATACTTTCCATAAAGTAATTCTAAGTTATGAATAGATTTAACTTTAAGTGTTGTGTAAATACTTTTGACTACCCCTGTATATTATAAACGAATATTTTAATAAATGAATTAATATTTTTAGAACAAAACTGTCTTCAAACTTTAGTGTTGGTGCTGTATTTAATATTAAGTAAAATCTTAATTACTTTAAAAAATAACAAAAATACACGTTTAGCACAGTAATTCCGTAGGTATAGTGGGTCCCAGTAACCTCAGTGACAAATCATTCGTGCAAAACATTCTTAAGTAACCGGTATTAGCTAGGAGATCTGCTCACTGGAGAGCTGAAAATGATAAATACAATATAAAAAGACTGTAATTGTCGACAACACGAATCGGAGGACCGGGCAGAAGTCGAGCTGACAGAAAGTCAGCTGGTAAAGTTCGTTGGGCACCGTGTCCATCAATTCAAGGTGACCAGAAGAGCATAAGAACTGTGTCGGTCTAAGCTAAGATGCGGCGGCTTGTCTGACTGGCTGCTTCTCATTTACCTATACTGGCCCGGTACTCGAGCGGCACAATGGCAAACGAGAGTATTTCTACATACACACTCATAGACATGTGAAGAGAAGGCATAAAGAGGCGGCTCAAGTGGACACTCGGTGGCCGCCTGCCAGTTCTGAATGAGAGCAAGCAAGCTGGCAAGCTAACATATATAAATAGGTTGTCCTTTTTTAGCGCAAGGATCCGCGATGCAAAACAAACGGTGGTGGTTATTGTTCGTGCTGCTGCTTGCCACTTGCTGTTGTTGCTGGTGGTTGAATGAGCCACTCACATAGTGGCTGCTGCTTCTGCTGCCGTCGTCGTTGTAGTATCCTTGTTGAAAAGGACATAGAAGCCACTTAGTGAAAATTCGACGAGCGCGCTTCGACTAAACAGCATTCAGATAGTTTTTACATACACATGTGTGTGTTTGTATGCGTCTAGGTGATTAAGAGAACATATACCCAATGGTGGATGGATGCGCTATAACAATACATGTATGTTTTGTGCGTGTGACGTTGCAAAGCAGTTTTTGGTACTTTTGCGGTGTTGGCTGGCTGCCTGGACTCGTGTTGAGTTCTTGATGTCTCGTTAGTTGTTGATGACACTTCAACTTGGAATGTTAGAGTGCGGCTGGAAAACTCAATCCGGCGAACGAATAAGTCGACATTAAGACCGACACCATAATCTCTCAAAACGTAATATTGACTGACTGAATATGTCCCAATAGCTAAATATTAATCAAAAATCATAACACAAAAAACTTTAAGATAATCGAAAGTCGCTGTCTTAATCTTATACAAAGTGAATAAATTGCAGTCGATTTTTGTATGATAGCTACACACAAAACACTTGTGTTCCAGTGTTAATTACGAGTGATAAAGTGCAGCGATAAACAGTGTATCACAGTACACAGTATTTTAAGATTACGTTTTTTTTTTGCACGTGTGACCCTTGTTAAATTGTACGGCCGCACAGTGGCGGAAAAACGCAAAGGTACGCCGTCGCCGCCCACACAGCAGCGACGCAAATCGGGCGAAAACGTGATACAAAAAAACGGTGTCACTATACCCGTTCCCTCAACGACGCCCACAGCGGCCGCGGACATGACTATCAGCCAGCCTGGATCACTGGATCGCACTTCGACCAAGCACATGTCACGATCGCGGGTACGTGATCAAGACACGACCAATAACAACAGCAGTGGCGGTAACAGCAGCGGGAATAGTAGTGGATTGGGTAGCGCTGGCAGTTTGCCCGCCTCGCCTCAAAGTGCGGAGGTGATTAGTCTGGGCACACCCTCAACGCCAAAAAGGCCGTTGCACACATCCACTCCATCGGTAGAGCAGCCTCGTGCACCCAAGATCTTAAGCACGGCCAGCATCACGGTGCCAACAACAACGCCGACCCATGGCGCCAACTTTTTGGCAGCTGAGCAACTGCAAATTCCAACAGGGGAGGCTGCATTCAGCGGCTTTCCCGGACTGCATGGCATTAGCAGTTTAATGGTGCCCTCGTCGGCGGCCGTAGCGGCTGCTGCAGCTGCACCTTTCTTGCCCTGGTCACCTATATTGCTGCCATCATGGAGCCATGCGCTGCTACCTGCTGCTTTTTATCCAGCGGCACTGCGAAACGCGTTGCCCGGGTAAGCAAACTGAATAACCAACAAAATCTCCGCTCACGCTCTCTGTGCCCTATAATTCTCTTCCTGCTAGTCTTCTTCTATCTCACAATCTCTCTTGCCCAGGCTGTTAATAGCTTATGGTTTAAGATTTTAGCACTCTTTAAATGCTCGGATGACATGGCTCTTCCCCTTATTTGTTAAAATTGTATATGTGTTAAATACTAGGTAAGGCTTTGGGCTGCGGCCATTTTCACGGTGCGAACATCCGGCTGTGAAAGTAAAAAAAAGCTAAAGTCGTGTGGGCTAAATATAGTTTAATGTAATAGAGAAAAATATTCTAAGCCGATGCATTCTATAAAAAGGGTATTCATAAAATTGTATATCAAGTTCTCACACAATCAATAAGCTTTTTTGTATTTTGTGGTTTTTTTTACTTAAGTCACGTGTTTTATATATACAAATATTAATTGTTAATGAATTATTAGTGCTTGTCTTGTCATTAATTTTAATTTATTTGTGGCTTATATGTAGATGAACGAAAAAAGTGCAACCATAGCACACATACTAGAAAGCAGAAACTACAAAACAAAAATGTAACCGTTTTAAAAAAAATTTTAATCGCACTTTATCCTTATTTGAACATATTTTTTACATTCTATGTAATAAATTGTTTATTTTCATTGAATTTTTGGTCACTGTTTTTTCTGTGCGAATATGCCTATATTATATAAATGTTTTTGTTATATTAGTATAGTGTTTTTTTTTTTTTTTTGTCTCTGTAAGAAGACATCCTTGGCCAATATTTCGTTTTTATAAATGGTGTCAGAGCACCATTGTCCAGCAAAACTATGTAAAATTAATAAAAAGTGTATATGTAAAGAGTATTTTAACCATACCTTTTCAATAATGATTATTAATTATAGTCAATATTAATTAGATTATTTTTGTTAAAAAGTTGAATTAATGATTAAATTGTGATTATTTTCGGATTCGCACAATTTTTTTTAATGATTTCGATTACAAATAATCAAAAATAATGAAAAACCATAAATTATTATAAATAATGAAAAATAACCATTTTAAGTGGTGAGATTATTTTCCATTATATTTTTTTTTTTCATTATTATTTACCACTATTTTCGACATTTCAAGACTATTTGGAGAAAAACAAATTATTTTCAACAGCACATTTAATAACTTCAATGCTATAATGGAAAATAATGAAAATAATCTCACCACCTAAAATGATTATTTTCCATTATTTTCAATTATTATTTTTTAAAAATGTATAGTAATTTTAAAATATTTTTGATTATTTGTAATCATAATCATTGAATAATCATAATTTTTTCACCAGCGACTGTATAGTCAATACGACTATTTTCCAAAAATAATTTAATTGATTAGTAATTCTAATGGCATTTTAACAGGTATGATTTTAACACAGTAGAAACAAAACATTTTACTTTTGAAACTGTCTACTTGTTTTGCAAATTAAATATTGTAATAAGAAATCAGCAGAGGATTTATATAAATATTTATCTGTAAACTTTTGCAACAACTTTTGCTCGAGACCAAAGGCACTTTTTTGGCCCGTTTCTGTGTGCTTCGTACCCTGAACATATGAAATAGGACAAAAGTGTATAATGGTTTTGTGCACATGTATGTAACAGGTAGAAGGAAGCATCTGCGACCCCATAAAGATCACATATATTTTTTAAGAACATCGACAGCCGAGTCGATATTGCAATGTCCGTCTGTCTATCTGTTCGTCTGCCTGTTCGTCTTTAAAGTCCTTCTGAAATATAAGCTCACCTGAATCATAGGCAGTACACGTTTGTTTCCGAATATCGACAAGTCTTTCCGTTTCCGATATATGGAATAACAAAAAAATTTTTAAAATTTTTAAAAGTGAAACAGGTTACAAAAATTTCAAATCAGAAATCGGTTTAGAAACATAAGAGATATCGAAGACTGAATTTTAGTCACAGGCAAACAGTTGATGTGTGCGCTTACTGAAGGTTTCGCATATCTCCAAGCCGGGAAATCTCCGATAGAGCCTTCTACGTTGTTTTTTAAGCTTTACTCAGCTAATATACTTTGCTGCCTAGGCCAGCAGCAAGTAACGAGATAAGCTGGCAATCGAATCAAGCCACTTGCTTTAGGCCTGTGAATAGTCTGTCAAGAAAATAATTGACCACGTACTTTCCCATGACATAATCAGCTGTATGGGCTGGTACAGGTTTTAAGGTTGACAAAATCCTGCTGGACAGTTGTGTGCGTGATATGACAATCTTAAAGTTGGCGATCTCAGCTTAAGTGGCAAAAGGGCGATACGCGCAGTTGGGCTGTCGGACTCAGAAAAAATAACCATTGGTAAGTTGCACGGGAATCCCCAACCTGGCAACATGTGTGCAACAGACTCGAGACGACAACAACAACAGAAACGATGAAAATGCTGTCCCACTGTCAGGTCCGACAAGTTGGACGAGACGCAAAGGGAATTCCATTTAGACATGCAGGGAGTGCCCCGCGTTCTCGTCATGGTGTCGACTTGAGCGCGTGGGAATTTCGAGAAATCATTTGGAAAAACTCATCTCGGAAAACCCGGAAGCAGGAGCGCTTTTTACTTGCGCCAACATGTGGCCGAAAACTGCTAAGCGATTAGTGTAAGCCCGTTCCTTACCCGGATAGCTCAGGTAGCACTGTACAAATTCGGACGTGAGATTTATTGTTGATGGTGATAGTGAAAAATTAAATTTGTGTTAGCCTAAGCATAACCAAACGATCTGCAAAATTAAACTCTTACTGAACAGGTCGCTGCTTTTCTACGACAAGGTGTGAATAATCTAGCGATTTGGGTACACTTAATCAAAGTTAATTACAAGCAAGTATGATAAATTAAGGGCCGACTTGCCGCTCGATGCAATTTTTTGTCAAAGTCAGTGCCAGCTTGTTACCTGCTTCTATGCAGATAGGCAGGTAGACAATTTGTTAGATGTTCGACAACCCGAAAAATATGCATTGTTCATTGTGTTGTTTTTCAGACATTCTTTTATTTATAACACGACCGACCGGATGTCGGATGCAGGATATCGAATGTAACAAGTTTTTAACTGTGCTTTTGTCTTCTTTTTTTTTAGCATCTTTGATAGCAAGGTGCCGTCCTCGCAGCGATCCGGCTTTCATATATCCGACATACTTAACTTGGATGGCTCGGAACTAAAGAGTGCTGCAGCAGTGGCAGCTGCAACGGCTCACCACACGCATAGTCATAGCACGGAGCTGGGGGCGGAGTCTAGCAACGTAAATGGACATGGTCATCCAACTCCAACTGCACTGTCGCGCACACCCAGCTCAGCGCTGCCGCCTCCATCCAGTAGCAAAGATGTGGAGCATATGGCGCGACCATCTCATGGCGATTATCAAACAACGGAGCATCTTCAGCAGCAGCAGTCGGACCACCACCAGCCGCAGCATGAACTGCAGCCACACCATCATCCGCATCTTCACCAGCACACGCACCACCAGCGGCAGCCAATTACTACGCTGTCTCTGCCTAACCAACAGACCGTTGGCGGGGCCCAGTCGTCTATGCCTCACTTGGGCGCCCACGCCCATGCCGCCTCGGCGCAGGCAGCGGCCCATCTGCTCGCCAGTCACAATGCAGCCGCTGCCGCTGCTGTTGCCGCCGGCCAATATTTGCCGAAGAACTTTACTGGCAGCTTGGGCGATGAGATGTCGTCTTACCATCAAATGGCTCAGACAATGCTCTCCCACTCGGGTCGCAGTGCGTGGGTCAAAGATAGCGAGTTATATGGTAAGTCCTCATTTCTTGCTTAAATCCTTATTACATAAACCTTTATCCTCATGCCCTCTATTCTATTTATTTGATTTGCCACAAATGGGAGATTCTACTGTATAGAACAAAGAACGGTTTAAAAAATTTGGATGCCACATTCACACCTGCCGGCCACAGCCACCGCCTTTTTAAAACGAGAATGCGTGTATCTTCCACATTTTTATACCCTGAACCCATAAAATGGGTTAAAAGGGTATAATGGTTTTGTGCAAAAGTATGTAACAGGCAGAAGGAAGCATCTGCAACCCCATAAAGTATATATATTTTTGATCAGCCGAGTCGATATAGCCATGTCCGTCTGTCCGTTCGTCTGTATGAACGTGTCGATCTCAGAGACTACAAGAGCTAGAGACTTCCTATACCATAAGCAGAACAAGTTTGTTTCAAATTATCGATAACTTTTCTGGTTTCCGATACACTGATGTGATCGATTACAAAATTAGAAAATGAAAAATGGAGGCTGAAATAATGGGTAACGATAGAACTTTGCTGAAAATTTCGTCCAAATCGGTTAAGAAACACTAGAGATATCGAAGATTGAAGTTTAGTCACAGATGCATACAGACAATGACTGTACGCATCAAGTATTGGGTTCGGGGTATCTCCTAGTCGGGAAATCTCGACTAGAGCCTTCTTACTTGATATACTTTGATAGTGAAAGTAGCATAGTATATTGGTTTTGTGCAATGTCCGTCATGGTGTCTGTCCGTCCGTCTCTCCGTCTGTGCGTCCGTATGAACGCTACTTTTTCGACACCCATAAAGCAAGAGACTTGAAACTTTGCACTTATGTTTATTTATAGCCGGTACAGATAAAGTGTTAAGATCGTTGAAACGCCCTCAAGGGGTAAATCGATAAAATAGATAACTTATGACCGATAAAACTATATATTTCTCACATTCTTTCAGATAGATTTACGAAATTTTGCAAGAAGATAGCTACTCACCTCCTCCACAAAAGTGCATCAAAGTTTTGGATGCCACGCCTACTCCTTCTGCGCTCATACTCCCTGCTCCTTGATATGGGAACCGCCTATAGTTCTCACATTTTTTGGGCTAGAATCACTAACTTTTGTTTCAAGATAGGTAGTGAAGTTTTCCAAAAAACTGCATCAAAATTTTGGATGTCACGCCAACGTCTACCGCCCCCACCCCGTGCCGTTTTTAAAACGTTAATGCGTGTATCTTCCACATATTTAGAGCTACAGTCACCAGGAAGATAGATGGCAACGTCTACCAAAGATCTGCATCAACAATTTTGATGCCACGCCTACCCAAGCTACTACTACTACTATATCGGAATCGGCTATATCTTTAACAGTTTTTTAGCTAGAGCCACCAAACTTGGTAGGAAGATAGATGGTGACATTTAAAATATTTGATTCAAAAATTTGGATGCACCAACCCACCTCTGCCGCCCAACTTATAAATTTGGAAGTTTAGTTATCTTCCACATTTTTCAGTTAAAGTCATCAAATTTGGTAACATGATAGCTGGCGATGTTTACCACCCGGCACACTCCTTTGCAAGCAGACCCCTTACCATCCGTTCTTTACTGGTATCAAAGTATTCCGCAGTCGGTTGCGTCTGACTGAAACGTTTTCACATGTTTAAGCTAGAGATACAAAATTTGCTGGAAAGATAGATGGTGACATTACCCCATCCTACGGCCCACACTCCTACGCCATTTAACAACGGCAATGTGTGTATCTCTCAGAGTTTTTGAGCTAGAGTCAAAAAATTTTGTATCAAAATAGCTAATGGGAATGACAAAATTTTAACAAATCTTGATTTAACTAATAGGTAATAGCTCGTTGACAATTCTAATGGCTTACGTGCAAAGACTATGCCTTATTACTAGATATCATGAGGGTGTTTACGCACCCGTCGAATTGCGTGAACAGCTCTGTGGGTTTCAATACGTTGCAATGCGTCGCACATTTGCGCATTCGGCAGTTTTTTGCAAACATTTTCTTTACTTATGTTTTTATACTTTGATACTGAAAGCATCATAGTATATGGGTATTGTGCAATGTCCGTTATGGTGTAAGTCCGTCCGTATGAACGCAACTTTTTTCGACAAGCTAGACAAGCTAGAGACTTGAAACTTTGCAATAAAGTTTGTCTATAGACGGGTCAGATAAAGTGTCAAGATTGGGGTGCCAAGCCTACTAGGATTCTAGAAAATCGATAAATTTGATAATCGAAAACCGATAAAACCAAATACTTCTCACATTCCAGCAGCTGGAGTTACCAACTTTTGCACGAAGACAGCTTGTCATGTCCCTGAAAAAACTGCATCAAAATTTTGGATGCAACGCCAACTCCTTCCACCCCCATCCTCCCTGCTCTTTGAAATTGGGAATACCTATAGCTTTTACATTTTTTGGGCTGGAGCCACAAAATTGTGTAATAGGTAATAACGTTCCCCAAAAAAATGCATTACAATTTTGGATGCCACGCCCTCTCCTTCCGGGGAATTCCGCTGTTTTTCGATGTTGACTTCAAAATTTCTGCATGTTGCACATCACAATGTATATACAATTACTTGCGATGAGCCCTGTTGTAAACGTCATCGAGGGAACAACTTATTAGTTGTTGAGGAGCATGTGTTTGTGGACCTAGAAGACCATTGAGAAACTCAAATTCGACTAAACTTAGAATCGTTTGACTAACTGGACATTGAGAAATTAGGCTTAAAGGATACAATACTTTCCTTAACCCATAAAGTACCCATTGAAAAATTAGAGTTTTGTTAAAGCCCGGGGAAAAAAGTTTCAAAAGTAGGCTTTTACAAAAACTCTAAATTTTCAATTGGTACTTAGGCCCAATTTCTCAATGTCCGGTTAGTCAACTTATTCTAAGTTTAGTCGAATTTGAGTTTCTCAATGTTCGGTTAGCACTTACTTATCCGATGCATGGAGGTCCGGTTACTACTTATACCGATGCTAAGTCCCGATATATAAATATCAATACAATCATCGTAAGGTGAACAGCTGACTCATGCTGACACTTGCATTGTTTATTTATTTTTTTATGAATCATAACAAAACCAAAACAACAGCTGAATCCCCGTTAAGGTTGGCAGCGCCATTCAGCGATAGTGATATACCGATGATAGGTTAATTTGGCTTTGAGAAAACCAAATTGGATAACTGCAGTATAGCTCGAGCATAAAAGTTATTCTGAAGTTAGCTTATTCCAAGTTTAACTGGAAATTAAGAAATTGGGCCTTAATGGGTTAAGGAAAGTATTGTATAATTTAAACTTAATTTAAATGACCTTCTCACTGATACTATGCTTTACATGAAGTAAGTTCAAGCTGTGAGTAGATTCAACTTTAAGTGTATATGCTTGGGAGTCTTGTGCTTTAGTATAGTTGTTTCTTCTCCTGTAATAAGGACCAAGTTCTCAATGTCCAGTTAAACTTGGAATAAGTTAACTTCAGAATAACTTTTATGCTCGAGCTATACTGATTTGGTTTTCTCAAAGCCAAATTATCCTATCATCGGTATATCACTATCGCCGAATGGGGCTGCCAACCTTAACGGGGATTCAGCTGTTCTTTTGGTTTTGTTTTTGCCTGTGACTCCTAAACTGCTAAATGTTGCACATCAAAATGTATATATAATAACTTTCTATGAGCCCTGTTGTAAACGGCAACGAGGGAAAACCATTTTAGTTGTTGAGGAGCATGTATTTGTGAACCTAGAAGACTCAAATAAGCATTTTGAAAATTTGCTTCATAAAAAATAAATAAACAATGCAAGTGTCAGCTTGAGTCAGCTGTTCGCCTTACGATGATTGTATTGATATTTATATATCGGGACTTAGCATCGGTATAAGTAGTAACCGGTCCTCCATGCATCGGATTAGTGACTGCTAACCGAACATTGAGAAACTCAAATTCGACTAAACTTTGAATAAGTTGACTAACCGGACATTGAGAAATTGGGCCTAAGAGAAATAAAAACTGGTTCATTTGCATCAAGCAAAACCAGTTTGAATTACTTAGGTTTTGGGCGGCTATTAATCAGCTGTTTTCATATCTTTGGCACTAAAATACACCAAATGTACCAAAAATCGATAGCAAATATTGCTTTAATATCGTGCATTTCCCATCTTTATATTTCGCAGATTTGCAAAACTTTTCGTATACATAAGCCTGGGTCTCGCGCTGTCGCACAAAGTGTTTCAGTCAATGTTGTTGCGACACAACAATCAAAGATGTGCGACGGTGAGACGGGTGCGTGAAACCCATTTTTAATTTATATTTACATATTTGCTTGATATATTCTGACAAAATCATGTTATAACAGTTTTATAAACGGATTGCTGAAATTTTGTTGTGTACGCTTTGTAAAGCTTTAATTGTTTTATTAGAAAACTAAGTTCCAAGGGTTTAAACCAGAAACTCGAGAGCGGACTCAGTAATTTGGCTCAATTGACTTACAAAAAGCAGCTGTGTTTGGATATTGACTAGCAACTTATGTGCTACCATATTGCCTTAGCTAAATCGGGGCACCGCTTGCCAAAGAGGGCTCACTAAGCACACTGCCCTTGATTGTGGGCATACCACGCCCTGTTTGGATAGTGTATGTAGTGATTCAGGTGCTTCAAACACGAAGTGCCTGTGCGTTGAATCACCCCTTTGGGTACGTGGCTTATAGTATATATCCTACAAAGCTGCGGCCTTTCATAATCCTGACTAATAGTTTGTATGAGCTTCACACTTGCGGATTAATTTTGCTTTTTTTTTTTTAACGATTTTTGGTTTTTTTTTTTTTTTTGGTTGTTGCCCTCGTTATTGTTTTCCCCTCATTGTTTTCGCTGGCAAAACATTTTTCATTCATTCTTTTTAAATAAGCCTGAAAATTTATGGCACGCACTTCCGTTTCGTCCTTTTTTTTTGCTTTTGTATAGCCTTGCCTTTTTAATACCCTGAAACCCTAAAAAGGATAGAAGGGTATAATGGTTTTGTGCAAGTCTATGTAAAAGGCAGAAACAGCATCTCCGACCTCATCAAGTATTATCAACAGCTCTTTTCGTTTCCAATATACACATTCAAGTGAAAACAATAAGATATTGAAAAATAATAGAAATCTGTAGAATTTGACCATTTCGGTAACACCGGAGATATAACAGAATTTACATTTTTTAGTCATCATGTAGTACCGCAGTAGAGCAAACATTTTTTTATACCTTTGCACATCACGCATACATGCAAACAATGATTGTACAATAAAGTGTCAGGTTCAGGGTATGTACTTATCTCGATTAAAAAACGACACAGAAACCCTCCAATCGGGTAAAAATTACAGGATTGTTTTATGCAAAAATATACAGCAGGTGGAAAGAAGCATCTCCGACCGCATGAATATAAATATTTGATCAGCATCAAAATACGAGTCAACATTGCAATGTCCGTCTGTCTGTCGGCCTGTATGTATGAATGCGTTGATCTCAGTAACTAAAAAAAGCTAGACACCCCAGATTTGATTTATATAAGCGCTCCTTATCCATAGGCAGATAAAGTTTGTTTCAAATGATCGATAACTTTTTCCGTATCCAATATACACGAGCAATTAATAGCAATAAAAAATCAAAGTTGGAAATAATGGAATGTGTTTTAGAAACTATAGTCGAAACATTCAAAATCTGAACAATTCATCGAAATCGGTCTAGAAACACCAGAGAAAATAAATATTGAAGTTTAGTTACATATACAATATATACAAACAATGACTGTACGCGTTAAGTATAAGGTTCAGGGTATCACCTAGTCGAGATTTCTCGAATAAAAAACAACTTGTTTTTTTTTTTTTTGTCTATTGCTGATATGGTGCTCAGCTACAAATTATAATTGTTGCCTGTTTTCCGTTTATATTATTATTGCTATTTTTTTGGGAAACTTCACAGCTGTAAATCGAGTCGTTTTGATTACATTAAGTTATTAATTTGTTGAGTTGTCATGGTGAAGACGATTCTTTTAAAATACGTTACTGGTACGGGGGCTGGGGTTAAGCGTGCTTAGATTGATAATTTTTAGGGTGTTAGGTCTTAGTTTCGTTAAGTCAACTGTCACGGAATGTAAACAGCTTGCATTGGCTTGCAAAGCCATGCTTTGTAAATTCCAAACCCTTAAATGGGTAAAAAGGTATTCAAGTTTTGTGCTAACTTATGTAACAAGCAGAAGAAAGCCTCTTCGACCTCATAAAGTGTGATCAATAGGTCTTCCCGTTTTGTACTATATATACACATTTGGGATATACGAAAAATATTCAATATCTGTGGAATTTTTATCCAAACCGCTAAGAAACGCCGGTGATATCAAAAATTGACGTTTAGTTATCATGCAGTAGCGCAGTAGCGCAGTAGAGCTGCCATCTTTGTGTATACGTCTGAACACACACGCATACATACAAACAATGACTGTACAATAAAGTCTAGGGTTATGGGTATCTACTAATCGAACTTTTAAAACTTGTTTTAATTGTACGGGTCTTATACCCTGATCCCATGAAATGGGTAAAACGGGTTTTGTGCCAAAGTTCATAAAGTATGCATATTATTGATGGGCTTCAATAAACGAGTCCATGTATAAGCGTCCATATAAGCGCATCAATATTGGAGACTTGAAATGCTGGAGACTTTGACAGCATTAAGTATATATGTATATTCATGATCAGCATCGCAAGCTGAGTCTATATAGCCATGTCCGGCTGTTTCTATTCAAACTAGTCCCTCAATTTTTGAGCAGTCGAGCTGAAGCTTTGGTCAATATATATTATTTAATATTAGACCTGTGATATGATCTAGTTTTAACTATATTTGCTCAAAGATAAAAGTTCAAGTAAATTAAAGTAATAGTGGATCACCCTTAGAAAGATCATTGAATAAACGCAGATAGACATAAAAATCAATGTGGTCTGTACTCCTATATCAGAAAGTAGGAGTGTAATAGATTGGAAAAAAAAATTTGTTGCAAAACGACAGATACGTCAGCTAGATGCAGACTGAATGCCACGACAAAGTAAGGGAGGACTGCCGGTTATTTCTGGTTTAAGTTTTGTGCAACATCCCATTTTCTCGTTGATCGTTGCTCAGTTCGAACGTTTATGTATTTTCATCAGAGCATGGTTTTGTACTATCTCTCAAAACAGCATATATAAAGCTAAACAAGTAAAAACGTTGCAGTCGGACGCAACCGACTGCGGAATACTTTGATACCAGTAAAAGAACGGATGGTAAGGAGTCGGCTTGCAAAGGAGTCGGCCGGGTGGTAATCATCGCCAGCTATCATGTTTCCAAATTTTATGACTTTAGCTCAAAAACTGTGGAAGATGACTTAACTTCCAAATTTAAAAGGTGGGCGTGGCATCCAAATTTTTGTTCAAATATTTTTAATTGTCACCATTTATCTTCCTACCAAATTTAAAGGCTCTAGCTCAAAAACTCTTAAAGATATAGCCGATTCCAATTTGATAAGGCGGGTGGCTTGGGTGGGCGTCGCATCCAACATTTGTATGCAGATCTTTGGTAGATGTTGCCATCTATCCTTCTACCGAATTTAGGGGCTCTAGCTTAAAAACTGTAAGAGATATCGAAATTTCCGATTTTAAATAGTGGGCGGCAGAGGTGGGCGTGGCATCCAAATTTTTGATGCAGACCTTTTGTAAATGTCACCATATATCTTCCTACCAAATTTGGTGACTCTAGTTCAAAAAATGTGGAAGATACACGCATAACCGTTTTAACAACGGCGGGGTGTGGGGGCGGAAGGTGTGGGCGTGGCATCCAAACTTTTTATGCAGTTTGTTGGAAAACTTTACTACCTATCTTGACACAAAATTTGGTGGCTCTAGCTCAAAACATGTGAAAACTATAGGCGTTTCCAATTTCAAGGGGCGGGCAGGATGGGGGCGGAAGGAGTGGGCGTGGCATCAAAAATTTTGATGCAGTTTTTTCAGGGACGTGACTAGCTATTTTCGTGCAAAATTTGAGAAATATTTGGTTTTATCGGTTTTCAGTAATCAAATTTATTGATTTCCCAGCCTCCTAGTGGGCGTGGCAACCTTGACACTTGACACTTTATCTGTCTCGCCTATAGACAAACATAATAGGAAAGTTTCAAGTTTCTAGCTTTACGGGTGTCGAAAATAGTTGCGTTCATACAGACGGACGGACAGACGGACACCATGACGGACAGTGCACAAAACCAAGATACTATGAGACCTTCGGTATCAAAGTATAAAAAGATATGCATGACAAAACACACATATGCATGACAAAAGTCAAAGAAAGCAGTCGAGCAATTGCCAAAAAGGTTGAACTATGCATTGTTGCTCTGTACGAAGTGCAAACGCAAATAGGTAGCAACATATCCACGGAGCCTAGTCAATGGGCTTTCCTGGCCCTCTTATAGATGCTATATATGCTATATATGGTGTGGTATGGTTTAGGGAAGCTGTGACGTCGCCCCGATAAGCATCCTTTCGGCAGCTTAATGAGATTTGTCGTTGTGCTGTGTATATTGCATATTTTTACATTTATTTTAATAATTATTATATATTTTTTTTAAATGTATTTAATCTGTTAACAAGTTGAAGCTATTTAAATAGTGAAAAGGTCATTCAAACTAAATCAAAAGTAAACTAATGTTTACAGGGTAATGTGTATGAACATTTGTACATATGTATATTCGTGATCAGCATCTGCAGCCATGTCCATCTGACCGTCCATATGTATAAACGCGTCGATTTCAAAGACTATAAGGGGTGTGCCAGAAATCTCTGGAGATTTTGGATCGAGCTGATTTTCAAATCTCTGAAACAAAACCCTAGGTGTCCCAGAAGTTAGGGAGATTTAATTTTTCGGTACAATTTTTCGGAGCAAATACGTAAAACGAAAATAGCCAAAAAGAGTTGCTACATTTCAAAAATGAAAATTGCCTAAAATGTCTTTGCAATTGTTGTCAATGTTTTCAAGGTTGGCCTCATGGCATTAGTGTTATATTTAAAAAAAAGGTTAAATAAATATATATTAGGTCTTATCTCTTGTAGATCTTAAACAAAATAAATATTCAATATATTGCCCGCCAAGTAACTCATGTTACTTTACAGCCCTGCTATCACAGCTTGCTTGAACAGCTGTTCTACGTAAATGCCAAATCTGGTTTTGTTTACATTTTAAAAGTGCAAAAATAAAAGTAAAATTAAATAAAAATGCCTCTTAGAATTTTTCTATTGCTTGATATATTGAGAAAAAAACAGTTTGCCAAAGAAAAGATTGAGCGCCGGCTACTCAGAAGCGCATCGGATCCAATGTCGACATGTGACAGCACATTCACACACCTAACAAACACCGCAAAAGTTGCCACCTCATAAAAATAGGTTCGCTGAAATAACTTCATTAAATTTACAACAAACTTTTCACTGCTCAACCATTCAATTTTGTTACCTTTAAGTACGATTTGTTTATTTGTCACAAAAAAGTGTCTTTAAAATTGATCTATTAAAGACTGCGAATAATAGTTATTGTTAACCAAACAAGGTGGCACCTCCTTGTTAGGGACGGCTTTTCACGCTTACACAGAACGGCAAATAGTTTTAGAGATTTGTTAGATATTTATTAAAATCATGAATTAAACAAGTGAAAACGTTGCAGTCGGACGCAACCGACTGCGAAATACTTTGATACCAGTAAAAGAACGGATGGTAAGGAGTCTGCTTGCCGGGTGGTAAACATCGCTAGCTATCATGTTACCAAATTTGGTGACTTTAGCTCAAAAACTGTGGAAGATAACTGAACTTCCAAATTTAAAAGGTGGGCGGCAGAGGTGGGTGTGGCATCCAAATTTTTGAATCAAATGTTTTTAACTGTCACCATATATCTTCCTACCAAGTTTGGTGGCTCTAGGTCAAAAACTGTTAAAGATATAGCCGATTCCAATTTTATAAGGCGGGTTGCTTGGGTGGGCGTGGCATCCAAAATTTTGATGCAGATCGTTGGTAGATGTTGCCTTCTATCTTTCTACACAATTTGGGGGCTCTAGCTTAAAAACTGTAAGAGATAACGAAATTTCCGATTTTAAATGGTGGGCGGCAGAGGTGGGCGTGGCATCAAAATTTTTGTTGCAGATCTTTTGTAGATGTCACCATATATCTTCCTACCAAATTTGGTGACACTAGTTCAAAAAATTTAGATGATACACGCATAACCGTTTCAACAACGCCGGGGGGTGGGGGCGAAAGGTGTGGGCGTTGCATCCAACTTTTGATGCGGCTTGTTGGAAAACTTCACTACCTATCTTGACACAAAATTTGGTGGCTCTAGCTCAAACAAGTAAGAAGGCTCTAGTCGAGATTTCCTGACTAGGAGATACCCCGAACCCTGTACATAACGCGTACAGTCATTGTCTGTAGGCATCTGTGACCTAAACTTCAATCTTCGATATCTCTGGTGTTTCTCAACCGATTTCGATGAAATTTTCAGAAAAGTTCTATCGCTATCCATTATTTCAACCCTTATTTTTACATTTTCCAAATTCGATTGTAATCGATTGCATGTGTATATCGGAAACTAGAAAAATTATCGATAATATGAAACAAACTTGTTCCGCTCATGGTATAGGAGAACTTATATTCAAAATCTGAAGTCTCTAGCTCTTGTAGTCTCTGAGATCGACGCGTTCATACAGACGGACGGACAGACGGACGGACGGACAGACGGACATGGCTATATCGACTCGGCTGTTGATGCTGATCAAGAATATATATACTTTATGGGGTCGGAGATGCTTCCTTCTGCCTGTTACATACTTTTGCACAAAACCATTATACCCCTTTTACCCATTTTATGGGTTAGGGGTATAAAAATGTGAAAGCTATCGGCGTTTCCAATTTTAAGTAGAAGGGGGGGATGGGGGTGGAAGGTGTGGGCGTGGCATCCAAAATTTTGATGCAGGTTTTTCAGGGACGTGACTAGCTATCTGCGTGCAAAATTTGGTAATTCTAGTTGTAAGAATGTGAGAAATATTTGGTTTTATCGGTTTTATGTTATCGAATTTATCGATTTCCCAGCCTCCTAGTAGGCGTGGCAACCCAATCTTGACACTTTATCTGTCTCGCCTATAGACAAACATAATTGCAAAGTTTCAAGTCTCTAGCTTTACGGGTGTCGAAAATAGTTGCGTTCATACAGACGGACGGACGGACGGACAGACGGACAGACACAATGACGGACATTGCATAAAACCAATATACTATGAGACCTTCGATATCAAAGTATAAAAATGTATTAAAGCCCAATGTATTTGCAATATGCAACTACGCTTAAAATTACCTTTCGAAAAGGTAACACTTGTTATTCATTACACATTTAATATTGCTTAAACTAACCAAATTTCTGGCCAAATTAGTTGAGATTTCAAAACCATCTCAAACAGGGCTCTGGCACACCTAAAACCAACTTGAGATTGGTTTTGGGTTGGAATTCAGTTGGTTTTGATTGCTGGCACACCCCTGTATAAGAGTGAAAGACTTGAGATATGAAATATAGGCTATTATATGCCATAGGCATTACAAGTTCGCCAAAGTATGGGTAACTCTTATCGTTTGGGATGTACACATGTTACACGGTCTCAGGTTCGAATCCCGGCTTTCTCGCGTATCAAGAAAAACTGTTTTGACAGTATAAAACAATGTTCTTATTATCCACCGATATGAACAAACCGTTCTAACAAGAAGAACCGAAGTTCTTATCATTGGTCCAAAATGAACACTTGGTTCTTAAATCAAGACATCTGTTCATAATTTGAGAACAAAATACATATTAGGAACATGTTTTGAGAACGCCGTTCGTTTATTAATACAAAGAATATAAGAACGAAAGAACGAGAACATTTTTTCTGAGTGTATGACAATTCCATTTAAGTTTTGGGAGAATTTTGATGTGGAGGAATAGCACGTTTTGTGACAAAAAGGGTGGTTAGTTTTATTGACTGCAATTAAAGTATTTCTTAATATGGTATCTGCTATAAAGTATTTAAAAATATTATTTTTTAAAGTGATTATTTATATATTTAACCTTAGCTAACTATTATTGTCTTTTTTCATTTGGTTTTATTTTGCGCAGGCACTCAACAGCCTGCCAGCCCGGACAGCACCTCACCCGTAACGTCGGAGGTTTCTTATACATATATAGGATCTAACTGCCAAACTTCGCCGGCGCTCTCCGGAGACTACAAAAGCTACAGCCGCTCGGCAGAGAGCGATGCGCTTTCGGTGGGCGATGCGTTGCACACGATGCATAGCAGCGCTACAGTCAGCATTAGCTCGGCGGCGCATGCGTTGCACAACAGTAACAATAACAACAGGAACAGTAGCAATAATAAAACAAGTTTTAAGCACGATGGTGGCGCAGATAGCGCCAGTGTCCAAGACGACAGTTTAAACGAGGATGGAATCGAGGAGGACATCGATGATGTTGACAATGCGGACGGCAGCGGTGGCGGCGGCTTAGGCGGGGGCGATGCCGACTGCATGCCCAACAAAAAACGCAAGCGACGTGTCCTTTTCACTAAGGCGCAAACTTATGAACTGGAGAGACGATTCCGCCAGCAGAGGTATCTGAGCGCACCGGAGCGCGAGCATTTGGCCAGCTTGATACGGCTGACACCGACGCAGGTTAAGATTTGGTTCCAAAACCATCGCTACAAGACCAAAAGGGCGCAGAACGAAAAGGGTTATGAGCACACCGGACTGCTTCATGGCCATGCCACCCATCCGATCCATCCGTCGACACTGCC
The DNA here is from genome assembly GCA_018152825.1 of Scaptomyza hsui. NCBI lineage: Eukaryota > Metazoa > Arthropoda > Insecta > Diptera > Drosophilidae > Scaptomyza > Scaptomyza hsui. Next base: position 1,313,543 of record JAECXO010000089.1, read on the forward strand.
CTCGCCCCGCCGTGTCGCTGTACCCGTCCTGGTGCGCAATGGCAAACCGTGCCTTGGCGATGGCTCTAAACTGACACAGGACTGTGTAAGCACTGCTACTGCCTTGCAGAACGCAGCTGCCGCACATCATCTGGTTGCTCTCAATGGCGCTGCTGCTTATCAACATGCAGCCGCCGCAGCCGCCGCCGGTCTGCATGTCCATGCCCATTCTCATGGGCATCTGCATGCGCAGCGAGCTACGTGGTGGCCCTAATATTGCTAGCTGCTTCGAGTTGGTCGCACTGTGTGGTGGTTGCAACCAAATGACTGCTAACTCGAATACGAGACAACACAACACAAAAACTACTGGTGCAATAATAAATTAACACTGCGTCGACAAAAAGGCAAATGGTACACTTTAATTTTCTCTAACTTTGTTCTCCCCACATTAATTGTGCTTTCATTTAAATCAAAAAACCGGCTATGGCTTGGCCAAGCCACACCAAATACAACTTAGTCATAAGACTTTTTTTTATATATCTATATGTATATACATATATTGTATATAACTTAATTAATTAGACATAGAATCAATTTATGTTTTTAGTATAAAACATTAAAATATTTTTACCATGTAAACATACAAAAATTCTTTATTCGTTGTGTACATAGCGAAATGAAACAAATTTAAAATGTATATAATAGAAAACATATACAGATATTAATATATTTCAAATAACAATGCAAATATATAATCAAAAAAGCATCGTGTAATTATTTAAATTAATTTAAAGGAAGGGTTAGGTTTTCTTTTCATACGAAAAAATATAGAGATAAAGTAATTCGAAGTCATATATATAAAAATAATTATGTATTATAAACATCCTAATAATCAAACTTTTTTTTAAAGTGCATTAATAAAATCAGCTCTTTGAATTGATAGCGCATAATGAGTTTTTTTTTGTTAACAAACCCAAATTTGACAAATGCAATTATCTATATACCCAAACAAAATTTTTTTTAAAGAACTCAAAAACAAATAAAAACAATTTCAAAATTTTCAGAAATAGGCATTGACAAAATTACATACAAAATATATATTTATAAACTTCACCCCAGGAAATGTTAAACAAGTAAAAACGTTGCAGTCGGACGCAACCGACTGAGGAATACTTTGATACCAGTAAAAGAACGGATGGTAAGGAGTCGGCTTGCAAAGGAGTCGGCCGGGTGGTAATCATCGCCAGCTATCATGTTACCAAATTTTATGACTTTACCTCAAAAACTGTGGAAGATGACTTAACTTCAAAATTTTAAAGGTGGGCGGCAGAGGTGGACGTGGCATCCAAATTTTTGTTCAAATCTTTTTAATCGTCACCATTTATTTTCCTACCAAGTTCAAAGGCTCTAGCTCAAAAACTCTTAAAGATATAGCCGATTCCAATTTGATAAGGCGGGTGGCTTGGGTGGGCCTGGTATCCAAAATTTGTATGCAGATCTTTGGTAGATGTTGCCATCTATCCTTCTACCGAATTTAGGGGCTCTAGCTTAAAAACTGTAAGAGATATCGAAATTTCCGATTTTAAATGGTGGGCGTCAGAGGTGGGCGTGGCATCCAAACTTTTAATGCAGTTTGTTGGAAAACTTCACTACCTATCTTGACACAAAATTTGGTGGCTCTAGCTCAAAACATGTGATAACTATAGGCGTTTCAAATTTCAAGGAGAAGGGGGGATGGGGTCGGAATCAGGGGGCGTAGCTTCCAAAATTTTTATGCATTTTTTTGGGGAACGTCAATATCTATCTTGACACAAAATTTGGTGGCTCTAGCCCAAAAAATGTGAAAACTATAAGCCTTTCCAATTTCAAGGAGCAGGGATGATGGGGGCGGAAGGAGTGGGCGTGGCATCCAAAATTCTGATGCAGTTTTTTCAGGGACGTGACTAGCTATCTTCGTGCAAAATTTGGTAATTCTAGCTGTAAGAATGTGAGAAATATTTGGTTTTATCGGTTTTCAGTAATCGAATTTATCGATTTCCCCGCCTCCTAGTGGGCGTGGCAACCCAATCTTGACACTTTATCTGTCTCGCCTATAGACAAACATAATTGCAAAGTTTCAAGTCTCTAGCTTTACGGGTGTCGAAAAAAGTTGCGTTCAACGGACAGACGGACAGACAGTGTTTAAACAATTAAAAACGTTGCAGTCGGACGCAACCGACTGCGGAATACTTTGATACCAGTAAAGGAACGGATGGTAAGGAGTCTGCTAGCAAAGGAGTGGGACGGGTGGTAATCATCGCCAGCTATCATGTTATCAAATTTGGTGACTTTAGCTCAAAAACTGTGGAAGATAACCTAACTCCCAAATTAATAAGGTGGGCGGCTCAGGTAGGCGTGGCATAAAAATTTTTTAAATTAAATCTTTTTAATTGTCACCATTTATCTTTCTACCAAGTTTAAAGGCTCTAGCTCAAAAACTCTTAAAGATATAGCCGATTCCAATTTTATAAGGCGGGTGGCTTGGGTGGGCGTGGCATTCAAAATTTATGCAGATCTTTGGTAGATGTTGCCTTCTATCTTTCTACCCAATTTACGGGCTCTAGCTTAAAAACTATAACCGAAATCGAAATTTCCGATTTTTAATGGTGGGCGGCAGAGAAGGGCGTGCCATCCTAATTTTTGATGCAGACCTTTTGTAGATGTCACCATATATCTTCCTACCAAATTTGGTGACTTTAGTTCAAAAAATGTGAAAGATACACGCATAACCGTTTCAACAACGGCGGGGGGTGGGGGCGGAAGTTGTGGGCGTGGCATCCAAATTTTTGATGTAGTTTTTTGGAAAGCTACACTACCTATCTTGACACAAAGTTTGGTGGCTCTTGCTCAAAAAATGTAAAAACTATAGGCGTTTCCAGTTCAAAGGATAAGGCGGGGATGGGGGCGGAATCAGGGGGCGTGGCATCCAAAATTGTTAAGCATTTTTTTGGGGAACGTCATTACCTATCTTGACACAAAATTTTGTGGCTCTAGCCCAAAAAATGTGAAAACTATAGGCGTTTCCAATTTCAAGGAGATGGGAGGATGGGGCGGAATCAGAAGGCGTGGCATCCAAAATTTGTATGCATTTTTTTGGAGAACGTCAATATCTATTTTGACACAAAATTTGGTGGCTCTAGCCCAAAAAATGTGAAAACTATAGGCGTTTCCAATTTCAAGGAGCAGGTAGGATGGGGGCGGAAGGAGTGGGCGTGGCATCCAAAATTTTGATGCAGTTTTTTCAGGGACGTGACTAGCTATCTTAGTGCAATTTTGTAACTCTAGCTGTAAGAATGTGAGAAATATATGGTTTTATCGGTTTTCAGTTATCGAATTTATCGATTTCCCAGCCTCCTAGTAGGCGTGGCACCCCAATCTTGATACTGTCTCGCCTATAGACAAACATAATTGCGAAGTTTCAAGTCTTTAGCTTTACGGGTGTCGAAAAAAGTTGCATTCATACAGACATACAGACGGACGGACAGACACCATGACGGACATTGCACAAAACCAATATACTATGAGACCTTCGGTATCAAAGTATAAAAACTGCAATAAGTTTCATTTCTGCTGCTTTTACTTCTGCTTATGCTTCCGAAAAATAACGGAAGTCGCAGTCGAAGCAACAGCAGAAAACGAGCACTGACGAAAAGCGCAGCAGCAGAAACTGTCGCATTTTTATAATATTTGATTTTACTTTGTTGTTGCTTTCGGTCAGCACCGCAAGTCTAAGCAGCAGCAAGCATTCAGCTTTTGCAAGTCGAAGCAGCAGCAAGTCGAAACAGCAGCCAGTCGAAGCACGAAGCAGCAGCAAGTCGACGGCGATCGCAGTCGAGACAGAAGGCGCCAGCAACGGTTTTTTCCTTTTGCTATTTGCCCTTTGCCCCCGTTGTTTGACAATTTAGTAGTGTGTAAGTGTACTTCATTTACTTCATGTATTTTATTATTATTTGTAACATAGTTTAAGAAAATAAGGACTTTAAATAAAATTAAAAAAAAATTAAAAACTTATCATTCATTAATATCATAAAGGAACATATGTGAAAATAACATGTTATTCAGACTCTTCGTCATCTTGAAAAAGAGACAATGTGTCAATGGCTGTGTCCAGAAAGCTTGGGTTTAATTTGACCAGAATTATATTTTCAAGTACATCCTGGCTTAATCTATTTCGGTAGTCAGTAAGCACCATCCGTAGCGTCGAAAATGCTCGTTCAATCGTCACCTGTTGCAAATGAAATTCAATAAGTTGTGAGCTTAAATTTAATAAAGCATTTGTATTTACCTGAGTTGGTGGTACTGCAAAACAAACATTACTTGTTGCGTACAACTCCTGGTCGGTGTGCTGCTTGCCTTTCCAAAACGATAGAACGTCTGCATTAATTCTTTGAAAAGTAAGTTGCAAATTTTCAATCTTTGAGTACACTTAGAATGTACTGTTAACTTCCATTTGAACTCCTTGAACTAAAAACGCATTCAAAAGTTCATCTTCCTCATCAAAAAAGTGGTTTAGCGACTGATGTGAGCCTGAGTTCGGTGTTGTGCATAAGGTACCAGCAGGATTTAATTCATATATTCTGTCCCAAATAGTTTTTAAATGATTTATTGCATCAATTCTCTGTTGTGCAGTTAGTGTATGTTGAAAACGAGAATCGAAAAACAAGCACGAAATTAGGAATTTATTATTTAATAATGTTTTCGTTCGTGTTTCTATGGAACTCACAATTTTTTGCCCAATTGTTTTTGTCAATTCTTGAGTTGAATCGTTTACTAGTTTTTCAGTGCAAATTTTTAGTTTTAGCCATTGGACGTAAAAATTCCCATAATGCAACTGTTCCTCTTGAAATTTTTGTATTGTTTTTTGCAATGGGCCAAAGACAAAGAGATAGTTTTCAATAAACTCCCAAAACGACGCATCTATTTCAAAATGTTCTTCTTCGGATTTCCTTTTAATAGATTCAATTTTAGTTAAAACATCTTTAGCCTTGTGGATCCCCATCTAGTTGGGCAATCTAGTTGCGGCATTTTTAATTGTTTCAGGTCAAATATATCGCGATACCCACTTGATGTTTTTCTAATATATTTTGTCATATTTCGAAAATTTAATAGGTATTGCAGCATGTCCGACGATTTAACCACATCAAGAGCAACCAGTTGGGTTGTGTGTGCAGCACAACGACAAACTTGTATATTGCCTATTAGTACGTTTGGCACTTTTTCTATTAAATTAATTTTTTTTAGGTATTCATCATTGGTGCACAACTCCTCGTTTTCTTTTATATTTTCTTCGGAAACAAACGATAGTATATTTGTTTTTTTAAGCATGTTTGCACCGTTATCAGATGTAATAGAGACGATTTGGTTCAAATTTATATTGTATTTATTAAGTACTTTTATTACTTCAGCGGCAAGATTTTTTACTGTGCTCGATCCAACACCTTTCAGCTCGATCATTCCCAAAATAAGAGATTTTATTTTAACCGCACTTATGAACTCTGCACTTATACCAAAAATGTTTCTTGACAGCCGCGTAGCACTGTCTATTTTTAAAGATAATAATTTGTTTTTTACTTCATTTGTTATATCCACTTTTATAATATTTGCTACTATTTGCAAAGTTTTTTTTTTGCAGTTTGATGCATTTAATGTCATTTTTTTTCCGTCCGCAGCTTTAAGACCTTCACGAATTGGATCTTTGATGTTTCTCATATTTGGTGAATTTAAAACATTAAAAGGAATACTGTCTTCCGTTACCAAACCGATATACGATCTCAACAGCTGCTTTTTATTCACTTCTATTTTGATTTTCTTTTTACGAATTGTCTTTGCTAACTTCATAGAAGAATTTGACGACGATGATTCAAACTGATCGTCAATCACGATTTTGTGTAAATTGATCAAATGTGTTTTTAAATTAGACAATCTATTATTTTTTTTTTAGCTTATTTTAACATGTTTTGCATATAGCTAAGCCCTCATCAACAATATTTTCAAAATATTTCCATATTCCGTTTGTTTGCGCCATAGCTTTTTCATGCGTTAATGAAGCTGTACAAAAATAGACTAGCACAGAATTTCCTAAGCAAGCCAAACCCTTTACGAACGAAGTGATCGGCAAATAGCAAGAGGAAAAAACCGTTGCTGGCGCCTTCTGTCTCGACTGCGATCGCCGTCGACTTGCTGCTGCTTCGTGCTTCGACTGGCTGCTGTTTCGACTTGCTGCTGCTTCGACTTGCAAAAGCTGAATGCTTGCTGCTGCTTAGACTTGCGGTGCTGACCGAAAGCAACAACAAAGTAAAGTCAAAAACACGTAAAAACGTTGCAGTCGGACGCAACCGACTGCGGAATACTTTGATACCAGTAAATGAACGGTTGATAAGGGTTATGCAGGGGCGAAGGGAGTGGGCCATGTGGTAAACATCGCCAGCTATCATGTTACCAAATTTGGTGACTTTTGCTCAAAAGCTGTGGAAGATAACTTAATTTCAAAATGTAAAAGGTGGGCGGCTGAGGTAGGCGTGGCATCCAAATTTTTGAATCAAATGTTTTTAACTGTCACTATCTATCTTCCTACCAAGTTTGGTGGCTCTAGCTCAAAAACTGTTAAAGATATAGCCGATTCCAATTTTATAAGGCGGGTGGCTTGGGTGGGCGTGGCATCCAAAATTTTGATGCAGATCTTTGGTATATGTTGCCTTCTATCTTTCTACCGAATTTACGGGCTCTAGCTTTAAAACTGTAAGAGATATCGAAATTTCCGATTTTAAATGGTGGGCGGCAGAGGTGGGCGAGGCATCCTAATTTTTGATGCAGATCTTTTGTAGATGTCACCATATATCATATATGGCATCCAAAATTGTGATGCATTTTTTTGGGGAACGTCAATATCTATCTTGACACAAAATTTGGTGGCTCTAGCCCAAAAAATGTGAAAACCATAGGCGTTTCCAATTTCTTGGAGAAGGGGGGGTGGGGGCGGAATCAGGGGCGTGGCATCCAAGTTTTGATGGGTAACGTCAGTACCTATCTTGACACAAAATTTGGTGGCTCTAGCCCAAAAAATGTGAAAACTATAGGCGTTTCCAATTTCATGGTGAAGGGGGGGATGGGGGCGGAATCAGGGGGCGTGACATCCAAAATGTTGATGCACTTTTTTGGGGAACGTCAATATCTATCTTGACACAAAATTTGGTGGCTCTAGCCCAAAAAATGTGAAAACTATGGGCGTTTCCAATTTCAAGGAGCAGGGATGATGGGGGCGGAAGTAGTGGGCGTGGCATCCAAAATTTTGATGCAGTTTTTACAGGGACATGACTAGCTATCTGCGTGCAAAATTTGGTAACTCTAGCTGTAAGAATGTGAGAAATATTTGGTTTTATCGGTTTTCAGTTATCGAATTTATCGATTTCCCAGCCTCCTAGTAGGCGTGGCAACCCAATCTTAACACTTTATCTGTACCGTCTATAGATAAACATAATTGCAAAGTTTCAAGTCTCTTGCTTTATGAGACCTTCGGTATCAAAGTATAAAAATCAAGTCAAACGTACTTAAATGGCAGCCCAACGGTGTCATAAGTTTGTTAAGGTCGGAATTTCTAAAACTGACACCAAAGTACTTAATTTAAATTCGTTTTTTTTATTTCCGGAATAATAGCCTGTTTTTAGCTTAATGGGATTGACTTTAGCCCGTTTCAGATTCAAACCAATCCCAATGCAGGCTAAATTAAAGAACGGCATGCCTATTTTGAGTTCGATTTACGAACTAAATTCAAATTCACTGGTATTGGACTTAACCCAAAAAATATCCATTGGTTCTTAATTGAAGAACATTTTAAACATTTGTTGAAGAATCGTCATAATGCATAAGCTAGAAATGTAAGAAATTCGATAAAAAAAAACCATTTGAAATTTTTCTGACGGGATTCGAACCTAAGACCTCTTGATAATGCGGCGGGTGCCTTAGCTGTTAAGCTATTGCCAATTACATTTTAGATGCAGCTATATTGGTGTATTAACATTAACATCTAGAGCTAATGTCCAAAATATAAGCAGCAACAGCTAAGGCACCAGCCGCATAAGCACGCGGTCTCAGATTCGAAGCCCAGCGCGGTAAGTTTGAACAAAAAGTTTTTATTGTTTTTACTTTGATACTGAAAGTATCATAGTATATTGGTTTTGTGCAATGTCCGTCATGGTGTCTGTCCGTCCGTATGAATGCAACTATTTTCGACACCTGTAAAGCTAGAGACTTGAAACTTTGCAATTATGTTTGTCTATAAGCGCCTTATAAAATTGGAATCGGCTATATCTTTAACAATTTTTGAGCTAGAGCCTTTAAACTTGGTAGGAAGATAAATGGTGACAATTAAAAAGATTTGAACAAAAATTTGGATGCCACGCCCACCTCTGCCGCCCACATTTTAAATTTGGAAGTTAAGTCATCTTCCACAGTTTTTGAGGTTAAGTCATAAAATTTGGTAACATGATAGCTGGCGATGATTACCACCCGGCCCACTCCTTTGCAAGCCGACTCCTTACCATCCGTTCTTTTACTGTTATCAAAGTATTCCGCAGTCGGTTGAGTCCGACTGCAACGTTTTTACTTGTTTTTTTTGGTGTTCAATACCTGAATTGTGCTTTTGGTCGTTATCTTGGTAGAACCGAAAACGCTCACATATGCCCACCGCATCGGCACTTTGTAAATACAGGCCGAAACCATTTCGCTTCAGCTCCGTGTTCATTGTTAGTTTTAAACGCTTATAGTTGCACCACACAAACTACATCCCATCCGATCCAAACAAATTTTGACTTATCTGCGATGATAACATCGTGCCAGAAATGTGGTGGCTTCAGAACATGGTCCTTGGAAAGGTCCGGCCGGCACAGCTGATTTTTCTTATTGATGAACGGCTTTTTTCATGGTTTTTGAGCATTGAGGTCATGTTTACGTAGCGACCGGCGCACAGTTTCTTGGTTAAAACTCTTGCCCAGTTCCTCTTTAACCTCTGAAGCCAACTTTGGAGCCTACATCTATTGTTTAAATCATTTAACGGATGATATGTCGCTTGTGCTTCTCAGACGATTCTCGTAAACGAAGCGATTAATGATGTATTGCACAGTTAATTCGGCCAGGTTGACCATTCTAGCTACTTCAAGGTAGGATAATCTGTTTTTGAAGTGATAAAGGTCGAGTTTTCGCTTTTTCATGGTTGTTCGCTTACCCATTGTTTTACTCTGATAGCGAACGTATTGGTTTTGTGCAATGTCCGTCATGGTGTCTGTCTGTATGAATGCAAGTTTTTTCTACACCCTCAAAGCTAAAGACCTGAAACTCTGCAAATACCTTGATCCATGCATATAATTTGTTTTTGTACATCGAAGTTATTTCTCTTTTAACTTTTTTTCGATTGCTCTCTCACGCGCTCTTTGTGTTCTAATCAGTGTTGCCAACTTTTTATTGAAAAAAAACCTGATTTTGAAGGGACGGATAATGGAAATATAGGTAAAAATATTTAAAGAAAAAAGCCAGAAAATATCGGAATTTTCAATAACTCTTAAGTGTTTGTTTGTATTTATATGTTTTTAATACAACAGCTATTTTGATGTATATATTATATATACATAGGATCTTACGTATAGCATCATTTTTCATATCTGCGCAGGCAGCATTGAAATCATTTTTAATAGAAAAAAAGAAAGTCAGTAACCTTATATGTATAATGCTGTTAAGCATGCTCTGATATATTTTATTCCTCAGTTTTGACTTAACAATGTTGACCTGGCTTAATATCCGTTCCACTTCGGCGTTGGACCAGAGTAATAATAAAATCCCAATAGCTACCGTGGACAGCTCTGCAAATGTTTTGTTGCCCCGAAGTCCTTGTATGAATTTACCTCTATCCAAAAATTTTGCGTGTAGCTGGTGTTCAGCCATTTAACCAAATGAATGTTTTTGTATTGGCCTTCAATTTCCTTAATACTTTTATAGTTAAGGCCTTCCAATATCTTGTTTATTATTTGCCCGTTAAACATTGTCGACTAAAGAATTATCGAGCCTGAAACTTATTTTTATAATTATAACCAAAAATGTTGAGCATCAGTCCCGAATGTCTTTTTCAGAATTTGGATCCAACTTCGCCAACTTAATAAATTTTGCAAACTCAAATCGTTTGTATATTTCTCTATCGACATATTTTTCGATGTCGTCTGTAGTGAATACATCCACATATGGCTTAGGAGGAATTATGCCCTTTTTAAACTTTGATACCGAAGGTCTCATTGTATATTGGTTTTGTGCAATGTCCGTCATGGTGTCCGTCTGTCCGTATGAACGCAACTTTTTTCGACACCCGTAAAGCTAGAGACTTGAAACTTTGCAATTATGTTTGTCTATAGGCGAGACAGATAAAGTGTCAAGATTGGGTTGCCACGCCCACTAGGAGGCTGGGAAATCGATAAATTCGATAACTGAAAACCGATAAAACCAAATATTTCTCACATTCTTACAGCTAGAGTTACCAAATTTTGCACGCAGATAGCTAGTCATGTCCCTGAAAAAACTGCATCAAAATTGTAGATGCCACGCCCACTCCTTCCGCCCCCATCATCCCTGCTCCTTGAAATTGGAAACGCCTATAGTTTTCACATTTTTTGGGCTAGAGCCACCAAATTTTGTGTCAAGATAGATATTGACGTTCCCCAAAAAAATGCATCAACATTTTGGATGTCACGCCCCCTGATTCCGCCCCCATCCCCCCTTCTCCATGAAATTGGAAACGCCTATAGTTTTCACATTTTTTGGGCTAGACCCACCAAATTTTGTGTCAAGATAGATATTGACGTTCCCCAAAAAAATGCATCAAAATTTTGGATGCCACGCCCACTCCTTCCGCTCCCATCATCCCTGCTCCTTGAAATTGGAAACGCCTATAGTTTTCACATTTTTTGGGCTAGAGCCAGCAAATTTTCTGTCAAGATAGAAATTGAAGTTCCCCAAAAAAATGCATCAAAATTTTGGATGCCACGCCCCCTGATTCCGCCCCCATCCACCCTTCTCCATGAAATTGGAAACGCCTATAGTTTTCACATTTTTTGGGCTAGACCCACCAAATTTTGTGTCAAGATAGATATTGACGTTCCCCAAAAATATGCATCAAAATTTTCGATGCCGCGCTCCCTGATTCCGCCCCCATCCACCCTTCTTCATCAAATTGGAAACGCCTATAGTTTTCACATATTTTGGGCTAGACCCCCCAAATTTTGTGTCAAGATAGATATTGACGGTCCCCAAAAATATGCATCAACAATTTGGATGCCACGCGCCCTGATTCCGCCCCCATCCCACCCTTCTCCGTGAAATGGGAAACGCCCATAATTTTCACATATTTTGTGCTAGAGCCACCAAATTTTGTGTCAAGATAGATATTGACGTTCCCAAAAAAATGGATCAAAATTTTATATGCCACGCCCCCTGATTCCGCCCCCATCTCCCTTCCCCATGAAATTGGAAACGCCTATAGTTTTAAAATATTTTGGGCTATAACCACCAAATTTTGTGTCAAGATAGATATTGACGTTCCCCAAAATAATGCATCAAAATTTTGGATGCCACGCCCCCTGATTCCGCCCCTATCCCCCCTTCTCCATCAAATTGGAAACGCCTATACTTTTTAAATTTTTTAGGCTTGAGCCACCAAATTTTGTGTGAAGATAGATATTGACGTTCTCCAAAAATATGCATCAAAATTTTGGATGCCACGCCCCCTGATTCCGCCCCATCCCTCCTTCTCCATGATATTGGAAACGCCTATAGTTTTCACATTTTTTGGGCTAGAGCCACCATATTTTGTGACAAGATAAATAATGACGTTCCCCAAAAAAATGCATCAAAATTTTGGATGCCACGCCCACCTAAGCCACCCGCCTTATAAAATCGGAATCGGCTATATCTTTAACAGTTTTTCATCTAGAGCCACCAAACTTGGTAGGCAGATAGATAGTGACAGTTAAAAACATTTGATTGAAAAATTTGGATGCCACGCCCACCTCTGCCGCCCAAAAGTCTTTTGAGCAAAAGTCACCAAATTTGGAAACATGATAGCTGGCGATGTTTACCACATGACCCACTCCCTTCGCCCCTGCATTCCCCCTTATCAACCGTTCTTTTACTGGTATCAAAGTATTTCGCAGTCGGTTGCGTCCGACTGCAACGTTTTTACTTGTTCATGTTTAGTTGGAGTTTTAGTTGTGTTACCACCCGAATCCACCATTGTGAGTGTTATCAATGTGTTTATCAATGTTTATACTTTGATACCGAAGGTCTCATATTATATTGGTTTTGTGCAATGTCCGTCATGGTGTCCGTCTGTCCGTCTGTATGAACGCAACTTTTTTCGACACCCGTAAATCTACAGACTTGAAACTTTAAATTATGTTTATCTTTAGACGGTACAGATAAAGTGTCAAGATTGGGGTGCCACGCCTACTAGGAGGCTGGGAAATCGATAAATTCGATAACAGAAAACCGATAAAACCAAATATTTCTCACATTCTTACAGCTAGAGTTACCAAATTTTGCACGCAGATAGCTAGTCATGTCCCTGAAAAAACTGCATCACAATTTTGGATGCCACGCCCACTCCTTCCGCCCCCATCATCCCTGCTCCTTGAAATTGGAAACGCCTATAGTTTTTACATTTTTTGGGCTAGAGCCACCAAATTTTGTGTGAAGATGGATATTGACGTTCCCCACAAAAATGCATCAATATTTTGGATGCCACGCCCCCGGATTCCGCCCCCATCCCCCCTTCTACTTGAAATTAGAAACGCCTATAGTTTTCACATTTTTCTAGCTAGAGTCACCGAATTTGGTAGGAAGATATATGGTGACATCTACAAAAGAGCTGCATCAAAAATTAGGATGCCACGCCCACCTCTGCCGCCCACCATTTAAAATCGGAAATTTCGATATCTCTTACAGTTTTTAAGCTAGAGCCCGTAAATTCGGTAAAAAGATAGAAGGCAACATATACCAAAGATCTGCATCAAAATTTTGGATGCCACGCCCACCCAAGCCACCCGCCTTATAAAATTGGAATCGGCTATATCTTTAACAGTTTTTGAGCTAGAGCCACCAAACTTGGTAGGAAGATAAATAGTGACAGTTAAAAACATTCGATTCAAAATTTGGATGCCACGCCCACCTCTGCCGCCCACCTTTTACATTTTGAAATTAAGTTATCTTCCACAGCTTTTGAGCTAAAGTCACCAAATTTGGTAACATGATAGCTGGCGATGTTTACCACATGGCCCACTCCCTTCGCCCCTGCATTCCCCCTTATCAACCGTTCTTTTACTGGTATCAAAGTATTTCGCAGTCGGTTGCGTCCGACTGCAACGTTTTTACTTGTTCATGTTTAGTTGGAGTTTTAGTTGTGTTACCACCCGAATCCACCATTGTGAGTGTTATCAATGTGTTTATCAATGTTTATACTTTGATACCGAAGGTCTCATAGTATATTGGTTTTGTGCAATGTCCGTCATGGTGTCCGTCTGTCCGTCTGTATGAACGCAACTTTTTTCGACACCCGTAAAGCTAGAGACTTGAAACTTTGCAATTATGTTTGTCTATAGGCGCGACAGATAAAGTGTCAAGATTGGGGTGCCACGCCTACTAGGAGGCTGGGAAATCGATAAATTCGATAACTGAAAACCGATAAAACCAAATATTTCTCACATTCTTACAGCTAGAACTACCAAATTTTGCTCGAAGATAGCTAATCATGTTCCTGAAAAAACTGCATCAAAATTTTGGATGCCACGCCCACTCCTTCCGCCCCCATCCTGCCTGCTCCTTGAAATTGGAAACGCCTATAGTTTTCACATTTTTTGGGCTAGAGCCACCAAATTTTCTGTCAAGATAGAAATTGAAGTTCCCCAAAAATATGCATCAAAACTTTGGATGCCACCCCTTCTCCATGAAATTGGAAACGCCTATAGTTTTCACATTTTTTGGGCTAGAGCCACCAAATTTTGTGTGAAGATAGATATTGACGTTCCCCAAAAAAATGCATCAACATTTTGGATGCCACGCCCCCTGATTCCGCCCCCATCCCCCTTCTACTTGAAATTGGAAACGCCTATAGTTTTCACATTTTTCTAGCTAGAGTCACCGAATTTTTTTGGAAGATATATGGTGACATCTACAAAAGATCTGCATCAAAAATTAGGATGCCACGCCCACCTCTGCCGCCCACCATTTAAAATCGGAAATTTCGATATCTCTTACAGTTTTTAAGCTAGAGCCCGTAAATTCGGTAAAAAGATAGAAGGCAACATATACCAAAGATCTGCATCAAAATTTTGGATGCCACGCCCACCCAAGCCACCCGCCTTATAAAATTGGAATCGGCTATATCTTTAACAGTTTTTGAGCTAGAGCCACCAAACTTGGTAGGAAGATAAATAGTGACAGTTAAAAACATTCGATTCAAAAATTTGGATGCCACGTCCACCTCTGCCGCCCACCTTTTACATTTTGAAGTTAAGTTATCTTCCACAGCTTTTGAGCTAAAGTCACCAAATTTGGTAACATGATAGCTGGCGATGTTTACCACATGGCCCACTCCCTTCGCCCCTGCATTCCCCCTTATCAACCGTTCATTTACTGGTATCAAAGTATTCCGCAGTCGGTTGCGTCCGACTGCAACGTTTTTACTTGTTATACTTTGATACCGAAGGTCTCATAGTATATTGGTTTTGTGCAATGTCCGTCATGGTGTCCGTCTGTCCGTCTGTCTGTCTGTCCGTCTGTATGAACGCAACTTTTTTCGTCATCCGTAAAGCTAGAGACTTGAAACTTTGCAATTATGTTTGTCTATAGGCGCGACAGATAAAGTGTCAAGATTGGGGTGCCACGCCTACTAGGAGGCTGGGAAATCGATAAATTCGATAACTGAAAACCGATAAAACCAAATATTTCTCACATTCTTACAGCTAGAGTTACCAAATTTTGCACGCAGATAGCTAGTCATGTCCCTGTAAAAACTGCATCAAAATTTTGGATGCCACGCCCACTCCTTCCGCCCCCATCATCCCTGCTCCTTGAATTTGGAAACGCCTATAGCTCTTACATTTTTTGGGCTAGAGACACCAAATTTTGTGTCAAGATAGATATTGACGTACCACAAAAAAATTCATCAAAATTTTGGATGCCACGCCCCCTGATTCCGCCCCCATCCCCCCTTCTCATTGAAATTGGAAACGCCTATAGTTTTCACATTTTTGGGCTAGAGCCACCAAATTTTGTGTCAAGATAGGTACTGACGTTCCCCATCAAAACTTGGATGCCACGCCCCCTGATTCCGCCCCCATCCCCCCTTCTCCATGAAATTGGAAACGCCTATAGTTTTCACATTTTTCGAGCTAGTGTCACCGAATTTGGTTGGAAGATATATGGTGACATCTACAAGATATCTGCATCAAAAATTAGGAAGCCACGCTCACCTCTGCCGCCCACCATTTAAAATCGGAAATTTTAATATCTCTTATAGTTTTTAAGCTAGAGCCCGTAAATTGGGTAGAAAGATAGAAGGATGCCACGCCCACCTAAGCCACCTTATAAAATCGGAATCGGCTATATCTTTAACAGTTTTTGAGCTAGAGCCACCAAACTTGGTGGGCAGATAGATAGTGACAGTTAAAAACATTTGATTAAAAAATTTAGATGCCACGCCTACCTCTGCCGCCCACCATTTAAATTTGGGAGTTGAGTTATCTTCCACAGTTTTTGAGCTAAAGTCACCAAATTTGGTAACATGATAGCTGGCGATGTTTACCACATGGGCCACTCCCTTCGCCCCTGCATTCCCCCTTATCAACCGTTCTTTTACTGGTATGAAAGTATTCCGCAGTCGGTTGCGTCCGACTGCAACGTTTTTACTTGTTATACTTTGATACCGAAGGTCTCATAGTATATTGGTTTTGTGAAATGTCCGTCATGGTGTCCGTCTGTCCGTCTGTCTGTCTGTCCGTCTGTCCGTCTGTATGAACGCAACTTTTTTCGACACCCGTAAAGCTAGAGACTTGAAACTTCGCAATTATGTTTGTCTATAGGCGCGACAGATAAAGTGTCAAGATTGGGGTGCCACGCCTACTAGGAGGCTGGGAAATCGATAAATTCGATAACTGAAAACCGATAAAACTAAATGTGGGATTGGGATAGGTTGGCAGAGCTGGGGTGGAGTAGTGAGTGAAATATGATCTAGCAATTTGTCAGCATATGCACTTTTGGGCAAAAACAGTAAGCAAGTTAGGTCACACTGATCTAAGCGTCAGTAGTCGAAGAATGGATCGCAACACGAAAAGACGTGTATTAAGATTAAGAAGTAAAAATGAAGTGAAATGTAAACTATGAAGAACAATTTGTAATAATTTTAAGTTAAACCCGAAATACTAAACCCGATAAAATAAACTATTTTGTGAAACCCACAAAATTTGGGGGCTCGTCCGGAATTATGTATTCTCAGTGGTGCAACAAAATAAAAAATTTTTTTGTTGCCGGCGCGCATTAACGTGCTTAAAAATTGACTTAAAATATTGAGCAAAAATTGGTGAATGTTATAAACTGGCGTAAAGTTGTAAAAGATCTGTGAAAATAAAAAGAAAGCGTGATGGTGATGCACCCAGAAATTTCATCAGAATTTTGTGTATATGCGTAGAAAAAGAGAAAAAAAAAGAGACGCGTAGAACAGAAAGAAGCAGAAACGAAAATTCGAGAAACATTTTTCTGTATGTGAGAACTTGTGTGTGTACATATTTGACGAATTTACACAAACTTAACGAAGACACGCTCTGAGCGAGAAGCAACGGTAAACAAGAAGTAGTGATGACAAAGAACATATGTTAGCAAAAAAAAAAAAAAAACGCCGTTTCGTGAATGTTCTGGAAGAAAATAAGAACGATCGCTGTATTCGTGAAACGGTTATAGGTGAGTTCACGCTATTTTGATGGGCGTGTACTAAACAGACGTGCGTGTAGAGGCGTGCAGCTTGGCAACATTGGTGCAAGCTACCCTGGAACATTCGACGTGGGAGTGCTTTGGCAAATAGACGGCTAAGACTACCTACTGAGGAATTGTTGAGGGCTGCAGCTTGACTTAGTTGGCGCAAGCGACCCTACAGGCATTAAGCGGCGAGAGAGTAGTTAAGCATAGACGGCTTAAGCTACTCAGGGTAGTGCGATTCAACGAGGGAGTGTCTTGACAAAGGCTCAAGTCACCCGGTGAAGTTCGTCAACGAGGGAGTAGCTTGGCAAGGGCCCAAGTTACCCGGTGAAGATTGCTGATCTTTGGCTGAAGAAAAACAATTAAGTTATTTTAAGCTAAATTTAAGTTTCAATATGGACGCAAGGGCGATTTTACAGCTAAAAGTTGATGAGCTCAGAAAAAAGCTAAAAGAGCTGAGGTTAGAAACTGATGGAAGGAAAAGTGTATTACAGGACAGGCTTTTTGACTTTTTTAGTATTGAAAACGTAGATGACGAAGAAAATGGGGATGAACACTTGGAAGATAGTGTTGCTAGTGGTAGTAAAGCAGGAAGCATTTATGAAGACGCAAGAACCATTTCTCAATTCACGTTACGGGACATACAAAATAGTGTTTCAATGTTCTCTGGAAGTGATCAGCCTGACGTTAAGCAGTGGATCACTGAATTTGAAGAGATTGCAAGCACTGTGGGTTGGAATGATGTGCAAATGTATATTTATGGCAAACAGCTTTTAACAGGAGCCGCTAAGCTTTTTACTAGAAGTTTGCAGGGTATACATGGGTGGAAACAACTAAAAGGAAAGTTGAAAGACGAATTTGGAAAAGAAATGTGTGCAGCAGAGGTGCACAAATTGCTCATGAGCAAACAAAAGACACATGATGAGTCTTGTTTAGAATTTTTGTATAGACTTCGAGAAATAGGAAACAGAATCCAATTAGACGAAGAAAGTCTAATCAGTTACTTTATTGGTGGCATTCAGGATAGTATGATAAACAAAGCTTGTCTGTTTCGTGCTGGAAATGTTAGTGAGTTGAAAAAAGAGATAAGTATTTACGAAAAGATGAAGAGTGGCAATTCAACTTTTGTAAAAGATAAAACTAATGCTCTTAACGTGCAAAGCAAGAATAGCCAGCCGAAAGGAAATTCCAATAAGAATCAAATTCGCTGCTATAAATGTGGAAAAGAGGGTCATAGGAGCAAAGAATGTTCTAATGAAATTGTTTGTTATTCGTGCCAAAAAACAGGACACATTTCCAAAAATTGTACTGAAATGAAACAGAGTAGACAAGATCAGCCGGCCAATTGCCTAGAAACTGGAAAAGGCAAATCAGGACTGTTGTATAAAAAATGTCGTGTCCAAAATGTACAATTTGAAGCATTGATAGATACGGGGTGTGAACTATCAATAATAAGAGAAGATGTATTTTCATTGCTATCAGGAGTAGAGCTGAGCAAGAAAGTCAAGCGCCTCAGAGGCATAGGCAGCGGTGAGCTATGCACAATTGGATGTTTTAAAGTTGAGGTAGTAGTCGATACTATTGCGTTTCCTGTAATCTTTAATGTAGCTAAACAAAAGGATTTAGATTATAGCGCAATAATTGGCAGTGACATTTTGCAAGAAGTAGATTTGTTGTTTAGTGGGCAAGGTGTTGTTTTTAAAGAGAAAGAAAATAACATGTTTGAATTTAAGGCTATGTGTGTTCAGGAAATTGTGATGACACAAAAGCAAACAGTTTTAGACAAAGTCGACTTAAAACACTTAACAAAAGAGCAAAAATCAGAAGTTGAAGATTTAATAAGTTCGTATGCACCAAAGAAGGTAATTAATTCACCAATAAAAATGAAATTAATTTTAGACGATGACAGTCCGGTGTTTCAGCATGCACGCAGAACTTCCTATGAAAATAGGGTCATAATTGAAAAGCAAGTACAAGAATGGCTAGATGAAGGCGTTATTGTACCAATGGACGAATGGGTTAAAGCTGTTAAGACTATTTTGGAAAGAAATGAAAACAACGAAGACTACTTTTTAAGAAGTAGTATTGTGTATAAGGATCCAGATAGAGAGTTGCTTGTAGTCCCTAAAAGTATGGAAGAAGAAATTATAAAGATTGCTCATCAGGAGGGTCATTTTGGTTCAAAGAAAACAAAAGAGCTGCTGGAAAAGACTTATTTTATTAAAAATGCCTCATTAAAGGTAGATAAAGTGGTTAAAGCTTGCATTGAATGTTTGATAGCTGATTCCAAGCGTGGCAAAAAAGAAGGACTGTTGTCACCAATTGATAAAGCCCAAGAGCCGCTGGGGACGTATCATTTAGATCATGTTGGACCACTAACTGATACAAAGAAGAGATATAACCACATTTTGGCAGTCGTAGACGGATTTTCCAAATTTACTTGGTTATATCCTACAAAATCAACAGGCTCGGACGAAGTTATAAATAGATTAGAAAAACAGGCGTTTGTATTTGGAAATCCTAGGCGCATTGTGACAGACAGAGGCACAGCTTTTACTTCCAATGCATTTAAAGAATATTGCGAGCGTGAAGGAGTACAATTGTTGCACATAACAACAGGTATGCCTAGAGGAAATGGGCAGGTAGAAAGAATACACAAGATTGTCATTCCAATGCTTTCGAAGTTGTGCGAAAGCAAACCAGATAAGTGGTATATGTATGTTGACCGAGTGCAACAAATTATAAACAACTCACCACCAAGGAGTACAAAATTTGCACCCTTTCAAATATTGACTGGACTTAACATGAGAACAAAATATGATGACTTACGAAACATTTTAGAGGATATTGAAATCGATAGTTTAAGTGAGCATCGGGAAGAAATAAGGGAAAAAGCTCAAGAGAATATTGACGTGATTCAGACAGAAAACAGAAACAACTTTAACAATAAGAGAAAAGTAGAAAATGAATATAATGTTGGAGATCTTGTAGCCGTGAAAACAACTCAATATGGTACTGGAATGAAATTGAGGCCTAGATTTTTTGGACCATACAAGATTATAGAAAAGAAAAACCATGGGAGATTTACAGTTCAAAAAGTAGGTAACCAAGAAGGGCCAAACATAACAAACACCTCAGCCGAATTTATGAAAGGTTGGAGTTTATTCGAGGCGAATAAAGTAGCAGGACGGCCGAATGTGGGATTGGGATAGGTTGGCAGAGCTGGGGTGGAGTAGTGAGTGAAATATGATCTAGCAATTTGTCAGCATATGCACTTTTGGGCAAAAACAGTAAGCAAGTTAGGTCACACTGATCTAAGCGTCAGTAGTCGAAGAATGGATCGCAACACGAAAAGACGTGTATTAAGATTAAGAAGTAAAAATGAAGTGAAATGTAAACTATGAAGAACAATTTGTAATATTTTAAGTTAAACCCGAAATACTAAACCCGATAAAATAAACTATTTTGTGAAACCCACATAAATATTTCTCACATTCTTACAGCTAGAGTTACCAAATTTTGCACGCAGATAGCTTATCATGTCCCTGAAAAAACTGCATCAAAATTTTGGATGCCACGCCCACTCCTTCCGTCCCCATCATCCCTGCTCCTTGAAACTGGAAACGCCTATAGTTCTTACATTTTTTGGGCTAGAGACACCAAATTTTGTGTCAAGATAGATATTGACGTTCCACAAAAAAATTCATCAAAATTTTGGATGCCACGCCCCCTGATTCCGCCCCCATCCCCCCTTCTCCAAGAAATTGGAAACACCTATAGCTTTCACATTTTTTGGGCTAGAGCCACCAAATTTTGTGTGAAGATAGATATTGACGTTCCTCAAAAAAATGCATCAAAATTTTGGATGCCACGCCCATCTAAGCCACCCGCCTTATAAAATCGGAATCGGCTATATCTTTAACAGTTTTTGAGCTAGAGCCACCAAACTTGGTAGGAAGATTGATAGTGACAGTTAAAAACATTTGATTCAAAATTTTGGATGCCACGCCTACCTCTGCCGTCCACCTTTAAAATTTGGGAGTTAAGTTATCTTCCACAGCTTTTGAGCAAAAGTCACCAAATTTGGTAACATGATAGCTGGCGATGTTTACCACATGGCCCACTCCCTTCGCCCCTGCATTCCCCCTTATCAACCGTTCTTTTACTGGTATCAAAGTATTCCAAAGTCGGTTGCGTCCGACTGCAACGTTTTTACTTGTTTTATATTGGTTTTGTGCAATGTCCGTCATGGTGTCCGTCTGTCCGTCTGTATGAACGCAACTTTTTTCGACACCCGTAAAGCTAGAGACTTGAAACTTTGCAATTATGTTTGTCTATAGGCGCACAGATAAAGTGTCAAGATTGGGGTGCCACGCCTACTAGGAGGCTGGGAAATCGATAAAACCAAATATTTCTCACATTCTTACAGCTAGAGCCACCAAATTTAGCTCGAAGATAGCTAATCATGTTCCTGAAAAAACTGCATAAAAATTTTGGATGCCACGCCCACTCCTTGGAAACGCCTACAGTTTTCACATTTTTTGGGCTAGAGCCACCAAACTTTGTGTCAATATAGATATTGACGTTCCCCAAAAAAATGCATCAAAATTTTGGATGCCACGCCCACCTAAGCCACCTGCTTTATAAAATCGGAATCGGCTATATCTTTAACAGTTTTTGAGCTAGAGCCACCAAACTTGGTAGGAAGATAAATAGTGACAGTTAAAAACATTCGATTTAAAAATTTGGATGCCACGCCTACCTCTGCCGCCCACCTTTTAAACTTGGGAGTTAAGTTATCTTCCACAGTTTTTGAGCTAAAGTCACCAAATTTGGTAACATGATAGCTGGCGATGTTTACAACATGGCCCACTCCCTTCGCCCCTGCATTCCCCCTTATCAACCGTTCTTTTACTCGTATCAAAGTATTCCGCAGTCGGTTGCGTCCGACTGCAACGTTTTTACTTGTTATACTTTGATACCGAAGGTCTCATAGTATATTGGTTTTGTGCAATGTCCGTCATGGTGTGTCTGTCCGTCTGTCCGTCCGTCCGTATGAACGCAACTTTTTTCGACACCCGTAAAGCTAGAGACTTGAAACTTTGCAATTATGTTTATCTATAGACGGTTCAGATAAAGTGTCAAGATTGGGTTGCCACGCCTACTAGGAGGCTGGGAAATCGATAAATTCGATAACTGAAAACCGATAAAACCAAATATTTCTCACATTCTTACAGCTAGAGTTACCAAATTTTGCACGCAGATAGCTAGTCATGTCCCTGAAAAAACTGCATCAAAATTTTGGATGCCACGCCCACTCCTTCCGCCCCCATCATCCCTGCTCCTTGAAATTCGAAACGCCTATAGTTTTCACATTTTTTGGGCTAGAGCCACCAAATTTTCTGTCAAGATAGAAATTGAAGTTCCCCAAAAATATGCATCAAAACTTTGGATGCCACGCCCCCTGATTCCGCCCCCATCCCCCCCTTCTCCATGAAATTGGAAACGCCTATAGTTTTCACATTTTTTGGGCTAGAGCCACCAAATTTTGTGTGAAGATAGATATTGACGTTCCCCAAAAAAATGCATCAACATTTTGGATGCCACGCCCCCTGATTCCGCCCCCATCCCCCCTTCTACTTGAAATTGGAAACGCCTATAGTTTTCAAATTTTTCTAGCTAGAGTCACCGAATTTGGTAGGAAGATATATGGTGACATCTACAAAAGATCTGCATCAAAAATTAGGATGCCACGCCCACCTCTGCCGCCAACCATTTAAAATCGGAAATTTCGATATCTCTTACAGTTTTTAAGCTAGAGCCCGTAAATTCGGTAAAAAGATAGAAGGCAACATATACCAAAGATCTGCATCAAAATTTTGGATGCCACGCCCACCCAAGCCACCCGCCTTATAAAATTGGAATCGGCTATATCTTAAACAGTTTTTGAGCTAGAGCCACCAAACTTAGTAGGAAGATAAATAGTGACAGTTAAAAACATTCGATTCAAAATTTGGATGCCACGCCCACCTCTGCCGCCCACCTTTTACATTTTGAAATTAAGTTATCTTCCACAGCTTTTGAGCTAAAGTCACCAAATTTGGTAACATGATAGCTGGCGATGTTTACCACATGGCCCACTCCCTTCGCCCCTGCATTCCCCCTTATCAACCGTTCTTTTACTGGTCGTCCGACTGCAACGTTTTTACTTGTTCATGTTTAGTTGGAGTTTTAGTGGTGTTACCACCCGAATCCACCATTGTGAGTGTTATCAATGTGTATATCAATGTTTATACTTTGATACCGAAGGTCTCATAGTATATTGGTTTTGTGCAATGTCCGTCATGGTGTCCGTCTGTCCGTCTGTATGAACGCAACTTTTTTCGACACCCGTAAAGCTAGAGACTTGAAACTTTGCAATTATGTTTGTCTATAGGCGCGACAGATAAAGTGTCAAGATTGGGGTGCCACGCCTACTAGGAGGCTGGGAAATCGATAAATTCGATAACTGAAAACCGATAAAACCAAATATTTCTCACATTCTTACAGCTAGAGCTACCAAATTTTGCTCGAAGATAGCTAATCATGTTCCTGAAAAAACTGCATCAAAATTTTGGATGCCACGCCCACTCCTTCCGCCCCCATCCTGCCTGCTCCTTGAAATTGGAAACGCCTATAGTTTTCACATTTTTTGGGCTAGAGCCACCAAATTTTCTGTCAAGATAGAAATTGAAGTTCCCCAAAAATATGCATCAAAACTTTGGATGCCACGCCCCTTCTCCATGAAATTGGAAACGCCTATAGTTTTCACATTTTTTGGGCTAGAGCCACCAAATTTTGTGTGAAGATAGATATTGACGTTCCCCAAAAAAATGCATCAACATTTTGGATGCCACGCCCCCTGATTCCGCCCCCATCCCCCCTTCTACTTGAAATTGGAAACGCCTATAGTTTTCACATTTTTCTAGCTAGAGTCACCGAATTTTTTTGGAAGATATATGGTGACATCTACAAAAGATCTGCATCAAAAATTAGGATGCCACGCCCACCTCTGCCGCCCACCATTTAAAATCGGAAATTTCGATATCTCTTACAGTTTTTAAGCTAGAGCCCGTAAATTCGGTAAAAAGATAGAAGGCAACATATACCAAAGATCTGCATCAAAATTTTGGATGCCACGCCCACCCAAGCCACCCGCCTTATAAAATTGGAATCGGCTATATCTTAAACAGTTTTTGAGCTAGAGCCACCAAACTTGGTAGGAAGATAAATAGTGACAGTTAAAAACATTCGATTCAAAAATTTGGATGCCACGTCCACCTCTGCCGCCTACCTTTTACATTTTGAAGTTAAGTTATCTTCCACAGCTTTTGAGCTAAAGTCACCAAATTTGGTAACATGATAGCTGGCGATGTTTACCACATGGCCCACTCCCTTCGCCCCTGCATTCCCCCTTATCAACCGTTCATTTACTGGTATCAAAGTATTCCGCAGTCGGTTGCGTCCGACTGCAACGTTTTTACTTGTTTTATATTGGTTTTGTGCTATGTCCGTCATGGTGTCCGTCTGTCCGTCCGTCCGTATGAACGCAACTTTTTTCGACAACCGTAAAGCTAGAGACTTGAAACTTAGCAATTATGTTTATCTCTAGACGGTACAGATAAAGTGTCAAGGTTGGGTTGCCACGCCTACTAGGAGGCTGGGAAATCGATAAGTTCGATAACTGAAAGCCGATAAAACCAAATATTTCTCACATTCTTACAGCTAGAGTTACCAAATTTTGCACACAGATAGCTAGTCATGTCCCTGTAAAAACTGCATCAAAATTTTGGATGCCACGCCAACTCATTCCGCCCCCATCATCCCTGCTCCTTGAAATTGGAAACGCCTATTGTTTTCACATTTTTTGGGCTAGAGCCACCAAATTTTGTGTCAAGATAGATATTGACGTTCCCCAAAAATATGCATCAAAATTTTGGATGCCACGCCCCCTGATTCCGCCCCTATCCCCCCTTCTCCATCAAATTGGAAACGCCTATACTTTTTAAATTTTTTAGGCTAGAGCCACCAAATTTTGTGTCAAGATAGATATTGACGTTGCCCAAAAATATGCATCAAAATTTTGGATGCCACGCCCCCTGATTCCGCCCCTATCCCCCCTTCTCCATCAAATTAGAAACGCCTATAATTTTTAAATTTTTTAGGCTATAGCCACCAAATTTTGTGTCAAGATAGATATTGACGTTGGCCAAAAAAATGCATCAAAATTTTGGATGCCACGCCCCCTGATTCCGCCCCATCCCTCCTTCTCCATGATATTGGAAACGCCTATAGTTTTCACATTTTTTGGGCTAGAGCCACCAAATTTTGTGACAAGATAAATATTGACGTTCCCCAAAAAAATGCATCAAAATTTTGGATGACACTCCCACCTAAGCCACCCGCCTTATAAAATCGGAATCGGCTATATCTTTAACAGTTTTTGAGCTAGAGCCACCAAACTTGGTAGGAAGATAAATAGTGACAGTTAAAAACATTCGATTCAAAAATTTGGATGCCACGCCTACCTCTGCCGCCCACCTTTTAAATTTGGGAGTTAAGTTATCTTCCACAGTTTTTGAGCTAAAGTCACCAAATTTGGTAACATGATAGCTGGCGATGTTTACCACATGGCCCACTCCCTTCGCCCCTGCATTCCCCCTTATCAACCGTTCTTTTACTCGTATCAAATTTGGTGGCTCTAGCCTAAAAATTTAAAAAGTATAGGCGTTTCCAATTTGATGGAGAAGGGGGGATAGTGGCATCCAAAATTTTGGATGCCACCCCCCTGATTCCGCCCCCATCCCCCCTTCTCCATGAAATTGGAAACGCCTATAGTTTTCACATTTTTTGGGCTAGAGCCACCAAATTTTGTGTGAAGATAGATATTGACGTTCCCCAAAAAAATGCATCAACATTTTGGATGCCACGCCCCCTGATACCGCCCCCATCCCCCCTTCTACTTGAAATTGGAAACGCCTATAGTTATCACATGTTTTGAGCTAGAGCCACCAAATTTTGTGTCAAGATAGGTAGTGAAGTTTTCCAACAAACTGCATTAAAAGTTTGGATGCCACGCCCACCATTTAAAATCGGAAATTTCGATATCTCTTACAGTTTTTAAGCTAGAGCCCGTAAATTCGGTAAAAAGATAGAAGGCAACATATACCAAAGATCTGCATCAAAATTTTGGATGCCACGCCCACCCAAGCCACCCGCCTTATAAAATTGGAATCGGCTATATCTTTAACAGTTTTTGAGCTAGAGCCACCAGACTTGGTAGGAAGATAAATAGTGACAGTTAAAAACATTCGATTCAAAATTTGGATGCCACGCCCACCTCTGCCGCCCACCTTTTTAATTTGGGAGTTAAGTTATCTTCCACAGTTTTTGAGCTAAAGTCACCAAATTTGGTAACATGATAGCTGGCGATGTTTACCACATGGCCCACTCCCTTCGCCCCTGCATTCCCCCTTATCAACCGTTCTTTTACTGGTATCAAAGTATTTCGCAGTCGGTTGCGTCCGACTGCAACGTTTTTACTTGTTCATGTTTAGTTGAAGTTTTAGTTGTGTTACCACCCGAATCCACCATTGTGAGTGTTATCAATGTGTATATCAATGTTTATACTTTGATACCGAAGGTCTCATAGTATATTGGTTTTGTGCAATGTCCGTCATGGTGTCCGTCTGTCCGTCTGTATGAACGCAA
Source organism: Scaptomyza hsui (assembly GCA_018152825.1). Classification (NCBI taxonomy): domain Eukaryota; kingdom Metazoa; phylum Arthropoda; class Insecta; order Diptera; family Drosophilidae; genus Scaptomyza; species Scaptomyza hsui. Next base: position 1,340,312 of record JAECXO010000089.1, read on the forward strand.
CTTTTTTCGACACCCGTAAAGCTAGAGACTTGAAACTTTGCAATTATGTTTGTCTATAGGCGCGACAGATAAGTGTCAAGATTGGGGTGCCACGCCTACTAGGAGGCTGGGAAATCGATAAATTCGATTACTGAAAACCGATAAAACCAAATATTTCTCACATTCTTACAGCTAGAGCTACCAAATTTTGCTCGAAGATAGCTAATCATGTTCCTGAAAAAACTGCATCAAAATTTTGGATGCCACGCCCACTCCTTCCGCCCCCATCCTGCCTGCTCCTTGAAATTGGAAACGCCTATAGTTTTCACATTTTTTGGGCTAGAGCCACCAAATTTTCTGTCAAGATAGAAATTGAAGTTCCCCAAAAATGTGCATCAAAACTTTGGATGCCACGCCCCTCCTTCCGCCCCCATCCTGCCTGCTCCTTGAAATTGGAAACGCCTATAGTTTTCACATTTTTTGGGCTAGAGCCACCAAATTTTCTGTCAAGATAGATATTGACGTTCCCCAAAAAAATGCATCAACATTTTGGATGCCACGCCCCCTGATTCCGCCCCCATCCCCCCTCCTACTTGAAATTGGAAACGCCTATAGTTTTCACATTTTTCGAGCTAGTGTCACCGAATTTGGTTGGAAGATATATGGTGACATCTACAAGATATCTGCATCAAAAATTAGGAAGCCACGCTCACCTCTGCCGCCCACCATTTAAAATCGGAAATTTCGATATCTCTTATAGTTTTTAAGCTAGAGCCCGTAAATTGGGTAGAAAGATAGAAGGATGCCACGCCCACCTAAGCCACCCGCCTTATAAAATCGGAATCGGCTATATCTTTAACAGTTTTTGAGCTAGAGCCACCAAACTTGGTAGGCAGATAGATAGTGACAGTTAAAAACATTTGATTAAAAAATTTAGATGCCACGCCTACCTCTGCCGCCCACCATTTAAATTTGGGAGTTGAGTTATCTTCCACAGTTTTTGAGCTAAAGTCACCAAATTTGGTAACATGATAGCTGGCGATGTTTACCACATGGGCCACTCCCTTCGCCCCTGCATTCCCCCTTATCAACCGTTCTTTTACTGGTATCAAAGTATTCCGCAGTCGGTTGCGTCCGACTGCAACGTTTTTACTTGTTTTATATTGGTTTTGTGCTATGTCCGTCATGGTGTCCGTCTGTCCGTCCGTCCGTATGAACGCAACTTTTTTCGACAACCGTAAAGCTAGAGACTTGAAACTTAGCAATTATGTTTATCTTTAGACGGTACAGATAAAGTGTCAAGGTTGGGTTGCCACGCCTACTAGGAGGCTGGGAAATCGATAAGTTCGATAACTGGAAGCCGATAAAACCAAATATTTCTCACATTCTTACAGCTAGAGTTACCAAATTTTGCACGCAGATAGCTAGTCATGTCCCTGTAAAAACTGCATCAAAATTTTGGATGCCACGCCCACTCATTCCGCCCCCATCATCCCTGCTCCTTGAAATTGGAAACGCCTACAGTTTTCACATTTTTTGGGCTAGAGCCACCAAATTTTGTGTCAAGATAGATATTGACGTTCCCCAAAAATATGCATCAAAATTTTGGATGCCACGCCCCCTGATTCCGCCCCTATCCCCCCTTCTCCATCAAATTGGAAACGCCTATACTTTTTAAATTTTTTAGGCTAGAGCCACCAAATTTTGTGTCAAGATAGATATTGACGTTGCCCAAAAATATGCATCAAAATTTTGGATGCCACGCCCCCTGATTCCGCCCCTATCCCCCCTTCTCCATTAATTGGAAACGCCTATACTTTTTAAATTTTTTAGGCTATAGCCACCAAATTTTGTGTCAAGATAGATATTGACGTTGCCCAAAAAAATGCATCAAAATTTTGGATGCCACGCCCCCTGATTCCGCCCCATCCCTCCTTCTCCATGATATTGGAAACGTCTATAGTTTTCACATTTTTTGGGCTAGAGCCACCAAATTTTGTGACAAGATAAATATTGACGCTCCCCAAAAAAATGCATTAAAATTTTGGATGCCACTCCCACCTAAGCCACCCGCCTTATAAAATCGGAATCGGCTATATCTTTAACAGTTTTTGAGCTAGAGCCACCAAACTTGGTAGGCAGATAGATAGTGACAGTTAAAAACATTTGATTCCAAAATTTAGATGCCACGCCTACCTCTGCCGCCCACCTTTTAAATTTGGGAGTTAAGTTATCTTCCACAGTTTTTGAGCTAAAGTCACCAAATTTGGTAACATGATAGCTGGCGATGTTTACCACATGGGCCACTCCCTTCGCCCCTGCATTCCCCCTTATCAACCGTTCTTTTACTGGTATCAAAGTATTCCGCAGTCGGTTGCGTCCGACTGCAACGTTTTTACTTGTTTTATATTGGTTTTGTGCAATGTCCGTCATGGTGTCCGTCTGTCCGTCTGTATGAACGCAACTTTTTTCGACAAATTCGATAACTGAAAACCGATAGAACCAAATATTTCTCACATTCTTACAGCTAGAGTTACCAAATTCTGCACGCAGATAGCTAGTCATGTCCCTGAAAAAACTGCATCAAAATTTTGGATGCCACGCCCACTCCTTCCGCCCCCATCATCCCTGCTCCTTGAAATTCGAAACGCCTATAGTTTTCACATTTTTTGGGCTAGAGCCACCAAATTTTGTGTCAAGATAGAAATTGAAGTTCCCCAAAAAAATGCATCAAAATTTTGGATGCCACGCCCCCTGATTCCGACCCATCCCCCCCTTCTCCATGAAATTGGAAACGCCTATAGTTTTCACATTTTTTGGGCTAGAGCCACCAAATTTTGTGTGAAGATAGATATTGACGTTCCCCAAAAAAATGCATCAACATTTTGGATGCCACGCCCACTGATTCCGCCCCCATCCCCCCTTCTACTTGAAATTGGAAACGCCTATAGTTTTCAAATTTTTCTAGCTAGAGTCACCGAATTTGGTAGGAAGATATATGGTGACATCTACAAAAGATCTGCATCAAAAATTAGGATGCCACGCCCACCTCTGCCGCCCACCATTTAAAATCGGAAATTTCGATATCTCTTACAGTTTTTAAGCTAGAGCCCGTAAATTCGGTAAAAAGATAGAAGGCAACATATACCAAAGATCTGCATCAAAATTTTGGATGCCACGCCCACCCAAGCCACCCGCCTTATAAAATTGGAATCGGCTATATCTTTAACAGTTTTTGAGCTAGAGCCACCAAACTTGGTAGGAAGATAAATAGTGACAGTTAAAAACATTCGATTCAAAAATTTGGATGCCACGCCCACCTCTGCCGCCCACCTTTTACATTTTGAAGTTAAGTTATCTTCCACAGCTTTTGAGCAAAAGACACCAAATTTGGTAACATGATAGCTGGCGATGTTTACCACATGGCCCACTCCCTTCGCCCCTGCATTCCCCCTTATCAACCGTTCTTTTACTGGTATCAAAGTATTCCGCAGTCGGTTGCGTCCGACTGCATCGTTTTTACTTGTTTTATATTAGTTTTGTGCAATGTCCGTCACGGTGTCCGTCTGTCCGTCCGTCCGTATGAACGCAACTTTTTTCGACACCCGTAAAGCTAGAGACTTGAAACTTAGCAATTATGTTTATCTTTAGACGGTACAGATAAATTATCAAGGTTGGGTTGCCACGCCTACTAGGAGGCTGGGAAATCGATAAATTCGATAACTGAAACCCGATAAAACCAAATATTTCTCACATTCTTACAGCTAGAGTTACCAAATTTTGCACGCAGATAGCTAGTCATGTCCCTGAAAAAACTGCATAAAAATTTTGGATGCCACGCCCACTCCTTCCGCCCCAATCATCCCTGCTCCTTGAAACTGGAAGCGCCTATAGTTTTTACAATTTTTTGGCTAGCGACACCAAATTTTGTGTCAAGATAGATATTGACGTTCCACAAAAAAATGCATCAAAATTTTGGATGCCACGCCCCCTGATTCCGCCCCCCATCCCCCCTTCTCCATGAAATTGGAAACGCCTATAGTTTTCACATTTCTTGGGCTAGAGCCACCAAATTTTGTGTCAAGATAGGTACTGACGTTCCCCATCAAAACTTGGATGCCACGCCCCCTGATTCCGCCCCCATCACCCTTCTCCAAGAAATTGGAAACGCCTATAGTTTTCACATTTTTTGGGCTAGAGCCACCAATTTTTCTGTCAAGATAGAAATTGAAGTTCCCCAAAAAAATGCATCAAAATTTTGGATGCCACGCCCCCTGATTCCGACCCATCCCCCCCTTCTCCATGAAATTGGAAACGCCTATAGTTTTCACATTTTTTGGGCTAGAGCCACCAAATTTTGTGTCAAGATAGATATTGTAGTTCCCCAAAAATATGCATCAAAATTTTGGATGCCACGCCCCCTTATTCCGCCTTCATCCCCCCTTATCCATAAAATTGGAAACGCCTATAGTTTTCACATTTTTTGGGCTAGAGTCACCAAATTTTGTGTCAAGATAGGTACTGACGTTCCCCATCAAAACTTGGATGCCACGCCCCCTGGTTCCGCCCCAATCCCCCCTTCTACTTGAATATGGAAACGCCTATAGTTTTCACATTTTTTGGGCTAGAGCCACCAAATTGGTTTGGTAATATAAAAAAGAGACGCGGTTTTTTCAATAGTTGACAACAATTTTAAAGCGGTGGCTTCAGGCATACAACGACAAGTAAACGTAGCTTAACATTAAGTAGTAAGCGTGAGCCACAGTCGGCTGCACGCAATGCAAATTGCCGACGGCAGATTGCCGATCGGCTTGCGGTTAACATCTCAAGAGTACTTCATTTTTCTCTTATTCTATCTTATGCTATGCTACTATGTATCTATCTAAATCTACTCCAACATTCCGGCCCCGTTGATGAGCTCCGGTCTTCAACAAACATCATTCGATAGGGATCGGCGCCAGCTTGTGCACCGGTCGTTTAATAACGCCGGCCGGCGTTCTTACTTCGGCCACCCGCACCTTGCCGTCCTCTCCAGCTATTGTGCGCGTTACGCGCCCGGTTATCCACCGTTGCGGAGGTGTGTTGTCCTCGTGCACTAGGACGACCGCCCCTTCGACCAGATTGGCCTTGCCTCTGCTCCACTGAGCTCGCTGCTGCAGGCTGAGCAGGTAGTCCCTGGACCACTTGCGCCAAAAGTGCAGTTTGAGCGCCAACAACTGTCGCCACCGCTTCAAATATGCGGGTACGGGCTTGTTGTTGGGCTCTTCGGGCGTTGATCCTTGCGGCAGCCCCAGCAAAGGCTGGCCGATGAGCAGGTGCCCTGGCGTTATAGCCTCTCCGTCGCTCGGATCGCTGGTGTCCGCCACGAGGGGCCTGGAATTGAGCAACGCTTCGCTTGGTCTACCTCTAATTCTGTAGCTTACATAAAAAGGCCCACAGAAATCTACGCCAGATACTCTAAATGGCCGCCCTTCACGAAGGCGGTCTGCTGGCAAATTTCCCATTATTTGCCCCAACAACTTTGGTTTGTATCGAAAACAGTGTACGCAACTTCTCACAAGTGCAGTACACAAGCTTCGGGCATTGACCACCCAAACTTGCTGCCTCAACAATCCCACAAGAGCCTTTGCACCTGCATGATAGTGCCTAAGGTGCAAATTCCTGACAAAAAGGCGGACAAGCTCAGAACTCTTAGGTAGTAACAGGGGGAACTTAGCGTCATACGAGATAGGGCCGTGCAGCAAACGCCCTCCTACTCGAATCAACTTGAATTTGATGCCATTTTCCTCAACTTCGTGGATGAAAGGACTCAATGACTGCAGCATTGGAACTAATACTGCCGATTTTTTCAACAATTTATATTCATCGGTATATGTTGTGCTTTGTACGACTGCGATCAGCTTTAAGAATGCAATTCTTCTTTCTGACGCAGACACAATAAGCGGATTACCTCTAAGCTGCTTGAAACAAAATCGAAGTACGTAAGCCATTATACGGACCAGCTTAGAAAATCTTGATTGACGGTTTATCAGTTGCACGATGCAATTAGATTCAGCGTCAGATACCCCTAGTGCACAGACAATTGCACTTTTCTTGTCTTCAGAAGTTTTAACTTCTGACGCTATCTCGAACTGATGAAGTTGAGGCCATCGATCATTTTCTGCCATTAGAAAACTTGGTCCATTGAACCATAAGGAACTCACAATTTCATTAATATCGGTTCCCCTTGACACCAAGTCTGCTGGATTATCATCCGTTGGAACGTGACGCCACACGACTCCAGTTGACAATTCTTGGACTTCTGCGACTCGATTCGCGACAAATGTACCCAACGTACCCGAATCACGCTCCAACCAATACAACGTGACTTGCGAATCTGACCAGAAATTCACGCTTTCTATCGTGAATTTGGTCATTGTGCTTTACACTTGTTGCCAAAGTTTGGCCAGTAATAGTGCTGCACAAAGCTCTAGCCGGGGTATTGTTTTCACATGTAGCGGAGCTACCCTAGACTTTGCCGTGAGCAAGGATACGCGAACGTCTTCGTTGTTGCATGTTCGTACGTATATGCAACAACCATAGGCGTGACTGGACGCGTCAGCAAAGCCGTGAATTTGAACCCGTTGGTACCAAGTCAAACATACGTAACGGGGAATTGAAATTTTGTGCAAATCCCGCAAGGTAGTGGTAAACTTATTCCATGCAGTGTGTAAACTCATAGGAATAGCCTCATCCCAATCTACCTTTAGCCTCCATAAGTCCTGTAGCAACATTTTTGCCTTAGTGACAATTGGACATAATAGGCCAAGAGGGTCAAACAAACGAGAGGCTATTGACAAAATGTTACGTTTTGTTGGTTTCAGGGAGGCAAAACTATCCACGTCAAGATGGTATTTAAACACATCCTCTTGAGGTGCCCAACGCATTCCAAGCGTCTTAACTGAGCTTTGTTCATCAATTTTTATACTGATTTCCTCAGTTTCACCAGACCGAGCCTGGCAATTGGAAGCCCACTTGGCCAATGGAAATCCTCCAGCGAGCAATATGTCACGAACCTGGCTGCAAATGGTGTCCAGTTCCTTTAAACTGTCTGCACCTGCCAGCATATCGTCAACATAAAAACAATTTCGAATCACTTCCGCACCAATGGGATGTGATTGTGCGTATATATTTGCCAATTCAAACAAACAACGTACAGCCAGAAAGGGTGCTGACGCTGTACCATATGTAACAGTATTCAATCTGTATGCCTGTACGCTTTGTGAAGTGTTTTCTCTCCACAAGACAAGTTGGAAGTCTCTATCTTCCTCAGAAACATTAATCTGCCTGTACATTTTTGAAATGTCGGCAGTTACGGCATATTTGTTCAACCGAAAGTTGACCAATGTTGAATACAACTCCCTCTGAATGGGCCCACTATTCCACTATACCATTAGTGTTTCATTAAGCGAAACTGCTGTTGATGTTTTGCTGGAAGCATCAAAAACAACACGAAGTTTGGTTGAGGTACTCTCAGGTCTCAGAACGCATTGATGAGGAATATAATAATGCTGTTCGAGAGGAGCAGACTTCAGAACGGACATATGTCCCAAATCCAAATACTCTTTCATGAAGTCATGATACATATTTCTAAGTTTGTCATCCCGTGACAATTTGCGCTCAAGTTGCAAAAAACGCCTTTCAGCAGTTTGAAAGGACAGGCCAAGAACTTTAGGATCGGTCTTAAAAGGAAGTTTTACTTGAAAGCGACCGGAAGATAGCCGTTGTACAGTTTTTTTAAAATACAACTCACAGGCCTGTTGTTCAGCTGTTTGGCGAACAGCCTTCGACTCAATTGGACATTGATCCAATTCCCAAAAACGATTTACTAAGGAGTCGAGAGAACAACTATACACTTGAGCTACCGAACTATTACTAAACTGTTGCCGAGGCGCCTGTCCAGTACATTTGCCCGCAACAATCCAGCCGAGCAATGTTTTTTGCATAATAGGCAGCTCGGAATGCAGTTTTATTTGCCCAACGCACAATAACCCATAGAACAGCTCAGCTCCCAATAAAACATCCACCTTAGCTGGTTTATAAAACTCGGGGTCTGCCAACTTAATATTTTTTGGGATTTTCCAGTTCGATGTGGAAAGAGACTGTCCAGGCTGAGATGTGGAAATTGACTTTAATACCCAACACTCAGCGGCAAAAGTGTGGGAATTCAAACGAGATTGAATTGATGCACAAACCTTATGTTTGCTATCCGTTGTTGCACCACCTACCATTGCAATAGCGAGGGAAGTTGGCTCACGTTTAAGCCGAAGCCTCTGTGCCATACTCTCAGATATCAAATTTATCTGTGAGCCACTATCGAGCAAAGCTCTTGCCGGATGCAACTGTCCGAATCTATCTTTAATATTTACTATAGCAGTAGCAAGAACGACTTGATCTGCATTAAGCACGTGACCCACGTATGCCTCCGAAGTTGAGGCTTGAAGTGCCGCTGCTTCACCTTGCACTGGTGCACTATACCTATGAAGCAGAGAATGGTGCGGCTTAGAACACACTCGACACTTCGACGCCTTGCAAGTCGAAACTGTATGCCCCACGGTCAAGCAATTGAGACACATTTTTTGAGTTTTAACTTACTCAAAACGTTGCATAACGGAAATGGCACTAAATGACGGACAAGAATATATATTGTGGTCTACAGACTTGCAATAGGTACATGCAGACGACGCCTTATGCCCTGCATTAGCACAGGCAAAGGAAGATTTGTGTTGAGGTTTTCTCACCTCAGTACGCAACCTCGATTTGTCACTAGTTGACTCTTCTGCTGCCAAGTACTGGTACCTCCTATTCAGCTGTTTAGCACATTCTTCCCAAGACGGCAGCTTATCGTAGTCAAGCTGCTCCTCAAAACGAGACTTGGTCATATGGTCTACCTTTGCCATGACCATATGAATAATCATTGCATTCGCAATGTCTCTGTCGTCACCCAAAGACGACAGCGATGATTATATCGCAGACACTGTATCTATCATCGACCTTAAACTCGATGCAGATGGCTTGGTCATGCTTGGCAAATCGAATAACTGAGCAACAATATCGAAGAATATTAGACATTTATTGTCATAAACCGAATTTAGACTGGCTAGGGCCTTAGGGTAGTTACAATCTGTCATTTGATATGGTTTAACTACGCCCAATGCTTCATCTGACAAACACGACACTAAATGATTAAATTTTTCTACGTTTGTCAAAGAAGCATCGTCATCAACGAGACTTTGGAAAAGGCACATAAAATTTTTGTACTCGAATGTTTGCCACTAAATTTTGGCAAACGCATTTTCGGCAGCTGAGATCGCTGGCTCGAATTCATTGAGCAGTCATTTTGCGTATGTGTGTCGGCCCTTGGCTTGGCTGCATTAATAAACAATGCTTTTGTTACGACACACAAATCCTCGAACGGCCCTCTACTTTCATTGCTTGGACTCAAAAGGTCCAACTCTGCCTGTAGATTCATAGCCTTTTCAATATACCCCTCTAAAAGTTCTAAGCGACAAGCTAGTTCTGTTTTATCAGATGAAATTTGCTTAAGCTTCAATGCTGTTTGCATGCGAGCAATATCAGCACTGACCTTGTCAAATCTTTGTTGACATAATGCCAGCTTGGTTAGCTTAGCTGCTGTTGGCTTTTCGGACTCAGACATAATTAAACTGACGAAAAAACTATTTATGAACACGCACTCAAAAGTTCAACTAACTTTGTGAGCTACCCTCGCACACGCACCGCAACTATGTAACGAAACGCTAAGCTTGCTTACTAAACACACACACGCACTCTGCGCAATGTGTGATCAAACAAACGAAAAAACGGTCCAAGCGACCGAAAATAAGCAAGTGAAACGTTTGCTGCAGCCACTTTGTAGGCAACAGCTATAAAATGCGGGGTGCGGGGGTTTTAAAGAGCAAGAGAGAGAGAATTTGGCGCGAGCGCAAGCACAACAACGAATGTATTACACAGACGATCAAGCCAAGCTTGCCAAACGGGGATGAAAAGAACAAGCGAGAAAATTTGGCGCGAGCGCACGCACACACAAACTAATATATTGAACCGATGCAAGCACGGAGCGAAAAAGGTTAACGAACGCACTAACAATCAGCTGTTAACGCCCAAAAAAACTTTAACAAGAGTTGTGTGTATGTGCAAGTGCAAGCATATGTCTGTATGTATGTACGTATATTTGTACGTAGCGGTTAAGTAGAAAGAGCGAAAACCGCAAGAAACTGCGACACTTTGCAAATGCACAAACACACGAATAATATAAAATGCAATAAATAGACCACCGTTTGTAAATGAAATTGAAACATATATTTTGTATTTTTATTTATTTATTATCAAATATATGTTGCCGTTTTGTTAGGTTAAATTTAAGTAAAGGTTAGTGCACGAATATACGTATGTATGTATGTATGTTCGTTAAAATAATTTGGCGAAATTATTTATGTACGTATTACTTTACTTGTTATGCACATAAATTTGTGCTTTTGGCCAATGAAATCAAAAAATAAGGTGCCAGAAATTGAGCTGTTTTCTATGTGTATGACCGAATGTACATACACACGCACATATATCACAAGTAGTTTGATGTTTTTTGTCGACCGCAGCGACACAACGAAATTTGTTATTGAAGCTCAATTTTTGGCACAGAATACCTGCAGACTTTCTAGCGAATCAATAGAAAGTGATGTCCTGTTGGTGTTCTCCATTGGCACTTCAAATTTGGCAGCGTCCAAGATGGCGAAAGTCCAAAAGGGCAAATCCAGCAAATCCAAAATCCAAATTAGCGAAATTCGTGGATTATCACACGCGAAGCCTAAGCCACCACCGCGAAAACAAACAAAGTATATTAAAGAAAAAAAACCGATGTCCCTGCTCGGGCGCCAATGAAAAATCTAATAGTTTTTAGATTTAAACAAAATGTAATATAAAAAAGAGACGCGGTTTTTTCAATAGTTGACAACAATTTTAATGCGGTGGCTTCAGGCATACAACGACAAGTAAACGTAGCTTAACATTAAGTAGTAAGCGTGAGCCACAGTCGGCTGCACGCAATGCAAATTGCCGACGGCAGATTGCCGATCGGCTTGCGGTTAACATCTCAAGAGTACTTCATTTTTCTCTTATTCCATCTTATGCTATGCTACTATGTATCTATCTAAATCTACTCCAACAATAGGTACTGACGTTCCCCATCAAAACTTGGATGCCACGCCCCCTGGTTCCGCCCCAATCCCCCCTTCTACTTGAATATGGAAACGCCTATAGTTTTCACATTTTTTGGGCTAGAGCCACCAAATTTTGTGTCAAGATAGATAGTGACGTTCCCCAAAAAAATGCATCAAAATTTTGGATGCCACGCCCCCTTATTCCGCCCCCATCCCCCCTTATCCATGAAATTGGAAACGCCTATAGTTTTCATATTTTTTGGGCTAGAGCCACCAAATTTTGTGTCAAAATAGGTACTGACGTTCCCCATCAAAATGGTTGATGCCACGCCACCTGATTCCGCCCCCATCCCCCTTTCTACTTGAAATTGGAAACGCTTATAGCTTTCACATTTTTTGAGCTAGAGTCACCAAATTTGGTAGGAAGATATATGGTGACATCTACAAAAGGTCTGCATCAAAAATTAAGATGCCACGCCCACCTCTGCCGCCCACTATTTAAAATCGGATATATCGATATCTCTTATAGTTTTTAAGCTAGAGCCCGTAAATTGTGTAGAAAGATAGAAGGCAGCATCTACCAAAGATGTGCATCAAAATTTTGGATGCCACGCCCACCTAAGCCACCCGCCTTATAAAATCGGAATCGGCTATATCTTTAACAGTTTTTGAGCTAGAGCCACCAAACTTGGTAGGCAGATAGATAGTGACAGTTAAAAACATTTGATTCAAAAATTTGGATGCCACGCCTACCTCTGCCGCCCACCTTCTAAATTTGGGAGTTAAGTTATCTTCCACAGTTTTTGAGCTAAAGTCACCAAATTTGGTAACATGATAGCTGGCGATGTTTACCACATGGGCCACTCCCTTCGCCCCTGCATTCCCCCTTATCAACCGTTCTTTTACTGGTATGAAAGTATTCCGCAGTCGGTTGCGTCCGACTGCAACGTTTTTACTTGTTATACTTTGATACCGAAGGTCTCATAGTATATTGGTTTTGTGCGATGTCCGTCATGGTGTCTGTCTGTCCGTCTGTCCGTCCGTCCGTATGAACGCAACTTTTTTCGACACCCGTAAAGCTAGAGACTTGAAACTTTGCAATTATGTTTATCTATAGACGGTACAGATAAAGTGTCAAGATTGGGTTGCCAAGCCTACTAGGAGGCTGGGAAATCGATAAATTCGATAACTGAAAACCGATAAAACCAAATATTTCTCACATTCTTACAGCTAGAGTTACCAAATTTTGCACGCAGTTAGCTAGTTATGTCCCTGAAAAAACTGCATCAAAATTTTGGATGCCACGCAACCTGATTCCGCCCCCATCCCCCCCTGCGCCAGGAAATTGGAAACGCCTATAGATTTCACATTTTTTGGGCTAGAGCCACCAAATTTTGTGTGAAGATAGATATTGATGTTCCCCAAAAAAATGCATCAACATTTTGGATGCCACGCCCCCTGATTCCGCCCCCACCCCCCCTTCTACTTGAAATTGGAAACGCCTATAGTTTTCACAATTTTCTAGCTAGAGTCACCGAATTTGGTAGGAAGATATATGGTGACATCTACAAAAGATGTGCATCAAAAATTAGGTTGCCACGCCCACCTCTGCCGCTTTCGATATCTCTTACAGTTTTTAAGCTAGAGCCCGTAAATTCGGTAAAAAGATAGAAGGCAACATATACCACTCCTTCCGCCCCCATCATCCCTGCTCCTTGAAACTGGAAACGCCTATAGTTCTTACATTTTTTGGGCTAGAGACACCAAATTTTGTGTCAAGATAGATATTGACGTTCCACAAAAAAATTCGTCAAAATTTTGGATGCCACGCCCCCTGATTCCGTCCCCATCCCCCCCTTCTCCATGAAATTGGAAACGCCTATAGTTTTCACATTTTTTGGGCTAGAGCCACCAAATTTTGTGTCAAGATAGGTACTGACGTTCCCCATCAAAACTTGGATGCCACGCCCCCTGATTCCGCCCCACCCCCCTTTTCCATGAAATTGGAAACGCCTATAGTTTTCACATTTTTTGGGCTAGAGCCACCAAATTTTTTTGTGAAGATAGATATTGACGTTCCCCATAAAAATGCATCAAAATTTTGGATGCCACTCCCACCTCTGCCACCCGCCTTATAAAATCGGAATCGGCTATATCTTTAACAGTTTTTGAGCTAGAGCCACCAGACTTGGTAGGAAGATTGATAGTGACAGTTAAAAACCTTTGATTCAAAAATTTGGATGATACGCCTACCTCTGCCGCCCACCTTTTAAATTTGAGAGTTGAGTTATCTTCCACAGTTTTTGAGCTAAAGTCACCAAATGTGGTAACATGATAGCTGGCGATGTTTACCACATGGCCCACGCCCTTCGCCCCTGCGTTCCCCCTTATAAACCGTTCTTTTACTGGTATCAAAGTATTCCGCAGTCGGTTGCGTCCGACTGCATCGTTTTTACTTGTTATACTTTGATACCGAAGGTCTCATAGTATATTGGTTTTGTGCAATGTCCGTCATGGTGTCCGTCTGTCCGTCTGTCCGTCCGTCCGTATGAACGCAACTTTTTTCGACACCCGTAAAGCTAGAGACTTGAAACTTTGCAATTATGTTTATCTATAGACGGTACAGATAAAGTGTCAAGATTGGGTTGCCACGCCTACAAGGAGGCTGGGAAATCGATAAATTCGATAACTGAAAGCCGAAAAAACCAAATATTTCTCACATTCTTACAGCTAGAGTTACCAAACTTTGCACGCAGATAGCTAGCCATGTCCCTGAAATAACTGCATCAAAATTTTGGATGCCACGCCCCCTGATTCCGCCCCCATCCCCCTTTCTACTTGAAATTGGAAACGCTTACAGCTTTCACATTTTTTGAGCTAGAGTCACCAAATTTGGTAGGAAGATATATGGTGACATCTACAAAAGGTCTGCATCAAAAATTAAGATGCCACGCCCACCTCTGCCGCCCACTATTTAAAATCGGAAATATCGATATCTCTTATAGTTTTTAAGCTAGAGCCCGTAAATTGTGTAGAAAGATAGAAGGCAACATATACCAAAGATCTGCATCAAAATTTTGGATGCCACGCCCACCCAAGCCACCCGCCTTATAAAATTGGAATCGGCTATATCTTTAACAGTTTTTGAGCTAGAGCCACCAAACTTGGTAGGAAGATAAATAGTGACAGTTAAAAACATTCGATTCAAAAATTTGGATGCCACGTCCACCTCTGCCGCCTACCTTTTACATTTTGAAGTTAAGTTATCTTCCACAGCTTTTGAGCTAAAGTCACCAAATTTGGTAACATGATAGCTGGCGATGTTTACCACATGGCCCACTCCCTTCGCCCCTGCATTCCCCCTTATCAACCGTTCATTTACTGGTATCAAAGTATTCCGCAGTCGGTTGCGTCCGACTGCAACGTTTTTACTTGTTTTATATTGGTTTTGTGCAATGTCCGTCATGGTGTCCGTCTGTCCGTCCGTCCGTATGAACGCAACTTTTTTCGACACCCGTAAAGCTAGAGACTTGAAACTTAGCAATTATGTTTATCTATAGACGGTACAGATAAAGTGTCAAGGTTGGGTTGCCACGCCTACTAGGAGGCTGGGAAATCGATAAGTTCGATAACTGAAAGCCGATAAAACCAAATATTTCTCACATTCTTACGCAGATAGCTAGTCATGTCCCTGTAAAAACTGCATCAAAATTTTGGATGCCACGCCCACTCCTTCCGCCCCCATCATCCCTGCTCCATGAAATTGGAAACGCCTATAGTTTTCACATTTTTTGGGCTAGAGCCACCAAATTTTGTGTCAAGATAGATAGTGACGTTCCCCAAAAAAATGCATCAAAATTTTGGATGCCACGCCCCCTTATTCCGCCCCCATCCCCCCTTATCCATGAAATTGGAAACGCCTATAGTTTTCATATTTTTTGGGCTAGAGCCACCAAATTTTGTGTCAAGATAGGTACTGACGTTCCCCATCAAAATTTTGGATGCCACGCCCCCTTATTCCGCCACAATCCCCCTTATCCATGAAATTGGAAACGCCTATAGTTTTCACATTTTTTGGGCTAGAGCCACAACATTTTGTGTCAAGATAGGTACTGACGTTCCCCATCAAAACTTGGATGCCACACCTCCCTATTCCGCCCCCATCCCACCTTTTACTTGAAATTGGAAACGACTATAGTTTTCACATTTTTTGGTCTAGAGCCACCAAATTTTGTGTCAAGATAGAAAGTGACGATCCCCAAAAAAATGCATCAAAATTTTGGATGCCACGCCCCCTTATTGTGTAGAAAGATAGAAGGCAGCATCTACCAAAGATGTGCATCAAAATTTTGGATGCCACGCCCACCTAAGCCACCCGCCTTATAAAATCGGAATCGGCTATATCTTTAACAGTTTTTGAGCTAGAGCCACCAAACTTGGTAGGCAGATAGATAGTGACAGTTAAAAACATTTGATTCAAAAATTTGGATGCCACGCCTACCTCTGCCGCCCACCTTTTAAATTTGGGAGTTAAGTTATCTTCCACAGTTTTTGAGCTAAAGTCACCAAATTTGGTAACATGATAGCTGGCGATGTTTACCACATGGCCCACTCCCTTCGCCCCTGCATTCCCCCTTATCAACCGTTCTTTTACTGGTATGAAAGTATTCCGCAGTCGGTTGCGTCCGACTGCAACGTTTTTACTTGTTATACTTTGATACCGAAGGTCTCATAGTATATTGGTTTTGTGCGATGTCCGTCATGGTGTCTGTCTGTCCGTCTGTCCGTCCGTCCGTATGAACGCAACTTTTTTCGACACCCGTAAAGCTAGAGACTTGAAACTTAGCAATTATTTTGATCTATAGACGGTACAGATAAAGTGTCAAGATTGGGTTGCCAAGCCTACTAGGAGGCTGGGAAATCGATAAATTCGATAACTGAAAACCGATAAAACCAAATATTTCTCACATTCTTACAGCTAGAGTTACCAAACTTTGCACGCAGATAGCTAGCCATGTCCCTGAAATAACTGCATCAAAATTTTGGATGCCACGCCCCCTGATTCCACCCCCATCCCCCTTTCTACTTGAAATTGGAAACGCTTATAGCTTTCACATTTTTTGAGCTAGAGTCACCAAATTTGGTAGGAAGATATATGGTGACATCTACAAAAGATCTGCATCAAAAATTAAGATGCCACGCCCACCTCTGCCGCCCACTATTTAAAATCGGAAATATCGATATCTCTTATAGTTTTTAAGCTAGAGCCCGTAAATTGTGTAGAAAGATAGAAGGCAACATATACCAAAGATCTGCATCAAAATTTTGGATGCCACGCCCACCCAAGCCACCCGCCTTATAAAATTGGAATCGGCTATATCTTTAACAGTTTTTGAGCTAGAGCCACCACACTTGGTAGGAAGATAAATAGTGACAGTTAAAAACATTCGATTCAAAAATTTGGATGCCACGCCTACCTCTGCCGCCCACCTTTTACATTTTGAAGTTAAGTTATCTTCCACAGCTTTTGAGCAAAAGACACCAAATTTGGTAACATGATAGCTGGCGATGTTTACCACATGGCCCACTCCCTTCGCCCCTGCATTCCCCCTTATCAACCGTTCATTTACTGGTATCAAAGTATTCCGCAGTCGGTTGCGTCCGACTGCAACGTTTTTACTTGTTTTTTTATATTGGTTTTGTGCAATGTCCGTCATGGTGTCCGTCTGTCCGTCCGTCCGTATGAACGCAACTTTTTTCGACACCCGTAAAGCTAGAGACTTGAAACTTAGCAATTATGTTTATCTATAGACGGTACAGATAAAGTGTCAAGGTTGGGTTGCCACGCCTACTAGGAGGCTGGGAAATCGATAAGTTCGATAACTGAAAGCCGATAAAACCAAATATTTCTCACATTCTTACAGCTAGAGTTACCAAATTTTGCACGCAGATAGCTAGTCATGTCCCTGTAAAAACTGCATCAAAATTTTGGATGCCACGCCCACTCCTTCCGCCCCCATCATCCCTGCTCCTTGAAATTGGAAACGCCTATAGTTTTCACATTTTTTGGGCTAGAGCCACCAAATTTTGTGTCAAGATAGATATTGACGTTCCCCAAAAATATGCATCAAAATTTTGGATGTCACGCCCCCTGACTCCGCCCGCATCCCCCCTTCTCCATGAAATTGGAAACGACTATAGTTTTCACATTTTTTGGGCTAGAGCCAGCAAATTTTGTGTCAAGATAGATATTGACGTTCCCAAAAAATGCATCAAAATTTTGGATGCCACTCACCCTGATTCCGCCCCCATCCCCCCTTTCTCCATGAAAATTTAAACGCCTATTGTTTTCACATTTTTTGGGCTAGACCCACCAAATTTTGTGTCAAGATAGATATTGACGTTCCCCAAAAATATGCATCAAAATTTTGGATGCCACGCCCCCTGATTCCGTCCCCAACCCCCCTTATACTTGAAATTGGAAAAAATTAGGATACCACGCCCACCTCTGCCGCCCACCATTTAAAATCGGAAATTTCGATATCTCTTATAGTTTTTAAGCTAGAGCCCGTAAATTGGGTAAAAAGATAGAAGGCAGCATCTACCAAAGACCTGCATCAAAATTTTGAATGCCACGCCCACCTAAGCCTAATAAAATCGGAATCGGCTATATCTTTAACAGTTTTTGAGCTAGAGCCACCAAACTTGGTAGGCAGATAGATAGTGACAGCTAAAAACATTTGATTCAAAAATTTGGATGCCACGCCTACCTCTGCCGCCCACCTTTAAAATTTGGGAGTTAAGTTATCTTCCACAGTTTTCGAGCTAAAGTCACCAAATTTGGTAACATGATAGCTGGCGATGTTTACCACATGGGCCACTCCATGGGCCACTGCATTCCCCCTTATCAACCGTTCTTTTACTGGTATCAAAGTATTCCGCAGTCGGTTGCGTCCGACTGCAACGTTTTTACTTGTTGAATATTGGTTTTGTGCAATGTCCGTCATGGTGTCTGTCTGTCTGTCCGTATGAACGCAACTTTTTCGACACCCGCAAAGCTAGAGACTTGAAACTGTGCAATTATGTTTATCTATAGGCGAGACAGATAAAGTGTCAAGATCGTGCTGCCACGCCTACTAGGAGGCTGGGAAATCGATAAGTTCGATAACTGAAAGCCGATAAAACCAAATATTTCTCACATTCTTACAGCTAGAGTTACCAAATTTTGCACGCAGATAGCTAGTCATGTCCCTGTAAAAACTGCATCAAAATTTTGGATGCCACGCCCACTCCTTCCGCCCCCATCATCCCTGCTCCTTGAAATTGGAAACGCCTATAGTTTTCACATTTTTTGGGCTAGAGCCACCAAATTTTGTGTCAAGATAGATATTGACGTTCCCCAAAAATATGCATCAAAATTTTGGATGTCACGCCCCCTGACTCCGCCCGCATCCCCCCCTTCTCCATGAAATTGGAAACGACTATAGTTTTCACATTTTTTGGGCTAGAGCCAGCAAATTTTGTGTCAAGATAGATATTGACGTTCCCCAAAAAAATGCATCAAAATTTTGGATGCCACTCACCCTGATTCCGCCCCCATCCCCCCTTTCTCCATGAAAATTTAAACGCCAATTGTTTTCACATTTTTTGGGCTAGACCCACCAAATTTTGTGTCAAGATAGATATTGACGTTCCCCAAAAATATGCATCAAAATTTTGGATGCCACGCCCCCTGATTCCGTCCCCAACCCCCCTTATACTTGAAATTGGAAAAAATTAGGATACCACGCCCACCTCTGCCGCCCACCATTTAAAATCGGAAATTTCGATATCTCTTATAGTTTTTAAGCTAGAGCCCGTAAATTGGGTAGAAAGATAGAAGGCAGCATCTACCAAAGACCTGCATCAAAATTTTGAATGCCACGCCCACCTAAGCCTAATAAAATCGGAATCGGCTATATCTTTAACAGTTTTTGAGCTAGAGCCACCAAACTTGGTAGGCAGATAGATAGTGACAGCTAAAAACATTTGATTCAAAAATTTGGATGCCACGCCTACCTCTGCCGCCCACCTTTTAAATTTGGGAGTTAAGTTATCTTCCACAGTTTTCGAGCTAAAGTCACCAAATTTGGTAACATGATAGCTGGCGATGTTTACCACATGGGCCACTCCATGGGCCACTGCATTCCCCCTTATCAACCGTTCTTTTACTGGTATCAAAGTATTCCGCAGTCGGTTGCGTCCGACTGCAACGTTTTTACTTGTTTTATATTGGTTTTGTGCAATGTCCGTCATGGTGTCCGTCTGTCCGTCCGTCCGTATGAACGCAACTTTTTTCGACACCCGTAAAGCTAGAGACTTGAAACTTAGCAATTATGTTTATCTATAGACGGTACAGATAAAGTGTCAAGGTTGGGTTGCCACGCCTACTAGGAGGCTGGGAAATCGATAAGTTCGATAACTGAAAGCCGATAAAACCAAATATTTCTCACATTCTTACAGCTAGAGTTACCAAATTTTGCACGCAGATAGCTAGTCATGTCCCTGTAAAAACTGCATCAAAATTTTGGATGCCACGCCCACTCCTTCCGCCCCCATCATCCCTGCTCCTTGAAATTGGAAACGCCTATAGTTTTCACATTTTTTGGGCTAGAGCCACCAAATTTTGTGTCAAGATAGATATTGACGTTCCCCAAAAATATGCATCAACATTTTGGATGTCACGCCACTTGACTCCGCCCGCATCCCCCCTTCTCCATGAAATTGGAAACGACTATAGTTTTCACATTTTTTGGGCTAGAGCCAGCAAATTTTGTGTCAAGATAGATATTGACGTTCCCCAAAAAAATGCATCAAAATTTTGGATGCCACTCACCCTGATTCCGCCCCCATCCCCCCTTTCTCCATGAAAATTTAAACGCCTATTGTTTTCACATTTTTTGGGCTAGACCCACCAAATTTTGTGTCAAGATAGATATTGACGTTCCCCAAAAATATGCATCAAAATTTTGGATGCCACGCCCCCTGATTCCGTCCCTAACCCCCCCTTCTCCATCAACTTGGAAACGCCTATAGTTTTCATTTTTGGGCTAGACCCACCAAATTTTGTGTCAAGATAGATATTGACGTTCCCAAAAAATGCATCAAAATTTTGGATGCCACGCCCACTCCTTCCGCCCCCATCATCCCTGCTCCTTGAAATTGGAAACGCCTATAGTTTTCACATTTTTGGGCTAGAGCCACCAAATTTTGTGTCAAGATAGGTACTGGCGTTCCCCATCAAAACTTGGGTGCCACGCCCCTGATTCCGCCCCCATCCCCCTTCACCAAGAAATTGGAAACGCCTATAGTTTTCACATTTTTGGGCTAGAGCCACCAAATTTTGTGTGAAGATAGATATTGACGTTCCCCAAAAATTCATCAAAATTTTGGATGCCACGCCACCTGATTCCGCCCCATCCACCCTTCTACTTGTAATTGGAAACGCCTATAGTTTTACATTTTTCGAGCTAGTGTCACCGAGTTTGGAAGGAAGATATATGGTGACATCTACAAAGGTCTGCATCAAAAATTAGGATGCCACGCCCACCTCTGCCGCCCACCAATTAAAATCGGAAATTTCGATATCTCTTATAGTTTTTAAGCTAGAGCCCGTAAATTCGGTAGAAAGATAGAACGCAGCATCTACCAAAGACCTGCATCAAAATTTTGGATGCCACGCCCACCAAAGCCACCCGCCTTATAAAATCGGAATCGGCTATATCTTTAACAGTTTTTGAGCTAGAGCCACCAAACTTGGTAGGCAGACAGATAGTGCCAGCTAAAAACATTTGATTACAAAATTTGGATGCCACGCCTACCTCTGCCGCCCACCTTTTAAATTTGGGAGTTAAGTTATCTTCCACAGTTTTTGAGCTAAAGTCACCAAATTTGGTAACATGATAGCTGGCGATGTTTACCACATGGCCCACTCCCTTCGCCACCGCATTCCCCCTTATCAACCGTTCATTTACTGGTATCAAAGTATTCCGCAGTCGGTTGCGTCCGACTGCAACGTTTTTACTTGTTTTATATTGGTTTTGTGCAATGTCCGTCATGGTGTCCGTCTGTCCGTCCGTCCGTATGAACGCAACTTTTTTCGACACCCGTAAAGCTAGAGACTTGAAACTTAGCAATTATGTTTATCTATAGACGGTACAGATAAAGTGTCAAGGTTGGGTTGCCACGCCTACTAGGAGGCTGGGAAATCGATAAGTTCGATAACTGAAAGCCGATAAAACCAAATATTTCTCACATTCTTACAGCTAGAGTTACCAAATTTTGCACGCAGATAGCTAGTCATGTCCCTGTAAAAACTGCATCAAAATTTTGGATGCCACGCCCACTCCTTCCGCCCCCATCATCCCTGCTCCTTGAAATTGGAAACGCCTATAGTTTTCACATTTTTTGGGCTAGAGCCACCAAATTTTGTGTCAAGATAGATATTGACGTTCCCCAAAATATGCATCAAAATTTTGGATGTCACGCCCCCTGACTCCGCCCCCATCCCCCCTTCTCCAAGAAATTGGAAACGACTATAGTTTTCACATTTTTTGGGCTAGAGCCAGCAAATTTTGTGTCAAGATAGATATTGACGTTCCCCAAAAAAATGCATCAAAATTTTGGATGCCACTCCCCCTGATTCCGCCCCCATCCCCCCTTTCTCCATGAAAATTTAAACGCCTATTGTTTTCACATTTTTTGGGCTAGACCCACCAAATTTGGTGTCAAGATAGATATTGACGTTCCCCAAAAATATGCATCAAAATTTTGGATGCCACGCCCCCTGATTCCGTCCCTATCCCCCCTTCTCCATCAACTTGGAAACGCCTATAGTTTTCACATTTTTTGGGCTAGACCCACCAAATTTTGTGTCAAGATAGATATTGACGTTCCCCAAAAAAAATGCATAAAAATTTTGGATGCCACGCCCACTCCTTCCGCCCCCATCATCCCTGCTCCTTGAAATTGGAAACGCCCATAGTTTTCACTTTTTTGGGCTAGAGCCACCAAATTTTGTGTCAAGATAGGTACTGGCGTTCCCCATCAAAACTTGGGTGCCACGCCCCCTGATTCCGCCCCCATCCCCCCTTCACCACCACGCCACCTGATTCCGCCCCATCCACCCTTCTACTTGTAATTGGAAACGCCTATAGTTTTCACATTTTTCGAGCTAGTGTCACCGAGTTTGGATGGAAGATATATGGTGACATCTACAAAAGGTCTGCATCAAAAATTAGGATGCCACGCCCACCTCTGCCGCCCACCATTTAAAATCGGAAATTTCGATATCTCTTATAGTTTTTAAGCTAGAGCCCGTAAATTCGGTAGAAAGATAGAACGCAGCATCTACAAAAGACCTGCATCAAAATTTTGGATGCCACGCCCACCAAAGCCACCCGCCTTATAAAATCGGAATCGGCTATATCTTTAACAATTGGAAACGACTATAGTTTTCACATTTTTTGGGCTAGAGCCAGCAAATTTTGTGTCAAGATAGATATTGACGTTCCCCAAAAAAATGCATCAAAATTTTGGATGCCACTCCCCCTGATTCCGCCCCCATGCCCCCTTTCTCCATGAAAATTTAAACGCCTATTGTTTTCACATTTTTTGGGCTAGACCCACCAAATTTTGTGTCAAGATAGATATTGACGTTCCCCAAAAATATGCATCAAAATTTTGGATGCCACGCCCCCTGATTCCGTCCCTATCCCCCCCTTCTCCATCAACTTGGAAACGCCTATAGTTTTCACATTTTTTGGGCTAGACCCACCAAATTTTGTGTCAAGATAGATATTGACGTTCCCCCAAAAAAATGCATCAAAATTTTGGATGCCACGCCCACTCCTTCCGCCCCCATCATCCCTGCTCCTTGAAATTGGAAACGCCCATAGTTTTCACATTTTTTGGGCTAGAGCCACCAAATTTTGTGTCAAGATAGGTACTGGCGTTCCCCATCAAAACTTGGGTGCCACGCCCCCTGATTCCGCCCCCATCCCCCCTTCACCAAGAAATTGGAAACGCCTATAGTTTTCACATTTTTTGGGCTAGAGCCACCAAATTTTGTGTGAAGATAGATATTGACGTTCCCCAAAAAATGCATCAAAATTTTGGATGCCACGCCACCTGATTCCGCCCCATCCACCCTTCTACTTGTAATTGGAAACGCCTATAGTTTTCACATTTTTCGAGCTAGTGTCACCGAGTTTGGATGGAAGATATATGGTGACATCTACAAAAGGTCTGCATCAAAAATTAGGATGCCACGCCCACCTCTGCCGCCCACCATTTAAAATCGGAAATTTCGATATCTCTTATAGTTTTTAAGCTAGAGCCCGTAAATTCGGTAGAAAGATAGAACGCAGCATCTACAAAAGACCTGCATCAAAATTTTGGATGCCACGCCCACCAAAGCCACCCGCCTTATAAAATCGGAATCGGCTATATCTTTAACAGTTTTTGAGCTAGAGCCACCAAACTTGGTAGGCAGACAGATAGTGCCAGCTAAAAACATTTGATTACAAAATTTGGATGCCACGCCTACCTCTGCCGCCCACCTTTTAAATTTGGGAGTTAAGTTATCTTCCACAGTTTTTGAGCTAAAGTCACCAAATTTGGTAACATGATAGCTGGCGATGTTTACCACATGGCCCACTCCCTTCGCCACCGCATTCCCCCTTATCAACCGTTCATTTACTGGTATCAAAGTATTCCGCAGTCGGTTGCGTCCGACTGCAACGTTTTTACTTGTTATACTTTGATACCGAAGGTTTTGTGCAATGTCCGTCATGGTGTCTGTCCGTCTGTCCGTCTGTCCGTCTGTCCGTATGAACGCAACTTTTTTCAACACCCGTAAAGCTAGAGACTTGAAACTTTGCAAATATGTTTGTCTATAGGCGAGACAGATAAAGTGTCAAGATTGGGGTGCCACGCCTACTAGGAGGCTGTGAATTCGATAAATTCGATAACAGAAAACCGATAAAACCTAATATTTGTCACATTCTTACAGCTAGAGTTACCAAATTTGCACGCAGATAGCTAGTCATGTCCCTGAAAAAACTGCATCAAAATTTTGGATGCCACGCCCACTCCTTCCGCCCCCATCATCCCTGCTCCTTGAAATTGGAAACGCCTATAGTTTTCACATTTTTTGGGCTAGAGCCACCAAATTTTGTGTCAAGATAGATATTGACGTTCCCCAAAAAAATGCATCAAAATTTGGATGCCACGCCCCCTGATTACGCCCCCATCGCCCCTTCTCCCTGAAATTGGAAACGCCTATAGTTTTCACATTTTTTGGGCTAGAGCCACCAAATTTTGTGTGAAGATAGATATTGACGTTCCCCAAAAAATGCATCAAAATTTTGGATGCCACGCAACCTGATTCCGCCCCCATCCCCCCTTTCTCCATGAAAATTTAAACGCCTATTGTTTTCACATTTTTTGGGCTAGACCCACCAAATTTTGTGTCAAGATAGATATTGACGTTCCCCAAAAATATGCATCAAAATTTTGGATGCCACGCCCCCTGATTCCGCCCCTATCCCCCCTTCTCCATCAACTTGGAAACGCCTATAGTTTTCACATTTTTTGGGCTAGAGCCAGCAAATTTTGTGTCAAGATAGATATTGACGTTCCCCCAAAAAAAATGCATCAAAATTTTGGATGCCACGCCCACTCCTTCCGCCCCCATCATCCCTGCTCCTTGAAATTGGAAACGCCCATAGTTTTCACATTTTTTGGGCTAGAGCCACCAAATTTTGTGTCAAGATAGGTACTGGCGTTCCCCATCAAAACTTGGGTGCCACGCCCCCTGATTCCGCCCCCATCCCCCCTTCACCAAGAAATTGGAAACGCCTATAGTTTTCACATTTTTTGGGCTAGAGCCACCAAATTTTGTGTGAAGATAGATATTGACGTTCCCCAAAAAGTGCATCAAAATTTTGGATGCCACGCCACCTGATTCCGCCCCATCCACCCTTCTACTTGTAATTGGAAACGCCTATAGTTTTCACATTTTTCGAGCTAGTGTCACCGAGTTTGGAAGGAAGATATATGGTGACATCTACAAAAGGTCTGCATCAAAAATTAGGATGCCACGCCCACCTCTGCCGCCCACCATTTAAAATCGGAAATTTCGATATCTCTTATAGTTTTTAAGCTAGAGCCCGTAAATTCGGTAGAAAGATAGAACGCAGCATCTACCAAAGACCTGCATCAAAATTTTGGATGCCACGCCCACCAAAGCCACCCGCCTTATAAAATCGGAATCTTCTATATCTTTAACAGTTTTTGAGCTAGAGCCACCAAACTTGGTAGGCAGACAGATAGTGCCAGCTAAAAACATTTGATTACAAAATTTGGATGCCACGCCTACCTCTGCCGCCCACCTTTTAAATTTAGGAGTTAAGTTATCTTCCACAGTTTTTGAGCTAAAGTCACCAAATTTGGTAACATGATAGCTGGCGATGTTTACCACATGGCCCACTCCCTTCGCCCCTGCATTCCCCCTTATCAACCGTTATTTTACTGGTATCAAAGTATTCCGCAGTCGGTGCCGTCCGACTTCAACGTTTTTACTTGTTTTCTTCTATACTTTGATACCGAAGGGGTCATAGTATATTGGTCTTGTGCAATGTCCGTCATGGTGTCCGTCTGTCCGTATGAACGCAACTTTTTTCGGCACCCGTAAAGCTAGAGACTTGAAACTTTGCAATTATGTTTGTCTATAGGAGCGACAGATAAAGTGTCAAGATTGGGGTGCCACGCCCACTAGGAGGCTGGGAAATCGATAAATTCGATAACTGAGAGCCGATAAATCCAAATATTTCTCACATTCTTACAGCTAGAGTTACCAAATTTTGCACGCAGATAGCTAGTTATGTCCCTGAAAAAACTGCATCAAAATTTTGGATGCCACGCAACCTGATTCCGCCCCCATCATCCCTGCTCCTTGAAATTGGAAACGCCTATAGTTTTACCATTTTTGGAGCTAGAGCCACCAAACTTTGTGTCAAGATAGGTAGTGAAGTTTTCCTACAAACTGCATCAAAAATTTGGATGCCACGCCCATACCTTCTGCCCACCACCCCCCGCCGTTGTTAAAACGGTTATGCGTGCATCTTCCACATTTCTTGAACTAGAGTCAGCAAATTTGGTAGGAAGATATATGGTGACATAAAAATTTTGGATGCCACGCTCACCCAAGCCTTATAAAATCGGAATCGGTTATATCTCTAACAGTTTTGAAGGTAGAGCCACCAAACTTTTCATGAATATAGGTGGTGACAGTTAATAACATTTGTTTCAAAAATTTGGATGCCACACCCACCTCTGCGCCTACCATATAAATTTGAAAGTTCAGTAATCTTCCACAGTTTTTGAGCTAAAGTCACCAAGTTTGGTAACATGATAGGTGGCGATGTTTACCACCCGGCCCACTCCTTTGCAAGCAGACTTCTTACCATCCGTTCTTTTACTGGTATCAAAGTATTCCGCAGTTGGTTGCGTCCGACTGCAACGTTTTCACTTGTTTTATACTGGTTTTGTGCAATGTCCGTCATGGTGTCCGTCTGTCCGTCCGTCCGTATGAACGCAAGATAGCTAGTCATGTCCCTGTAAAAACTGCATCAAAATTTTGGATGCCACGCCCACTCCTTCCGCCCCCATCATCCCTGCTCCTTGAAATTGGAAACGCCTATAGTTTTCACATTTTTTGGGCTAGAGCCACCAAATTTTGTGTGAAGATAGATATTGACGTTCCCCAAAAAATTCATCAAAATTTTGGATGCCACGCCACCTGATTCCGCCCCATCCACCCTTCTACTTGTAATTGGAAACGCCTATAGTTTTCACATTTTTCGAGCTAGTGTCCGCAGTCGGTGCCGTCCGACTTCAACGTTTTTACTTGTTTTCTTCTATACTTTGATACCGAAGGGGTCATAGTATATTGGTCTTGTGCAATGTCCGTCATGGTGTCCGTCTGTCCGTATGAACGCAACTTTTTTCGGCACCCGTAAAGCTAGAGACTTGAAACTTTGCAATTATGTTTGTCTATAGGAGCGACAGATAAAGTGTCAAGATTGGGGTGCCACGCCCACTAGGAGGCTGGGAAATCGATAAATTCGATAACTGAGAGCCGATAAATCCAAATATTTCTCACATTCTTACAGCTAGAGTTACCAAATTTTGCACGCAGATAGCTAGTTATGTCCCTGAAAAAACTGCATCAAAATTTTGGATGCCACGCAACCTGATTCCGCCCCCATCATCCCTGCTCCTTGAAATTGGAAACGCCTATAGTTTTACCATTTTTGGAGCTAGAGCCACCAAACTTTGTGTCAAGATAGGTAGTGAAGTTTTCCTACAAACTGCATCAAAATTTGGATGCCACGCCCATACCTTCTGCCCACCACCCCCCGCCGTTGTTAAAACGGTTATGCGTGCATCTTCCACATTTCTTGAACTAGAGTCAGCAAATTTGGTAGGAAGATATATGGTGACATAAAAATTTTGGATGCCACGCTCACCCAAGCCTTATAAAATCGGAATCGGTTATATCTCTAACAGTTTTGAAGGTAGAGCCACCAAACTTTTCATGAATATAGGTGGTGACAGTTAATAACATTTGTTTCAAAAATTTGGATGCCACACCCACCTCTGCGCCTACCATATAAATTTGAAAGTTCAGTAATCTTCCACAGTTTTTGAGCTAAAGTCACCAAGTTTGGTAACATGATAGGTGGCGATGTTTACCACCCGGCCCACTCCTTTGCAAGCAGACTTCTTACCATCCGTTCTTTTACTGGTATCAAAGTATTCCGCAGTTGGTTGCGTCCGACTGCAACGTTTTCACTTGTTTTATACTGGTTTTGTGCAATGTCCGTCATGGTGTCCGTCTGTCCGTCCGTCCGTATGAACGCAAGATAGCTAGTCATGTCCCTGTAAAAACTGCATCAAAATTTTGGATGCCACGCCCACTCCTTCCGCCCCCATCATCCCTGCTCCTTGAAATTGGAAACGACTATAGTTTTCACATTTTTTGGGCTAGAGCCACCAAATTTTGTGTCAAGATAGATATTGACGTTCCCCAAAAATATGCATCAAAATTTTGGATGTCACGCCCCCTGATTCCGCCCGCATCCCCCCTTTCTCCATGAAATTTTAAACGCCTATAGTTTTCAAATTTTTTGGGCTAGATCCACCAAATTTTGTGTCAAGATAGATATTGACGTTCCCCAAAAAAATGGATCAACAATTTGGATGCCACACCCCCTGATTCCGCCCCCTTCCCTCCTTCTCCATGATATTGGAAACGTCTATAGTTTTCACATTTTTTGGGCTAGACCCACCAAATTTTGTGTCAAGATAGATATTGACGTTCCCCCAAAAAAAAATGCATCAAAATTTTGGATGCCACGCCCACTCCTTCCGCCCCCATCATCCCTGCTCCTTGAAATTGGAAACGCCTATAGTTTTCACATTTTTTGGGCTAGAGCCACCAAATTTTGTGTCAAGATAGGTACTGGCGTTCCCCATCAAAACTTGGGTGCCACGCCCCCTGATTCCGCCCCCATCCCCCCTTCACCAAGAAATTGGAAACGCCTATAGTTTTCACATTTTTTGGGCTAGAGCCACCAAATTTTGTGTGAAGATAGATATTGACGTTCCCCAAAAAATTCATCAAAATTTTGGATGCCACGCCACCTGATTCCGCCCCATCCACCCTTCTACTTGTAATTGGAAACGCCTATAGTTTTCACATTTTTCGAGCTAGTGTCACCGAGTTTGGAAGGAAGATATATGGTGACATCTACAAAAGGTCTGCATCAAAAATTAGGATGCCACGCCCACCTCTGCCGCCCACCATTTAAAATCGGAAATTTCGATATCTCTTATAGTTTTTAAGCTAGAGCCCGTAAATTCGGTAGAAAGATAGAACGCAGCATCTACCAAAGACCTGCATCAAAATTTTGGATGCCACGCCCACCAAAGCCACCCGCCTTATAAAATCGGAATCGGCTATATCTTTAACAGTTTTTGAGCTAGAGCCACCAAACTTGGTAGGCAGACAGATAGTGCCAGCTAAAAACATTTGATTACAAAATTTGGATGCCACGCCTACCTCTGCCGCCCACCTTTTAAATTTGGGAGTTAAGTTATCTTCCACAGTTTTTGAGCTAAAGTCACCAAATTTGGTAACATGATAGCTGGCGATGTTTACCACATGGCCCACTCCCTTCGCCACCGCATTCCCCCTTATCAACCGTTCATTTACTGGTATCAAAGTATTCCGCAGTCGGTTGCGTCCGACTGCAACGTTTTTACTTGTTATACTTTGATACCGAAGGTTTTGTGCAATGTCCGTCATGGTGTCTGTCCGTCTGTCCGTCTGTCCGTATGAACGTATCAACACCCGTAAAGCTAGAGACTTGAAACTTTGCAAATATGTTTGTCTATAGGCGAGACAGATAAAGTGTCAAGATTGGGGTGCCACGCCTACTAGGAGGCTGTGAATTCGATAAATTCGATAACAGAAAACCGATAAAACCTAATATTTGTCACATTCTTACAGCTAGAGTTACCAAATTTTGCACGCAGATAGCTAGTCATGTCCCTGAAAAAACTGCATCAAAATTTTGGATGCCACGCCCACTCCTTCCGCCCCCATCATCCCTGCTCCTTGAAATTGGAAACGCCTATAGTTTTCACATTTTTTGGGCTTCCACAGCTTTTGAGCAAAAGACACCAAATTTGGTAACATGATAGCTGGCGATGTTTACCACATGGCCCACTCCCTTCGCCCCTGCATTCCCCCTTATCAACCGTTCATTTACTGGTATCAAAGTATTCCGCAGTCGGTTGCGTCCGACTGCAACGTTTTTACTTGTTTTATATTGGTTTTGTGCAATGTCCGTCATGGTGTCCGTCTGTCCGTCCGTCCGTATGAACGCAACTTTTTTCGACACCCGTAAAGCTAGAGACTTGAAACTTAGCAATTATGTTTATCTATAGACGGTACAGATAAAGTGTCAAGGTTGGGTTGCCACGCCTACTAGGAGGCTGGGAAATCGATAAATTCGATAACAGAAAGCCGATAAAACCAAATATTTGTCACATTCTTACAGCTAGAGTTACCAAATTTTGCACGCAGATAGCTAGTCATGTCCCTGAAAAAACTGCATCAAAATTTTGGATGCCACGCCCACTCCTTCCGCCCCCATCATCCCTGCTCCTTGAAATTGGAAACGCCTATAGTTTTCACATTTTTTGGGCTAGAGCCACCAAATTTTGTGTCAAGATAGATATTGACGTTCCCCAAAAATATGCATCAAAATTTTGGATGTCACGCCCCCTGACTCCGCCCGCATCACCCCTTCTCCATGAAATTGGAAACGACTATAGTTTTCACATTTTTTGGGCTAGAGCCAGCAAATTTTGTGTCAAGATAGATATTGACGTTCCCCAAAAAAATGCATCAAAATTTTGGATGCCACTCCCCCTGATTCCGCCCCCATCCCCCCTTTCTCCATGAAAATTTAAACGCCTATTGTTTTCACATTTTTTGGTCTAGACCCACCAAATTTTGTGTCAAGATAGATATTGACGTTCCCCAAAAATATGCATCAAAATTTTGGATGCCACGCCCCCTGATTCCGTCCCTATCCCCCCTTCTCCATCAACTTGGAAACGCCTATAGTTTTCACATTTTTTGGGCTAGACCCACCAAATTTTGTGTCAAGATAGATATTGACGTTCCCCCAAAAAAATGCATCAAAATTTTGGATGCCACGCCCACTCCTTCCGCCCCCATCATCCCTGCTCCTTGAAATTGGAAACGCCCATAGTTTTCACATTTTTTGGGCTAGAGCCACCAAATTTTGTGTCAAGATAGGTACTGGCGTTCCCCATCAAAACTTGGGTGCCACGCCCCCTGATTCCGCCCCCATCCCCCCTTCACCAAGAAATTGGAAACGCCTATAGTTTTCACATTTTTTGGGCTAGAGCCACCAAATTTTGTGTGAAGATAGATATTGACGTTCCCCAAAAAATGCATCAAAATTTTGGATGCCACGCCACCTGATTCCGCCCCATCCACCCTTCTACTTGTAATTGGAAACGCCTATAGTTTTCACATTTTTCGAGCTAGTGTCACCGAGTTTGGAAGGAAGATATATGGTGACATCTACAAAAGGTCTGCATCAAAAATTAGGATGCCACGCCCACCTCTGCCGCCCACCATTTAAAATCGGAAATTTCGATATCTCTTATAGTTTTTAAGCTAGAGCCCGTAAATTCGGTAGAAAGATAGAACGCAGCATCTACAAAAGACCTGCATCAAAATTTTGGATGCCACGCCCACCAAAGCCACCCGCCTTATAAAATCGGAATCGGCTATATCTTTAACAGTTTTTGAGCTAGAGCCACCAAACTTGGTAGGCAGACAGATAGTGCCAGCTAAAAACATTTGATTACAAAATTTGGATGCCACGCCTACCTCTGCCGCCCACCTTTTAAATTTGGGAGTTAAGTTATCTTCCACAGTTTTTGAGCTAAAGTCACCAAATTTGGTAACATGATAGCTGGCGATGTTTACCACATGGCCCACTCCCTTCGCCACCGCATTCCCCCTTATCAACCGTTCATTTACTGGTATCAAAGTATTCCGCAGTCGGTTGCGTCCGACTGCAACGTTTTTACTTGTTATACTTTGATACCGAAGGTTTTGTGCAATGTCCGTCATGGTGTCTGTCCGTCTGTCCGTCTGTCCGTATGAACGCAACTTTTTTCAACACCCGTAAAGCTAGAGACTTGAAACTTTGCAAATATGTTTGTCTATAGGCGAGACAGATAAAGTGTCAAGATTGGGGTGCCACGCCTACTAGGAGGCTGTGAATTCGATAAATTCGATAACAGAAAACCGATAAAACCTAATATTTGTCACATTCTTACAGCTAGAGTTACCAAATTTGCACGCAGATAGCTAGTCATGTCCCTGAAAAAACTGCATCAAAATTTTGGATGCCACGCCCACTCCTTCCGCCCCCATCATCCCTGCTCCTTGAAATTGGAAACGCCTATAGTTTTCACATTTTTTGGGCTAGAGCCACCAAATTTTGTGTCAAGATAGATATTGACGTTCCCCAAAAAAATGCATCAAAATTTGGATGCCACGCCCCCTGATTACGCCCCCATCGCCCCTTCTCCCTGAAATTGGAAACGCCTATAGTTTTCACATTTTTTGGGCTAGAGCCACCAAATTTTGTGTGAAGATAGATATTGACGTTCCCCAAAAAATGCATCAAAATTTTGGATGCCACGCAACCTGATTCCGCCCCCATCCCCCCTTTCTCCATGAAAATTTAAACGCCTATTGTTTTCACATTTTTTGGGCTAGACCCACCAAATTTTGTGTCAAGATAGATATTGACGTTCCCCAAAAATATGCATCAAAATTTTGGATGCCACGCCCCCTGATTCCGCCCCTATCCCCCCTTCTCCATCAACTTGGAAACGCCTATAGTTTTCACATTTTTTGGGCTAGACCCACCAAATTTTGTGTCAAGATAGATATTGACGTTCCCCCAAAAAAAATGCATCAAAATTTTGGATGCCACGCCCACTCCTTCCGCCCCCATCATCCCTGCTCCTTGAAATTGGAAACGCCCATAGTTTTCACATTTTTTGGGCTAGAGCCACCAAATTTTGTGTCAAGATAGGTACTGGCGTTCCCCATCAAAACTTGGGTGCCACGCCCCCTGATTCCGCCCCCATCCCCCCTTCACCAAGAAATTGGAAACGCCTATAGTTTTCACATTTTTTGGGCTAGAGCCACCAAATTTTGTGTGAAGATAGATATTGACGTTCCCCAAAAAGTGCATCAAAATTTTGGATGCCACGCCACCTGATTCCGCCCCATCCACCCTTCTACTTGTAATTGGAAACGCCTATAGTTTTCACATTTTTCGAGCTAGTGTCACCGAGTTTGGAAGGAAGATATATGGTGACATCTACAAAAGGTCTGCATCAAAAATTAGGATGCCACGCCCACCTCTGCCGCCCACCATTTAAAATCGGAAATTTCGATATCTCTTATAGTTTTTAAGCTAGAGCCCGTAAATTCGGTAGAAAGATAGAACGCAGCATCTACCAAAGACCTGCATCAAAATTTTGGATGCCACGCCCACCAAAGCCACCCGCCTTATAAAATCGGAATCGGCTATATCTTTAACAGTTTTTGAGCTAGAGCCACCAAACTTGGTAGGCAGACAGATAGTGCCAGCTAAAAACATTTGATTACAAAATTTGGATGCCACGCCTACCTCTGCCGCCCACCTTTTAAATTTAGGAGTTAAGTTATCTTCCACAGTTTTTGAGCTAAAGTCACCAAATTTGGTAACATGATAGCTGGCGATGTTTACCACATGGCCCACTCCCTTCGCCCCTGCATTCCCCCTTATCAACCGTTATTTTACTGGTATCAAAGTATTCCGCAGTCGGTTGCGTCCGACTGCAACGTTTTTACTTGTTTTCTTCTATACTTTGATACCGAAGGGGTCATAGTATATTGGTCTTGTGCAATGTCCGTCATGGTGTCCGTCTGTCCGTATGAACGCAACTTTTTTCGGCACCCGTAAAGCTAGAGACTTGAAACTTTGCAATTATGTTTGTCTATAGGAGCGACAGATAAAGTGTCAAGATTGGGGTGCCACGCCCACTAGGAGGCTGGGAAATCGATAAATTCGATAACTGAGAGCCGATAAATCCAAATATTTCTCACATTCTTACAGCTAGAGTTACCAAATTTTGCACGCAGATAGCTAGTTATGTCCCTGAAAAAACTGCATCAAAATTTTGGATGCCACGCAACCTGATTCCGCCCCCATCATCCCTGCTCCTTGAAATTGGAAACGCCTATAGTTTTACCATTTTTGAAGCTAGAGCCACCAAACTTTGTGTCAAGATAGGTAGTGAAGTTTTCCTACAAACTGCATCAAAAATTTGGATGCCACGCCCATACCTTCTGCCCACCACCCCCCGCCGTTGTTAAAACGGTTATGCGTGCATCTTCCACATTTCTTGAACTAGAGTCAGCAAATTTGGTAGGAAGATATATGGTGACATAAAAATTTTGGATGCCACGCTCACCCAAGCCTTATAAAATCGGAATCGGTTATATCTCTAACAGTTTTGAAGGTAGAGCCACCAAACTTTTCATGAATATAGGTGGTGACAGTTAATAACATTTGTTTCAAAAATTTGGATGCCACACCCACCTCTGCGCCTACCATATAAATTTGAAAGTTCAGTAATCTTCCACAGTTTTTGAGCTAAAGTCACCAAGTTTGGTAACATGATAGGTGGCGATGTTTACCACCCGGCCCACTCCTTTGCAAGCAGACTTCTTACCATCCGTTCTTTTACTGGTATCAAAGTATTCCGCAGTTGGTTGCGTCCGACTGCAACGTTTTCACTTGTTTTATACTGGTTTTGTGCAATGTCCGTCATGGTGTCCGTCTGTCCGTCCGTCCGTATGAACGCAAGATAGCTAGTCATGTCCCTGTAAAAACTGCATCAAAATTTTGGATGCCACGCCCACTCCTTCCGCCCCCATCATCCCTGCTCCTTGAAATTGGAAACGACTATAGTTTTCACATTTTTTGTGAATTTTTGTGTCAAGATAGATATTGACGTTCCCCAAAAATATGCATCAAAATTTTGGATGTCACGCCCCCTGATTCCGCCCGCATCCCCCCTTTCTCCATGAAATTTTAAACGCCTATAGTTTTCAAATTTTTTGGGCTAGATCCACCAAATTTTGTGTCAAGATAGATATTGACGTTCCCCAAAAAAATGGATCAACAATTTGGATGCCACACCCCCTGATTCCGCCCCCTTCCCTCCTTCTCCATGATATTGGAAACGTCTATAGTTTTCACATTTTTTGGGCTAGAGCCACCAAATTTTGTGTCAAGATAGATATTGACGTTCCCCAAAAAAATGCATCAAAATTTTGGATGCCACACCCCCTGATTCCGCCCCTATCCCCCTTTCTCCATCAAATTGGAAACGCCTATAGTCTTTACATTTTTTGGGCTAGAGCCAGCAAAATTTTGTGTCAAGATAGATATTGACGTTCCCAAAAAAATGTATCAAAATTTTGGATGCCACGCCCCCTGATTCCGCCCCCATCCCCCCTTCCCCATGAAATTGGAAACGCCTATAGTTTTAAAATATTTTGGGCTAGAGCCACCAAATTTTGTGTCAAGATAGATATTGACGTTCCCCAAAAAAATGCATCAACATTTTGGATGCCACGCTCCCTGATTCCGCCCCCATCCCCCCTTCTCCATGAAATTGGAAACGCCTATAGCTTTCACATTTTTTGGGCTAGAGCCACCAAATTTTAAGTGAAGATAGATATTGACGTTCCCCAAAAAACTGCATCAAAATTTTGGATGCCAAGCCCCCTGATTCCGACCCCATTCCCCCTTCTACTTGTAATTGGAAACGCCTATAGCTTTCACAATTTTCGAGCTAGAGTCACCAAATATGGTAGGAAGATATATGGTTACATCTACAAAAGGTCTGCATCAAAAATTAGGATGCCACGCCCACCTCTGCCGCCCACTATTTAAAATCGGATATTTAGATATATCTTATAGTTTTTAAGCGAGAGCCCGTAAATTGGGTAGAAAGATAGAAGGCAGCATCTACCAAAGATGTGCATCAAAATTTTGGATGCCACGCCCACCTAAGCCACCCGCCTTATAAAATCGGAATCGGCTATATCTCTAACAGTTTTTGAGCTAGAGCCACCAAACTTGGTAGGCAGATAGATAGTGCCAGTTAAAAACATTTGATTCAAAAATTTGGATGCCACGCCCACCTCTGCCGCCCAAAAGTCTTTTGAGCAAAAGTCACCAAATTTGGTAACATGATAGCTGGCGATGTTTACCACATGGCCCACTCCCTTCGCCCCTGCATTCCCCCTTATCAACCGTTCATTTACTGGTATCAAAGTATTCCGCAGTCGGTTGCGTCCGACTGTAACGTTTGTACTTGTTTTATATTGGTTTTGTGCAATGTCCGTCATGGTGTCCGTCTGTCCGTCCGTCCGTATGAACGCAACTTTTTTCGACACCCGTAAAGCTAGAGACTTGAAACTTTGCAATTATGTTTATCTATAGACGGTACAGATAAAGTGTCAAGGTTGGGTTGCCACGCCTACTAGGAGGCTGGGAAATCGATAAGTTCGATAACTGAAAGCCGATAAAACGACTTATTTCTCACATTCTTACAGCTAGAGTTACCAAATTTTGCACGCAGATAGCTAGTCATGTCCCTGTAAAAACTGCATCAAAATTTTTGATGCCACGCCCACTCCTTCCGCCCCCATCATACCTGCTCCTTGAAATTGGAAACGCCTATAATTTTCAAATTTTTTTAGGGTAGACAAACCAAATTTTGTGTCAAGATAGATATTGACGTTCCCCAAAAAAATGGATCAACAATTTTGATGCCACGCCACCTGATTCCGCCCCCATCCCCCCTTTCTCCATGAAATTTTAAACGCCTATAGTTTTAAAATATTTTGTGTCAAGATAGATATTGACGTTCCCCAAAAAAATGCATCAACATTTTGGATGCCACGCCCCCTGACTCCGCCCCTATCCCCCCTTCTCCATGAAATTGGAAACGCCTATAGTTTTCACATATTTTGGGCTAGAGCCACCAAATTTTGTGTCAAGATAGATATTGACGTTCCCCAAAAATATGCATCAAAATTTTGGATGTCACGCCCCCTGATTCCGCCCCCATCCCCCCTTCTCCCTGAAATTGGAAACGACTATAGTTTTCACATTTTTTGGGCTAGAGCCACCAAATTTTGTGTCAAGATAGATATTGACGTTCCCCAAAAAAATGGATCAACAATTTGGATGCCACGCCACCTGATTCCGCCCCCATCCCCCCTTTCTCCATGAAATTTTAAACGCCTATTGTTTTCACATTTGTTGGGCTAGACCCACCAAATTTTGTGTCAAGATAGATATTGACGTTCCCCAAAAATATGCATCAAAATTTTGGATGCCACGCCCCCTGATTCCGCCCCCTTCCCTCCTTCTCCATGATATTGGAAACGCCTATAGCTATCACATTTTTTGGGCTAGAGCTACCTTAATTTTGTGCCAAGATAGGTGATAGATAGATATTGACGTTCCCCAAAAATATTCATCAAAATTTTGGATGCCACGCCCCCTGATTCCGCCCCCATCCCCCATTCCCCATGAAATTGGAAACGCCTATAGTTTTAAAATATTTTGGGCTAGAGCCACCAAATATTGTGTCAAGATAAATATTGACGTTCCCCAAAAAAATGCATCCAAATTTTGGATGCCACTCCCCCTGATTCCGCCCGCATCCCCCCTTCTCCATGAAATTGGAAAAGCCTATAGTTTTCAAATTTTTTGGGCTAGAGCCACCAAATTTTGTGTCAAGATAGATATTGACGTTCCCCAAAAAAATGCATCAAAATTTTGGATGCCACGCCCCCTGATTCCGCCCCTATCCCCCTTTCTCCATCAAATTGGAAACGCCTATAGTTTTTACATTTTTTGGGCTAGAGCCACCAAATTTTGTGTCAAGATAGATATTGACGTTTCCAAAAAACTGGATCAAAATTTTGGATGCCACGCCCCCTGATTCCGCTTCCATCCCCCCTTCCCCATGAAATTGGAAACGCCTATAGTCTTAAAATATTTTGGGCTAGAGCCACCAAATATTGTGTCAAGATAAATATTGACGTTCCCCAAAAAAATGCATCAAAATTTTGGATGCCACTCCCCCTGATTCCGCCCCCATCCCCCCTTCTCCATGAAATTGGAAACGCCTATAGTTTTCAAATTTTTTGGGCTAGAGCCACCAAATTTTGTGTCAAGATAAATATTAACGTTCCCAAAAAAATGCATCAAAATTTGGATGCCACGCCCCCTGATTACGCCCCCATCCCCCTTCTCCTTGAAATTGGAAACGACAATAGTTTTAACATATTTTGAGCTAGAGCCACCAAACTTTGTGTCAAGATAGGTAGTGAAGTTTTCCAAAAAACTGCATCAAACATTTCGATGCCACGCCCACCTCTTACAGTTTGTAAGCTAGAGCCCGGAAGTTGGAAGTTCAGTTACCTTCCACAGTTTTTGAGCTAAAGTCATAAAATTTGGTAACATGATAGCTGGCGATGTTTACCACCCGGCCCACTCCTTTGCAAGCAGTCTTCTTACCATCCGTTCTTTTACTGGTATCAAAGTATTCCGCAGTCGGTTGCGTCCGACTGCAACGTTTTCCCTTGTTTTTTTTTTTTATTCATTTGTATATATGGTCATTTCCACAAAAAGGTCCACCACAGCAAAAAAATTTGAAGTCTGTGTAAGTTTGTTGTTTGACCATATATGTACAGGGAATTGATTAAATTTAACTATAATTAACAAACATTTCATTTATTTATAAAAAAATTTTAAAATATTCGAATGCAAAGTCGATAAAATGCCAAATTTTTGTTTACTTGCTCGATTTTGTATGATAAATGTTCGTAATGAGAGACATAATTCATTTACTTTTTGGCGACTGAGGTGGGCGTGGCATTAAAATTGTTGATGCAAATCTTTAGTTATTATCATTATCTATCTTCCTACAAAATTTTGTGACTCTAGCTCAAAAACTGTAAGAGATAAATTAGTTTCCGATTTGATGGAAAAAATGTCACGAACGTTACGTAACGACAGTACCTGGATTAAATTTAATTTAAAAAAAGTACAAATCGTATTCGGGTAAAATTGTAGCCATTTTAAAGGGTATTTAATGCACAACATTTATCATTTAACCGCATCAAAATACTGCTTTACTTTTGCTGAAATCTGAGTTTGAATTGCTCGTCGCGAAAAAAACTTCTGTTTTTGTCACGTTCGAACGCGTCGGTTTTTTTCAAAAATCTCGAAAACTAATTATTACCTAAAATCGACCTTAGCACCAATTGTAGGGTTAATCAAGAGCAACAATACAGTGAAAAAGGGATTTTGAAAATCCGTCTTATTTTGACCTTTTACCACTTGCAATGCGTACAACCGTTACGATCGATACCAAAGAAATGTCCATATGTATATGTCGAAGTATGCTCGTCTTCCATTAGAGCGTAGCGCGTTTCGATCTGTTCACAGGCGATAACTCAAGCATACTGATCTGCTCGTTTTTCTACCGCCTATGCAATTACCTCGAACCACACTCGGCGACACCGTCGGGACGCATCGTTGTGCAGCTAGACAGGCGACGCGTCGTTGTCGCCCCGCTCCAACGGCACTTGCAAGAACGCAGAGAAACAACCACAATACAAAGACGCACAACATAAAATGATGAAATAATTCGAGTTCATGCGAAATATTTACATTCTAAGAAACCAGTAATCTCTACACACCGACACGGCCATACTGACTCTAACACGACCTCGTGTAGTGAAGACCATCATTCAATTGTCTTTCTATAATTTTAGATTTTTTTTTTTTTTTTTTTTATTACAAACAAAATATTTAATATTTCCATTTCAATTCGTATAAACTTATAAAGTCAATTTCACAAAACAGTATCAAGCCTCCTTAACCAATATCTTTACATAATTTTTATTATAAAGTAATTTTTAACAAGATTAATTATTCTTCTTCATTCAACATTAGAGTTACACATTCAATGCCCCACACGCCATGATCAAAACAAACATCAGTTTGTTTTGCACTTGTGCTTGCATTATTTTATATGGTCTGATTACTCTGCCATTTTCTTTGGCCAGCAGTAAATCTTTCGTCATCCTTATTGGTGTGCTTCACTTTATTCAGTGGCTTCAAAATTTTCAAAATTTTCGATATTTTCATTTTCGCTCTCGTCTGCAACTGTTTTATCACTCTCAACAATATTATTATAATAATCACACACATTCAGCTCCTCGGGCACTTGCCCCTCTGGCAATTTTCTCAAATCTTCATGTGCATATTTGTAATTTCTTTTATTGGTTAAGGACTTTAAAGTGTACCTGTCACCCTCTAGAACCTGTATTATTTCAAAAGGCCCCTTGAATTTCGGACTCAACTTGGTTTGATGCCTTTCTTCGCTTTTAAGTAGCACAAAATCTCCTACTTTGTGTCTAAGTACTTTTGCCTTATTTTTATCAAATTGTTCTTTGTCATAAACTGCAGTGGCTAAAACATTATTTTCAGCTTGTGCTCTTACATTTGACAGATCAACATCATTTTCTATGTCACCAGGTGGAAGTAATCCTAGTGGGCGTGCTACCTTTCCCAATAACATTTCAAGAGGACTTGACTTCGTCACACGGTTAGTTGTACAATTGATTGCCAACTGCACCTCCCCTAACACATCCTGCCAAGACTGCGTTCTAGTTTCAACCGCCGTTAACATATTTTTCAATGTGCTCATGGTTCGTTCCACTTGACCATTAGCTCGACTAGCACCGGTGGCAATCAAATGCAAGTTTATTTTCTAGTTTGAACAGAATTGACTAAACTTTGCTCCCGTAAAACACCTTCCCTGGTCAGCTATTATTCGGTTTGGTACTCCAAACAACGAAACGGCCGATTGAACAGCATTTATGCAACTCTCACTGTCTAATTTAAGGCTATGACTAAGATAGACATACTTGGTAAAAGCGTCTACCTGAACAATTACATACTCCTTCTGGTCACTCTTGCCACTTAATTTCCCTGTTATATCGATGTGGATAGTGTGCCAAGGAATATTGACTTTTGGGATTGGATGCAATTCGGCCTGAATTTTTCCTGAGTTTGATTTGGACATTTTGCAAGTGATACAGTTGTCAACAAATTTTCTAACATATTTTGACATATTGTCAAACCAATAAAAATCGTAAACTTTATCTAGTGTTTTTTCCCAACCTAAATGCATTATCGACTCATGTACTTGGTTTATAACAGACCATCTGAAGGAACGCGGCACCACTGGTAAACAGCGTGTTCTGCTATTTCTCTGTATTTTTCGGTAAAGAACTTCTGCCCTTAGTTCATAGGTTTTCGCAATATCTTCAGCAAGAGAAAAATCTTTTAATTTGCTCACGATTTCGGCTATGTCCGAGTCTCGACGCTGTTCAGCAATGAGCCAGTTGCTTGAAATTTCGGCCAAGTTAACTCTCTTCTCTTCAATCACCTTTACAGCAGAAGTAGACTTTGGTAAGATAGGATTTCTCGACAAAAAGTCAACATGTGCCATTCTTTTCCCTTCTCTATACTGAATTTCAAATGTAAATGATTGCAAATAAGCCCACCAACGTTGGGCTCTAGGGGTCAAATCTTGTTTATTTCTTGACGCCTTTAGTGAGTTACAGTCGGTAAAAACAGTAAAGTTCCTGCCCAACAAATAATGCCGAAAATATTTAATGGAGTTTACAACAGCTAAAGTTTCCAGCTCGTACGAGTGGTATCTTGACTCTGCAGGTGAAGTAGTTTTGCTATAGTATTCTATTACCTGGGGCTTGTCATTAATTTTGTGTAATAAAATTGCACCATAGCCACTGCAACTTGCATCCGTATGCAACTCAATTGGATATTTTGGGTCAAAAACAACAAGGACTGGTTTATCGGTAAGAGTAGAAATAACCTTTTTCCGTATCTGTTCATGTTCCGTTTTCCAAATAAGTTTATTTTTGTCTGACGTTAAAAAATATAACGGTTTCATCAACTGTGAAAATCCCTTAATAAACTGTTTGAAATAAGTTGCTAATCCAATAAATTGTCTAAGCGATGTGACTGACTGTGGAGGCGGAAGAGCAGTCAACGCAACAATTTTCTGAGGGTTTGGGCGAATTTCACCAGCACTAACATTGTAGCCTAAATATTGAACCGATGTTTTCAAGAAGGAACACTTTGTAATGTTGAATGAAAACCCGGCCTCTGTCAGAACATCTAGAACAATTTGTAATCTTTCTAACGCCTCACATTGTGTTGACGCAGTTATCATGATGTCGTCCATATAGACGATAACATAAGAATTTGCAAGATCCCCTAGCGCTTGCATTACTAAACGTTGAAATACCGAAGGCGCATTTTTAAGCCCGAATGGCATAGATAAAAACTCATACTGGCCATCGGGTGTCACAAACGCTGTATACTCAATTGAATCCGCATTTAAAGGAATTTGCTAATAACCACTAGCCATATCTAAACATGTAAAATAATAAGCTCCTCGAAGTCTATTTATTTGATCCTTTATAAGTGGCAACGGGTATTTATCAGCGACTGTGTTTGAATTTAACTCTCTATAGTCAACACAAAGTCTATCCGAACCATTTTTTTTCTTTACCAGTAATATAGGGCTTGCATAAGGTGAACAGCTTGGTCTAATTATATTGCATTTCAGCAGTTCGTCAATTTTTTCTCGAACTAAATCTTGCTCGCATGGGCTTAATCGATAAGGCCTTCTTTGAACTGTCTTTCTTGGATCAATTAATCTTATTTTCATTTCGCCAACTTTAACTTTAGTACATGGGATACCCTTTATAAAAGAATTTGAGTACTTTGCCAACAATGAATGTAGTTTTATTTTATCTTGTTCATCAAGTTCAGTATCAATATCGGCTGACTCACTGCCGGTACATAAATTAATTATTTTGGTTCTTGAAATTTTAAGTTGGTTTGAAGAAATGACAATATCAAAACCCTGATTTAGTATTTCGCGACCAATGACAATATCGTTTTGCATATGATCATCGCCTATTACATAA
Source organism: Scaptomyza hsui (assembly GCA_018152825.1). Lineage (NCBI taxonomy): Eukaryota > Metazoa > Arthropoda > Insecta > Diptera > Drosophilidae > Scaptomyza > Scaptomyza hsui. The sequence continues at coordinate 1,383,347 of JAECXO010000089.1, forward strand.
AACAAAATTTCAATGCAATAATCATCAATTTTTACGTTACTTAAAATTTGTACAGTACTGCATATTCCATTACTGCCTATGCCTTTTAACATAACAATATTATTAAATCTTTTACCAGAAAATTTAGTACTTAGCTTTTCTTTCAGCAGCGAGCATTCCGCTCCAGAATCAAAGGTGATTTCGAAAATTTGGCCTCTATGGTTCATGAATCCTTTAGGTACTGCAACACTGCACTGCTTTACTTGCCCTGCATCAGATGCCGTTGTTTGTATGGCCCGCACAAGTTCAATTAAATTTTTATTTTGAAATTCCATGATGGTACGCCATGGTCCATCTGCTGATGAAGGTATAGGGCCAGATCCCACTTCTGATGTCGAAGTATGCTCGTCTTCCATTAGAGCGTAGCGCGTTTCGATCTGTTCACAGGCGATAACTCAAGCATACTGATCTGCTCGTTTTTCTACCGCCTATGCAATTACCTCGAACCACATTTGGCGACACCGTCGGGACGCATCGTCGTGCAGCTAGACAGGCGACGCGTCGTTGTCGCCCCGCTCCAACGGCACTTGCAAGAACGCAGAGAAACAACCACAATACAAAGACGCACAACATAAAATGATTAAATAATTCGAGTTCATGCGAAATATTTACATTCTAAGAAACCAGTAATCTCTACACACCGACATATATTTATATATTTTGTTCTGGTGCATGTGCACCTATATTATTATTTGAGTTTCAGGAGAAAAGCAAGGACCCCGACCAATTCGGCGAGCAAGCTAAGAGCATAGCAAGAGGTGCGTCATACTTAGTTGGTGCCAACACCCAGCCGACTTAAACTGCACATAACGACGCGTTCATACGTACGGACAGACGGACGGAAATGGCTATATCGACTCGGCTGTTGAAAAAAAGTATGCAACAGGCAGGAGAAAGCATCACCGATCCCAAACAGTATATACATATATATGTCTGAGATTAATTTGTTAGACATGAAATTTTAAGATATACGATTGAATAACATTATGTTATTGGCAGGTATATGTTAAGTTATAGAACCATTACGAAAGTGAAGCGAAGCACAGGCTTAAAAGAGATATTGTCAAATAACGGCATGTGGTCGTTTGTCTGTGTTCGGAATGTAGAGGACAGTACGAGGTTCGAGTGCGATACATAACGGCTTTGCGAATGGCACGAGCAGAGAGAAACGAGCGAAGAGAAGCTGTGTAAGAAGTTCAGTTCGGTTCAGTTGAAATATGAAAGTAGAAGCGACAACACAAAATGCGACTCGCGGCGTTCTTTAAATTTGATTTCGACTAAGAATGTAACGATAACATGATGAATGACGATATTAATGACTACTCTCCGACATATACTTGATCAGCAACAAAAGCCAAGTTGATTTAGTCATGTTCAGTCTGTCTGTAGGCAGATCAAGTTTGCTTTTAATTATCGATAACGCTTCCCGTTTCCGGTTTTTAAGAAACTATGTGCAAAATAACGAAAATCTGTGAGATCTTATATATAAGACAGTTTGTCATGACTAGAGATGGCAAAATTTTTTAAATAATCGATTAATCTATCAAATGATTAATAGCAAGAAAAAAATAATAATTGCAATTAATCGCAATTTGAGCAATTAATCGAGTAATTACTATTATTATTATCCCAAGCATCAATGACATTGCGCTTTAGTTCCAGATTTTGAGCATTTAGAAAGAAAGTCAATTCATCTTGTGGCATGTCATCATTTTTCTTCCTTCTTTGATGAATTAAAGACTTATGCGTAGCCCAGAGGTCAAAATCTTCTTCAATTGATCCCACTGAGGTCTCGCTTCTGCTTTCAATAATGTCTTCAATGTTTTTCATTTCAGTTCGCAAGTGCTTCATAACTGCAGCAAGCGCTAAGGGTCACTGAAATGAATTTTTTTTTAATCTGGGGTCTAATAGAGTCGACGCTGCCAGAAGAAACATGTGCTCCGTAGATCCAAACCTACGATCAAACTCATTTAAAATCGTACTTTTTAGTTTTACGGCGGCAGGATGAATGATGATTGTTTTCACCAATTGTTGACGGCCACAATGCACAAACGGGATTACTTGGCTGAGAGATGCACACTTTTCACCACTAATTTGGACTGTCATTGCTTCTAATGGACGTACAATGTTTAACATTTCAAGAATTGCATTTTTATCTTGCGGTGATATCATTGGCGGATAGTCATTAAATTCAAAAAGAATAGAACTTATATATGAAACAAGTTCTATGAAGCGTTCGAGCATATAATACGTGGAGTTCCACCTAGCTTTAACATCAAGAATACATTTCAGCATTTTGCCCTCGCTCACTCCAGCGTTTGATTGAACCTCTCGAAGCTGGTCACTTGCTTTTACGCTGCGCTTGAACCATTTCACAATTTCTCGACATTTCGAAATAATTGCGGTAACTTCTGTTATATTCAAAGAATTCTCACACACCAGATTCAAAGTGTGAGCGAAGCAAGGAATGTGCCGCTTTTTGCCGAAGGTGTTATGTATAGTTTTAACCACATTCGCTGCATTGTCTGTCGCAACAGCAATAATATGTTTTTCATCTATCGAAAAATCGTTTAAAGCAGCTATTAAGACATCAGATATATGTCCAGCTGTATGCGCTTCTGTTAAAGGAAAAACTCCGATGGCTATATTCATTTGTTCATTTTTATATACGCCATGAACGGTAATTCCAAGCATGCTCTTCATTGCAGTGTCTGTCCAAGCGTCTGTTGTAATACATAAACATGTTGATTTACGAAATATCTCCAAACATTTTTCTTTTTCAGTCGCATATAAAGAATCTATGAGCGCTTTGATTGTGTTTCTTGATGGAACTTTAAACAAAGGAAAATGGTTTTTCATAAAGTCCAAAAATCCTTTACCTGTTGAAATAATTTAAAAATAAGTACATTTACAAATGAATCACTTAAGAGCAGTCAAAGTGCCACTTTAAAAGTCTACTTCTTCAGTGACATTAAAGCAGTGATGGGCATGCACACATATCGGCATAGTTTTCACACGCATACAAGCACAATGTTTTCAATGCTTATAGCGTACGTGTGATGTTGTGCAATTGGCCGCTGCAGAGGGCCTATGCACATTCGGCAGCGCGCTGCCTTACGTCGCGACGCGCCCATCACTGCATTATTAATAATTCCATTATTACTTACCTTCAACAAAATCAAAAGCCAAATTGTCTTTGACTATCATGCCTACGATGTCATTGGTAAGCTTTTCTTTTTTTGACCCTCCTGTTGCAAAGCTTTGAATTTTATTGAAAGAATTCAATATGAGAGGTTGACGATTGTTACTACTGCAACTAGGTTCGTTGTCGTTGTTGTTGCTGGAAAAACTGCTGCCGCTGCTGCCTTTGTTATTGTTGTTGTTGCTGGCTTTTTTGCTGAACATACTATTCATTATGCTGTTGTCAGTGGATTGAGTGCTGATTTCTTCATCTATTAGATTAATAAAATCTTCTTTGGATTTAGATTTGTTCTGCTGAAATATATTTAAATTTATTTTATGAGGCGTTCAAAATGGTGCTCAAATGTTTGCGACTTACAAGATCATCAGCTTCTTTACGATGTTTCAATTTAATATGCTGAAGCATATTTGTTGTGTTATTGGAAAGTTTTAAATTCTTTCCACACAATAGGCATTTTACCAAACTGGTTTTATCCACTTTGGAAAAATATTTCCACACTTCACTCTTGTTAGGTTCCATTTTGTAATAGAAAACTCGTCCGGTTTATTCACTTTTCACTCTTTGTGAAATAGCGCGCTTCTTCCGCTTCGCTTTTAACATTTACAGAGTGACCGTGTTACATATTGCTTAAGGTTGGTATGCTGTTTAGGTGTGTGGTATGTGTATGGTATGGTGGTATGGCGGTACAAATGGTAGGCAGTATGAGACAGTGGTGTAAATAACTATCAAATAATAGAGTTACCAACAAACAAATAATAATTTCAGTGCCTAATACAATCTTAGTTTGCAAAAAATTTTGCTAAAAAGTATAATTATTAAAAAAAAAAAAAATTGCGATTATTTACTCATTACTCGATTGATAATCAATTAATAAAAAATAAAAAAATCATATAATTTAATCGTTTCTTGGCCAAAATGAATCGATTATTTCCTTTCATTCGATTAATATTGCCATCCTGACTGACTGACTGATTGTTGACATATCAACAGCCTAAACGAAAAGAGCTAGAATGCATGGCAGGTACTTGCTAATTTAATATAAATCAGTTAAGAAATTCCAGAGATATCGCAGATTGAAGTTTAGTCACAGTCATACACAAATAATGGCTGTACGCTTCAGGGTATCTCCTAGTCAAGATTTCTCGGCAGGAGCCTACTTACTTGTTCAAAATTAATTTTTTGCAATGTCAATGTATGATAGTGCGTTTTTTCAATACTAAACAAAGCATATATAACATATTTGCTGGGTTGTCTTTAGTGGGAACATGATGCCACGTCGCACCTATGCTTAACTCCTGTATGTCGGCCACACGGTTAGCAACGAACGTATTTAACTTGGATGCATGCATCTGCAACCAGTGAAGAGCGACTTCCAAATCTGATCATAGCACGACTTGGTCTACTGGAATTTCGATCAGACCCTTGACATTTTCCCAAAGCTTGGCAAGCAGCTACGCAGCGCACAACTCTAGGCGCGGCATTGACTTCGTTTTAAGTGGGGCTACTTTCGATTTCGCCGTTAGTAATCTGACAGATACGCTATTCTGATCAGAAATTCTTAAGTATATACCGCACCCAAAGGCTCGTGATGAAGCATCAGAAAAGCCATGAATTTGGCAAGATACATTTGGTGCAATGCCTACATAACGAGGGACTGAAATTGAATTAAGTTCATCAAAGCCATGTACAACGGCATGCAGATTCTTTTGCAAGTCGGTGGATATTGCATCGTCCCAGCCGAAACAGTCCTTGTAGAAAAATCTTTGTTCGAGTAATAAGCGGACATAAAAGCCCTAACGGGTCATACAGTCGTGATACGAAGGAGAGTACTAAGCGCTTTGTGGGCTGTACGTCCAATGACAAATTCTCCATTGTGTATTTAAAGACGTCTTTTCTAGGATGCCAAAGCAATCCGAGCGTCTTTGTCTCTTCGGGCGCAATAACAATTGAATCATCTTCAAGCTTGGCATTAATTTGCTTGCAATAAGAAGACCATTTGTTAGCGTAAAGCCAAAAGAACTTAAAACAGAAACCAATTCGTTTTTCAAAAACCGTAGTTTTTCCAAGGAATATGCACCAGATAGCAAATCATCTACATAAAAGTCTTTAGCCAACGACTTTGAGGCCGAAGGATGTGTTGTAGCATGCAGATCACTTAAATATTTTAAGCATCTAACTGCTAAAAATGGTGCTGAAGCCGTGGCATAAGCTACGGTGTTTAAACGGTATATTTTTAATGATTCGGTAGGCCTTCCCTCCAGACAATTAACTAAAAGTTACGCTGGGTCTCATCAATTTCGATTTGACGGTACATTTTAGCTATATCTGCGGTAATTGCAAAAGGATGAATTCGGAACCTTAGCAGAGTTGAATACAATAGATGGATAGTGGGACCAACCATCAAAATGTCGTTTAGGGATACTTGCGACGAAATTTTACTGGAGGCATCAAATACGACTCTCAGTTTTGTAGATGTGCTTTGCGGTCACAGCACGCATTGATATGGAATAAAATAATGCGGCTATACAGCTTTAATTGAGCGTTTGGAATATCTTCCCGCTCCCAGAACTTTCTAATGAACGTTTCAATGGATAATTCTTCTTCAGAAGTGCTGATGAGTGAAATCTGCTGCGAACAGTGATCAGAGTTGGATTTGCATCTTCCAGATGCAATCCAGCCAAAGGCAGTGCGTCTGAACGTAAGCGAATCTGCGCTAGCTTTCAACAGTCCATTTTCAATTAGTTCGAAGAATGTATCTGCACTATGCAACATATCAATTCGTTGGGGCTTAAAGAATAAAGGATCAGCCAACTCGATGTCATTGGGAATGGTTGCCTCAATAAGTCTTTCAGGCTGATGCGATGAGATGAACTTTAAGACACTGAATTCTGTTACCATTTCGAATGAATTGATTCTAGACCCAATCGAGGTTTGAACCGCATAATGTACTGAGGACTGACGTTTTCCTATTCCTAGAAGTCTGACTTCTTTCCGATTTATTTTCAAATTAAGTTTTTTAGCAATATAGCTGGCGAAAATCCTCAACTGAACCCTATTCGAGGGTGCCGGCTGGGCAATGGGCATCGTACTGCCTCGAAACAAACGAGGGGTACTGGTGCTATTTGCCTTTCGGAGGGACAGGGCGGCATCTGGCTAAGGCGAGTTGCATTACTTCTCAAGGGCCAGGTACTGCGGGGGTATGGGGCAAACCAAGGCAGCAGGCATCATTGTCTAGCCAAGGAGAGCTCCATACCTCTCAAAGGCCTTGGTACTGCGAGGGTTCGGAACAAACCAAGGTAATAGATCCCGTCCGGTCCTGAAACGAACAAAGGTACTTGTTTTGCTTGCCTGTGGAGAGTCGTTGCCATACCTAGCTAAGGTGAGCTTCGCGCCTCTCAAAGGCCTCGGCACTGCGAGGGTGTGAAGCGAACCATGGTTCGAGGTCCTTTGCAACAAGGATAAAATGCTATGGGTAGACTCCCCAGAAATAAAAATCACATGGAGAAGAAGGACGGTCAAGCACGGGCTGGGATGTCAGCCAAAACGTCGGTGGAACTGAGTGCTACCACTGGCGGGCACGGGGAGAGAAATCCTCTCTGCGTGTCGCCAACAACCCACCCTCCGTACTGGTTGGAGCAGGTCAGGACGGTTGGACGGCTACTGCCGCAACAAAACCCAATTGTGGCGTGAATCCAAAGTCCTAAAAGACTCGGATTGCGACTCACATGGTGGGTCTTTACACTCAGAGGCAGATGACCTCTTGAGCCCTCCCACTCCAATAGGTACCGATACCTCCTGTAAGGACGGACCTAAAAAGAAGAAGGAGGGCTCAAAAGTCAAAGCCCAATACAAGACCGCCATTTAAATCAAGGCTAGGCACACAGAAGTGAAGCGTGACCTCACAGAGGATGAAGTCAGCAATCTGAAGTGGGCTTAAACCACGCTTTTGGAAAGTAGAGCCTACCTCGAGAAAATACCGAGCCTGTCCACGAAGACAGTCGGTTTTGCCAATAAGGTGGAGGAGGCGCTGGCCGTAAAACGCCCGCGCACCCCTGAAGCCGCGAAAGCAAATGTGCCCACCTGTTAGCGGCCCTGCAAGACGCCAGCGACACAGGCAAGGCCGACAGCCAGCGATGTTGCAAAGCGACATCTCGTCGTGGCGCTCATCGACCGGAGCGACCCCAATGGCCAAATGAAGCCCGAGCAGTGGAAGAAGGTGGAGGCGCTGCTGTTCGATGCGCTTCTGAAGCAAATGGGAGTTCCGGGCTCGCTTCCCATCTCAATTTGATGGCGCGTGTTGGCTGGCTGGTGTGAAAATACTAAGCTGCAAGGATGACCACACCTTGAAGAGGGTCACCGGCGTCGTGGCCGAGATGGACGCACCGTGGGAGGGTGCCAAGCTGGAGGTAGTGGACAGAACTCGTATTCCGTCCGTACCGAAGGTACTCTTCCCCCGTGTGGTTCCTCAGGACCAGGCGCTACAGCTGCTCAAATGGCAGAATCCAGAGGTGCCTACTACGGACTGGAGGATTATTCATGCGGCCAAGCCTGACGGCAAAGGCCCAGAGATGGTCCTACAGATCAACAGGGACGCCGAGGACCTGCTATACGCAAGGTTCGGAAGGATGGCGTGGGGCCTCAAAAAGCGTCATCCCGATGACAAAAATAAAAATACGCTGGAAGCAGGTGAGGTGGAGCAGGACCTGGCCAGGGTCACGCAAGCCACCAACAGCCTGGAGATTGTTGACGATGAGGATGCGGATTGTAGAGGTACCATCCAAGAAGGATACCACGAGTCATGAAGCTGAGGATCCTCCAAATAAATCTACATAAGAGCAAACTGGCATCGGCGGAGCTCATGTTAACCCTGGAGTCGGCGCCCGCCGATGTTGCCTTAGTCCAGGAACCTTGGATAGCGTTGGGGAATAAGGTTTTTGGACTAAGATCGCCAAATTACAACGTGTTCTACCCGACAACAGTAAGTAGAACAAGGGCCGTGATCCTAGTAGATCCCAGCCATGCTGCAGAATGTCAAACATATGATTACTCCATGGCTGAGGGAAATATATTTGGGATGCCTGAGTTATGGCTATGTGCCTGTGGCCTGGAGGACAGCACGGGTAGTTTTCCTGCCAAAAGCAGGGAAATGTAGCCACGTGTTGCCAAAGGACTATAGACCCATTAGCCTGACCTAATTCCTACTGAAAACATTGGAAAAGCTTATCGACCTCCATATAAGAGAGAACCAAATCAACACGCATATACGAAAGGAAAATCGGTGGAAACTGCACTGCACTCCCTTGTGGCATCCGTAGAGAAGGCACTACACGACAAAGAACACGCCTTAGGCGCATTCGAAGACATCGCAGGAGCATTCAACAATGTATCCACAGAATTCATAATTCACAGTCTGAGAACTGTGACCCCACGAGAAGCTGTGTACTCCTGGGTACAGAGCCTACTGCGCAGCAGGAGAATACAAGCGGAATGAGGAACCACGACCGCAATCAGGGAAGCAAAAAGAGGCACCCCCCAAGGGGGAGTGCTCTCCCCCCTGTTGTGGAACCTCGTGGTCAAAGATTTGCTACGGAAATTCAAACGGAGAGCTCCAAAGATAACCGCCTATGCGGATGACATAGCCATAATTATCATGGGCAAATGTTTCTCGACGATTAGCTCAATCATGGACGACACACTAAAAGAGATACTAGAATGGGCCACTGAAGCCGGTCTAAGTATCAATGCGTACAAGACGGACCTCATTCTCTTCACAAAAGATATAAGCTACCTCGATGGACGCCACCGGAAATCAACGGTACGACACTGATACCAAAAGAAAGTATCAAATACCTCGGGACAGTAATGGATAGCAAGTTGAGTTGGAAACTCAATGTGGGAGAAAAGGTGAAGAAATCCACCAACACACTCTACGCGTCGCAAAATATGCTGGGTAGCACATGGGGACTCTCACCAAGACTGACACATCTGGTTTTCATCTCAATTGTGCCGTAAAGCAGTATGGGGCTTTACGGCATACTGGTATGGTGGAAAGAAACTGAAAAGTCCACATACCTAGAAATAATGGAAAAAACTCAGCGACATGCACTTATTTGCATCACAAGTGAGCTGAGATCTACGCCAACAAAAGCTCTTCAAACGATACTGAATGTCAACTCCTTGGACATTCAGGCACGCCTAATGGCAAAAAAGACTGCGCAACGTCTCTGCAAGGTAGGCAATTTGACGATCCACAACTATGGGCACAGTATGATTGGTAGAGGGATGCAAGTAGAAACAGACTACATGACCCCAAAAAAACTTTAGCTTCACGCCCACGTTCCTAAGCAAAAACGACTGGCGCTCGGGAGCAGAGCAGGTGGCCATAAACTTATATACTGATGGCTCAAAGATGGAAGACGGAGTCGGTGCAGCAGTGTACTGCGCCGATCCACCACTGATACTATGATACAGACTCCTTGACCACTGCAGCATATTACAAGCGGAAATATTCGCAATAAGAAAAGCAGCAGAAGCGGTCTTAAGAACGAATACAACGCAAATAAAGGTAAACATATTCGTGGACAGAAATGCAGAGAACCAGGCGTCAAGGAAACACTGGAACACCTGCTTAACAGCTGCCCAGCACTGGCAGCGAAACGACTTCAACACTTCCACGCACCATTCCTTCCAACACTCGAAGAAGTGAGCAGCCAAGAGCCTAAGAAGCTTCTTGCCTTCGCAAGGGACACACACACGCCGCAGGACAACATACTATAGTCCTAACCTTCTCCACACACATTCCTCACTAAGGACCCCAAGTGGTCTATGTGTGACACTCCTCAAGGAGGGTCAGCCGGCATAACTTAACCTAACCTTTGCAGAAAGATCTTCTGTAATAAAGTTAATCTGCGAACCTGAATCTAGTTGGGCTCTTTCCAGCTGATACGTACCACACTGATCTTTAATCTAAACAATTGCCGTAGCTAGAATAACTTGATCGGCACCACTACTAGCATGGTTAGCCGGTTGTTGGTTGCTGGGAGTCAGATGTGTATCTATGCAATAATGTATTGTGCTGTTTATGGCATACTCTGCAGGTGCTGGATTTGCCCGACGAGACCGAATGTCCCTGGCGCAAACAGTTGATGCAAAGTGGAAACGCCTTGTCAAACTTAAATCGCTTTTGGCAGGGAATAGCCTTAAATGAAGTACATGAAGTACATATATAGTGGTCACTTGACTTACAAAAGGCACATTTCCAAGTAGACGCGGGCTGTGAGACAGTTAGCGAGGTTTTACCACTTCTTTTATAATGGTCTTGAGGAACGCTCTTGGCACCAGACTGCTCAGCAGACAAATGCTGAAATCGCCTATTTAATGCAACCTCGCAATCGCTCCATGACGGTAGCTTACTGTTATCTAGATCTTCTTCCCATCTGGCTTTAGTTACTGAGTCAACCTTACTTATAGCTAAGTAAATAAGCAGAATACTTAAAATCTCGGTTTGTGATCCTAATGATAATAGCGATTCATAGATTGCCTTTACTGTGTCTATGAGATTGCGCAATGCAGATGGCGACGGTACCTTTGTTTGTGGTAATTCGAATAATTTAGATACGCTACTAAAAACAATTAAACAGCTGTTGTCATACACATTTTTTAATGCAGCTTAAGCCTTTGGTTAATTAGCGTCAGAAACTTGGTAGGCCTTAACGGTGCCCAACGCTTCGCACTCTAAGCATGACAGCAAATGATTAAACTTCTCAATGTTTGACATGGCTAAGTCACTATCAACCAAGTTTTCGAAAAGGCCTATACAATTTTTGAACTCAGAATACACCCCTCCAAATTTTGGCAGCTTCATCTGCGGAAATTGCCTAGAGTGAGATGCTTGTGCTATCATAGTGGAATTAGCTGGGCTTTCACGATGAGTAGCAGATTGCTTACATTTGCTCATATATTCTGCATTAGTTGAGATACACAAGTCTTCTAAGTCAAATCGAGAAACCAGGTCAGGGCTTATCATATCTAGCTCCTGCTGAAGATCGAATGCACTTTGAATGTAACGATTCAAGATTTCCAATCTACATTCAACTTAACACGGCTTAATAAAAATAGTTATACCTTTGATTTGTTTTTTAACACGAGCAATATCTGCCGTGTCCATCTTATAACGTTGCAACAAGGTGTGCATATGTATGTAATGCCAGGTGTTGAACTTCGAATGACTGCTTCAAAAATTTCCAGAAGATCAGAGACCTTTGCGCGAATGTTTGTATGTCTAAACCGAATAACCAAAAAAACGTATATGCGTAGGTGTGTATTGTACTTGTACGAATACCGGGCAACCAATTGCAACAAGTAGAGAGCAGCTTGACAACCAAATTTCGTCTAAGCTACGCTCTCTTCCTAAGTAAGCGCACGCGCGAAGGTGCAGTGAGAGCAAAATTTGGCACAAATAAATGCCCGATCAAATATAGAGCGAAGATGAAGACGAAACGACAAAGAGCGGCACACTAGCTATGTATGTATGTATGTGTGAGCACTTGTACGTTTTCTCTGCACACGCGCGAAGTACAGTGAGAGCGAAATTAGGCACAGATAAATGCCCGATGATTTATAGAGCGAAGATGAAGACGAAATGACAAAAACGGCACACTAGCTATGTGTATGTGTGGCCAATTGCACTTTTTTCTTGACAGCTAAGTTCGCTGCGTTATATATGTACATATGTATGTTACTTTCATAGGCACTGAATATGTTGTTTTATTCACGATTGCTCAGTTATAAATATGTTTTTATTTAAAAGTTACGTGATCCTGGCAGTCCATACTGCGCTTTTAGATCCAGTCCAGTAACTCCAATTTAGGCAACTTCCAGAAACGTCAACTCCGACAACAGCAATGTCCAGCACAATCAGCAACAGAAAATCCAAATCCGTAAAGCAAAGTGAAATCCTAGTCCAAATAGTCCACCCGTGGGCGCCAAAAAATGTTGGAATATAAAGGTCGCAACTTCTTACGTGCACAAATAGCACAGAGCAACTTGTGGTTATTTGGTGATTTCGAGGTAATACGGTAAGACAGACAAGTTAGAAAGTACGTGTGCTCTTTTTGGTTGTTTTCTCAGAAGTGATTCTGAATTTACTCTCCGCTTTGCGAGTGGGTCATCCAAGTGGATTTTTTTTAAAAAACCTAGAGTTCCTCGACGAGGCGTACAAACGACGAAAGTAAGCACTGCCTTTGCTTTGTATTTATTTTTGATTTATAAATAATACTATTTTTTTTCCAGGGTAAGCAATTCGCAAGCATGGGGCAATTCAAGTGCGAATGAGGAGGAATTTGAGTTGCTATCAGAGCTGCAATCGTCGCAGCTAGAATCGCCGAAGCTAGAATCGCCGCGTCTTGAATCGCCGCAGCAAGCAACAAGATCGCGATCACTGTGGCGATCGCGCTCAATGACTCCAGGAGCTCTAGATAGCATTGTGGAGGCAATGAATAGCAATACCACCAAAATGTTGGGTGCCATGAAAGCCGATTCTCCAATTAAACGCGTGCTGACATTCGTTAGAGACACGTACAACGAATTGGAGAAGGCTAAGGCAAAGGAGTTCGAAAGAAAAATAATTGAACTTTCTATGGAATATAGATATGGCAATAAAAAACATATAATGTATTAAAATGTAATTATATTTTTTTATTAAGCACTAGTTTTTGGATGACATATAATTTGTCATGACATCGCGTAAATGTTGTGTTTCATGCGTTGGTCTGAGCTGCGCTTCTGATTGTAAATGGCTCCATCTTCCCTGGTCCATTTCATTTTCTGCTTGATGATTCGTTGCAGAGGTTGAACTTATTTTTGTTTTCCGAATAAAGTTGTGCAGCACAACAGCACTGTTGACAATTGATATTGCCTGATCCGGGTCTGCACAAATCACGGTATGGAAAATCTGAAATTTGTACGCTAAAATTCCAAACGAATTTTCAATAAAACGTCGTGCCTTTGACATGGTTGTATTGAAAATACGTTTATCTTCCGACAAACCACGCCCACTATATGGTCTCAGTAAATGGCGTTTTAGCGGAAACGCCTCATCGCCAACAAAAAATATGGAAACATTGTTCCACTATTTGGCAATGCAGAAGGTTCTGTCACTGGCAGCTCATTGTTCAGCAACATTTTTCCCCAGTCCGAGCGACGCAAGATTCCTCCTTAAAATTGAAGTAAAATTAATAATATTTTCATTCAGGTTAAATTGATTTTAATAAAAGCATACCATCTGATTCAGAACCATATGCACCAACGTTGATGACAGTGCTTTGCAAGCAGCCAGCAAAACCATGGAAAACGTTTTTTTGTAGTTGAAATATAAACTTCCACTGTTTGCAGGTGCTTGGACAGCACAATGCTTCCCATATAATGCGCCTATACAATTGGGCAGTCCAGTGCAGCTATAGAAGTCTTCCGCTATTTTCTTCAGATTGCAGTTAGTTGGCTTCGTGATAAATTTTTCGTTTAATCGATTCCAAATTACTTTAGTCGTTTCCTTTGTTATGTTGTGAACAGTACACTTGGCCACGCGGAAGGAATAACCAATGGCACTGTAGGACGAGCCGGTTGCTAGAAATCTAGTAATCAAAATTTGATTTCTATATATATATGCACAGTTTTCAAATAAAATCTTATTTTTACCTCAATGTAATCATAAGCCTATCGCGCTCTGAAATTGGCTTTCTAATTGAAGACTTGGCCAAATCTGATCCCACAAGTGACAGTAGCTCATCGAATTGCTCTGGTGAAATTGTAGAACGTTTCGCTGCCACGCAACAGCTCTTTACAAAGAGTTGGCCCAAGCCCAAGCCTATCCCGCTGCAACAAATGCTCTCGCGCCGAACACCGTCGAGCACTTCTCTGCGGCTTCTCCTCTTCTACTAAAGCAGCAGCAGTAAGAACTGCCTGCGTCATCATATAATTATAAGCTAATAAAATTGCTTGTTTTTTTTTTCCATTTTTCAAAGAAATCCGATTCTGATTCCGATTTTGATGCACATATAAATTTTTCCCACAAACATAAAACAAACATCAGCTGTTCAAAGCTCATAGACAGCTGTAACAAGAAAATTCGAACATATTTTCACGCTGACATTGTAAACTATCGGCGTACATTTCAGATTTTTAAAAGCTTCAATCCAAGCCAAGCTGACATTGTAAACGTGCCTTTAATTGAAATGACTTAACAGCCATTTTGTTTTTATACCCTGAGCCCATAAAATGGGTAAAAAGGGTAAAATGGTTTTGTGCAAAAGTATGTAACAGCATCAACAGCCGAGTCGCTATAGCCATGCCCGTCTGTCCGTATGTATGAACGCGTCGATCTCAGAGATGATAGCTAGAGACTTCAGATTTTAAACATAAGCTCATCTAAGTCCTAGGCAGTACAAGCTTGTTTCCGATTTTCGATAAATCTTTCCATTTCCGATATACACATGGGATCGATAACATTCAAATCTTGAATATCGAAAATGTAAGCGTTTTGGAAACTTAATACAAAATAATAGAAATCTGTGAAAATTTCATCGAAATCGGCTGAGAAACACCAGAGGTATCGAAGATTTGAGTTTACTCACAGATGCATACAGACAATAACTGTGCGCGTTAACTATGGGGTTCGGGGTATCTCCTGGTCGGGAAATCTCGACAAGAGCCTTTGTAACGTCGTCAAAGGTTGGCCCCACAGTGAAACTACAACAGTGGGCTCGGTACCGCCGGGCTAGGAGCAACACCTCTAACCACAGACTCTGGTCGACTGAAATGGCGATTGGGATCCTCTGGTTCCGTAGCTCTTTCGGGTACGGGGGGGGTTCGTTGCCATGATCGACCAACCTACACAATCATTAAAAAAAATATCCCTACTGAAACGAATATCCACAGGAAACTTAACGCAAGCCCGTATCAAATAAAGTAATAATCACTATCAAAACAACATAACTGAGAAAAGAGCTGCTTTATCCTTATTCATTTATTCGCCAACATTTATGTAACATGCCCCACGTTTTGGGCGTCAAAAAAATATGCGAGGTCTAAGCTGTTAATTGACCATCGCCATCTTACCCTCCCAACCTAGATCTTCGGTGTGAATGATTCTGAAGATCCCCATTTTTTTCTACTCTTAGCTCGTTTAGATGATTATGCCCTCCAGGAAACTACAAGAACTTAGCAATTCATTTTATGATGATTTGAAATATTGAATTTATTGTACATTAACTTAAATTTAAATAAAACATTTTATGTTAATTCATTTATATTTCATGGTTTTCTTCCTTTGTTTTAGCCTGAGCTTTTACTTATAATTTTTTTATTAAACTTCCAAACAATGGTGTTTTTAGTATATATTTATTTATTTGTCGGTGGCGGCTTGTACGATATAAAAAAAATAGATTAAAAATTAACGCAACTCGATTACAACATTAAGCGAGGCGAACTTAAAACAACGAGTGTCCTTCAAATTAGTTATTGAGTATAAGCTCCTCCAGAGAGCGATGAGAGCAAGAGCATACAAAAAATTAAATTAACTTAAGAACAAAAAATCTAAGTTACTATATTGTCAAAAGAAAACTAACAAAAATATGCTGCGGAAAAATAATAATGATTAATGCATAATAACAATATAATGGATTATAAATTCCAAAAAAAATTTAAGCAGAAATTAATTGCAATCAACTAAAAAAATACAAATAACAAGTAAGAAAGCTCTAGTCGAGATTTCCCGACCTAGAGAATACCGAACCCTGTACATAACAAAGTTATATCGTTATATGTATATTATTTCAACCCCCATTTTTACATTTTCCAAATTCGAGAAATTTTTTAATCGATTGCATGTGTTTATCGGAAACGGAAATAGTTATCGAAAATCGGATATAAACTTGTACTGCCTAGGACTTAGATGAGCTTATGTGCAAAATCGGAAATAAACTTGTACTGCCTAGGACTTAGATGAGCTTATGTGCAAAATCTGAAGTGTCTAGCTCTTATAGTCTCTGAGATCGACGGAGACTACAAGAGCTAGAGACTTCAGAATTTGAATATAAGTTCTTCTATACCATGAGCGGAACAAGTTTGTTTCAAATTATCGATAATTTTTCTAGTTTCCGATATACACATGTAATCGATTACAAAAAAATCGCGAATTTGGAAAATGTAATAATGGGGGTTGAAATAATGGATAACGATAGAGCTTTTCTAAAAAATTTCATCGAAATCGGCTGAGAAACACCAGAGATATCGAAGATTGAAGTTTAGGTCACAGATGCATACAGACAATGACTGTACGCGTTATGTACAGGGTTCGGGGTATCTCTTAGTCGGGAAATCTCGACTAGAGCCTTCTTACTTGTTAAATGATGTCATTGTTGGAAGAATTGATTGTCCTGATATACTATCTTCAGTTACGTTTTTCACCCCATCGAGATCTCTGAGGGTTATCAATACATTTATGTTAGTGCTCACAGTACTTATTATGGTCTCAATGAGCCTATTTCTATAACTTTAAAAATTTATAATTCGCTGCCTGCGAGTTGCGCTTTGATTTGATTCTAAATTTTCGGTCCATTAGGCATTTATTAAAGCAGTATTTTTATACTTTGATACTGAAAGTATCATAGTCGGGGGTGTGCCAGAAATATCCGGAGACTTTGGCTCGAGCTGATTTTCAAATCTCTAAAAAAAAAAACCGTCGGTGTGCCAGAAGTTAGGGAGATTTCATTTTTCGGTAAAAATGTTTTGGAGCAAATACTTAAAACGAAAATGGCCAAAAAAGAGTTGCTACCTTTCAAAAATGAAAATTGGCTAAAATGTATTTGCTATTTTTGTCTTTGTTCTCTAGGTTGGCCTCATGGCATTAGTGTTATTTTAATTAATGGTAAAATAAAAATATGTTAGGTTTTATCTCTTGTAGTTCTTATACAAAACAAAAATTTAGTATTTTGCCCGCCAAGTAACTCATGTTGCTTGACAGCCCTGCCGTGATAGCTTGCCTAAACAGCTGTTCCACGTACTTCGTAAATGGCGAATCTGGTTGTGTTTACATTTTAAAAGTGCAAAAGGTGAAAGGTTTTTTCCCCTATGGACAAATAATAAAATAAATGTAGAACAAATAATTAAATGCAATTTTAATTTAACCTACATTTTGGCTGCTCAATGACTTTCCATAAATTAAATTCTTCTTCTTACTGTAGACATTTACACACCTAACAAACACCGCCACCTTAACACCGTTGCCACCTCATAAAAAAAGGTTTGCTGCAATAACTTACTTAAATTTACAACAAACTGTACACTGCTCAACCATGCAATTTTGTTACCTTAAAGTACGATTTTTTTAAGTTTATTTGTCACAAAAAAGTGTCTTTAAAATTGATCTATTAAAGACTCCGAATAATAGTTATTGTTAACCAAAAAAGGTGGCAGCTCCTTTGTTAGGGACGGTTTTGCACGCCTACACAGAAAAGCAAATAGTCTTAGAGATTTGTTACAGATTTATTAATATCGAAAATCATGAATTAAAAAATGTATTTAATTCAAATGTATTTGCTAAGCTTAAAATTACCTTTTGAAAAAGTAACAGTTGTTATGCATTAGACATTTAATATTGCTTAAATTAACCAAATCTCGGGCCAAATTTGTTGAAGTTTCAAAATCATCTCGAACTGGGCTCTGGCACACCTAAAACCAGCTCGAGGTTGGTTTTAGGTTGAAATCGGGTTGGTTTTGATGGCTGGCACACCCCTGAGTGTTTTTTCGACACCCGTAAAGCTAGAGACTTGAAACTTTGCAATTATGTTTGTCTATATACCAGTCAGATAAAGTGTCAAGATTGGGGTGCCACGCCTACTAGGAGGCTGGGAAATCGATAAATTCGATAACTGAAAACCGATAAAACCAAATATTTCTCACATTCTTACAGCTAGAGTTACCAAATTTTCCGCTCAGATACCTAGTCATGTCCCTGAAAAAACTGCTTCAAAATTTTGGATGCCACGCCCCCTGATTCCGCCCCCATCTCCCCTTCTCCTTGAAATTGGAACGCCTATAGTTTTCACATGTTTTGGGTTAGAGCCACCAAGTTTTGTGTCACGATAGGTAGTAAAGTTTTTCAAAAAAATGCATACCAAATGTTGATGCCACTCCCACACCTGCCGCCCCCAACCCCCCGCCGTTGCTAAAACGGTTATGCGTGTATCATCCACATTTGTATACCCCTAACCCATAAAATGGGTAAAAGGGGTATAATGGTTTTGTGCAAAAGTATGTAACATTCAGAAGGAAGCATCTCCGACCTTATAAAGTATATTTATTCTTGAGCAGCATCAACAGCCGAGTCGATATAGCCATGTCCGTCTGTCCGTCTGTCCGTCCGTCTGTCTGTCTGTATGAACGCGTCGATCTCAGAGACTATACGAGCTAGAGACTTCAGATTTTGAATATAAATTCTCCTATACCATGAGCGAAACAAGTTTGTTATAAATTATCGATAACTATTCTAGTTTCCTAGGCAGTACAAGTTTGTTTCCGATTTTCGATAACTATTTCCTTTTCCGATATACACATGGAATCGATTACAAAAATTTCTCGAATTTGGAAAATGTTAAAATGGAGGTTGAAATAATGGGTAACGATATAACTTTTCTGAAAATTTCATTGAAATCGGTTAAGAAACCCCAGAGATATCGAAGATTGAAGTTTAGTCACAGATGCATACAGACAATGACTGTACGCGTTATGTACAGGGTTCGGGGTATCTCCTAGTCGGGAAATCTCGACTAGAGCCTTCTTACTTGTTTTTTTTTGTGATTTTGTTTATTGTTACTTCACAGCATTAATATATTTCACGTATATTGTTAGTTTGTGTTTCTTTTTCTATGCCATTTACTTGTTTTATTAACATATTTTATCGCTTA
The DNA here is from genome assembly GCA_018152825.1 of Scaptomyza hsui. Taxonomy (NCBI): domain Eukaryota; kingdom Metazoa; phylum Arthropoda; class Insecta; order Diptera; family Drosophilidae; genus Scaptomyza; species Scaptomyza hsui. The sequence goes on from JAECXO010000089.1 coordinate 1,402,550, forward strand.
ATTATTTCTAATTTTCTCAAGTTTCACTTGCAGCAGTAAGTATTATTTTTCATAGATTTTGGGCGTTTTAAACGACTTTGTTGCACACCCATGGTGTTATTTTTTTTGTTTAGAGTAATAGATTTTTTATTTTAAAATCGCTTCTCCTTTAATATGCACATGTTGCAATTTTGGGGAAGAAGAAGAAGCGTTTAATTGGCACACAGAATCTGCAGCGGGGAGTTTGTCTTGGCGCTGTGTATAGTGCTTCCAGATGGGGATTCGATGATCGGCGAGCGGCGCAGCTCAAGCGGATCTCGAATAGACTTTGGCCTCCGGAAACTCAATCTCAAAGGGAAAAACTCCACAGAGGCAACAAAAATGACTGCCGTCTCCCGCCGAGTACAATTCACTTAACCAGCCAGTGGGTAGGGCGTGCGGGCTTGGATGACGACAAGTTCAGGCACTTGGGTACAATTCCTAACTGTCAAAAAATTTAAAAATTAGCAATTGCATCACTGATGTCAACTTTTGGGGACGAAGAAAAGCTGTTTTTGGCTTTATTTCAGACCAAAGAAAGCGGAAAAAATTGGAGAAAAAAGCGGAAAAAAAGCTGACGGCTTTTTAATCATTTACTCATTATCTTAGTCTCACAGAGTTAGTTGCGTGGGCGTCGGCGCTTTAGTGCAGCGGCTATTAATTATAAATACTAATTGCATGCACGACAGAAAGCTGGCAGCTATAAGAAATTTTTGACGCGTCCATTTGAATGCAAACTAACGACCGTTACACCACCCGATAATATCCCACCGTCAGACGGAATATTAGCGTGAATTTGACACGTATGTCTTTTGCATGAAACGTTCCTAATTCTTTACCTTGCAAGTTCTCTAATATGTAGAAACAATTTCCTACTTTTCTTTTTATACCGCATTTTAGAAATTGTGGATCAAGTTTCGCGTTTATATTTTGTGTAAATTTGCTAAGTGCAAAATTACGGCGAAAAACTTCTTTGCCTTCTCTGAAGGGATTCGGTTTGGAGCGCAGATTATATGTCTTCATATTGCGTTCGTACGCGCGCTGTATATTTGCCTGGATATCCTTACGCATTAAAACCAAGGTACCTTCTCGAGAGAACGGGACAGCCGACTCCTCAAGCAGCGATAATTCTTTGAGTAGCTTGTAATCGTCACCATGGGTAATCATATCTATGCCGAATAGGGCGCGATATGGAGAACATCCGATTTATTGGTAGAGCGCAGATCTCAATGAACATGATATGCGTGTTAAATGAGCATCCCAATCAGTTTGATCGTTTTTTAAATATGATCGCACTGCAGCTAGCAACGATCTATTTACACGTTCAGCCGCGTTACTTTGCGGAAAGTATAATGCAGTATATGTGTGTTTGATGCCTAATTCTGTGAGAAAGGCATTAAATTCATTTGCCTTAAATTGTGTACCATTATCACTAACGATAGTTTCCGGTATGCCATAGCAATGAAAGATATTCGTTGAGAGATACTGCTGTATGATGCTAGCAGTAAATTTCTTTAGGGGGTACAGCCAATGAAATTTGCTTAAATGTTCAAGTACAATTAGTAAACCTACATGTCCATTTGTGGGACTATGAGCTCCCATTAGGGGCTTTAGTCTGCTTACAAATTTCACATTTTCGAACATACTTTCTAACATCCTTTGCAAGGCCGGGCCAAAACAGGTGACGTCTCAATTTCTCTATCGTTTTATGCATACCTGCATGAGAGGAAGTAAGACTATCGTGTGCTTGCCTAAGAACATCTTTACGAAGCTGGTCGGGGACCCATAACTTCCACGAGAGTTTATCCGATACCGGATCGCCAACAGAATGATCTGTCCGAATGTACAAGAACTGGTCGACTATATTTAAATCGGAACATTTCTGTAGGTTTTGACGACACCTATCTTTGAGAGTCATATACTCTTTTTCTTGAAAGGCATCAGATTTGAGGTATATAATGGGGTTCATATCTAGCTGTGAAACTTCATTCTCCGCTAGCCAAGAAAGTGCGTCGGGGACTACATGGTCTTTACCTTTCCGGTGCGAAATGGTCAGAGAGACGATCAGACACATTTTGCTGGCGCATAAGCCACAGCAAACTGGAATGATCCTCGAAAAACTTTGAAATCCTGAAGCTCTAAGTAGCATCTAAATTTCTCAATGGCTAAAATTACAGCCAAGCACTCACGTTCAGTGACGCTTTAAGTTCGTTGAGCACAGCTCAATTTCTTAGGAATAAAAGCCACTGGCTTTTCTCCATCTTTATCGGACAACTGAACAAGAACGGGTCCTATTCCGTAATCGCTAGCGTCACAATGTAAAAATAATTTTTTTGTGAAGTCAGGATTCGTCAGGATTGGGGCAGAGGTTAAAAGGCGTTTGCGCGTGTCCATAGTTTCTTGCGCATCTGGAGTCCAAATAAACTTTTTTTCGTCGACAATACTTCAGTAATTGGAAACTTATGTTGCGCAAAACCTGGGATAAAAAGTCTGTACCATCCACACACACCTAGAAAACCGAAAACTTGCTTAAGATTCTTCGGCGGTGGCCAATTAACGATACAGGATATTTTCGAGGGGTCTGTGAAAATACCTCCACTACCGATAACATATCCTAGATAGTTGATGCTTGTGACACAGAACTGACTTTTAAGAACGTTTAGTGTCAAGTTGGCTTTGCGAAATTGCTCAGCCAGACGAACTAAAACGGCTAAATGAGAAGGGAAATCTTTTGACACTTTACACAAATCATCCAGGTATACAAATAGGGTGCGTGTCATAACGACCAGTGTCATAGCGCCCACTGTCAAAGTGTCGTAGCGCCCGTAAAAAAAACTTGCAAAATGCATCAAGAATCAGTGAGATTACCGATATGAATTTACCGTTCATTTTCTTATCTCTCTAAGCATTTTTCAAGTTTTCGCGCGATTTTTTTGTATACAAATTTTGCCTGCGGCGCTAAGATTGACACAATTTAAATATATAATTTTAATTAAATTTACACTTTTAGTAAAATAAACTCTTTATAACGTTAAGAAATAATGAAAATTTCTATACAAAAAATCGCGCGATTAACACAATCTTACAATCTTAAAAGGTCCGTCCAAAATATCCAAACAAAATATCTGGGTCTTATTTTCCAATTAATATGAAATAAGACCCCAAAACTAAAAAAAATATTGTTTTGTGGTCTTATTTCACCTCTATTTTTGGGGTCTTATTTCATAATTAAATATTTTTAGGAAATTAGGCCCCAAAAAAGGAAATAACACCCGAAATTTTATTAAAATCGTGTTTGTTGTGTCCTATATACATTTTTCGTAGCCTTATTTGATTTTTTTGGGGCCTTTTTCCATTGGGGTGTTGTTTCGCAGCGCCTATATTATATTATTATTTAATTTTATTAGCTTCGGGCGATATAGTGTCATAAGGCCCCAAAAAAGAGACATAAAGCCCTGCGCCCACGGGCGTTATGACACTGGGCGTTATGACATGTACTCATACAAATACACAGTACCGCTGGTATAACCTCGTTCATGAGGCTACACATCGTTGAAAGGGCATTACAAAGTCCAAATGGCATGACCTTGAAATGGTATAATGGACGACCGGGCACAATAAACGATGTGAGAGGCAGCGATTCGGGACTTAGCTCGATTTGCCAATAAGCATCTTTAAGGTCAAGCTTAGTAATAAGATCATTTAATTTTCTAGCATCTATACAGATTCTAACTTTGTTAAGCTTGACGATTAATCGTAATGGCGAACTCCAAGCACTAACAGAGGGCTCAATAACGTCAAGTTGGATCATTCTATCTAGCTCGTTATATAGCAGTTGCTCTACTGCTGGACTCTCTGGGTAGAATCTTTGCTTTAGAGGCTTTGAGTCTCCTACATCAATATGATGTTGTATCAGCGTAGTTCGGCCTATACTATCGGCAGCACTAGGAAATAAAAGATTGGCATGCTCAAGTTGCTGTCTTTGCTGAGAACTCAAATAAACGAAATTTGATGAATCAGCGGCAACGACTTCGGTCTGGGACTCCAGTGAACTTATTATAATCGGAGCAAGTGCGAAAGTTCTCCAAAAGTCATGACCGAGAATTAGTCCTAGTTTGATTGATGGGATTACATACAACTTCATGGGCAGCTTCTGAGATTTATATGTCATTTCTACCTTCAACAATTTCTTGGGTTGCACCATCCGCTGTTCTTACGTATGATCAGGGACTTAAATTCAGGGAAACGACCAAGCAACAGGCAAGGAGCCAATGCAGCTTATGTTTGCTTCTATATCTAACAGACCAAGTTCTGTAGAATCCAGAAACGAAAATTCAGCATAGCTACGCATATCCTGATTACTAAAAATAGTGGAGACAAATAATGTTTTTGTTCTCTTGACTTCATCATAATATTGTCGCAATCTTATTGTACGATTGTCGACCCTAGGCTCTAAATTATTAAATATCATATTTTTAACTTCATTATAATTCTGCAGTCGTGCAGCAAAAGGCTGCTGATGCAAGGGAAGAACTTGAGTTGCAGGCTCAATGTTGCTAGCACTTGATAATCTGTTAGATAAATTCGGAGTTACAGCATCAATTAGTTTTTTGGGGGCATCTGGTTTTGCGCGGGTGCACTCAACTACCGGTTTTCCGACCGTTTACGGATACAATTCTGGCATTGGGGCTTATATATGTTTGGGGCACCACATCCATAGCAGAATATGCGCCTCTCGGCAAAACAATTTTCCCAAACATGGCCTATCTCTTCGCAGTTCCAACATTTAATATTTGTACTACGCAGAGCAGCAACTTCCGACTCAGCCACTGACTCTTCCTCATTATGTGAAACAGATTCCGTCAAGGCATAAACTTGTCTTCGGGGAGGAACAGCTTTTGGCTTGGCTACGTTCTCAACTCGATAGTTAAGTTCGTTTGACAAATGTTCACTCATTTGTACCAACCGGCGTAAATGACCAACTGAATGAACCGGCTGATAAAGCAGTTTCTGACGAGTCTCTGGTAGCAAGTTATTTTTTAATATCTCGATTAATTCTTCCTCTTCAATGTTCACGGAAGATTTATCAATCAAACCAGCATCGTGAAACGAAGCAAAAGGTTCACCTTGTTTCTGTTTTCTGGCTCTAATTAGATCTTTGCTCATAAAATCGGATCGATTATCACGATATTGCTGTCTAAGGGAAACACACAGATCTGACCACATAATTCTATCCACTTGTTTGTGGTAGCGCCAGTACCAATCACGAGCTTTACTTGTGAAAAGTACATATATATATATTCACATAAAACTGTGAGGTCGCTGTCCAGAGTTTCATCGGTAAGAGATTTTACACGATAAATAAACTCTTCTACTCCTAAACCATCAACAGATCCATCAAAGTGTAGATTCCATTTCTTGATAATCTCAGCAGCATTATGATTTGGCTGTGACGATCTATTTGCAGATAACATTGAACCAGTGTGGCTTGTATATCACTAGGAACGGAACGATTATTACTATTTATTGATGACACCTTTCTAGTGATCGTTTGTTCAATCATGTTCTGGATCAGATCATAATCTATTGGGGTGTTGTCTCGAGTGTAATTGCGTCCTCGGGCTGGCCTACCTCTCCTTCTAGTAGCATTGGCATTAGGGGGAGCAACGACTCCAGGGTTGTTGCTTTGGCTAACGTCAAGCACAGACGAATGGGAACCACTTACATGCGGCAATGGAAGCTCTAAGTCTTGCTGGACAATAGGGTTTGTTTGTTGGACGATATTTAGTGCTCGAGAAAGGTCTCGAGTCATAGCTCTTTGCGCAACTGGTACAGTGCAAGGAGCTGGTTGCTTTGTTTGTGGCGAACATGGGAAGCAATCGGAGCCTGACAAATTAAACAGAATGGATTTTTTCCAGCCACCCTTTTAAGCAAGGCATATGAAGACATGCGTACAAGGGCTAAACAAGCATGGCTGAGTATTTTCCATGTCTTGGCTACATATGGCACACGGATTCATATTTTGAACCAGTTCCGGTTCATTTCGTTTGGGGGTGTGACAGGAATTTCCATATCGAACTTATTTCCTGGGTTTGGGCATAATCTTTACTTAAAAGGTAGAAGGATTTAAGGCGATATTAATTTAAAAGGACGAAACATTTGGGTCTATTCTAGCTAATTAATAGAAAATTAAGTCAGCTAATTTGCTACTATAGTTTAAAAAGACGGCAAGGATACGCTAGGCAGCATGATCTCAAGTTCTCGTCAGATCTCACTAACAATTTGCAAACCAGTTAACCTTATTCATTTATTCGCCAACATTTATGTAACATGCCCCACGTTTTGGGCGTCAAAAAAAATATGCGAGGTCTAAGCTGTTAATTGACCATCGCCATCTTACCCTCCCAACCTAGATCTTCAGTGTGAATGATTCTGAAGATCCCCATTTTTTCTACTCTTAGCTCGTTTAGATGATTATGCCCTCCAGGAAACTACAAAAACTTAGCAATTCATTTTATGATGATTTGAAATACTGAATTTATTGTACATTAACTTAAATTTAAATAAAACATTTTTCTATATTTATTTATCTTTCATTGTCTTCTTCATTTCCTTTAGCCGTAGCTTTAACTTATAATTACTTTTTATTTAACTTCAAAACAAGGGTATTTTTAGTATTTATTTATTTATTTGTCGGTGGCGTCTCGTGCGATATTTAACAAAATAAATTCAAAATTATATCATTAAACGAGGCGAACTTAAAACAACGAGTGTCCTTCAAATTTGTTATTGAGTATAAGCTCTTCATGAGAGCGATGAGAGCAAGAGCATACAAAAATTTTTTAAATTAAAAACTCAAAATTAACTCAATAAAAAAATCTAAGTTACTATAATGGCAAAAGAAAGCTTACCAAAAAATACTGTGAAAAAATAATAATGATTAGTGCATAATAGCAATAAAATAAGAAAATTAAAATGAGCAAGCAGAAATTGATTATAAATTGCAAATTAAATTTAAGCAACAATTAATTGCAATTAATTAAAAATAAATAAAAAAAAGGCTAACACAAATATGTATATATTTATAATGATATATATCTTTGTAATTTAGTTTACTTTACTTTACTTAACTTTACTTTACTTTACTTTTTTACTTCATTTCATTTCACTCACTGTGCGTTGGTTAAAGCCACTCAGTTTAAACTGTGCGGAACAGCTGATATGGCTGCTGTTTTACTTTGCTTGAATTTGCACAGCAAATACAATTATGGATAAATTACACTATGCGAGAAATCGCATTCGTGGCTCTCTTTTCATGCACGCACGAGAAACTTTATCTTAACTCGCATGCATTATTTCGTTTACATGGCTCGGGTAAATTTTCTTGCGAGCTAGAACATTATAACAATGGATGAGTTGAAAGAAGATGAGGAAGTAGTTGAAAAAAAGGCAAAACGCACCAACACGTACGAACGAGAGATCGAATAGTTTTGAACATGTTCAAAATTGATTCGTGCTCGTACGTGGAAGCAACGAGCTCGCACGTGAACAACTTATACGATTCGAAATCGAATGCGTTTCTTGGTCGAGAAAACCACGAATGCGATTTCTCGCATCGTGTAATTTGGCCATTAATGCTTTTCTTTAAAAGAAAACTTACATGTTCAATTCCTCGTGTTCATGCCTAAAAGTAGGCAGCAAACAAGGGGCTGCCGTCTCCCATCCCATCATTTACAGAGTGCCAATTTCCACCACTCCCTAGCAACATTTAGCATTTAGGGTTCGTTGTAATAGTTTTAAGCAACATGTTATTAATCTGAAAATACAAGTGAAATAGATATAATTTTGTCTACCGCGTCTGATTTTATTCCGTCGCCATATTTGCACATTTACTATATATGTATATATATTCCGTATATAGCCTTGTACATAAGGCGCCATATTGGTGAAAATTTATATTCTGAAGTTAAATAATCTTTCCCAAGTCCCAAATAAAACACCAAGTTTATTGTTGTTTGTTTTGTAGGAGCTAAGTCATTTATAGGTTGAATGCGCTCTCACATACAATCCCTTTATACATATATATGTAAGTACTTATGTATGCCGGCAATTTTTTTCCATTACCACAATTTATTACCACACATCCATAAGAATACACAATATTTAAATACATTTTGTTAATCCTCAACTTTCTACGGTGGCTAATAATATTGTTAACAACACAAATAACAAGCTACATACATATTTACATATCTACAAACATATACCGGCGAAGCTCAAGTGTACATACATACACACATACATGGCTGCCGACATATGCAAGTCATATGTTAAACACTTACAGCATATACATATATAAACACTTACAACATATATCAGAAGAATTAAATACAATTCACAATATACATAATAAATTCAATATTAATGCGCACATATATACTAACATATTAATATATAAATCGCTACACGAATTTAAACAAACACTTACATATGCACATAACAAAAAAAATCTATAACCAAATAAATACCGGCCGCCGCAACACAAAGAGATAAATAAAGTTATACCATTAAGTAGGTACACGTAGAGGAGTCAAATCGCGTTTTCCCAACTTCCGAAAAAATGCGTTGTGGAGGAGCCACCATCATTCGGCTGCTGAAAGCAGCGAGCCGAACGCAAATTTTGCAGACCATTTGCGTAGCTAAAAAAGTGCAAGTCATTCATGCGCCGGCGCTTGTCTCGGTGCAGACGGAGTGCCAGCAATTTGCTGTGTATACGTCTGTATGTCAGCGACAAGATCGTCGTTAGGTGTATATATGTGTGTATGTATGTTTCTGTATGCTGTTTGCTCTGAGCTGCTGTATATTGTGGAAGGGGCAGCAGCAGAGTGCGAACAACAACAACACATGTGCATTTTTTCTGTGTGTGTGTGTGGATGTGTATGTTCATGTGCAGCACATTTGAATGTATGCGTAGCAATTGCCTTGGCAATTCTTGACCTGTCTCAATTTTTATGATTTTTTAGCAATTTTATTAAAAGTAAGGATAGCTATAAAAATATTGTCATTAAGATATAATTTTTTATTTATTTTTAAAATTCATCTTAATCATAAAGATGCATTGTCCATAGTTTATAATATGATTAATAATAATTTATATAATTAAATATATATACACTGCCGATCAACAAAATAGATGCACGTCGATTTTTCAAGAAAATTGAGTTTATTATATAGATTAACAACACATATGTTGGAAATCAAATTTTTTAACTATGTATTGTTCAATTCTTAATTAAACGGTACAAAAATGAGCGCTCTAAGTTAAATGGTTAATTTTTAAATTTTTGTTTTGTGAGTTAACCTTTAAAAACGGTCACTTTTTATCGATCAACGAAATAGACTCAAGGTCCTAAAATTAATATAAATCACAAATGAATTGAAAAATGTATTATTAAATAGGTTATTATAATGCTTTAATGTTATTTAGTAATGCGTATAGCCACCTCTGTTTGAAATCACTTCATAAATTCGGTCAGGGATAGAATCGTAGAGAGCCTTTAGATAATCCAAGGACACTTCGCTCCAGGCGGTCTTTATGGCAGACTTCAACGATTCAACATCCTCAAATTGTCTACTAGATTGATAAACTTTACGCGAAAGCCATCCCCACAAGTTATCTATAATGTTGAGGTCAGGAGAATACGGAGGCCACTCTATTAAGTTTACATTTTGGTCACTTATCCACGTCTTTACCACTCGAGCCGTGTGGATTGGGGCATCATCTTGTTGAAACGTCCAAGATAATGGCTTGAAAAGGTTGGAAAAATGGGGAAATGCATTTTGTAGTAGCTTTTTGTATCGTACTGCGTTCATCTTAGATGAAACGAATTGAATATCAAATGTACCATAATAGGATATGGCACCCCACACCATTATACCCCCCTCACGACTATGGTGACGGGTCAAATAGTGTTCTTCCTTTCTTATATCGTGAAAGTAGTAATTGAATCCATCTGGTCCATCCAAATTAAAGCGTTTTTCATCAGAAAAAACAACTTGATGCCACTCCCTATTCCAAGCCATGTGGCTTCTAGAAAAAAGACAGCGAGCTTGCTTTCGAACGTCGGTCAGCGGTGGTTTTTTTTTTAGGTTTAATCTCTTTAGATGTTTTGCCTTGCGAATTACTCGTCTTACGGTAGCGACACTTGCATTAACACCCAAATTTTGACGAATTTTAGATGCAGAACATGTTGAGTTTGAAGCTTCTCGAAGAATCCTTCGCTCCTGGCAAGGCGTGAGTGCTTTCCAGGAGGGTTTCTTCATATTTTTCCATAAGTCGATGGATTTCTTAGAAAATGGCAAACAACAGACTGACTTCTAGAAATTTTTCTTGCGATTTCTCTAGTTGAAAGATTGCTGTCTCGGTATGCCAATATTTTGCCTCTTTCTTCCAAAGTTAGTGCTGTTCCACGTCCCATTTTATGTTAAATTGCTCAAAAATTTATGCTAAAGATAATTTACAACTTTTCACTTGCACAACTAGCCTATAACTAATATTAAAGCTGATGAGTCTATTCTGAAGGTCGTTAAAAATGCACATTATTTTGGCATAGGCAAAGCAAAATAGGAATATGTAATAACTGTACATTTCCAGCGCTCAGCTCTTATCTCTTAAATTTGTCTGTTGCTTTGCTCTAAAAAAAACAACAACAACTACAGCAATAGCTTACAGCAAAAAGGAGAAAATCAAAATAGAATAGAAAAAACATGCTGAGTCTATTTCGTTGATCGGCAGTGTATGTATATAATTATATATTATATATTTATGTGTTCTCGTGACCCTAAAACATCATAACTAAATCTATATTAAATGCCGACAGCCAATATTTAAAATTAAAATTTGGCGCGCATTTGTATCTGCCTACAAAACACAGGCAATTTCTGTTTTTCACTTTCTGGTCATACATACTCTTTCGAGATATTAGCTATATGACACCAGCAAACAACTTTGCCACACAACTACCATGCAGTTGCTCATTTACATATAAAATATGTACACATAATCCGGAAGAGTATAAATGGTTCATGTGTCGGCAGCTGGAAGAAAATCTCAGGCTCGCGTCAACCGCGTGCCAACAAAAAACCTTTCTCTACTCAATAAACGCACACAAGTTCCTGCGATCTCAAAAGAAATACGGTTCTGAATACTCTTTCGGAATAATTTTATGAATTTTAAGGGTCAAGAGTACATAAATTTATACATATATATATTAAAATATATAAATTATTATTTGACATACTATGAGCTATGGACTATGCACCTTGATGATTAAGGTGAATTTTAAAAATAAATAAAAAAGTATCATTTAATAACATGAATTTTATAGCTATCTTTACTTTTAATAAAATTGCTAAAAATCATTAAAATTGAGACAGGTCAAGAATAGCCAAGGCAATTGCTACGCATACATTCAAATGTGCTGCACATGAACATACACATCCACACACACACACATTGATATGCGTTGCTAGAAAAGTAACAAAATCCCAAATCACTTGAGAACCACCAAAAACTGAAAAAATATGCATGCGCACATACACACACACACATATATATGTGTATTTAGGTATACATTCGCCCTAATGATTTTTGCTTCATTTGAGCTCGGAGCCACCAAATACAGAAAAAATGCACATGTGTTGTTGTTGTTCGCACTCTGCTGCTGCTATCCCCCTTCCACAATATACAGCAGCTCAGAGCAAACAGCATACAGAAACATACATACATACATATATACACCTAACGGCGATCACGTCGCTGACATACAGAAGTATACACAGCAAATTGCTGGCAGTCCGTCTGTATCGAGTCAAAATTTGCGTTCGGCTCGATGCTTTCAGCAGCCGAATGAGGGTGGTTCCTCCGCAAATTGGACCAATTAGGCTATTGGATTTTTTGCGTTTGACTCCTCTATGTGTACTTACTTAATGGCAAAACATAGCCAAGTGCAAGTCATTCATGCGCCGGCGCTTGTCTCGGTACAGACGGAGTGCCAGCAATTTGCTGTGTATACGTCTGTATGTCAGCGACAAGATCGCCGTTAGGTGTATATATGTGTGTATGTATGTTTCTGTATGCTGTTTGCTCTGAGCTGCTGTATATTGTGGAAGGGGGATAGCAGCAGCAGAGTGCGAACAACAACAACACATGTGCATTTTTTCTGTATTTGGTGGCTCCGAGCTCAAATGAAGCAAAAATCATTAGGGCGAATGTATACCTAAATACACATATATATGTGTGTGTGTATGTGCGCATGCATATTTTTTCAGTTTTTGGTGGTTCTCAAGTGATTTGGGATTTTGTTACTTTTCTAGCAACGCATATCAATGTGTGTGTGTGTGGATGTGTATGTTCATGTGCAGCACATTTGAATGTATGCGTAGCAATTGCCTTGGCTATTCTTGACCTGTCTCAATTTTAATGATTTTTAGCAATTTTATTAAAAGTAAAGATAGCTATAAAATTCATGTTATTAAATGATACTTTTTTATTTATTTTTAAAATTCACCTTAATCATCAAGGTGCATAGTCCATAGCTCATAGTATGTCAAATAATAATTTATATATTTTAATATATATATGTATAAATTTATGTACTCTTGACCCTTAAAATTCATAAAATTATTCCGAAAGAGTATTCAGAACTGTATTTCTTTTGAGATCGCAGGAACTTGTGTGCGTTTATTGAGTAGAGAAAAGGTTTTTTGTTGGCACGCGGTTGACGCGAGCCTGAGATTTTCTTCCAGCTGCCGACACATGAACCATTTATACTCTTTCGGAATATGTGTGCATATTTTATATGTAAATGAGCAACTGCATGGTAGTTGTGTGGCAAAGTTGTTTGCTGGTGTCATATAGCTAATATCTCGAAAGAGTATGTATGACCAGAAAGTGAAAAAACAGAAATTGCCTGTGTTTTGTAGGCAGATACAAATGCGCGCCAAATTTTAATTTTAAATATTGGCTGTCGGCATTTAATATAGATTTAGTTATGATGTTTTAGGGTCACGAGAACACATAAATATTTAATATATAATTATATACATACACTGCCGATCAACGAAATAGACTCAGCATTTTTTTCTATTCTATTTTGATTTTCTCCTTTTGCTGTAAGCTATTGCTGTAGTTGTTGTTGTTTTTTTTAGAGCAAAGCAACAGACAAATTTAAGAGATAAGAGCTGAGCGCTGGAAATGTACAGTTATTACATATTCCTATTTTGCTTTGCCTATGCCAAAATAATGTGCATTTTTAACGACCTTCAGAATAGACTCATCAGCTTTAATATTAGTTATAGGCTAGTTGTGCAAGTGAAAAGTTGTAAATTATCTTTAGCATAAATTTTTGAGCAATTTAACATAAAATGGGACGTGGAACAGCACTAACTTTGGAAGAAAGAGGCAAAATATTGGCATACCGAGACAGCAATCTTTCAACTAGAGAAATCGCAAGAAAAATTTCTAGAAGTCAGTCTGTTGTTTGCCATTTTCTAAGAAATCCATCGACTTATGGAAAAATATGAAGAAACCCTCCTGGAAAGCACTCACGCCTTGCCAGGAGCGAAGGATTCTTCGAGAAGCTTCAAACTCAACATGTTCTGCATCTAAAATTCGTCAAAATTTGGGTGTTAATGCAAGTGTCGCTACCGTAAGACGAGTAATTCGCAAGGCAAAACATCTAAAGAGATTAAACCTAAAAAAAAAACCACCGCTGACCGACGTTCGAAAGCAAGCTCGCTGTCTTTTTTCTAGAAGCCACATGGCTTGGAATAGGGAGTGGCATCAAGTTGTTTTTTCTGATGAAAAACGCTTTAATTTGGATGGACCAGATGGATTCAATTACTACTTTCACGATATAAGAAAGGAAGAACACTATTTGACCCGTCACCATAGTCGTGAGGGGGTATAATGGTGTGGGGTGCCATATCCTATTATGGTACATTTGATATTCAATTCGTTTCATCTAAGATGAACGCAGTACGATACAAAAGCTACTACAAAATGCATTTCCCATTTTTCCAACCTTTTCAAGCCATTATCTTGGACGTTTCAACAAGATGATGCCCCAATCCACACGGCTCGATGGTAAAGACGTGGATAAGTGACCAAAATGTAAACTTAATAGAGTGGCCTCCGTATTCTCCTGACCTCAACATTATAGATAACTTGTGGGGATGGCTTTCGCGTAAAGTTTATCAATCTAGTAGACAATTTGAGGATGTTGAATCGTTGAAGTCTGCCATAAAGACCGCCTGGAGCGAAGTGTCCTTGGATTATCTAAAGGCTCTCTACGATTCTATCCCTGACCGAATTTATGAAGTGATTTCAAACAGAGGTGGCTATACGCATTACTAAATAACATTAAAGCATTATAATAACCTATTTAATAATACATTTTTCAATTCATTTGTGATTTATATTAATTTTAGGACCTTGAGTCTATTTCGTTGATCGATAAAAAGTGACCGTTTTTAAAGGTTAACTCACAAAACAAAAATTTAAAAATTAACCATTTAACTTAGAGCGCTCATTTTTGTACCGTTTAATTAAGAATTGAACAATACATAGTTAAAAAAATTGATTTCCAACATATGTGTTGTTAATCTATATAATAAACTCCATTTTCTTGAAAAATCGACGTGCGTCTATTTTGTTGATCGGCAGTGTATATATATTTAAATATATAAATTATTATTAATCATATTATAAACTATGGACAATGCATCTTTATGATTAAGATGAATTTTAAAAATAAATAAAAAATTATATCTTAATGACATTATTTTTATAGCTATCCTTACTTTTAATAAAATTGCTAAAAAATCATAAAAATTGAGACAGGTCAAGAATTGCCAAGGCAATTGCTACGCATACATTCAAATGTGCTGCACATGAACATACACATGCACACACACACACACATTGATATGCGTTGCTAGAAAAGTAACAAAAACCCAAATCACTTGAGAGCCACCAAAAACTGAAAAAATATGCATGCGCACATACACACACACATATATATGTGTATTTAGGTATACATTCGCCCTAATGATTTTTGCTTCATTTGAGCTCGGAGCCACCAAATACAGAAAAAATGCACATGTGTTGTTGTTGTTCGCACTCTGCTGCTGCTATTCCCCTTCCACAATATACAGCAGCTCAGAGCAAACGGCATACAGAAACATACATACACACATATATACACCTAACGGCGATCACGTCGTTGACATACAGACGCATACACAGGAAATTGCTGGCACTCCGTCTGTATCGAGTCAAAATTTGCGTTCGGCTCGATGCTTTCAGCAGCCGAATGAGGGTGGTTCCTCCGCAAATTGGACCAATTAGGCTATTGGATTTTTTGCGTTTGACTCCTCTATGTATACCTACTTAATGGTTATACGTTTTCAATACAAGCGGCATAACATAAACACGATCATAAATACTAAAATAATCAACCATAAATTGTTACATTTTATAATAACACAACACAAGCATTTGTTTCCAATGTAAACATACAAACTATCGCCATCAATATCGATATTTCTTAACACAAAAATTATAGAGGAGAAAAAAAATTTTAAACGATCTCATCGCTTGCCATCGCTATGCGTTCCGCATTCGACGTATACATACAAAAGTCATTTTTGTTAATTGTCGTCTCTGTTTTATATTTTATCGATCTCAATATTATATAATAATTCCAAAATTAATATTTTTGTGTTCAAATGCAAAATTAGTATTTTTGTGCGCACTGCGGCGCTTATATTAAATAGTTATTAATAATTATTTATTATCTGGTTGTTCCATTCCACTGTTCCAACTGTACCGTTCCTATTGGTATATTTATATCGTCCGAAATAGCAAATAGTTATTTATTTTCTGGCTGCATAAGATCATAGCATGCCAATTGACACTGCCAAGGATAAAAAAATCTCCTTTCTTTTCCGCTCAGACTCCATTGAAGATCAAGTTTCGATCCAAGTAAATCCGTAGGGCCTAGTGGCTCATTGAGTAAGGAACAAAGTAAACCACGTGCATCCACCTCTGAAAAGCGACCAGATACAGTCACACAACCCATTACTCGATCAGTCGGTCAAAACATAAAAATGCAAAGTATGTTTACATTGACCGCTTTCATTTCAGTGACCGATCGTCTCAGTCAGTTCGAGTCAAAATCCGCCTCCAACTCCGACGTGTCTCTGCATACGCTCAAGGTCCGACAAGATCAAATACGGAGCTTGTGGGACAAGGTCGAGCAAGAATTCGAGCGCTGTTCAAGAGCGCTCTCAGAATCTGCTGGACACAGCGGGGAGTCCGATACCGCAATCCTTCATGCGAAATATGACCACTGCTATGCGGCCTATGAACGTTGCGCATAGCGAACGTTGCGCTTAGCGAACAGATTGAGAACTCTACGGTTCCAATGCCAAGTCCATATGTTGCCCATCAGCCAAGAGGCTGCCGCTTACCGCCTGTTGACACCGAAGTCTTTTCCGGAAACTATTTGAAATGGCCTACGTTCCGGGACATTTTTACAGCAGTGTATATCAACAATCCGAGTCTCACCCCAGTCGAAAAGCTGTTCCACTTAAACGCTAAGACGAATGGCGATGCTAAGGCTATCGTTTCAAAGTCCCCTCTCACACATGAAGGGTTTGCTTCAGCATGGCAAGCACTTGTTTACAGATTCGAAAACAAAAGACTGTTAGTCAACAGCCAACTCCGAATTCTGTTCAATGTGCAACCCATTTTTCATGTGTCTGGAGCCGCATTAAAAGATTTACAGAGCACCATCCAAGGGTGCCTGTCTGCTCTGGAACTATCCAATATCTCCATTGAGAATTGGGATTGTCTCCTCGTGTTTATGTGTTCGTCAAAGCTTCCCAAACTTACATTATCACTGTGGGAACAGTCTTTGCAAAGCAAAGTAGATATTCCGACTTGGGGTGAGTTAAATAATTTTCTGTTAGAGCGGTACAGAACTTTAGAGGCAATCGAAGATGTAAGGCCCCATGTAGTTCCACAGCCGGCGGCTAAGGCGACTAGCAAAGAACCCCCTACAAAAAGAGTAAACTCCTTTGGAGCCAAGGTCACTGCCAAGATTCAGACTTGCAAACTTTGCGCCAAGGAGAATCATCCAATCCGTATATGTTCGAAATTTTTGCATATGTCTGTGCAGCTATCCAACACCATAAAACAACACAAGTTGTGTTTAAATTGCTTCGCCAGAGGTCACCACCTCAAGAATTGCACTAGTGCGCATAATTGCCATACCTGCAAGGGGCGTCATAATACTCTCCTTCATCGTCCGACAAATTTCCAAGCAGGTGATCCTGGAATAGTTTTTGACACGTCCGTCAATTTACAGTCAACTTCTCTCCCACAAACGACGGTCCAAAATTATTTATCGGCAAGCACACATAGCGTTCTTCTCGGCACGGCCATAATCCAGGTATGTTCCTTGGGAACAAAATATACCGCACGGGCATTGGTTGACTCTGGGTCAGAAGCAACCTTCATTTCGAAACGGCTGTTTAAACTGATACGACCCCAGTATCAGTCGGTTGACGCACAAGTTTCGGGGCTCAATGGAGCCATTGCAGCCCAACCTCAACGTTTATGCCATTTTCATATTGGCTCTCCAATTAAGCCAAGAATCCAGATTGAAACTTCGGCTTTCGTACTTCCAAAGTTGGCAGGAAATCTGCCCTCCTACACAATACCACAAAGTGCTTTGGAAGGTCTTCCCGATCTACAACTCTCAGATCCTGCTTTTTATAAGAGTTCCCAGATAGATGCATTACTGGGAGCTGATATCCTTCCCTCTATACTGCTAAAGGGGTCCTATACCAATATCTGTGGTACCCTTTTAGGCCAGGAAACGATTTTGGCTGGACCATCACGGGTCCTATTTCCAACACTGGCGCCAAAGTCATTTCGTCCTTCTCCACTAGAGTTTCGCTCAGCCAAGAAGTAAGGCTAGAGAAACCTCTCACCAAATTTTGGGAGGTGGAGGATATCCCAGTTAAACTGGTTAAAGAGTCTGACACTGATTGTGAGAAGTTGTTTCAGCAGACAACCACTAGAGACGAAAGTGGAAGATATGTTGTCACCCTCCCTTTTAAGAATCCAGAATCCATTAACTTGGGTCATTCAAGATCTATCGAACTGGCTCAGCTCCTACGCAATGAGAACCGTTTAAATAAGAACGCATCCCTTAGAGAGCAGTACGATAAGGTCCTTCAGGAGTATTCGGACCTTGGTCATTTGAGACAAGTCCCTGCTCCAAACGGCTCAGGCAATTTTTATCTCCCGCATCATGCTGTCTATAAGCCAGACAGCACCACTACGAAGCTTCGCGTTGTGCTCAGCGCCTCCAGTCCGTCCTCAAACGGCAAAAGTCTTAACGACGTCCTACATCCGGGACCCGTTCTCCATCGGATCTGACCATGCAGATCCTAAAATGGCGATTCTTTGAGTATGTGTTTAACGCAGACATTACCAAAATGTATAGGCAAATCCTGGTGGACCCAAAACACACTCAGTACCAAAGAATCCTTTTCCGAATAAAGGACAATGAGCTCCGAGATTTTGAACTGAACACAGTCACCTTTGGAGTGAACTGTGCCCCATTCCTAGCGATCAGAGTACTGCAGCAACTAGCCAAAGATGTGCAGTTTCGCTACCCCCTAGCAAGTGACATTATATTGTAACGAACCTTCGGTTTGTCACGAATGTAAGCTGGGCTAACTCTTGCGGTGCTGAGGGTACGTGCCAACAAATTTGTATTTGTGGCGCTGCGATAATTAGAACACTTGGTGGATTTGATTTGTATAAAATGTATTTGAATTTTGCGTACAATTTATCTGTTTGTTACAGTTGTATTTTCTTACAACTAGTTTGGCTGCGTGCTGGACTAGCCTCCCGGTACTATTACCCTTGCCTTTGGCACAACCTACAATGCGCTCTCTTGCCAGTCAACGATCGAAATTAGTCTCGCCTACAGGACTAGGTTTGTTGCGTACTACGCCAGCTACGCCAGGTTTCGCTATTGGCTTTCTTGACTCCGCAAGAAGCTACCATTAGCACTCCTACTCGCTGGTGTACGTGCGCTTCAATTTGCCTTACGCCAGGCACACTAACTCGACACGCGGATGGTCAGGCTTCGCCTTGCAAATCGTAGCCACAGAGCAAGTCTTTCGTAGCGTTTGACCTCAGTCAGCCACGAGACCGTACTTAGTCTATTTACAACTTGGTATCTTAGTGTACTTTATAATAGTTCACCAACACTTAGGACTACTTTTGGCTCCTCGCGTTGAGCATAAGTCCTTGAAATGTCCTTCTAGTCCTTTTTCCACTTCAGTGAGGCACGTTGTATCCTTCCGCACTTGTCTTCGACGCGTTTTTAAGTTACTCGTACCGGCCGTATTTCGGTTTTCATGTGATCACTCTGAGTTCTACTGTCCCTCGCCGTCGGTCGACAGCTCCTTTTATACGCGCTGCTGCCTCGCTGGATCGGGGCCTGTCAGCGCCAATGTCAAAGGAAGGGCAAAGGTGGCGTGATAATCATTTTGGCCCTTGGCAACAACGGTGCCTGGCCGTAGCGACTCACGCCCGCCGTTGGTATGACAGTGATCACTATAAACGGTGATCGCACTGCTCACACACCAACGGCACTCTATCCTCCACATTAACGGTACGTGTCCAGCCATCCTAGCTGCGAGACACGTACCTAAGAGCTGACATCGGGCGTCAGAGCGAGACAGCATGCGAATTCGCCGCGACTCGGGTCCGGCCGCTGCCTGTCTCGCTGTATGTGTTTTTCGGCCGCCGGCCTTGTTTATTTTTTATATGTCTTTATAAATATATATATGTATGTATACCACATATATATATTTATTTCATACAATCCTAAAACAACCCAGCCGAATTATACTCCTCTTGTGAGAAGCATTCCCAGCTCCTCACACTCCCCTCTTTCCTCGGAAGTGGATTCTTCCACTGCATTATCAAATTTTGAACATGCGCGCCATCCGCAGCGCCGATTTGAACTCAACGGCCGTTCACTGAACCTATAGCCGTCGGTTTAGTGTTGTGTCTCGTTTCCCTCATAGCAACCAGCTTTGTACTGCGTGCTTTGTCGTTGACATCGTATGCCATGCCAAGGAGCCTAATGTCGTACATGATCGGCGATATTTATTCGATAGCGACGATCATGCCGGCTATCGACAACCACTCCTCACTGACGCCACATGACGCACCAAATTTGTTGCTGGAAAATATAAGCAAAAAAAGTAAGTAAAAACAAGTAAAAACGTTGCAGTCGGACGCAACCGACTGCGGCATACTTTGATACCAGTAAAAGAACGGTTGATAAGGGGGAATGCAGGGGCGAAGGGAGTGGCCCATGTGGTAAACATCGCCAGCTATCATTTTACCAAATTTGGTGACTCTAGCTCAAAAACTGTGGAAGATAACTTAACTCCCAAATTTAAAAGGTGGGCGGCAGAGGTAGGCGTGGCATCCAAATTTTTGAATCAAATGTTTTTAGCTGTCACTATCTATCTGCCTACCAAGTTTGGTGGCTCTAGCTCAAAAACTGTTAAAGATATAGCCGATTCCGATTTTATAAGGCGGGTGGCTTAGGTGGGCGTGGCATTCAAAATTTTGATGCAGGTCTTTGGTAGATGCTGCCTTCTATCTTTTTACCCAAATTTACGGGATCTAGCTTAAAAACTATTAGAGATATCGAAATTTCCGATTTTAAATGGTCGGCGGCAGAGGTGGGCGTGGTATCCTAATTTTTGATGCAGATCTTTTGTAGATGTCACCATATATCTTCCTACCAAATTCGGTGACACTAGCTTGAAAAATGTGAAAACTATAGGCGTTTCCAATTTCAAGTTTAAGGGGGTTGGGGGGGGGAATCAGGGGGCGTGGCATCCAAAATTTTGATGCATTTTTTGGGGAACGTCAATATCTATCTTCACACAAAATTTGGTGGCTCTAGCCCAAAAAATGTAAAAACTATAGGCGTTTCCAATTTCTTGGTGAAGGGGGGATGGGGGCGGAATCAGGGGCGTGGCACCCAAGTTTTGATGGGGAACGCCAGTACCTATCTTGACACAAAATTTGGTGGCTCTAGCCCAAAAAATGTGAGAACTATGGGCGTTTCCAATTTCACGGAAAAGGGGGGACGGGGGCGGAATCAGGGGGCGTGGCATCCAAAATTTTGATCAATTTTTTTGGGGAACGTTAATATCTATGTTGACACAAAATTTGGTGGCTCTTGCCCAGAAAATGTGAAAACTATAGGCGTTTCCAATTTCAGGGAGAAGGGGGGATGGGGGCGGAATCAGTGGGCGTGGCATCCAAATTTTTGTGCACTTTTTTTGGGGAACGTCAATATCTATCTTGACACAAAATTTGGTGGCTCTAGCCCAAAAATGTGAAAACTATGGGCGTTTCCAATTTCAAGGAGCAGGGATGAGGGGGCCGGAAGGAGTGGGCGGTGGCATCCAAAATTTTGATGCAGTTTTTTTAGGGACATGACTAGCTTTCTGCGTGCAAAATTTGGTAACTCTAGCTGTAAGAATGTGACAAATATTAGGTTTTATCGGTTTTCTGTTATCGAATTTATCGATTTCCCAGCCTCCTAGTAGGCGTGGCACCCCAATCTTGACACTTTATCTGTCTCGCCTATAGACAAACATATTTGCAAAGTTTCAAGTCTCTAGCTTTACGGGTGTCGGAAAAAGTTGCGTTCATACGGACAGACGGACAGACGGACAGACACCATGACGGACATTGCACAAAACCAATATACTATGAGACCTTCGGTATCAAAGTATAAAAACCCACCACGGTTGCCATCTTAGTTTTGCCGTTACTAATCCATCCTCTCTTTTAACTAGGATGGGCACCGCGGTGCCCGCTGGCTTTATTTTCCCCCTTGGCCCCAGGTACGTATCGTTCTTCAATACTTACCAGCGTCGGCCGGTGTTACATTTCTTCTTCTTATTATTATTTTTTCTTTCCAGGTGTCTGAATGAATGCATACAATTTTTTTCATTTTTTTTTATTATTATTCTCGCCAGGTGGGGCGACCGCTCGGCGCCGACTGCTGGCGTTGAAGTGACGGGCGGGCCGACCGCGTGGGACCCGGGCACGAAGCCTGCCGGCCCAACGATGGCCTCACCCGGATGGGTGACCAGCGTGGGGGCGGAGGCGGTGACTCACCACGCGGAGGCGAGCCCGGCACGCGCTGTTCGGCTGCCGCTGTAGCCTCACTGGCCGGCTGGGGCCACACCCACGGTGCCTTCTCCAGGGTGTCCGGCGATGGTTCCCGCGGCGCTGGTGTAAACCTTCTTGTTGGTGTTGGTGACGGGGTCCGTGGCGGCGGTGTGACTTCCCGCAGCACAAACCCTTGCGCGGGTGGTGCCACCTGCTCGCGCCACCGGTAGACCACCGTCACCTCATGACACCAGCCCGCTCCGTCATATCGCGACTGTCGCGTCGCCGTTGCCGTCATGCCTTTGTCCTGCGTGGCCTCGGACTCCCTCTCTACCTCCGATCTCGCTTCCTTCGTCGCGTCGTCCTCCGCATCCAATCCGTCGACGGCTTCGCCCTCGCGCATCTCCGCGTCGTCGTCCGCGTTAAACACGCCGACGTTTTCGCCCTCGCGCCTCTTCGCGTCGTCGTCCGCGTTAAACACGCCGACGTTTTCGCCCTCGCGCCTCTCCGCGTCGTCGTCCGCGTTAAACACGCCGACGTTTTCGCCCTCGCGCCTCTCCGCGTCGTCGTCCGCGTTAAACACGCCGACGTTTTCCTCTGCGTCCTCCTCCTCGGCCGAGGTTGTGCCGTCGTCCGCCGACGATACATACGCGGCGACGTACGCATCGGAGTCGCAGCTGCCGCAAACTGCCTCCAGCCCCGAGGAAATCTCAATGACCGACTCCTCCCCCCCTCGGACCATCGGTGTGGGCGAAGGTGGCCTCGCCAGTCGGGATTCTGGTGGCGGCGTCGGTGGGGCTGCTTGATGCCCCCAATCCTCCAGCTCGGACTCCGTGTCCGGCTCGGGCTCCGTAGAGGACTCCTCCCTCGACCGCCTTCGTCTACCCCAGCCCTCCTCCTTTGCCTTCCGGTAGTGCTGCTCGGCACACCACCGTGTCCAGCGGCGCTGGGTCTCCGCGGCCCGCTCCTGGCGCACCCGTTCCTCATCGCTTGTGTCCCGCATCGGCGACGCCATCAGCACGAGCACGTCAGGCGACGGTTCTCGCTGACGGCGTGCCACTCGCCTACGCGGGTGGAACGGCAGACGCACTGGTGGTAATGGAACGCGCCTGCGCCGTATGACTCGCCGGGGCGCTGGAGCTACCCGGCGTGCTTCCAATGCCGCACGGATGCGCGGACCGCGTGCTGCTTCTCCCACGCTGCTGTCCATCTCCAAATTTTCCATGTTTGTGGTTCGGTTGATTTTTCTCAAAGAGGCTGAACGCATGGCAGCCAGCGCTTTTATACCCTCTGGTGAGTACTCAAGTGTGTTTGTATTAGTGCGTGATCAACGGTGTCCTTACCGTTATAACCGCCATGTTTGTCAGCGCTCTCTCTGGATTTTTTTTTTATAATTCGCCGCGTTTTTTTTTTTTTTTGTTGTTGTTTTTTTTTCCTTTTGCATATATGTACCAGTCATGGCACATGTATTACCCTCCCTTTTTTTTTTTTTTTTTTAAAAAAAACAAAGCCGCTTTATCTGACTCCAAACTAATCCCGATTTTCTTATTATTCCACAGGTATAACCTCAGGTGAGTAAATGAAGTATACTACCTTTACCCTTTTAATAACCAATTTTTTTGCTTTCAGATCTCTCCGTTTTTTTTGTTTGTTTACGTTTTGTAGGCAGGGAAATCGTAGGGTCCCCCCTTTAAATTGTTCCCAAAAAAAAAACTTATTGTGCCCCTTTTAGAAACATTCTATTTTTTTCCTTTTATCTCCTTAAATAATTTCACCTGGTCCCTTTGCAGAAAAAAGAATTATGACTTCTGCTGTTGCTGTTTTGTGCAACCCAAAGCGGATTCATGCGACATGCGTTCCCCCTTGTCCGCTTCCTCACTATGCGGCTTCAAGTCGCAAATGTGAGCTGTCCGTTCCCTTTTCTCAGTTTTGCTTTTTAGCTTTGCTATCACTGGTGATACGAAATTTGTTATCGTATATGGGCCAGAGAATTTCGGGGCCAGCTTTGCAGCGAAACCCTCAGCTGCATTTGACAAATGGTGTTGCTTCGCCCACACCTTGTCGCCCACTGCAGGCTTCCATGCCCGTCTCCTCAAATTGTAATGCCGTGCCTGGTCTTGGGCCGCCTTTTCAAGACTACGTCTTACTACCTCAAATACCTCCTTTAACTTAGAGGCATTTTCGGTGGGCGTTTGCGTGCTCCTGCCGGTTCCAACTGTGACCCCGTCGAACAGTGCGTTTGGCAATCGCGGCTCGCGTCCCTGCGTAATAAACGCCGCACTGTATCCGGTAGATGCTGACACGCTCGAATTGACGGCCAAAGACAGCTCTGGTAGCAACTCGTCCCAGCACCGCTGATTTTCCTTGGCATATTGCGCCACCATTGTTTTTACTGTCCGATTTGTCCTTTCCGTTGGGTTTTCTTGTGGGGTGTATGGTGCTGTAAACTGGTGCCGCACCCCACATTCTTCCAGAAAACTCTTAAAAGCCTTACTCGTAAACTGCGCTCCGTTGTCCGTTATAAGCACTTTCGGCACTCCAAACCTGGCCAATATCCGTTCGCGGAATCCTTTCTGTAACGACGCGGTTGTAGCGCTTCTCAAAGGGACCAGCTCTGTCCACTTTGAGAACCTGTCCACAAACACCAAGAGCATCGTATTTCCATGTTTGGACCGGGGTAGGGGCCCAACAAAATCCGCACATACTGTGCTCCATGGCTCTTCCGGTATCTGCGTTAGCATTTTCCCAGCTGCCGCCATCTGACTCGGCTTGTACAGTTGGCAGATTTCGCAGCGATGTACGTACGCGCGTGCGTCTCTGTACAAGCCGGGCCAGTAATAGCGAGTTGTCAATCGCGCTATCGTCTTCCTGCTACCGAGGTGTCCGGCCGTTGCTGCGTCGTGATTCTCTAGCAACACCTGGTTCCTCTTGCTGCTCGGTACGCAGAGTTTCCACGATGACACTTCCTCGTTGCCAGCGCGATGTGGTATGTGCCGGTAAAGGTTTCCGTTCTCCTCTACGTAGTCCGGGTATTTTCTGGGGTTTTTCCTTATCTCTTCTCGCATCTTTTGAGTCCATTTGCATCCTGCGTTGGATTCCTCCATGCCTTCGGTTGTTGTGACCACTCTACCACATGTCTCTTGTAGTGGCTGTCGGGACAATGCATCGGCTACGACATTGAGATTACCCTTTCGGTATCTTATCTCAAAATCGTATTGTTGTAGTTCTAGCGCCCACCGCGCTATCCTACCCGATGGACTCTCGATGGAGTTGAGCCACTTCAGAGCCATGTGATCGGTTATCACGACGAAATGGTATCCCTCCAGGTACGGCCGCAGTTTTCGAATACCCCATACTATGGCCAAGCACTCTTTTTCGGTAGCCGAATAGTTCCTTTCGGCTCCGTTGAGTGTTCTGCTGGCATACGATATTACTCGTTCACCTTCGTCCGAAGGTTGAGTCAATATCGCACCCAGGCCATAGTTACTTGCATCCGTCTGCAAGCAAAAGGTTTTCGAAAAATCGGGGCATGCCAATACAGGTGACTGTGTCAGTCGGCTTTTGATAGTCTCAAATGCTTTTTGCCGTTCTTCTGACCATTCCCATTTGGCTCCTTTTTTTTAGCAAGTCGTTTAGGGGGTGTACTGTCGTTGCGAAGTCTGGTACAAAACGCCGGTACCATGATGCGACTCCCAAATATTGCCTCAGCTCCTTCACGTTTCCGGGTGGCTTTAATTCTGCGATTGCAGCAACCTTTTCCGGGTCTGTGCAAATGCCCTTGTCGGTCACCCTGTGGCCGAAGTACTTCAATTCCTTCTTGAAGAAGTCGCCATTATCCACGTTTATGCACAGGTTTGCTGCTCGCAATCGCCGGAAAACTTCCCGCAGATTTTCCATGTGTTCTTCTTTGGTCCGTCCGATGACTATGATGTCATCCAAATATGCAAACGCATGCGGCATCATGTCTGGACTGATGACGCGATCCAAAGCCCTCTGGAAAGTTGCAGGGGCCGAATGTAATCCGAACGGCATTACCTTCCAGTGATATAATCCCTTCCCTGGGGTGGTAAGCGCTGGCAACGGCCGGCTTTCTTTTTCCATTGGTATTTGCCAATATCCATTCTTTAGGTCCAAGCTTGTTATAAAGTGGGCATCTCCGAGCTGATCCAAAATGTGGTTCACTCTTGGCAGTGGATACGCATCTTTTTTTGACTTGCTGTTGAGCTGTCGAAAATCCACACACAGCCGCCATTGGCCCGTTTTCTTCTTCACCATAACTATGGGCGCTATACAGCCTTTTGCAAGCAGTTCGTCAACTTGTTGATTGATCTCGGCCTGCATTTTCGGATTTTTGGGGAAGTATCGCTGCTTAATTGGCCTATCGTCGGTCATCACGATTCGATGTTCTGTTATTTGTGATGGCCCTTTTAGTTGGCCGAAAGCTGCAATTTCGCGACGTAGGAATTCGGCTATCTCTGGGTCTTCGTGTTGGATCTTGTCTTTTATCTCGGTATCCTGACAGGTGGCCTCTGTGTGCGTTTCGGCTGTGGTCTGGACAACTGCCACCGACAGCCTCTCCTCCAGATCCTCACGCTCGTAAAGTTGTGCTGGGATGGTGACCACCATTCCCGCACATTTCAGCACAATGCCCATACCTGTCAGGAAATCCCATCCTAACACGAGATCATCGATAACGCCTGGCAAGATAAGCAATTTGACTTCGAGCTTGCGATTCCCTAAGCTGATGCTTGTTTCCAGTTCTTCCGAGACGCTACTGTTCCGTCCGTCCGCCAATCGGACCTGTCTGTTCGTTGCGCTTCTATGGCATATCCCACTGAGCCTACAAGCCAGTTTTTCGCTGATAAAACTACTTGTAGCCCCAGTGTCGATGGTTGCCTTATACTGACATTCGCCGATCCGAACAGTAGCTGTCAGTTGCGCCCCCTCGTTCTGCAGACTTCCGATTAATGGTGAGGGGTGTTCCTCGGCGGCTCCCGTTTGCCCCTCGCTAGCGGACGCCGCTGATCGTTTCCCGACTTGCAACATGTCGAGGTTCGTTGCCCGATTCGGCCGCAAATCCAGCAATAGTCAAGCATTGGGTTTCGGCAATCCACCGCCCAATGTCCGCTCTGTCCACATACATGACACGCCCTTCCTGGGTTCTGTATATGTGTTTGACTATTGTTTTGCTGAAGTCTTGGTGCCGGTCTTGGTCTTTTTGGCTCCGGCCCCCGTTCCCTGGTGTTGTGCTCCTCCATCGCCATAAACCGCGTTCGGTTGCTGCGATTGGCCTGCTGGTCGCGATTATTTTGTTGTTCTCCGCGACCCTGTTGTTGTTGGTGGTAGCGTTCCTGTTGGGGTTGGAGTTGCTGCTGTTCTAACCGCAGTCGCGCTCTATCCTTCTCCAATTCCTCAAACGCCTCTGCCAAATGCATCAGTTCTCCAAGGTTTGAGAATTGGTACGGTCGCGCGTACGCGCGCAGGTCGGGGAGGCTGTTGGTATAAATTTTATGCAACTCTTTATCCGTTGCTAACCGCAGCGGTCGCATTAGAGTCTGCATTTCGACCATATAAATTTTAAATGGTTCGTCCAACTTCTGTCGCCTTCTGCGAACCTCGTCTTCCAAATTCTCAAAGTAGTCCCTTGGTAGGAAATACTCCTGGAAGCTCTGTACAAATCCCACCCAACTCGTCCAGTGTTGGTTGTTGGCAATGTACCATTTTAGGGCCATCCCTTTAAGCAACTCTGGCATGGCTCTTGGGATCAGGTTCAAGTTCAGCCCATACGTATCTGCTGACCATTCCACTTGTTCTAAGAATTCTAAGGGTTTTGACAACCCGTCAAATCTGAAACCCCATTCGCGAACCTGTTTTGCCACCCTCGGGTATTCCATGCCAGTGCTTATGCGTTCGTGTCTTCGCTCGAAACTAGGTTCATGTTGCGGTTGCTGGACCGAATCCCACGGTGATCGGTGAGTCTCCTGGGAGTCTCTTGCTCGAGCCGCTGCGCTGGTCGAAGGTATGCTCAGCCGCGCTACGTTGATAGCGCCAAGCTCCTTCTCTTCCTCCTCCTCTTCGATCGCCGACTCGAGTTCTTTGCTTGGCGACTGGCGACCGAATCGCTTTGCCAATTCGCTGATACGGAGGCCGTGCATTAGAGAACTCTCATTCTTACTCACCCAATCTCCAAACTGTTTCCGCATCATGTCGGTTGTCCCAGCCATTTCCAGACCAAATTCCGTGCCATATTTTATTAATTGTTCCTTTATTAAATTGTACACCCACGAACGCACCATTTTGTTTATATTTTATGTAACTTTAAAACACCTTGTACACTAGTATCGCAGAATCCACAGTTGGGCGCCAGTTGTAACGAACCTTCGGTTTGTCCCGAATGTAAGCTGGGCTAACTCTTGCGGTGCTGAGGGTACGTGCCAACAAATTTGTATTTGTGGCGCTGCGATAATTAGAACACTTGGTGGATTTGATTTGTATAAAATGTATTTGAATTTTGCGTACGATTTATCTGTTTGTTACAGTTGTATTTTCTTACAACTAGTTTGGCTGCGTGCTGGACTAGCCTCCCGGTACTATTACCCTTGCCTTTGGCACAACCTACAATGCGCTCTCCTGCCAGTCAACGATCGAAATTAGTCTCGCCTACAGGACTAGGTTTGTTGCGTACTACGCCAGCTACGCCAGGTTTCGCTATTGGCTTTCTTGACTCCGCAAGAAGCTACCATTAGCACTCCTACTCGCTGGTGTACGTGCGCTTCAATTTGCCTTACGCCAGGCACACTAACTCGACACGCGGATGGTCAGGCTTCGCCTTGCAAATCGTAGCCACAGAGCAAGTCTTTCGTAGCGTTTGACCTCAGTCAGCCACGAGACCGTACTTAGTCTATTTACAACTTGGTATCTTAGTGTACTTTATAATAGTTCACCAACACTTAGGACTACTTTTGGCTCCTCGCGTTGAGCATAAGTCCTTGAAATGTCCTTGTAGTCCTTTTTCCACTTCACTGAGGCACGTTGTATCCTTCCGCACTTGTCTTCGACGCGTTTTAAGTTACTCGTACCGGCCGTATTTCGGTTTTCATGTGATCACTCTGAGTTCTACTGTCCCTCGCCGTCGGTCGACAGCTCCTTTTATACGCGCTGCTGCCTCGCTGGATCGGGGCCTGTCAGCGCCAATGTCAAAGGAAGGGCAAAGGTGGCGTGATGGTCATTTTGGCCCTTGGCAACAACGGTGCCTGGCCGTAGCGACTCACGCCCGCCGTTGGTATGACAGTGATCACTATAAACGGTGATCGCACTGCTCACACACCAACGGCACTCTATCCTCCACATTAACGGTACGTGTCCAGCCATCCTAGCTGCGAGACACGTACCTAAGAGCTGACATCGGGCGTCAGAGCGAGACAGCATGCGAATTCGCCGCGACTCGGGTCCGGCCGAAGCCTGTCTCGCTGTATGTGTTTTTCGGCCGCCGGCTTTGTTTATTTTTATATGTATTTATAAATATATATATGTATGTATACCACATATATATATTTATTTCATTATCCTAAAAAACCCACAATTATATCTTCTTTTGAGAAGATTCCCTCCACAATCCTAAAAAAACCAACCCAGAAAAAAACCCCTTTTTAAAAAAACACCCCAACCCCCATCCAATACATGTATGTTGACGATGTGTTAGCAGGAGCTCACACTTAGAGTTGTGCAGTGCAATGCATATCCGAGCTCCGTAATGCATTTGAATCCGCAGGGTATCCACTAAGAAAGTGGACTTCCAATAAAAAGGACTTGCTCAAAGTCGTTCCAGAACAGCACCGCCTAAGATCCGACTTCCTCAAGAAATAGGAGGCCAGTGCTGTAAAAACTCTCGGAATCTGATAGAAAGCAGATTCCGATGAGTTCTTCTTTACACCTTCCCAGGTTCAAACAAAATCGCTCGTTTCTAAACGAGAAGTCCTCTCGCAGATTGCGAAGCTTTTCGATCCCGCTGGATGGCTAGTGCCAGTCATTGTCCGAGCAAAGATCTTTATGCAAGAGAATTGGGTCAGAGAACTAGGGTGGGATGATCCGCTACCCGATGACCTCACTTTGAAGTGGCAAGAATTCTTCGACCACTTTGCGAGCCTCGGGGAGGTGCGCATTCCACGATGGGTAAAAACGCGGCCCAAACTGCGATTGCAAATCCATGGGTTCTGTGATGCGTCTCAGCGCGCATACGGTGCCGCGCTTTATGTCCGCACAGAAACTCGCGACAGAATCTCTGTCCACATACTTACCGCAAAAGCTAGAGTCGCTCCTACGAAAACGGTGTCCATCCCACGACTCGAATTGTGCGGAGCCGTTTTGCTAGCCGACTTGTCAGCAGCAGTAGTTCCACAGCTACCCTTTAAAGAGTGTGAGTGAAATTACTGGACTGACTCGACAAAAGTTTTAGCATGGCTAAATAAGCCTCCATGTGCGTGGTCAACGTTTGTGGCGAATAGGGTAACTAGTATTACTCAAACCACAGACTCCAAACAATGGCGCCACGTAAGATCCGAGTCCAATCCAGCCGACCTCGCAAGCATCGTGTCAGCAGTCGAACTGCTTGGCAGTTCACTGTGGTGGCACGGGCCAGAATGGTTGCAGGTGGCACAGCACAAGTGGCCAGCTTCCACTGAGCTTCAGCTCGACACGGAGCTGGAACAACGTCCTATCAAGGTCAATGTGGCGACCACCTCCCCAACATTTAACTTTCTCGAACGATTTTCAAAGTTTGAAAAGGCTATACGTGTGTGGGAAGCTCAGATCCATATTCAGCAGACTTGTATCATAAGGAGCTCTCCAAAGCTCAAGAGAAACTGGTCATCCTTGCGCAACGAAATGAGTATCCGGAAGACTATAAGGGGCTGCTTCAAGGGAAATCAGTCCAGCGCTCAAGCAGTCTCCTTAATCTTAACCCATTCCTAGACAGACACGGAGCTATTCGGGCTTGTGGTCGCATCCAATCCTGCGAGACCCTCAGCTATGATGAGCGTCATCCAATTATACTGCCGTACTCATGTTTGTATTCTCGCCTTCTAGTAAGCTTCACGCATCAAATCTCGCTGCATGGGGGCAATCAACAGATAATGCGCCTGATCCGAGCAAAGTACTACGATCCATTCCTGAAAACTTTGCGTAGTCCATCGCAAAAGGCTTCAGACCCAACTCATGGGAGAGCTACCTGCTCAACGAACTTCCCTTTCGCGCCCCTTCACACACACCGGTGTCGACTTTGCTGGCCCTTTTGATATTAAGAATTATACAGGCCGAGCATGTTTGATAACCAAAGGGTATGTGTGCGTCTTTGTGTGTTTTAGCACCAAAGCAGTCCATTTAGAAGCGACCTCACGACCGAAAAGTTCTTAGCGGTATTTGCTAGATTCATAGCAAGGCGTGGGTGTCCAGGGACTATTCACTCCGACAATGGGAAAACATTCGTAGGAGCTGCCAAGGTCCTGTCACGTGAATTTCTGGAGGCCACAGGAAACCTTGTCCTTTCTAAATACAGCCATCACCAGTTATCCTGGCACTTCAATCCTCCCAGTGCCCCAAACATGGGTGGCTTATGGGAAGCTGGGGTGAAGAGTTTTAAAACTCTCTTTTATAAATCCACGGCCACGTTCAAGCATACCTTCGAGGAGCTGTCAACTCTAGTTTCCAAAGTAGAGGCATGCTTGAATTCACGCCCAATTTCGCCAATGTCCGAAGACCCGACCGACCTGCTGGCGTTGAGCCCGGGTCACTTCCTTATCGGGGGCCCACTCCTATCCAACACTGAGCCAGAAATTGGTGCAGACGCAGCGTCTATTTTAAATCGCTGGCAACGTCTGAAGGCCCTTCATCAACATTTCTGTCTCCGGTGGAAAGAGGAATACCTCAAAGAACTCCGCAAAAGGAATAAATGGCAGTGTCCATCGCGAGACCTTCAACCAAATGACTTGGTTATTATCAAGTAGGATAATCTCCCAACTAACGAATGGCGCCTTGGGCGGATCCAGAGCACGTATCCTGGCGCCGATCTTAAGGTCCGAGTAGTCGACGTCTTGACTGCCCGAGGTGTCATCAAACGCACAATCGCAAAATTGATATTGCTTCCTATAGAGACTGGCAACCAGTCTAAAAAAATCAATTAATTCGAACATTTTTTATTCTCCGCCTCGTTCCACTTTTTCTTTATTACGCAGCAGTATGGCACCCCGTAAAGCACAGGAAGGAAAAGGCCCAAAGGGAACGGCATCATTTCGCTGCCGGAAGTTGCGGAAGTGCCAGCGATTCATGCGTTTGGCAGCGGAGAAGCGTTTGCGGGCCGTACTCATAAACAAGTACTGCCCTAAGTGCCTCGCGCAGGTGCGACGTGCCGCCGTGAGGACCGGTGTCATGTGTGCCAGGGGGACCACCACACACTGTTGCACATATCTGAGGAGCAGCAACCGTCGCCGGCACATACCCGAGTGGCACCACACGCACGCCAGAGCTCCCCTCAACCCACCGCAAGGGCGATCAGCCCTATCTCGCTCTCCTCGATCCTGGAGCGCCAACGGACCACAGTGCTGCCCACAGTGGTTTTGTGTTTTGATACTGGGTCCAAAACCTTCGACACTCGTGCAGTGGTCGACGCGTGCTGCCCTCTCAGTCGTATTGACTCATCACTGGCAATGGCATTCGGGCTTTCCGTCACCCGTGTCGGCAACGAAAGGGCATGCACGGCCTTCATCAAATCACGTTCCCCCGAATTCGCGAAGGAAGTAATTCTGCAGGTGATGACAACCAGGTTTCGCACCCCCATTAAGCCCGTGTCTGAACATCTGCGTGCTAACACGCCTAACATCACCCTAGCGGACGACCACTGGTTCCGGCCGGGCACGACTCACTTGGTGTTGGGGCTGACCTCTACTCCGAGAACATCCTGCCGGGAGTGATTCCAAGCAAAGGTGGACCGTTGGCCAAAAACACCGTCTTCGGTTGGATGTTGTACGGCTCATGCGCCCACCAATAACATTGGTTCCGTGGAAACATTTTCTTATTTTTCTTTTGCATGATGCTGCCTAAAAGTAGGCAGCGAACAAGGGGCTGCCGTCTCCCATCCTCTCATTTACAGAGTGCCAATTTCCACCACTCCCTAGCAACATTTAGCATTTAGGGTTCGTTGTAATAGTTTTAAGCAACATGTTATTAATCTGAAAATACAAGTGAAATAGAAAGGACGCACCCACGCACGAGTTTTCATTTCTATATATATATATACGGAGTCAACTACCGGAGGAAGACCAGCCTACCCCCGAAACACCTGGCAGAAGGCCTTTCGAATAGCTGCATGCATTTACGGGATTGTTCTTTAGTTAAGATAGTTTTTGTTTTTGCATTTTAATTTATTCGTTTAGGGTGTGGCCGCAGACTTTTTACATACATATGTTTATACATATCAGAGCTGCAAACCGGTCCGAAACCGAACCCTGTGGAACCGGTTTTCTGCGGGTTCCACGCTGAAATGTGGAAACGTTGCAGTCGGACGCAACCGGCTGCGGAATACTTTGATATCAGTAAAAGAACGGATGGTAAGGAGTCTGCTTGCAGAGGAGTGTGCCGGGTGGTAAACATCGCCAGCTATCATGTTACCAAATTTGGTAACTTTAGCTCAAAAACTGTGGAAGATAACTGAATATCCAAATTTAAATTGGAAGTCTTCTGTAGATGCCACCATTTACCTTCCTACCATATTTGGTGACTCTAGTTCAAAAAATGTGGAAGATACATGCATCACCCTTTTAACAATGGCGGCTAGTGGGGGATGGAAGGTGTGGGCGTGGCATCCAAATTTTTGATGCAGTTTGTTGGAAAGCTTCACTACTTATCTTGATAATTGGCGTTTCCAATATCAAGGAGAAGGGGGGATGGGGGCGGACTTAGGGCGTGGCATCCAAAATTGTGATGCATTTTTTTGGGAAACGTCATAACCTATTTTGACACAAAATTTTGTGGCTCTAGCCCAAAAAATGTAAAAACTATTGGCGTTTCCAATTTCAAGGAGCAGGCAGGATGGGGGCGGAAGGAGTGGGCGTGGCATTCAAAATTTGATGCAGTTATTTTAGGAATGTGACTAGCTATCTCTGTGCAAAATTTGGTAACTCTAGCTGCAGGAATGTGAGAAATATTTGGTTTTATCGGTTTTATGTTATCGAATTTATCGATTTCCCAGCCTCTTAGTAGGCGTGGCTACCTTATCTTGACACTTTATCTGTCTCGCAAATAGACAAACAGAATTGCAAAGTTTCAAGTCTCTAGCTCTACGGGGGTCGAAAAAAATTGCGTGCATACTGACGGACGGACGGACATACGGACGGACAGACACCATGACGAACATTGCACAAAACCAATATATAGTACTATGAGACCTTCGGTATTAAAGTATAAATATAGGCTTAATGTTTTAATGTAATTGCGTATTTCCATTGCTCCGTATCCGTAAATTTTAACAGTCAGTTTCGCAAGCTGTTTCCATTGCTCCGTTAATGAACCTCCGTAAATCAATCAGTTGTTCGGTTTGTTTTGCTTTGTATTTTCTTCGAAAAGGTGAGAAAAACTAACCGAAATTGTACATTGCAAATAAGTAACAGCTTATTTGCAACATTTATGGCTTATTTTTAATGCCTACAAGTTTTATTGCTTACGTTGCAGACGGAGTACGAGTCAATTTTCGTATGTACGTGGGAGTTATTCTGAGCTGCCCTATGTTAGATTAGGTTAGGTTGTGCTGGCTGACCCTCCATGAGGAGAGTCACACATAGACCAATCGGGGTCCTTAGTGGGGCCGGTGTCTGGAGAAGGTAGGGACTATTGTGCATTGTCCTGCGGCGTTCGTGTGTCTCTTGCAAAGGCCAGAAGCGTTTTAGGCTCTTGGCTGCTCACTTCTTCAAGTGTTGCAAGGACAGTGCAGCTACAAAGCAGGTGTTCCAGTGTTTCCTTGACGCCTGGGTCTCTGCATTTCCAGCATTCATCGTTATCCAGTATACCTAGCTTCTTCGCGTGTGATGCAACAAGACAGTTGCCTGTCAGTAGGCCCACTAGCAGTCGGCATTCTGGCCCTTGGAGTTTCAGCATATATTTCGTTCGCTTGTCATCGTAGGTTTCGCACATTGTTCTCGAGATTTCGCAGTCGGAGGTGTTCTTGCACCTGGATACTGCCAAACCTCTATTTTGAGCTTCCATCTGAGCCTGTATCGTTCGCAGGGAGGTTGGAATATCTTCAGTAACACTGTTCTGTCCTCTTGCCCCTTGCTTAGCTAATTCGTCTGCCATCTCGTTTCCTTCAAAGCCCTGCTGTCTTGGAATCCTGTAGATGTGTACATTTTTTGGGATGCTCAGTTTGACAAGCGTTTCTCTACTTGCCAGAACGTTCCGAGATCTTTTGTAGTGGGCTTACAGGGCTTTTATTGTTGCCTGACTGTCCACGAATATGTTTACCTTTTCTTGCGTTGTCTTAGTTCTTAAGACCGCTTCCGCTGCTTTCCTTATTGCAAATATTTCCGCTTGAAATATGCTGCTGCATCGACTCCATCTTCCATCTTTGAGCCTTCTGCGTATAAGTTTATGGCCACCTGCTCTGCTCCCGAGCGCCAGTCATTTTGGCTTAGGAGCGTGGGCGTGAAGTTAAAGTTGGTTTTTGGGTTCAAGTAGTCTGTCTCTACTTGAATCCCTCTACCAATAGTACTGTGCCCGTAGTTGTGGATCGTCAAATTGCCTACCTTGCAGAGACGTTGCGCAGTCTTTTTTGCCATTAGGCGTGCCTGAATGTCCAAGGGGTTGACATTCAGTATCGTTTGAAGAGCTTTTGTTGGCGTAGATCTCAACTCACTTGTGATGCATATAAGTGCATGTCGCTAAGTTTTTTCCATAACTTTTTTTCCGTTGCTTTCCACCATACCAGTATGCCGTAAAGCAGTATGGGACGCACAATTGAGATGAAAAACCAATGTGTCAGTCTTGGTGAGAGTCCCCATGTGCTACGCAGCATCTTTTGCGACAAGTAGAGTGCATTGCTGGATTTCTTCACCCTTTCTTCCACATTGAGTTTCCAACTCAACTTGCGATCCATAACTATCCCGAGGTATTTGATATTTTCTTTTGGTATCAGTGTCGTACCGTTGATTTACGGTGGTGTCCATCGAGGCACCTTGCATGAATGAGGTCTGTCTTGTCCACATTGATACTTAGACCGGCTTCAGTAGCACATTCTAGTATCTCCATAAGTGTGTAGTCCATGACTGAGCTAATGTTATGTACCCAGGAGAGCACAGCTTCTTGTGGGGTCACAGTTCTCAGACTGTGCATTATGGATTCAGTGGACACATTGTTAAGTGCTCCTGAGATGTGCAGGAATGCGCCTAGGGCGTATTCTTTGTGGTGTAATGCTTTATCTACTGCCACAAGGGAGTGCAGCGCACTTTCCACCGATTTTCCTTTCGTGTATGCGTGTTGATTTGGTTCCAGGGTTATAGCTGTATTCTCTCTTATATGGAGGTCGATAAGCTTTTCCAATGATTTTAGTAGGAATGAGGTCATTCTAATGGGTCTGTGGTCCTTTGGTTGTACGTGGCTGCATTTCCCTGATTTCGGCAGGAAAACTACACGTGCTGTCCTCCAGGCCACAGGCACATAGCCATAACTAAGGCATCCTCTATATATTTCCCTCAGTCATTGAGTAATCATATGCTTGACATACTGAAGCATGGCCGGGAATATCCCGTCCGGACCTGGGGATTTTTAACCATCAAGGGAGTCTATAGCCAACAAAATCCTGTCTGTCGTTAGGATGTGAGCAGTTATTTCTGCCCGCGTGTGCGTAGACATCATATTTGTTGTATTTGTGACTTTTGTACAGCCTGGGAAATGTGCCTCCAAGAGCAAGCTTACTGCACCCGAGCTGTTTTCCGTCCATCTCCCATCTTCAGTTTTAAGTTGGCCTTGTACTGTCTGTAGGCGGGCAAGTAACTTTCTTAACCTTGCGGTGTCAGATGTCTTTTCAATGCCTGAACAGAAGTTGCGCCATGCCTTCTTTTTCGCTGCCCGTACTTTTTTCTTGAAGTCTCGGTTCATTGTTTTGTATTCGTTCCAAACTGGATCTTCATCCGCTTGCTTGGAGAGTTTAAAAAGTTCCTGTACATCTATTCGGTGCCCCTTGAGTTCTGGAGCCCGTCATGGGGCTTTGTGCCTCTCTTGGGACGGTCTGCATGTTTTGTGAAAGGCTCCCACCAGATTTTTGTTGAGTGTCTCCGGGAACTTCTCTAACTTATCTGTTGATGATATCTTGGGCGGCCTTGGTAGATTTCGTCCGATTTCTTTTTAAAACTTTTCCCAGTCTGTGTTCCGCGGGTTCCTGTACGTTTTAATACCCCGAGCCCATGAAATGGGTAAAGGGGGTATAATAGTTTTGTGCAAAAGTATGTAACAGGCAGAAGGAAGCATCTCCGACCCTATAAAGTATATATATTCTTGATCAGCATCAACAGCCGAGTCGATATAGCCATGTCCGTCTGTCCGTCTGTCTGTATGTATGAACGCGACGATCTCAGAGACTATAAGATCTAGAGACTTCAAATTTTGCACATAAGCTCATCTAAGTCCTAGGCAGTACAAGTTTGTTTCCGATTTTTTATAACTATTTCCGTTTTCGATATACACATGCAATCGATTACAAAAATTTCTCGAATTTGGAAAATGTAAAAATGGGAGTTGAATTAATGGGTAACGATATAACTTTTCTGAAAATTTCATCGAAATCGGTTTAGAAACACTAGAGATATCGAAGATTGAAGTTTAGTCACAGATGCATACCGACAACGACTGTACGCGTTATGTACAGGGTTCGGGGTATCTCCTAGTCGGGAAATCTCGACTAGAGCCTTCTTACTTGTTTTTTTTTTTATTGTTTTCACTCTCAAAGTTCACTCGGAATTGAAAGTACTTGTGGTCCGAGATGGAGTGTCTACTAAGGACTCTCTATTCTGTTAACACGATATTTGTTGGATGAGGTGGGAGCTACGTAGATCATCTCTTCCCCCACATTTGACATTTGAAGATTAGATGTAGTATAAATCGATGAGTGACTCTGCTGCCCCATTAGCCTTGCTTCTTTGGCTCAGCATCCCTCACCAGTCGCGCGATCTCTTGAGGTGGTGTGACGTTCTCGTGTGCCACGTAGCAGGATGCCACAAAAAGTTTCTCTCTTCTCTGCCACCCTCCAGCGCTACCAGCCTTAAGCCGTTAGTGCTTTAATTAGACATTAAGTAAGCATAGCTACTCTTCCTTAATAGGATCGCTGTCTTTGCTCTACTTACTATTGTCGGGTAGAATATGTTGTAATTAGGATTGTTCAGTCCAGAAACCTTGTTCCCCGACGCTATCCAAAATTCCTGGACGAGGGCGACGTCGGCGGGCCTTGTCTCCAGGGCTAGCAGGAGCTCCGCCGAGGCCAGCTTCCTCTTAGGGCAGTTCATCTGCACGATCACGGATGGGACCTCTACATTGGTTGTGTCGCGAGTGACCTCTGTCAGGTCTTGTTCCACTTCACCAGCCATCAAAGTGTTGGTGTTCTTGTCGTCGGTGTGGCGCTTCTTAAAACGCAGGTATACGCTACCGACGTCCCAGGCCATCTTCCCAAGCTTCAGGTATAGCAGGTCCTCGGCCTCCTTGGTGATTTGGAGAATCATTAGGCTTTGGCTTTCATGCCCTCCTTAGACCTTTTAAGCCCGACCCTACTGGGGCACTGGAACTCGCCGGGGTAGGAGAGCACAAACGTTTGTCCTCCGCCTCTGAGTGGTGAGACCTTCCATGCGATTGGCAATCCGAGTCTCCATGGACTGCGGTATCGCGCCACATTTTGGGCTTGTTACTGTTGGCATAGATTGCAGCCGTCCTGGCCTGCTCCAACCAGTACGGAGGTTTGACTGCTGGCGACACGTAGAGAGGATTGCTCCCACCGTGCCAAACGGTGGTCGCTGTCAACAGCACCGACGTTTGGACTGACATCCCAGTCCGCGTTTCGTCCTTTGGCTTCTCGTTTAGATTTTTCTGTTCTGGGAGGTCTACCCATAGCATTTTAGGCTTCATATTTTCGCAAAGCCGAAGCCTTTGGGAAATATGTAGCGCACCTTTGTTGGGCATCGCCCTGTCGCTACACAGGCGAGTTACACCAAAGTACTGTCCGATTGTTTCAGGGCAATACGGTGCCGGTTGCCTTGGTTTGCGCCGCACCCTCGCCGTACCGGAGCCATTGAGAGACACGGTTTGCACCGTATCCTCGCCGGACTGAGGCCATTGAGATGTGTGGAGTTCACCTTGGACAGACACCATATTGCCCCTCTGCAAGCCAAAATCACCAAAGTGCCCCTCGTTTCTTTTAAGGCAGCACGATGCCAATTGCCCAGCCGGCACCTTCAAGGAGGGTTCTGTTGAGGATTTTTGCCAGCCTGAACTGCCCTTAGTGCAACAAAATTATCCGCCCACAGTTTTAAAAGCAATCAATTGAACCTTGGCTCCCAGTTCAATTGTTTCCTACGAAGGTCCATCAAAAAACCAAATATTTAATAATTTTTAGAATTTTACTAAATATTGCGCATACCTTTTCGCAATTTCTGCTATTCACAATCATCTGTTTTGCGACTGTTATATTAACAGCCCATTAACAGCGATGTTTTATCGAACAAGTGTTCAAATGAACCAGTTTCTTTTCAGTTATTCTTCAGTAAATATTTACGGTCAGTTTTACTTCAGTTAATTCCTTATGGGAGAATACACGCAAACTGAACCTCAGTTACACTTAACTAAGCTGAGAATAACTGAGCAGGGGAAATACGCTATATCTTTGTCTAAATTGAAATTTCCATGTATTACTCAGTACAAAATAACACGTACAGATAATCATACATACATACATATATTTATACTAGATATCTGTAAATGTTTTTATACTTTGATACTGAAAGCGTAATAGTATATTGGTATGAACGCAACTTTTTTCGACACCCGTTAAGCTAGAGACTTGAAACTTTGCAAAAGAGCTGGGAAACTATCAATTGCACTATCGAGCTATCGAATTTTACCTTTCTGAGGCACAATAGATAGTTTTTTTTTTCGCTATCGATGGAGCTGGGCATTTTTCACATCAATTACATATTTAAAAAAACTTTTGGCGACCCACCCACAGCCAAGTCTGGCAGCTCCACGGCGACGTAAACAAACACTGGTTCCTCGCAATATATATTAACGATATGTATCGATAGATAAATGAGTTTACAGCATTGACCAATCGACGCTTAAATTGATCCCGCGTCTACCGACAAATGCGGAATGTACTTATAAGACATTAGTTAATATTTTATAAAGAAGCACAAGTTCTACATTGGTGACCCCGCTAAGCAAAATTAACACTTTCATTGATGCAAACGCAGTCTGTTCACCAGTCTCAGGTGAATTGAAAAGCAAAACAACGACGACGTGCCAACCGGCACATCAAGTTCCATTCTTCCGCAACAACACCAAATTCAGGCCCACGGCAACCTGCCAACAGTCGAATCAGTTGGTGCTATGAAGCAGCCACCTTTCTTAAAAGATCATGTCGAACTATGGTTTATACAAATTGAGGCACAATTTGTATGCAATCGCATTACTTCCGACAACACACGCTTTTACTACTTATTGAACACACTTGATGCCAGCGTCATGTCGGAATTAACAGATGTCATTATGCAGCCACCAGAGGCTGATAAATATAACAATTTAAAGGCGCCTATTATTAAACGGTTCGCCATGTCAACTGATCGTTAACTACATAGAGCGTTGTCTGAGCTTGTCCTCGAATATCAAAAGCCATCGCAGCTGCTTCGGCAAATGACTATGCTTGCTAGGGGCCGCGTCTCCAGCGATGCACTACGAGTACGTTGGCTTGCACTTCTGCCACAGCATATTCAACGAAGCTTGCTACATTCGGCCTCTATGGATGAGCGAATTGCAGTTGCTGATGAGCTGATGGAAACGGAAGCTAACGTTGCGCACAGCCGTCTTGATGATTTGGAGCACACCTTGGTTGACATGAATGCCATATTGACGCAAGTAAAACAAAAACTGATAGCCGCACGGATAATGCTAATCAAAAACTCAGGGAATCTCGGGATGCACCAAACAAGGCACGAGTCTGTTTATATCATACATAATTTGGTGCCTGCGCCATAAAATGTTCACAGCCGTGCTCGTTTAAGTCAAAACAGGGAAACTTAGGCAGCTGTCGCCTGTTCTGGCGGCAGATGACAGCACAAACCCGCTCGCTCGCCTTACCACTGAGTACCGTCTCCATATTTTGGATCGTACTGTGAGGAGCTGGGAATGCTTCTCACAAGAGGAGTATAATTCGGCTGGGTTGTTTTAGTTTATAAATACATATACAAAATAAACAAAGCCGGCGGCCGAAAAACACATACAGCGAGACAGGCTTCGGCCGGACCCGAGTCGCGGCGAATTCGCATGCTGTCTCGCTCTGACGCCCAATGTCAGCGCTTAGGTACGTGTCTCGCAGCTAGGATGGCTGGACACGTACCGTTAATGTGGAGGATAGAGTGCCGTTGGTGTGTGAGCAGTGCGATCACCGTTTATAGTGATCACTGTCAACGGCGGGCGTGAGTCGCTACGGCCAGGCACCGTTGTTGCCAAGGGCCAAAATGACCATCACGCCACCTTTGCCCTTCCTTTGACATTGGCGCTGACAGGCCCCGATCCAGCGAGGCAGCAGCGCGTATAAAAGGAGCTGTCGACCGACGGCGAGGGACAGTAGAACTCAGAGTGATCACATGAAAACCGAAATACGGCCGGTACGAGTAACTTAAAAACGCGTCGAAGACAAGTGCGGAAGGATACAACGTGCCTCAGTGAAGTGGAAAAAGGACTACAAGGACATTTCAAGGACTTATGCTCAACGCGAGGAGCCAAAAGTAGTCCTAAGTGTTGGTGAACTATTATAAAGTACACTAAGATACCAAGTTGTAAATAGACTAAGTACGGTCTCGTGGCTGACTGAGGTCAAACGCTACGAAAGACTTGCTCTGTGGCTACGATTTGCAAGGCGAAGCCTGACCATCCGCGTGTCGAGTTAGTGTGCCTGGCGTAAGGCAAATTGAAGCGCACGTACACCAGCGAGTAGGAGTGCTAATGGTAGCTTCTTGCGGAGTCAAGAAAGCCAATAGCGAAACCTGGCGTAGCTGGCGTAGTACGCAACAAACCTAGTCCTGTAGGCGAGACTAATTTCGATCGTTGACTGGCAGGAGAGCGCATTGTAGGTTGTGCCAAAGGCAAGGGTAATAGTACCGGGAGGCTAGTCCAGCACGCAGCCAAACTAGTTGTAAGAAAATACAACTGTAACAAACAGATAAATCGTACGCAAAATTCAAATACATTTTATACAAATCAAATCCACCAAGTGTTCTAATTATCGCAGCGCCACAAATACAAATTTGTTGGCACGTACCCTCAGCACCGCAAGAGTTAGCCCAGCTTACATTCGGGACAAACCGAAGGTTCGTTACAACTGGCGCCCAACTGTGGATTCTGCGATACTAGTGTACAAGGTGTTTTAAAGTTACATAAAATATAAACAAGATGGTGCGTTCGTGGGTGTACAATTTAAAAAAGGAACAATTAATAAAATATGGCACGGAATTTGGTCTGGAAATGGCTGGGACAGCCGACATGATGCGGAAACAGTTTGGAGATTGGGTGAGTAAGAATGAGAGTTCTCTAATGCACGGCCTCCGTATCAGCGAATTGGCAAAGCGATTCGGTCGCCAGTCGCCAAGCAAAGAACTCGAGTCGGCGATCGAAGAGGAGGAGGAAGAGAAGGAGCTTGGCGCTATCAACGTAGCGCGGCTGAGCATACCTTCGACCAGCGCAGCGGCTCGAGCAAGAGACTCCCAGGAGACTCACCGATCACCGTGGGATTCGGTCCAGCAACCGCAACATGAACCTAGTTTCGAGCGAAGACACGAACGCATAAGCACTTGCATGGAATACACGAGGGTGGCAAAACAGGTTCGCGAATGGGGTTTCAGATTTGACGGGTTGTCAAAACCCTTAGAATTCTTAGAACAAGTGGAATGGTCAGCAGATACGTATGGGCTGAACTTGAACCTGATCCCAAGAGCCATGGGATGGCCCTAAAATGGTACATTGCCAACAACCAACACTGGACGAGTTGGGTGGGATTTGTACAGAGCTTCCAGGAGTATTTCCTACCAAGGGACTACTTTGAGAATTTGGAAGACGAGGTTCGCAGAAGGCGACAGAAGTTGGACGAACCATTTAAAATTTATATGGTCGAAATGCAGACTCTAATGCGACAGCTGCGGTTAGCAACGGATAAAGAGTTGCATAAAATTTATACCAACAGCCTCCCCGACCTGCGCGCGTACGCGCGACCGTACCAATTCTCAAACCTTGGAGAACTGATGCATTTGGCAGAGGCGTTTGAGGAATTGGAGAAGGATAGAGCGCGACTGCGGTTAGAACAGCAGCAACTCCAACCCCAACAGGAACGCTACCACCAACAACAACAGGGTCGCGGAGAACAACAAAATAATCGCGACCAGCAGGCCAATCACAGCAACCGAACGCGGTTTATGGCGATGGAGGAGCACAACACCAGGGAACGGGGGCCGGAGCCAAAAAGACCAAGACCGGCACCAAGACTTCAGCAAAACAATAGTCAAACACATATACAGAACCCAGGAAGGGCGTGTCATGTATGTGGACAGAGCGGACATTGGGCGGTGGATTGCCGAAACCCAATGCTTGACTATTGCTGGATTTGCGGCCGAATCGGGCAACGAACCTCGAC
This sequence comes from Scaptomyza hsui, assembly GCA_018152825.1. Lineage (NCBI taxonomy): Eukaryota > Metazoa > Arthropoda > Insecta > Diptera > Drosophilidae > Scaptomyza > Scaptomyza hsui. Next base: position 1,446,787 of record JAECXO010000089.1, read on the forward strand.
ATGTTGCAAGTCGGGAAACGATCAGCGGCGTCCGCTAGCGAGGGGCAAACGGGAGCCGCCGAGGAACACCCCTCACCATTAATCGGAAGTCTGCAGAACGAGGGGGCGCAACTGACAGCTACTGTTCGGATCGGCGAATGTCAGTATAAGGCAACCATCGACACTGGGGCTACAAGTAGTTTTATCAGCGAAAAACTGGCTTGTAGGCTCAGTGGGATATGCCATAGAAGCGCAACGAACAGACAGGTCCGATTGGCGGACGGACGGAACAGTAGCGTCTCGGAAGAACTGGAAACAAGCATCAGCTTAGGGAATCGCAAGCTCGAAGTCAAATTGCTTATCTTGCCAGGCGTTATCGACGATCTCGTGTTAGGATGGGATTTCCTGACGGGTATGGGCACTGTGTTGAAATGTGCAGGAATGGTGGTCACCATCCCGGCACAGCACTATGAGCGTGAGAATCTGGAGGAGAGACTGTCGGTGGCAGTTGTCCAGACCACGATCGAACAGCACACAGAGGTCAGCCGTCAGGAGTCCGGAAGTAGCAACAAAATCCAACACGAAGACCCCGAGATAGCCAAATTTTTGGATCGCGAAATTGCAGCGTTCGGCCGACTAAAAGGGCCATCGCAAATTACGGAACACAAAATAGTGATGACCGACGACAGGCCAATAAAGCAGAGGTATTTTCCCAAAAATCCGAAAATGCAGGCCGAAATCAACCAACAAGTCGACGAATTGCTAGCAAAAGGCTGTATCGAACCATCAAACAGTCCACACAGCGCGCCCATAGTCATGGTAAAGAAGAAAACGGGCCAATGGCGGTTGTGTGTAGATTTTCGACAGTTAAACAGCCGATCAAAAAAAGACGCGTATCCACTTCCGAGAGTGAACCACATTTTGGATCAGCTCAGGGATGCCCATTTCATCACAAGTTTGGATTTGAAAAATGGGTATTGGCAGATACCAATGGAAAAGGAGAGCCGACCACTAACAGCGTTTACAGTCCCAGGAAAAGGATTGTACCATTGGAAGGTAATGCCGTTCGGTTTGCATTCGGCTCCAGCAATTTTTCAGAGAGCATTGGATCGCGTCATCGGACCAGACATGATGCCGCATGCGTTCGCATATCTGGATGACATCATAGTCATCGGTCGGACCAGAGAAGAACACATGGAAAATCTGCAAGAAGTTTTCAGGCGATTGCGAGCAGCAAACCTGTGCATAAACGTGGATAAGTGCGACTTTTTCAAAAGGAGTTGAAGTACTTAGGCCACAGGGTGACCGACAAGGGCATCTGCACAGATCCGGAAAAGGTTGCTGCAATCGCAGAATTAAAGCCGCCCGGAAACGTGAAGGAGCTGAGGCAGTATTTGGGAGTCGCATCCTGGTTCCGGCGTTTTGTACCAGACTTCGCGACAACGGTACACCCGCTAAACGACCTGCTTAAAAAGGGAGCAAAATGGGAATGGTCAGAAGAACGACAACAGGCATTTGAAATTATCAAAAGCCGACTGACACAGTCACCTGTTTTGGCATGCCCCGATTTTTCGAAAACCTTTTGCTTGCAGACGGATGCAAGCAACTATGGCCTGGGCGCGATATTGACTCAACCTTCGGACGAAGGTGAACGAGTAATATCGTATGCCAGCAGAACACTCAACGGAGCCGAAAGAAATTATTCGGCTACCGAAAAAGAGTGTTTGGCCATAGTATGGGGTATTCGAAAACTGCGGCCGTACTTGGAGGGATACCATTTCGTCGTGATCACCGATCACATGGCTCTGAAGTGGCTCAACTCGATTGAGAGTCCATCGGGTAGGATAGCGCGGTGGGCGCTAGAACTACAACAATACGATTTTGAGATAAAATACCGAAAAGGTAATCTCAACGTTGTAGCCGATGCATTGTCCCGACAGCCACTGCAAGAGACATGTGGTAGAGTGGTCACAACAACGGAAGGCATGGAGGAATCCAACGAAGGATGCAAATGGATTCAAAAGATGCGAGAAGAGATAAGGAAAAATCCCAGGAAATACCCGGACTACGTAGAGGAGAGCGGAAACCTTTACCGGCACATACCACATCGCGCAGGCAACGAGGAAGTGTCATCGTGGAAACTCTGCGTACCGAGCAGCAAGAGGAACCAGGTGTTGCTAGAGAATCACGACGCAGCAACAGCCGGACACCTCGGTAGCAGGAAGACGATAGCGCGATTGGCAACTCGCTATTACTGGCCCGGCTTGTACAGAGACACACGCGCGTACGTACATCGCTGCGAAATCTGCCAACTGTATAAGCCAAGTCAGATGGCGGCCGCTGGGAAAATGCTAACGCAGATACCGGAAGAGCCATGGAGCACAGTATGTGCGGACTTTGTTGGGCCCTTACCCCGGTCCAAACATGGGAATACGATGCTCTTGGTGTTTGTAGACAGATTCTCAAAGTGGACAGAGTTGGTCCCTTTGAGAAGCGCTACAGCAGCATCGCTGCAAAAAGGATTTCGCGAGCGGATATTGGCCAGGTTTGGAGTACCAAAGGTGCTTATAACTGACAACGGAGCGCAGTTTACAAGCAAGGCCTTTAGAACCTACTTGGAAGAATTGGGGGTGCGACACCAGTTTACTGCACCATACACCCCACAAGAAAACCCAACGGAAAGGATGAATCGGACAGTGAAAACTATGGTGGCACAATATGCCAAGGATAATCAGCGGTGCTGGGACGAGCTATTACCGGAGCTGTCTCTGGCCGTCAATTCCAGCGTAGCAGCGTCTACCGGATACAGCGCGGCGTTCATAACGCAGGGGCGCGAACCGCGGCTGCCAAAAGCACTGTTCGACGAAGTCACAGTAGGCACCGGCAGAAACACGCAGTCGCCCACCGAAAATGCTGCCAAGCTAAAGGAGGTATTCGAGGTGGTACGACGTAGCTTGGAAAAGGCTGCCCAAGACCAAGCTCGGCATTATAACTTGAGGAGACGGGCATGGAAACCGGCAGTGGGCGACAAGGTGTGGGCAAAGCAGCACCACCTGTCAAATGCATCTGAGGGATTCGCTGCTAAATTAGCCCCGAAATTCTCTGGCCCATATACGATCACAACTTTCGTATCACCAGTTATAGCGAAACTAAGAAGCAAAACTGAGAAAAGGGAACGGACAGCTCACATTTGCGACTTAAAACCGCATAGCGAGGAAGCGGACAAGGAGGGACGCAAAACACAGCAATAAGTTTTGGTTAAAATTTTTTTTTTAAAGTGGGGACCCTACGATTGCCCTGCCTAATAATTAAAAAAAAAAAAAAAAAACACGTAGATTTCTGAAAGCAAAAGAGTAGGTTATTAAAGTCGTTAAAGTGATATACTTCATTTACTCACCTGAGTTTATACCTAGGGAAAAATGAGGAAATCTGTATTAGTTAAAATCATGGAAAGTGTTTTTGTTTAAAAAAAAAAAAAAAAAAGGAAGGGTAATACATGTGCCATTACTGGTACATGTATGGAAAAAAAAGGAGAGAGAAAAACAACAACAAAGAAGCTAGCGCGGCGAATTTAAAAAAAGAACGGGAAAAATAAAGAGAGAGCGCTGACAAACATGGCGACCATAACGGTAAGGACACCGTTGATCACGCACTAACACAAACACTCTTGAGTACTCACCAGAGGGTATAAAAGCGCTGGCTGCCATGCGTTCAGCCTCTTTGAGAAAAATCAGCCGAACCACTAACATGAACAATTTGGAGATGGACAGCAGCGTGGGAGAAGCACGCCGGGTAGTTCCAGCGCCCCGGCGAGTCATACGGCGCAGGCGCGTTCCACTACCGCCAGTGCGTCTGCCGTTCCATCCGCGTAGACGAGTGGCACGCCGTCAGCGAGAGCCGTCGCCTGACGTGCTCGTGCTGATGGCGTCGCCGATGCGGGATACCAGCGATGAGGAACGGGTGCGCCAGGAGCGGGCAGCGGAGACCCAGCGTCGCTGGACACGGTGGTGTGCCGAGCGGCACCACCAGAAGGCAAAGGAGGAGGGCTGGGGTAGACGAAGGCGGTCGAGGGAGGAGTCCTCTACGGAGCCCGAGCCGGACACGGAGTCCGAGCTGGAGGATTGGGGGCATCCAGCAGCCCCACCGACGCCGCCACCAGAAGCCCGACTGGCCACCTTCGCCCACACCGATGGTCCGAGGGGAGGAGGTCATCGAGATTTCCTCGGGGTCGGAGGCAGCTTGCGGCAGCTGCGACTCCGATGCGTACGTCGCCGCGTATGTGTCGTCGGCGGACGACGGCGCAACCTCGGCCGAGGAGGAGGACACAGAAGAAAACGTCGGCGTGTTTAACGCGGACGACGACGCGGAGAGGCGCGAGGGCGAAAACGTCGGCGTGTTTAACGCGGACGACGACGCGGAGAGGCGCGAGGGTGAAAACGTCGGCGTGTTTAACGCGGACGACGACGCGGAGGTGCGCAAGGACGAAGGCATGACGGCAACGGCGACGCGACAGTCGCGATATGACGGAGCGGGCTGGTGTCATGAGGTGACGGTGGTCTACCGGTGGCGCGAGCAGGTAGCACCACCCGCGCAAGGGTTTGTGCTGCGGGAAGTAACACCGCCGCCACGGACCCCGTCATCAACACCAACAAGAAAGTTTCCACCAGCGCCGCGGGAACCATCGCCGGACACCCTGGAAAAGGCACCGTGGGTGTGGCCCCAGCCGGCCAGTGAGGCTACAGCGGCAGCCGAACAGCGCGTGCCGGGCTCGCCTCCGCGTGGTGAGTCACCGCCTTCGCCCCCACGCTGGTCACCCAACCGGGTGAGGCCATCGTTGGGCCGGCAGGCTTCGTGCCCGGGTCCCACACGGTCGGCCCGCCCGTCACTTCAACGCCAGCAGTCGAAGCCGAGCGGTCGCCCCACCTGGCGAGAGTTGAGACCGGACCAGTGGCCACCCGAGGTTGCAGCAGCGATGGATCAGGGGCCGACCAGGCGTTCGTGCCGCCTGGTATGGGTACACGGCCGACGTTACCGAATAAGGGGGTCGTCCGTAGGAACGCGTTTTCGCGTGCGATCCGTGAGCGCACGGATCCCAAGAGAAAAAAACACTTCAACGCACACACAAAAAATAAATATTCATAATAAAAAAAAAATATTAAAAAAAAATTTTATGCATTTATTCAGAAACCTGGAAGAGAAAAAAAGAAGAAGAAATGTAACACCGGCCGACGCTGGTAAGTATTGAAGAACGATACGTACCTGGGGCCAAGGGGGAAAATAAAGCCAGCGGGCACCGCGGTGCCCATCCTAGTTAAAAGAGAGGATGGATTAGTAACGGCAATGGCAACCGTGGTGGGTTTTTACTTACGTTTTTTGCTTATATTTTCCAGCAACAAATTTGGTGCGTCATGTGGCGTCAGTGAGGAGTGGTTATCGATAGCCGGCACGATCGTCGCTATCGAATAAATATCGCCGATCAGGTACGACATTAAGCTCCTTGGCATGGCATACGATGTCAACGACAAAGCACGCAGTACAAAGCTGGTTGCTATGAGGGAATCGAGACACAGCCCTAAACCGACGGCGATAGGTTCAGTCAACGGCCGTTGAGTTCAAATCGGCGCTGCGGATGGCGCGCATGTTCAAAATTTGATAATGCAGTGGAAGAATCCACTTCCGAGGAAAGAGGGGAGTGTGAGGAGCTGGGAATGCTTCTCACAAGAGGAGTATAATTCGGCTGGGTTGTTTTAGTATTGTATGAAATAAATATATATATGTGGTATACATACATATATATATTTATAAATACATATACAAAATAAACAAAGTCGGCGGCCGAAAAACACATACAGCGAGACAGGCCGCGGCCGGACCCGAGTCGCGGCGAATTCGCATGCTGTCTCGCTCTGACGCCCAATGTCAGCGCTTAGGTACGTGTCGCGCAGCTAGGATGGCTGGACACGTACCGTTAATGTGGAGGATAGAGTGCCGTTGGTGTGTGAGCAGTGCGATCACCGTTTATAGTGATCACTGTCATACCAACGGCGGGCGTGAGTCGCTACGGCCAGGCACCGTTGTTGCCAAGGGCCAAAATGACCATCACGCCACCTTTGCCCTTCCTTTGACATTGGCGCTGACAGGCCCCGATCCAGCGAGGCAGCAGCGCGTATAAAAGGAGCTGCCGACCGACGGCGCGGGATAGTAGAAATCGGAGCGATCAACGCGCAGCTAAAACACGGCCGGTTCGAGAGTTGCTAAACGCGTCAAGTGAAGTACGGAAGAATATCGAGTGTCCGAGTGAAAGTGGAACAAGGATTACAAGGACATTTCAAGGACTTTACACTCCACACAAGGAGCCAAAGGTAGTCCTAAGCGTTTTGTGAACTATTATAAGTGCGCTAAGTTACAAAGTTGTAAAGTTGCGGGTTCGTGACTGACTGAGGTCAAGCGCTACGAAAGACTTGTCCTGAGGATACAACTTGCAAGGCGAATCCTTGCCATCCGCGCGTCGAGTTAGTGTGCCTGGCGTAAGAAAAGGTGAAGCGCACGTACACCAGCGAGTAGGAGTGCTAATGGTAGCTTCTTGCGGAGACAAGAAAGCCAATAGCGAAACCTGGCGTAGCTGGCGTAGTACGCAACAAACCTAGTCCCGTAGGCGAGACTAAGTTCGATCGTTGACTGGCAGGAGAGCCTGTTGTAGGGTGTTCCAAAGGCAAGGGTAATAGTATCGCGAGGCTAGTCCAGCACGCAGCCGAACTAGAGTTAAGCAAACAAGTGTAACAAGCAGAAAAATACCGATTCAAATATAAAGATATTTCATATAAACTTAAAGCACCAAGTGTTCTAATTGTCGCAGCGCCACGAATACAAATTTGTTGGCACGTACCCTCAGCACCGCAAGAGCTAGCCCAGCTTATATTCGTGATAAACCGAAGGTTCGTTACAGTACTACTAACATTAAGTTCCTTATTGATTCTGGATCAGTCATCTCACTCATTCCAATCTCAATTTTAACAAGTAAGAAGGCTCTAGTCGAGATTTCCCGACTAGGAGATACCCCGAACCCTGTACATAACGCGTACAGTCATTTTCTGCATGCATCTGTGACTAAACTTCAATCTTTGATATCTCTATTATTTCTTAACCGATTTCGATGAAATTTTCAGAAAAGTTATATCGTTACCCATTATTTCAACCCCCATTTTTACATTTTCCAAATTCGAGAAAATTTGGTAATCGATTGCATGTGTATATCGAAAACGCAAATAGTTATCGAAAATCGGAAACAAACTTGTACTGCCTAGGACTTAGATGAGCTTATGTTCCGAATCTGAAGTCTCTAGCTCTTATAGTCTCTGAGATCTACGCGTTCATACATACGGACAGACGGACAGACGGACATGGCTATATCGACTCGGCTGTTGATGCTGATCAAGAATATATATACTTTATAGGGTCGGTGATGCTTCCTTCTGCCTAATACATACTTTTGCACAAAAACATTATACCCCTTTTACCCATTTCATGGGTTCGGGGTATAAAAAGCAAACGACAAAAGAGCGATCACAAACTTTACGCAGCCAACAAGTCAATAATCGAAACTTATGGCACGTTAAATGTAACAATTGATCTCAATCTGCAACGCAAGTTCTATTGGTCATTTGTCGTCGCTAACATCCAATCAGCAATCATCGGAGCTGATTTTCTCACGCACCATGGCTTACTGCTTCATCTCACAAGTAAGAAACTCATGGATCCAAAATCCGAGATGTCAACAATTGGGAAACTATCCCAAGTTAAACTATACAACATCTCGACAATCAACTCACGTAAACTGCACGGAATTACTAGTCCATATGCTGACCTCCTCAATCGCTTTATTGAAATAACACGACCCAACACATCTCCAGCAACACGCATTGATAATGATGTATCGCACTACAAGACGGCTTATTGGTGAGAAACTGAAGGCGGCACGAAGCGATTTGGAATTATTGCTTCAACATGGAGCAATCTGCCCATCCAGTAGCCAATGGGCCAGTCCAATACACTTGGGACCTAAAAAAAAATAGCAGATGGCGCACCACAGGTGATTACAGAAAGCTTAACTCTCGCACCACTTCAGACCGCTATCCTGTCCCACACTGTGACGACATTCTTTAGCGCCTGCACGACTCAAAAGTTTTTTCAACGATTGACCTTGAGCGCGCATATCATCAAATTCCAGTTGCTACTTGCGACATCGCAAAAGCAGCTGTTACAACGCCATTCGGGTTATTTGAATTCATTGGCATGCCACCTGGTCTCCGAAATGCAGCACAAACATTCCAACGGCACATGGATAAGCTGATGCGTGGTTTTTCCTTTTTCGGTTGCTACATAAACAATATAATGGTGTACTCCGCATCCCATCAGGAGCATCTCCAGCACCTCACCAAAGTTTTCGTGATTCTCCGCACAAACAACTTGACCATCAACCCGCAAAAAGTCCAATTTGGGCAAAGTGAGGTTACTTTCTTAGGGTTCGCAGTCAACGCCGAAGGTTTTAAGCCCCCCAAGGAGCGAACTCAAGTCATCAACGAATTCCCTAAGCCCAAGTCAACCATGGAATTGTGCAAGTTCCTAGAAATTGTCAACTTATATCGCCGACTGATTCCTAAATCAGCAGAAGCACAGATTCCGCTCACTGAGTTCCTCAAAGGCGCAACGTAGAATGACAAACGTGAAATCAGCTGGACTCCATCTGCTAACGAGGCATTCGAACATTGCCGCGCGTTCTACCTTTCTTTCGCCCTCAGCTCAGCTATCTCTAAAAACTGACGCCTCAGATACTGCAATTGGTTCTGCGCTCGAGCAGTTTGAAGGCAATGTTCTGCGCCCTGTCTCCTTTTTCTCTCGGAAGCTGAGCCCAGCAGAAAAAAAATTACAGCACGTAAGATCGCGAGCTTTTATTTTATTTAAACACATTCTGTAAGGATAACCCTTTATAATACAGACCGACCATAAGCCATTAACGTTTGCATTTGCACAAAAGGCTTCCAAGGCATCACCACGTCAATTGCGCCAACAAGACCTGATTTCCCAGTTCTCAACAGAAATTGTACATGTTTCTAGAAAAGACAACACAGTTCCGGATGCACTTTCTCGCATTAATGCAATTAATATGCAAAGCACCTTAACGCCCAACAAAGTGATGAGGAAATCACACAGCTGGCAAATACAACATCGTTTCACCTGGAAGCTGTTCGCATTGATCAGCTGGACATACTATGCGACACTTCAACTGGACGCGAGCGACCATACTTGCCAAAAATTATAAGACGCCAAGCTTTCGATTCAGTGCACGGCCTGGCACACCCAAGTGGTCGCACAACCGCGAAATTGCTTCGGCAACGCTACGTCTGGCCAGGTTTAAACAAAGATGCAACGCTCTGGGCACGTGAATGTGTCGCAGCCAACGCACTAAAATTCATCGGTACATTGCGTTTTCGAAAAAATAGAGGTGCCGGAAAACCGCTTTGAGCACATCCATTTGGATCTAATTGAGCTTCCCTGCATCAATGGTATCCGCTACTGCTTATCAATTATCGACCGGCTTAGTAGGTGGCCAGTGCAGTATGCATGACAATCTGTCATATACCTACTTTATTGCAGGGTTTTTAACCTTCACCCAAACGGTCGGCGCACTTGAAATCTGATCGGCCACTTATGAGCGGACCGATCGCGATGTGTGGGATCCGCAACGTAAGCGCTTTAGCCCTTAGGAGCCAGTGCTTGCCTTATATATGTATATCAAATGTATATGCATTCTTTGCACATACACTCCACAGTATATGCCTTCTGCATATACACATATACATATACTACAACTTTCTCTCTCTCGACCGCTGCAGCCAGCGATCGAATTAATATACACACATACATATACATAAGCCTCTCTGCTGCAACAGAGCTTTATACATTAGCAATTTAATTATGTGTTTATTCTAAGAACTCTTTTCATTTGAAAATAAAGAACATTATTAAAACCAAACTAAAACGGCACAGATGTGCCAGTGTGATTTCAATGAAATAATTTCAATTACAATACATGGCGACCGTGACAGATGTTACGAACATGTAAATGTTCAATGCAACTCACATGTGAAATTCCACCAAAACTACAACAAAAACAGCAACAACAATAAGGAAACATTTCTGCAGCAGTTTTGCCTGCTTGCAAAGAACACAACCGGAGCCGCTCTCTTGGATGTCATCAAACAAGTTCAGGATGCGCCCTAAGTTTATGTTTTTGGTGGGCTTCCATCAGAACCCAATGTGGCAGAGCTAAAAGACGGAGCGAGGAGAAGGTGCAGCAGCGTCGGAAGCAGAACCAGGAGCAGGATAATACAACCACCGGTGATCTGCTCGTGATTACACTGGGTGATCTGATCGAATAACAACGGCAACGGCAACGACGGGATTATGAAAATAAAATTTTTCCGAGTGATTAGAGTGCATATGAGTTATGGGTAGACGCGGAGGTGTACAACATAAAATAAATAAGAGAATAGCCCACCTAAAGTGGCTATTATTCTCTAGTACACCACCACCCGCGTGGGCAACAGCCCAAAAATTACAAGCTGAGCTTGACTTTCTAAAGTCTTGCAAAACCAAAGAAAAAACAGCTCCTAACTCAGCACCTCACTTAACTCGAATAAGAATTTTAAACGAATCTATAATAACAAAACCTCCACCATCCAAAACGATCCCGAAGTTTAAGAAAAGCTGCCCGAATGACTGCGAGGGACCACTAAACTCACCGCATTGTGAGTACACCTGTGCTGCCAGCACCGGTCCCCCACCAAAGAAGAAGCAGCTTCTGCAGCCAGCACCGGCACCGTCTGGCGCATCAAGCCAGACCAAGAAAAAGTGAACCGACAGCACTTCCAAGTGTGCTCAACATAATAGTTTTATTTTTAAATGCACTGCGATGCATATACATATATAGACATTAAAAAAAAAAAAATACCCATTGTACAATCGAGCGGAACCATTTCTGCCCGATTAGCAGCATAGCCTATTTTAAGCCAAAAGGTGCAGGAATTTCACCCCACCCACGAGGTGTATTAGGATCGTGCGTTTTAGACGCCGATATTATTACAAAATATATATATATATTTATATATATATACAAAATAATGACAGAAAGAATAAATTAATTACACTAGTTTAAATATATATACAAAATTATTTTTTAATAAAAGCAGCTGCTGATTACCGCCGGACACACAAAGCTCACATGTCTTTGCATATGTTAGGCTTTGAAATACGTGTGAATGTCCCAATATACCTCAATGAGCAGCTTAGCAGAGAGAATTGTCTAATTTTCAATTAAGCAATGCAGATGAAGAGGCAAAAGCTTTTATCAGCAGTTTTTTGCCGTCGTGCGTTGGTTCACGTCAAATGGTGCGGGACAGATGAAGTTGCATGCATAGATAACATGCAAAAGCTTCTAAGCATGCAAGCTGAAAGCTCTTCTGCAGTGGCTTCTGCGACGAATGATATTTTTCGCTTGTAACTTAAGCTCTTATCATAATTCTCTTTATAAGTTTCTTTATTTATTTTCTGCTGCATGTAAGCTCTTTGTTTCTCTTTTATATGTTTGTCTTTATCTTAGTGTGTGTTTTTTTAAACCTCTTATTCAGGTTGGTGTGCGACTGATGGTTTTTTTTCTATTTCCTAACCTGCATCTCAAAATATCATGCAATCCAATCTAAATCAATCCGAATCGAACTGACATTCAATGATCAGAATACTTGCAAAGCAAAATGCTGGTCTACATATATGTCATATAAATGCTCAAAGTTACTTAAATAAAATGGAAGAACTTAGATATCTCTTTGTCAAGTCCAATGTTGATATTATATGTGTGTCAGAAACGTTATTTGTTCATGATTTATGTGACTCGTTAATTGTTTGTGATGGTTATAATGTCTTTCATTCTGATCGTATTAGTCATGCAGGTGGTGTTGCGATCTATGTTTGCATAAGACTAAAATGCAAGCTTGTACATAAACAGCAACAAGGAAGTCAAATTGAGTATATTTTTCTTGAAATTTCAAATTTAGGGCATGAATGGAAAACGCTTGTTGCCTGCATTTATAGGCCTAATAAATATATTGACTTCACTTGCTTAGTGGATGTTTTAAGTAATCTCTCGCTAGGATATACAGATATCATTCTTACTGGTGACCTAAACAGCAATATCTTAGCTGAAAAAAATTTTTCAGATAAGATGGTATCACTTGGCCTGCATCTGGTTAATACTGTGGTACCCACTCATTTTACTAGGACAAGTAATACACTGTTAGAAATAATCCTGGTCAGTAGTACAAATAATATTATGTTATATGATCAACTATCAGTACCTACTTTCTCAAAACATGATTTAATTTTCCTGACGTATCATGTAAAACTTGACTATAAAGATAAAGTTACTAAGTATTTAGGGATATTTACTATGTATTTTATTAAGTGAATGCCGACTGTGTGACTGGAGTGCGATATACACTATGCCATTAGTTAACCAAAAAGTCCAGATATTTCAACATAACGTTAACTATCGATATGAAACTTTTGTACAAATTAAGACTAAAATTATAAAGCCAGTTGCTATATCCTGGTTTAATACCCACATACAAAATGCAATTAAGCAAAGGGATAATATTTAGCATAAGTGGAAACGCCATAAAATTGACTATTATTTCAAACAATACAAGAAAAGTAGGCAACAAGTCAATGACTTAATAAGGCATGCTAAACAAAGATACTATTCTGCCAAGTTCGAAAGTGCAATAAATACTAGTCAGACATGGAAAGTTATTTAAAACATAGGAATAGGCAATGACGTAACGATGAAGAGGATATTAATATAAATGACCTGAACATTAAATTTACTAACCTTACTGTACCTAAAGCTAATTCTAGCTCGTATGTATGTCCAGTTGTGTAAAATAATTGTGAAAATTTGTTTGAATTTGTCAGTGTCAATCAATGTGATGTTTTAGAGTCCATACTTAAAATTAAGTCTAATGCTGAAGGACTTGACAATGTAAGCCCTAAGTTCATAAAAATGCTACTTCCGCAAATTTTAGGGCATATAACACACATTATTAATGCAGCTCTAACCTCATCCACCTTCATAGATCAATGGAAAATAGCAAAAATTATTCCAACCCCAAAATCAAATGGAGAGTTTAGACCAATTAGCACTTTTCGATTTCTGTCCAAAACTTTAGAGCAACCGATCGTGGCCCAGATTAATAAATTTCTCGACCAAAGCTGTCTTTTGTGTAAAAAAACAATCAGGTTTTAGGAAAAACAGAAGCTGCAGATATTAGATGTAATGTAGATAATAGCCATGTAACGTTGTTGACTCTTCTTGACTTTAGCAAAGCTTTTGACACGGTGAACCACGAAATTCATTTGACCAAATTAAGTGTGCTGTATAACTTCTCAGAAACTGCACTGAAGCTTATGCGTTCATATTTAAGAAATAGGAAGCTCTGTCCTGGGACCCTTATTGTTTACCATGTATATTAACGATCTACCAAATGTATTGTCAAATTGTGAAGTTCATATGTATGCAGATGATGTTCAATTATATGTTTGCTGCCGTTAAGACAAATTAGTGAATATGTAAATTTGTGTAATTATGAATTATCTTGTGTTAGTAAGTTGTCTAGTAGTAATGGTCTTAGCTTGAATCCGTCTAAGTGTAAATGTCTTGTTATTTATAAATAAAAAACTATGTACAAGGAACATGCCTAAACTGTCTATTAAAGGCAGAAAAATTGAGTATGTCCTCAGGGCTGAAAATTTGGGCATTACTTTTAATAACACTCTCTCATGGTCTGATCATGTCAATAAATCGGTAGGTAAGACATATGGTACTCTAAGAAAATTGTCGCTAACCCAGCAATACCTTCCCACACACATTCGTCTGATGGTGGCAAAACTTAACGTTACGTCTGTATTGTTCTATGGAATTGAGATCTTTGCAAATTGTGATGCAGCAAGCCAAAATAAACTTAATGTTGCGTAAAATAGTATTGCTTGATATGTGTTTAACTTAAGAAGATTTGACCATGTTACATGTTATGCCAAAAAGATCTTTCAACTAAATCTTAAGACATGGATAGAAGTAAAAGTCTTATCATTTTTCCATAAAATCATTTACACAAAACAACCTGACTATTTATATGACATAATTAGACCATCCTCTTCACAGCGATCAAACAATATTGTCCCGATTAGAGCAAAATTATCAAGCTCAAATATACACTTTTATTCCTATGCTGTTCGGCTTTGGAACCAGCTCCCACATGAAATTAAAACCATCAGTAGAGCACCTAAATTTGTTTTTAAAGTTAAAGAACATCTATTAATCACACACTAGGTTAACCACAATGCTTATGTTTTAAGAAAATAATTATAATAATATAAATGTTCATTGTTAAAATTGTTTGTGTATGTGTAAGAAGTTGGGAAGCATTCAGTACATAAACTGACTGCTAAAGGGTGTCGCAACTGGCTCTTGTAACCAGGTGGACTACGGAGAAATAATGAATGTTTCTTGTAGGTTTTACTAAGAACACTGATTTTATTAACGAAAAAGTAACAATATTTATAGGTAAAAGTAGCTTAGCTTACAGGTGTGTGTTGTCAATTAAAATTGGGTTATTGTATACTCAGCAGTTGCAAGCAATGCAGAATAGCATATTTAGCAACTACCGGGTTGGCTGACCGCTACTATTGCGACACATATTGTGCATTGTGCAGTCAGCGGTATTCTGTGTGTTCAGCATAATTTGGTATTAGCGACAGTTTAATTGTGTCAATAAATATAGGGTATTGTGTATGGTCTTGACATAGTTTTACATGTGTTAATAATTTGTGTGTCATTCTTACATAGCTATGTGCAGTTATTTGATGTCTTATAATATAAATGTGTGCTGACTTGTATACGACTTAACATTCTCCCGGCCGTTGAAACGGTTTTCAACCATCCTCTAAATCCAGTGTTAATCGTCTTGGGGATGCTGATGGAGCGGATGTATCGGTGGCCTCATTCCTTGTGGTTGTGGGTTGAAAGGTCCATAGGCGTTGCTTCCGTATTGCATAGGCGCACACTTCAATGACTGATATCAATAAAGCAGCGTAAGCGGCTATATGATGGTGTTGGACCGAGTTTATTTGGTTGGGCAAATCTTCTTTGTTGAGTGCTGCCAGTTTTAGCTGTAAGTCGTCTAGATCCATGTCTTCTTGTACCTTGTACTCCGATGTGTTGGTTTTAGTTGACGGTACATTAGTGGTGTTTGGCATGTTAATGTCGCCAAAGCGGGCGTAGCTGATGCTAATGTCTACGTTGCGTGCAGTACAGCCAGATGATAACGATAGGAGTCCGGTGTCTTCTAGTCGTATTGTAGATGGTGTTCCGTTGCATACGGCTTGTAGTTCCATTGCAGAATGTGTTGCAAAGATCCAGTTATTCGGTTGGTGTGTTTTTTCCCATTCTATTCTTGTTGTTCTGTGCGTTGTTTGGCACATCGTTGGTGTCTTATTGTTAAAAAGTTGGAACTCGCATCTGTTGTTCACATTAAACACAGCTTGATGATCAAAGCATATGTATTCTACGTTTGGTAATGTAAGACAGCGGTGTAGATCATCCTGTGTAAGTCCCATGAATTGATCACTGTTGTTGTTTACACCTATGATCGGCGTTTTTAGCTCGAACAATTTCCAACTAGTAGAGTTCCACACAGGAATTGGCACCATATTAAACAGTTATAATATTGATGTTGACACTAGTGGTAATATTACTCTGAATATCACATGAGTGTCGGTGGCTGTGCCGTCTGCTCGCATAATTCTGTATAGTTGAATTACGTTGGATGAAGTCAGGGGTAACATTTGATCTGATGGCAAATGATCCCGTATTTGATCCAAGTGATACCTTAGTTGCTTAGGGGAAATCAATGTAGGTCTTACAGTGTGGTGACGAACTCCTGTTGGTACGTCCACTATTTCCGATTGCATGCGCTGAAGAGTAGCTGCTAGCAATGTTAATTGAGTTGTTAATGCCAAGTAATTTTCTGTAAGGCGAGCGCCAGTGTACTTTCCTCTGCTTTGGCTAATGGCAGCTACTTGTTGTTCAAGTAGTCTTAGCCGCTTGTCCGATGTAGACCTTGTTTTCTTGACAACGTTAATGGTTGAGTCAAGTACTGAGGTTTATTTCTCATCAGGGTCAGTAAGAATTCCTCGTTGGTATGTACCTTCTTTATGACCTTAATCATTTTATTGGCGTAGTCTGAGTCTAATACTCCAAATAGACTGTTCGCAATATTACCCACTGCATTAAATGGGGAGCGGCGTTTGCGAGTATGTTACAAGTGACGACATTAGTCGTTTCCGTTGGGCGACCGGCGCGTCATTGTTATCTGTGTCCTCTGCTTCGTTGAGAGGGCGTTTCTTGGCCATATCCTCTGGAAAGATTGGCGCAAGCCTGTTTATGGGGCGCTTGTAGATGCCTGAGGCGGTTTTCACGTCAACCACTCGTACATGACTATCAAGCCTTGGATATGTTTTTACAATGCGTCCCATTTGTCAAGTCAACACAGGTATGTCGTCTTCTTTGATTAGGACAAGCATGCCTTCCTTGGTATTGGGATTGATGGTTTTCCACTTGTGTCTGCCTTGTAGCTCTTGCAAGTATTCTTCTGACCATTGCTTCCAGAATCCTTGCTTGATTCTGGATACTAATTCCCAACGTTTCAGTAAGGATTTTTCATCGCGGGTGGCGTTGACATCGGGAGGAGCAGTGAGCGCTTCATCAATCAGGAAGTGTGCAGGGGTGAGAGCAGTGGTGTCCGTCGGGTCATTTGACATCGGTGTGGCCGTGAATTCAAGATTGCTTCAATTTCGACGATGACCGTGTTTAATTCCTCAAATGTTAGAGTTGCAGTGTTGGTAGTGGTAACCAGCAGTCGCTTTGCAGACTTGACTGCCGCGGCGGCTTAATAAGCGCCGCAAAGCTCCCAAAAAGGCGTTTGTCGTCAGATCGCTGACCAACTCAAGGTGTACCGCCTCTGTAGAGAAGCAGCAGAATACGGCTATGTATGCCTTATCTAGTCTTTTCCCCCGGATTTTATGATGAATCCAGATTGGTCCGCAGTAATCTACACCTGAAGTACGAAAGGGGCGTATTGGTGTTACTCAGTCGACTGGCAAATTGCCCATAATTTGGTTCATTAACTTGGGCCTTGCTTTGTTTCATTTCACGCAATTGTGAATGATGTTCCTTGACATTGTTTTGTCGTTGAGGATCCAATATTGCTGTCTTGCAGTTGCTCGTAAGGCTTGGGCACCGCAATGCATGTTGTCTTCATGCAGTTCTCGCAATATCATTTTTACTATTGGATCGTTGTAGGGCAGCAAAATCTGGTGCTTTGCATTGTAAGGGAGTGGGGCTTGATCCAATCTGCCTCCAACTCGCACAAGTCCGTCTGAACCTTGTAATGGGTACAGCGATGAAATGGAACTCTTTTTATCCACCATTTTGTGACGCTGCCACGATTTTAGGTCAGCAGCGAATTCAACTTGTTGTATTGTCCGCAAGATTACATTGCGAGCGCGATCCAATTCCTTGATGCTCAGCGTTGAAGTTGCTGATATGTATTTTTTGTAACAGAAGCGCAACATGTGAGCCACAATGCGTTGTAACTTGTGAAATGAATTGCTGTGTCTACAAGTGTATAATTCTTCACCTATTGTCGATGGAGATATTTCCAAACTTACATGTTTGGTTTTTCTTTCCAAATTGCTCGGGTTGACAACGGGAAGGGCTGACCATTTGTCTGGAGAGCCATGCAGAAACAGTGGTCCATAGAGCCAAAGATTGTGCTCGGGTAATTTGCGTGCCGATATTCCTCTTGAGAGTACATTTGCTGCATTGTTGGCCGATGATACATGGCGCCATTGAGTCTGGCTTGTCAAGGCCTGAATTTTCGCTATTCGGTTTGTCACAAATGTATGATATGTGGATGCAGCTGCATTGATCCATGAAAGAACCACAGTAGAATCTGACCAAAAGTATCCTGGCACGGTGTTGCTGTCGAGGTCTAGGTCGCGTCGAATCCTCTCAGCAAGCTCAGCACCCAATAATGCAGCACATAGCTCCAGTCGAGGAAGTGACTGTTTTGCTGTTGGAGCCACTCGAGATTTTGAACATAGTAGCCGCACAGATATTTGCTTATTTCTGTATGTTGCGCGTACGTATATTGCGGCGCCATAAGCGCGCTCTGACGCATCTACAAAAATGTGTAATTCCTTTGTGATGGGAGTCTTGCCATTATAAATGTGCCTTGGATTTTGCATTGAATTTAGGCTCTGCAACTCCTCTCTATAATCCTTCCATTCGTTTTGAAGATTTGCAGGTAACTCATCGTCCCAATCAAGCTTCAATTCCCAGAGCCGTTGCATAAAAATGTTTGCCTTTACCACGACTGAAGCGAACAAGCCTAGGGGGTCGAAGATTTGTGCCAGCTCCGAGCAGACTGCACGTTTTGTAATCCTTGTTGCTGTACTGCTGTGAGTGCGACCCCCAAGTTGGGCATCCAAATAAGGCCCAATGTTTTCACACTGTAATGTTCCAGTGTTTCTCCGAGCTTTACATCGGTCACTATGTCTTCTTTTGGAATTCCTTGCAATATTTGCTCATTGTTTGAACACCATTTGCGCAGCTTAAAACCCGATAGCTGAAGGATTTTTTTGAGCTCTTGTTGAATTTGTATCGCTTCTATAATTGAATCGGTGCCAGTTAGGCAATCATCTACATAAAAGTCACGTTTTAGTGCCTTAGCACCCATCTGGAATCTTTCCATATTCTTAGTTGCCAGATGATCCAAACATTTTATTGCTAAAAATTGGGCGGATTTCGTGCCATATGTGACTGTTTTTAACCGGTAGTACTTAATCTCTTCTGATGAGTTGTTGCGTAATACAATAAGTTGATGAAACTGATTTTCCGGATTGATCCATACTTGACGATACATTTTTTCAATATCAGCCGTAAACACATATCTATGTGTTCTGAATCGTAGCAGGATAGACATTAGATCGCTTTGAACCGTGGGGCCTGCATGCAGTATGTCATTCAGCGATTTTCCAGTCGACGTTTTACATTATGCATCAAAAACAACTCGAAGTTTTGTTGTAGTGCTGTCCGGCTTGAATACGCAATGATGCGGAATTACGTAATGGTTTTTAGCAACCTGTTGAAGTGACACTTGTTTCATGTGTCCTAACTTCTCATACTCCGCCATGAAAGCTGCGTATTGCTTCCACGTGTCTGCAGAGGATCTGGGCTCTAACGATAAGAACCGTTTGGTTGCAATTTCGATGGAGTCTCCCAGGGCTGAACAGTGTTCAGCAAATGGGAGTTTTACAATGAATCTGCCGTCCACCGCCACTTGTAAGTGCTCTAAGAAGTGAGTCTCACAATGCGCTTCAATGGGTGTTCGATGTTTCTCTGCTGACTCCATGCTATCCCGTGTCCAAAATCGTTCCATTAATTCATTTGTTTCTTCGTTTGTTGCTGCTGCGCAAATGGCTGAGGATTTACTTGCAGCATTTATTTTTCCTGCAATGATCCAACCAAACTCAGTTTGTTGCAACATTGGACCAGAATGGAACATTCTATGCTGTTGAGGGAGCAATATTGAAAAACAGTGCTCTGCTCCAATCAACATATCGATTTTGCCTGGTTTATTGAAGTTAGGGTCCGCAAGAGGTAGATTGCTCAGCATGCTCCAATCGGTAATGTTGATCGATTGGGCGGGTTGATCCGAGGTTATATGGGGTAGTACAAATGCTTCCACTCGCATAGTGAAATTGCTGTGTAGCGACTTAACTATGACATTCACCCGAGCTTTGCTGACTCTTGGCTGTCCTCCGATGCCTTCAATCCGGAGTGTAGTGTCATGACGCTTTAGTGCCAACATCGTCACTAGTCTTTCAGAGATAACGTTGGTCTGCGATCCAGAGTCCAGTAATGCCTTGAATGTTGCTTGCTGTCCATTGTTTCCTTGTACAGCTACCTTTGCTGTTGCGAGTAGGTTGTAATTTTGATTGTTTGCGGATGCCACAACTTGTGTGTGTGGCTCTGCTACTGCTGATGCGATAGCATTCTCGAAATGTACTAGAGTATGTTGCTTTTTGTTGCACTTAAAACAGCTAAAGTTGCTTGGTCACAACTTTGTTTTATGATCATTTTTAAAGCAGTTGACGCACAGTTTTTGTCCTTGCACCCAAATTAGGCGCTCGCTCATTGATTTACCGCGAAAATCGTCACATTTAGATAAAAAGTGACTTGTCTTCTTGCAATAAAGACATCCTCTTTGTACACTTGACAATGTTGCACATGTTGTGCTTTTAGGCTCCTTCTTAAAATTTCCAGATGCCTTTTTTCCAGTAGCCATAACTCGAACTCTCTGTTCTAAGAACTGGAGCATGGTGTCCAGTGGCTGGATTTCCTTCGTATTACCCAATGATTTTTCATAGAGTGTTTTATTTGCGACATCCAGTTTATTTCTCAGGATGGCAATGATGATTGGATCCCATGTTGAAATGTCAATCCCGAGTCCCTTCAGTGAAGCTAAGGACTCTATGGTGGTGATGTGCAGCTCCTTTAAAGACTTTACATCGTCGCTGCAGGTTTTTTGCAGCAGAAGGCGATTTAATATCCTAGATGCGATATCTCTAGGATTGTTGTAGGCATTTACTAAAATCTCCCATGCGTAGAGATAGTTCTCTTCCTTAAGATCGATGTGACGGATTAGTCTTTCCGCCTCTCCGACTACGCTTGTTTTCAAATACCACATCTTGCGTATGGTTGGCATATTTGTTTCATGTATCATACATGAAAACATATCAAAAAATTTGGAGAATCATTTGATGACCCTTTTTATCGGTCTTGGCAACATGGATCACCTTTCAATCAACAGATGGCACGACTGGATCTTGCCACTTTAGTAGCTGAAGTGTCTGGTCAGCCGGAACAGCCCGAGGGAAGAGTACCTTTGCCTTCGGTATGGACGGAATACAGGTTCTATCCACTACTTCCAGCTGGTCACCCTCCAACGGATCAGCGCGGCCACGACGCCGGTGGCCCACTACAGGGTGAGGTCATCCTTACAGCTCAAAATCTTGACGCCGCCGAGCCAACCCGTTCCATCAAAAGAGATGGTAAGCGAGTCCGGTTCTCCCATACGCTTCAAAAGCTCTTCAAACAGTAGCGCCTCCACCTTCTTCCACTGTTTGAGCTTCATCTTTCCGTTTAGGTCGCTCCGGTCGATGGGCGCGACGACTTGATACCGCCCCGCCACATCGCTGGCTGTCAGTTTTGCCCGCGACACTGGCTTGTTAAAGGGCCGCTTGCAAGCTGGCACCTCTGCTTTTGCGGTTTCAGCGGAGCACTGGCGTTTACCGGCCAGAAGCTCCTTCACCTGCGCCATGGATTTCTTTCCCGCGTAGAAGCCTCAACCCTCTTCGATCTTTTGGTCGGCCCACTTCTGCTGGCTGACCTCATCCGCAGTGAGAGCCCGCTTGGAGTCCGCTAGCCGAGCCCTGATTTTAAGGGCGGGCTTGTATTGGGCTTTGGCTTTCATGCCCTCCTTAGACCTTTTAAGCCCGACCCTACTGGGGCACTGGAACTCGCCGGGGTAGGAGAGCACAAACGTTTGTCCTCCGCCTCTGAGTGGTGAGACCTTCCATGCGATTGGCAATCCGAGTCTCCATGGACTGCGGTATCGCGCCACATTTTGGGCTTGTTACTGTTGGTATAGATTGCAGCCGTCCTGGCCTGCTCCAACCAGTACGGAGGTTTGACTGCTGGCGACACGTAGAGAGGATTGCTCCCACCGTGCCAAACGGTGGTCGCTGTCAACAGCACCGACGTTTGGACTGACATCCCAGTCCGCGTTTCGTCCTTTGGCTTCTCGTTTAGATTTTTCTGTTCTGGGAGGTCTACCCATAGCATTTTAGGCTTCATATTTTCGCAAAGCCGAAGCCTTTGGGAAATATGTAGCGCACCTTTGTTGGGCATCGCCCTGTCGCTACACAGGCGAGTTACACCAAAGTACTGTCCGATTGTTTCAGGGCAATACGGTGCCGGTTGCCTTGGTTTGCGCCGCACCCTCGCCGTTCCGGAGCCATTGAGAGACACGGTTTGCACCGTATCCTCGCCGGACTGAGGCCATTGAGATGTGTGGAGTTCACCTTGGACAGACACCATATTGCCCCTCTGCAAGCCAAAATCACCAAAGTGCCCCTCGTTTCTTTTGAGGCAGCACGATGCCAATTGCCCAGCCGGCACCTTCAAGGAGGGTTCTGTTGAGGATTTTTGCCAGCCTGAACTGCCCTTAGTGCAACAAAATTATCCGCCCACAGTTTTAAAAGCAATCAATTGAACCTTGGCTCCCAGTTCAATTGTTTCCTACGAAGGTCCATCAAAAAACCAAATATTTAATAATTTTTAGAATTTTACTAAATATTGCGCATACCTTTTCGCCATTTCTGCTATTCACAATCATCTGTTTTGCGACTGTTATATTAACAGCCCATTAACAGCGATGTTTTATCGAACAAGTGTTCAAATGAACCAGTTTCTTTTCAGTTATTCTTCAGTAAATATTTACGGTCAGTTTTACTTCAGTTAATTCCTTATGGGAGAATACACGCAAACTGAACCTCAGTTACACTTAACTTAGCTGAGAATAACTGAGCAGGGGAAATACGCTATATCTTTGTCTAAATTGAGATTTCCATGTATTACTCAGTAAAGAGAATACAAAATAACACGTACAGATAATCATACATACATACATATATTTATACTAGATATCTGTAAATGTTTTTATACTTTGATACTGAAAGCGTAATAGTATATTGGTATGAACGCAACTTTTTTCGACACCCGTTAAGCTAGAGACTTGAAACTTTGCAAAAGAGCTGGGAAACTATCAATTGCACTATCGAGCTATCGAATTTTACCTTTCTGAGGCACAATAGATAGTTTTTTTTCGCTATCGATGGAGCTGGGCATTTTTCACATCAATTACATATTTAAAAAAACTTTTGGCGACCCACCCACAGCCAAGTCTGGCAGCTCCACGGCGACGTAAACAAACACTGGTTCCTCGCAATATATATTAACGATATGTATCGATAGATAAATGAGTTTACAGCATTGACCAATCGACGCTTAAATTGTTCCCGCGTCTACCGACAAATGCGGAATGTACTTATAAGACATTAGTTAATATTTTATAAAGAAGCACAAGTTCTACATTGGTGACCCCGCGTCTCCAGCGATGCACTACGAGTACGTTGGCTTGCACTTCTGCCACAGCATATTCAACGAAGCTTGCTACATTCGGCCTCTATGGATGAGCGAATTGCAGTTGCTGATGAGCTGATGGAAACGGAAGCTAACGTTGCGCACAGCCGTCTTGATGATTTGGAGCACACCTTGGTTGACATGAATGCCATATTGACGCAAGTAAAACAAAAAACTGATAGCCGCACGGATAATGCTAATCAAAAACTCAGGGAATCTCGGGATGCACCAAACAAGGCACGAGTCTGTTTATATCATACATAATTTGGTGCCTGCGCCATAAAATGTTCACAGCCGTGCTCGTTTAAGTCAAAACAGGGAAACTAAGGCAGCTGTCGCCTGTTCTGGCGGCAGATGACAGCACAAACCCGCTCGCTCGCCTTTCCACTGAGTACGGTCTCCATATTTTGGATCGTACTACTAACATTAAGTTCCTTATTGATTCTGGATCAGTCATCTCACTCATTCCAATCTCAATTTCAACAAGTAAGAAGGCTCTAGTCGAGATTTCCCGACTAGGAGATACCCCGAACCCTGTACATAACGCGTACAGTCATTTTCTGCATGCATCTGTGACTAAACTTCAATCTTCGATATCTCTATTATTTCTTAACCGATTTCGATGAAATTTTCAGAAAAGTTATATCGTTACCCATTATTTCAACCTCCATTTTTACATTTTCCAAATTCGAGAAATTTTTGTAATCGATTGCATGTGTATATCGAAAACGGAAATAGTTATCGAAAATCGGAAACAAACTTGTACTGCCTAGGACTTAGATGAGCTTATGTTCAGAATCTGAAGTCTCTAGCTCTTATAGTCTCTGAGATCTACGCGTTCATACATACGGACAGACGGACAGACGGACATGGCTATATCGACTCGGCTGTTGATGCTGATCAAGAATATATATACTTTATAGGGTCGGTGATGCTTCCTTCTGCCTAATACATACTTTTGCACAAAAACATTATACCCCTTTTACCCATTTCATGGGTTCGGGGTATAAAAAGCAAACGACAAAAGAGCGATCACAAACTTTACGCAGCCAACAAGTCAATAATCGAAACTTATGGCACGTTAAATGTAACAATTGATTTCAATCTGCAACGCAAGTTCTATTGGTCATTTGTCGTCGCTAACATCCAATCAGCAATCATCGGAGCTGATTTTCTCACGCACCATGGTTTACTGCTTCATCTCACAAGTAAGAAACTCATGGATCCAAAATCCGAGATGTCAACAATTGGGAAACTATCCCAACATCTCGACAATCAACTCACGTAAACTGCACGGAATTACTAGTCCATATGCTGACCTCCTCAATCGCTTTATTGAAATAACACGACCCAACACATCTCCAGCAACACGCATTGATAATGATGTATCGCACTACAAGACGGCTTATTGGTGAGAAACTGAAGGCGGCACGAAGCGATTTGGAATTATTGCTTCAACATGGAGCAATCTGCCCATCCAGTAGCCAATGGGCCAGTCCAATACCCTTGGGAACTAAAAAAAAATAGCAGATGGCGCACCACAGGTGATTACAGAAAGCTTAACTCTCGCACCACTTCAGACCGCTATCCTGTCCCACACTGTGACGACATTCTTTAGCGCCTGCACGACTCAAAAGTTTTTTCAACGATTGACCTTGAGCGCGCATATCATCAAATTCCAGTTGCTACTTGCGACATCGCAAAAGCAGCTGTTACAACGCCATTCGGGTTATTTGAATTCATTGGCATGCCACCTGGTCTCCGAAATGCAGCACAAACATTCCAACGGCACATGGATAAGCTGATGCGTGGTTTTTCCTTTTTCGGTTGCTACATAAACAATATAATGGTGTACTCCGCATCCCATCAGGAGCATCTCCAGCACCTCACCAAAGTTTTCGTGATTCTCCGCACAAACAACTTGACCATCAACCCGCAAAAAGTCCAATTTGGGCAAAGTGAGGTTACTTTCTTAGGGTTCGCAGTCAACGCCGAAGGTTTTAAGCCCCCAAGGAGCGAACTCAAGTCATCAACGAATTCCCTAAGCCCAAGTCAACCATGGAATTGTGCAAGTTCCTAGGAATTGTCAACTTATATCGCCGACTGATTCCTAAATCAGCAGAAGCACAGATTCCGCTCACTGAGTTCCTCAAAGGCGCAACGTAGAATGACAAACGTGAAATCAGCTGGAGGCATTCGAACATTGCCGCGCGTTCTACCTTTCTTTCGCCCTCAGCTCAGCTATCTCTAAAAACTGACGCCTCAGATACTGCAATTGGTTCTGCGCTCGAGCAGTTTGAAGGCAATGTTCTGCGCCCTGTCTCCTTTTTCTCTCGGAAGCTGAGCCCAGCAGAAAAAAAATTACAGCACGTAAGATCGCGAGCTTTTATTTTATTTAAACACATTCTGTAAGGATAACCCTTTATAATACAGACCGACCATAAGCCATTAACGTTTGCATTTGCACAAAAGGCTTCCAAGGCATCACCACGTCAATTGCGCCAACAAGACCTGATTTCCCAGTTCTCAACAGAAATTGTACATGTTTCTAGAAAAGACAACACAGTTCCGGATGCACTTTCTCGCATTAATGCAATTAATATGCAAAGCACCTTAACGCCCAACAAAGTGATGAGGAAATCACACAGCTGGCAAATACAACATCGTTTCACCTGGAAGCTGTTCGCATTGATCAGCTGGACATACTATGCGACACTTCAACTGGACGCGAGCGACCATACTTGCCAAAAATTATAAGACGCCAAGCTTTCGATTCAGTGCACGGCCTGGCACACCCAAGTGGTCGCACAACCGCGAAATTGCTTCGGCAACGCTACGTCTGGCCAGGTTTAAACAAAGATGCAACGCTCTGGGCACGTGAATGTGTCGCAGCCAACGCACTAAAATTCATCGGTACACACGCAATGCTTTCGAAAAAATAGAGGTGCCGGAAAACCGCTTTGAGCACATCCATTTGGATCTAATTGAGCTTCCCTGCTCAATTAATAAGGGAAAAAAACTTGTATAACCAACGAAAAAGGGGAAAAATTTATTAAATAAAAAAAAAATATAATGTTCTTTGCACAACAGTATATGCCTTCTCATATACTCTTCTCTCACGGCTTTATAATAAGAATTAATTATGTGTTATTTAAAACTTTTCATTTGAAATAAAGAACATTATTAAAACCAAAACTTCAACAAAAACAGCAACAACAATAAGGAAACATTTCTGCAGCAGTTTTGCCTGCTTGCAAAGAACACAACCGGAGCCGCTCTCTTGGATGTCATCAAACAAGTTCAGGATGCGCCCTAAGTTTATGTTTTTGGTGGGCTTCCATCAGAACCCAATGTGGCAGAGCTAAAAGACGGAGCGAGGAGAAGGTGCAGCAGCGTCGGAAGCAGAACCAGGAGCAGGATAATACAACCACCGGTGATCTGCTCGTGATTACACTGGGAGATCTGATCGAATAACAACGGCAACGGCAACGACGGGATTATGAAAATAAAATTTTTCCGAGTGATTAGAGTGCATATGAGTTATGGGTAGACGCGGAGGTGTACAACATAAAATAAATAAGAGAATAGCCCACCTAAAGTGGCTATTATTCTCTAGTACACCACCACCCGCGTGGGCAACAGCCCAAAAATTACAAGCTGAGCTTGACTTTCTAAAGTCTTGCAAAACCAAAGAAAAAACAGCTCCTAACTCAGCACCTCACTTAACTCGAATAAGAATTTTAAACGAATCTATAATAACAAAACCTCCACCATCCAAATCGATCCCGAAGTTTAAGAAAAGCTGCCCGAATGACTGCTAGGGACCACTAAACTCACCGCATTGTGAGTACACCTAAGCTGCCAGCACCGGTCCCCCACCAAAGAAGAAGCAGCCTGTGCAGCCAGCACCGGCACCGTCTGGCGCATCAAGCTAGACCAAGGAAAAGTGAACCGACAGCACTTCCAAGTGTGCTCAACATAATAGTTTTATTTTTAAATGCACTGCGATGCATATACATATATAGTCATTAAAAAAAAAATACCCATTGTACAATCGAGCGGAACCATTTCTGCCCGATTAGCAGCATAGCCTATTTTAAGCCAAAAGGTGCAGGAATTTCACCACACCCACGAGGTGTATTAGGATCGTGCGTTTTAGACGCCGATATTATTACAATATATATATATATATTTATATATATATATACAAAATAATGACAGAAAGAATAAATTAATTACACTAGTTTAAATATATATACAAAATTATTTTTTAATAAAAGCAGCTGCTGATTACCGCCGGACACACAAAGCTCAACTGTCTTTGCATATGTTAGGCTTTGAAATACGTGTGAATGTCCCAATATACCTCAATGAGCAGCTTAGCAGAGAGAATTATCTAATTTTCAATTAAGCAATGCAGATGAAGAGGCAAAAGCTTTTATCAGCAGTTTTTTGCCGTCGTGCGTTGGTTCACGTCAAATGGTGCGGGACAGATGAAGTTGCATGCATAGATAACATGCAAAAGCTTCTAAGCATGCAAGCTGAAAGCTCTTCTGCAGTGGCTTCTGCGACGAATGATATTTTTCGCTTGTAACTTAAGCTCTTATCATAATTCTCTTTATAAGTTTCTTTGTTTATTTTCTGCTGCATGTAAGCTCTTTGTTTCTCTTTTATATGTTTGTCTTTATCTTAGTGTGTGTTTTTTTAAACCTCTTATTCAGGTTGGTGTGCGACTGATGGTTTTTTTTCTATTTCCTAACCTGCATCTCAAAATATCATGCAATCCAATCTAAATCAATCCGAATCGAACAGACATTCAATGATCAGAATACTTGCAAAGCAAAATGCTGGTCTACATATATGTCATATAAATGCTCAAAGTTCCTTAAATAAAATGTATATTTTTCTTGAAATTTCAAATTTAGGGCATGAATGGAAAACGCTTGTTGCCTGCATTTATAGGCCTAATAAATATATTGACTTCACTTGCTTAGTGGATGTTTTAAGTAATCTCTCGCTAGGATATACAGATATCATTCTTACTGGTGACCTAAACAGCAATATCTTAGCTGAAAAAAATTTTTCAGATGAGATGGTATCACTTGGCCTGCATCTGGTTAATACTGAGGTACCCACTCATTTTACTAGGACAAGTAATACACTGTTAGAAATAATCCTGGTCAGTAGTACAAATAATATTATGTTATATGATCAACTATCAGTACCTACTTCCTCAAAACATGATTTAATTTTCCTGACGTATCATGTAAAACTTGACTATAAAGATAAAGTTACTAAGTATTTAGGGATATTTACTATGTATTTTATTAAGTGAATGCCGACTGTGTGACTGGAGTGCGATATACACTATGCCATTAGTTTACCAAAAAGTCCAGATATTTCAAAATAACGTTAACTATCTATATGAAACTTTTGTACAAATTAAGACTAAAATTATAAAGCCAGTTGCTATATCCTGGTTTAATACCCACATACAAAATGCAATTAAGCAAAGGGATAATATTTAGCATAAGTGGAAACGCCATAAAATTGACTATTATTTCAAACAATACAAGAAAAGTAGGCAACAAGTCAATGACTTAATAAGGCATGCTAAACAAAGATACTATTCTGCCAAGTTCGAAAGTGCAATAAATACTAGTCAGACATGGAAAGTTATTTAAAACATAGGAATAGGCAATGACGTAACGATGAAGAGGATATTAATATAAATGACCTGAACATTAAATTTACTAACCTTACTGTACCTAAAGCTAATTCTAGCTCGTATGTATGTCCAGTTGTGTAAAATAATTGTGAAAATTTGTTTGAATTTGTCAGTGTCAATCAATGTGATGTTTTAGAGTCCATACTTAAAATTAAGTCTAATGCTGAAGGACTTGACAATGTAAGCCCTAAGTTCATAAAAATGCTACTTCCGCAAATTTTAGGGCATATAACACACATTATTAATGCAGCTCTAACCTCATCCACCTTCATAGATCAATGGAAAATAGCAAAAATTATTCCAACCCCAAAATCAAATGGAGAGTTTAGACCAATTAGCACTTTTCGATTTCTGTCCAAAACTTTAGAGCAACCGATCGTGGCCCAGATTAATAAATTTCTCGACCAAAGCTGTCTTTTGTGTAAAAAAACAATCAGGTTTTAGGAAAAACAGAAGCTGCAGATATTAGATGTAATGTAGATAATAGCCATGTAACGTTGTTGACTCTTCTTGACTTTAGCAAAGCTTTTGACACGGTGAACCACGAAATTCATTTGACCAAATTAAGTGTGCTGTATAACTTCTCAGAAACTGCACTGAAGCTTATGCGTTCATATTTAAGAAATAGGAAGCTCTGTCCTGGGACCCTTATTGTTTACCATGTATATTAACGATCTACCAAATGTATTGTCAAATTGTGAAGTTCATATGTATGCAGATGATGTTCAAATATATGTTTGCTGTCCGTTAAGACAAATTAGTGAATATGTAAATATGTGTAATTATGAATTATCTTGTGTTAGTAAGTTGTCTAGTAGTAATGGTCTTAGCTTGAATCCGTCTAAGTGTAAATTTCTTGTTATTTATAAATAAAAAACTATGTGCAAGGAACATGCCTAAACTGTCTATTAAAGGCAGAAAAATTGAGTATGTCCTCAGGGCTGAGAATTTGGGCATTACTTTTAATAACACTCTCTCATGGTCTGATCATGTCAATAAATCGGTAGGTAAGACATATGGTACTCTAAGAAAATTGTCGCTAACCCAGCAATACCTTCCCACACACATTCGTCTGATGGTGGCAAAACTTAACGTTACGTCTGTATTGTTCTATGGAATTGAGATCTTTGCAAATTGTGATGCAGCAAGCCAAAATAAACTTAATGTTGCGTAAAATAGTATTGCTTGATATGTGTTTAACTTAAGAAGATTTGACCATGTTACATGTTATGCCAAAAAGATCTTTTAACTAAATCTTAAGACATGGATAGAAGTAAAAGTCTTATCATTTTTCCATAAAATCATTTACACAAAACAACCTGACTATTTATATGACATAATTAGACCATCCTCTTCACAGCGATCAAACAATATTGTCCCGATTAGAGCAAAATTATCAAGCTCAAATATACACTTTTATTCCTATGCTGTTCGGCTTTGGAACCAGCTCCCACATGAAATTAAAACCATCAGTAGAGCACCTAAATTTGTTTTTAAAGTTAAAGAACATCTATTAATCACACACTAGGTTAACCACAATTCTTATGTTTTAAGAAAATAATTATAATAATATAAATGTTCATTGTTAAAATTGTTTGTGTATGTGTAAGAAGTTGGGAAGCATTCAGTACATAAACTGACTGCTAAAGGGTGTCGCAACTGGCTCTTGTAACCAGGTGGACTACGGAGAAATAATGAATGTTTCTTGTAGGTTTTACTAAGAACACTGATTTTATTAACGAAAAAGTAACAATATTTATAGGTAAAAGTAGCTTAGCTTTCAGGTGTATGTTGTCAATTAAAATTGGGCTATTGTGTACTCAGCAGTTGCAAGCAATGCAGAATAGCATATTTAGCAACTACCGGGTTGGCTGACCGCTACTATTGCGACACATATTGTGCATTGTGCAGTCAGCGGTATTCTGTGTGTTCAGCATAATTTGGTATTAGCTACAGTTTAATTGTGTCAATAAATATAGGGTATTGTGTATGGTCTTGACATAGTTTTACATGTGTTAATAATTTGTGTGTCATTCATACATAGCTATGTGCAGTTATTTGATGTCTTATAATATAAATGTGTGCTGACTTGTATACGACTTAACATTCTCCCGGCCGTTGAAACGGTTTTCAACCATCCTCTAAATCCAGTGTTAATCGTCTTGGGGATGCTGATGGAGCGGATGTATCGGTGGCCTCATTCCTTGTGGTTGTGGGTTGAAAGGTCCATAGGCGTTGCTTCCGTATTGCATAGGCGCACACTTCAATGACTGATATCAATAAAGCAGCGTAAGCGGCTATATGATGGTGTTGGACCGAGTTTATTTGGTTGGGCAAATCTTCTTTGTTGAGTGCTGCCAGTTTTAGCTGTAAGTCGTCTAGATCCATGTCTTCTTGTACCTTGTACTCCGATGTGTTGGTTTTAGTTGACGGTACATTAGTGGTGTTTGGCATGTTAATGTCGCCAAAGCGGGCGTAGCTGATGCTAATGTCTACGTTGCGTGCAGTACAGCCAGATGATAACGATAGGAGTCCGGTGTCTTCTAGTCGTATTGTAGATGGTGTTCCGTTGCATACGGCTTGTAGTTCCATTGCAGAATGTGTTGCAAAGATCCAGTTATTCGGTTGGTGTGTTTTTTCCCATTCCATTCTTGTTGTTCTGTGCGTTGTTTGGCACATCGTTGGTGTCTTATTGTTAAAAAGTTGGAACTCGCATCTGTTGTTCACATTAAACACAGCTTGATGATCAAAGCATATGTATTCATCGTTTGGTGATGTAAGACAGCGGTGTAGAATAAATAATAATTAAATTTTTAATTTGAAAATCACATTTAATTTTTGTAAAATGTTGATTTTAGTGTACTCTATTATTTAAAAATTAAATAAATATATGTAAAACATAAACAAATACGAAAAAAAATTAATCAAGTAATTACTCGATTAATTGCTCAAATTGCGATTAATTGCAATTATTATTTTTTTTCTTGAGATTAATCATTTGATAGATTAATCGATTATTTCAAAAATTTTGCCATCCCTATCTGTATGCCCTTCAAATTCTTCATATGCCGTGTCTTCAGTGACTTCGCATATTTTATTTGTCCACCAACATACTTCTGCCACCAATAAATCCAGTCCCTTGAATATGGACTCCATCGGCTTGGTCACTTGGTGGAAACGTTCACCTTGCTCATCCGATTCTTGGGGCAATTGTCGCAAAAACTTTTCGAGGTTGAAGTGTAAGAAGTGTAATTTTAGAGTCATTGAGGCATTGATTTTTTCAAAATATTTTAGTAATGTCCCAGGCGAATCTGTGGTTGCTTGTTAACAACTCGGCGAAGGGTTCACTTTTTGTAAGTTTTCGAATGTCTGGACCATTGAGAATGCCTGTTTAAAACAAAGAAAAGATATTTCTGAAATGTTAAGTTATGCGAATTTAGCGATGTGAAAATCATGAAAATTATGAATTTTAGACAATAGACAATAATACGTACCGCAGCTGATTTTTAAAATCGCTAAGTTTCGGAAATATTGTTTTTAAACATTCAAAGGCTCCAGGAACATCTTTCACTGTCACTTCAATGAACTTCCCACAGATTCCTAATGTTGTATGTAGCGGTGGAAGTAGTATGCTGGTTTTCGGCTGTTTTCGCCTCCCAATCAAAACATTTATATTCCCTTAAATCCTTAAATCCGCCCTTATGTATAATTCCTTGCAATTTGTTTATAGCCTTCAAATCACAACAAATCTTCCAGTTATGCTCCTCGTATTTGACTTTTGCCATAATTTCGCTCAAAACTTCATACGACTCCTTTGTATTAACCCCGAATCCTACTGGAAATGTTGGTTTTTTGTTTGACTGATGCAATAGTACAGCCTTCAAACTAGAAATGGAACCATCAATAAATAATCGCCACTCATCGGCATTAGAATCCATTCCCAGTTTATTTATCAATCCAGGAATATTATGGCAGTAGGTGAATGTGTTCGCATCGTCAACAGTAAAACAATTTTTAAATTCAGCTTGCCGATTTCGGTAAGCTGAGCAGTTTACACTTTCTTGCGTAAGTTTTCTGCGCTTCAGAAAAGAGCTTAGCATTTCGGAGTTACGTTGCGATAAGCCCAGCCTAGCCACAACATAGTCCATTTCATTTTGTATTAACGGCTGTGGTCCATCAGCTTCATCCGCGGGTGTCCAATCCACATCACCTACGTCGGTTGGATTGGTGTATTCAGTGTGGGTACCAGCCGTACCAGCAATCGGAGGCTTTGGTGGATCGACACTGGAAGGACGGTAGTATAGGCCGCAAGATACCATACACTTTTAGTTTCAATTTGCGTTTGTTTAACCCGTTACAAGAATTTATGCAGGCGTAACATCTGGTTGCACAATGTCCAATTGGGTCTTTCATCCAAATCATGGGTTTCGCAAATTGAAACTGTGCTCCCTTTCCCTTCATCCAATCCATGAGAATGGTGTAGCAATTTTTGCACGCATTTTTTGGAGTAAAATCTTCACTTCCAATAGCGGGCTCATCGAAATAGTTAGTGTATGCTATTTTAAACGCATCAGTAACTAATTTTTTTCGATCTTGTCCATCTGCTTTTGGAACAATGCGACCACACACGAAACAAAAATTGTCTAGTTTTTTGCATATGTTTTGCATGTTAGAACTTGGAATAAAAAAACACCGGCGACCAAAGCAAACTACTGCACTTTACGAAAGCTGAACATAGATTAAAAACTAGATTGCATTAAGCTTCGCATACAAAAATATGTGTTACTATTTTGGACAACTGATAAGCATCAGCTCATTTGCTTCTATTTTTAGCCTATGAACAGTTATTTATACCCTATACTCAAAAATCGGGTATATCGGTGTTGTGCAAATGTAAAAACATATTAACATATATATATATATATATATATATATATATAATTTATATATGGTTCAGCATTAATAGCAATGTCGATGAAGCCATGCCTAAAACAAAGATTATATTGAAGATTGATATTGACTTAAGCTGTCGGAAGTAAGATAGGTCTAGTGCCTAGGGTATTTTCTAGTCGAGCTGTCCTAACTATGGCCAACTTTATTGTTTTTATACTCTGATACTGAAAATAAGGGTCATATTGTTTTAATGAGAAAAAAAACAACATACAAGTCGTCGTTTGATCACATTACCATTAAAAAAACAAGTAAAAACGTTGCAGTCGGACGAAACCGACTGCGGAATACTTTGATACCAGTAAATGAACGGTTGATTAGGGGGAATGCAGGGGCGAAGGGAGTGGGCCATGTGGTAAACATCGCCAGCTATCATGTTACCAAATTTGGTGACTTTAGCTCAAAAGCTGTGAAAGATAACTTAACTTTGTAAAGTAGTGATTTGCCTGGGTACAGATCTCAGTCTGGCCAGGCTCAGCTTACAAAAAAATTTGTAGTTTGCTGGGATTGTAAAACGGGGTTTAGCACAGTCTAGGGAGGAGTGAGAAAGTTAGTCCCGCAGTCGGGTCGGATGTTAACAACGGGGCGGTAAAACCTCCACACAAGTAACAACACAAATAAAATTGGCACAACAGGCGCGTGCGCAACCACAAAATAAATCAACAGAAATATATATATATCTATACTCGCAGGCGTGCTCGCTCGGACGCAAGTTCACCGACGATCGCTTTATTGCCTTTTTCTTTTCTCATTTTATAACCTAACGCCCTTCCTTACTTACTTATAAACTTTTCGCACGTCTCGCCGGGCACGTGCTGAAACTCCCTTTTTGATTTTTATTCCTCTCTATTTTCCCCTTTCCGCGCGCGTCTGCACTCTCGCATCGACAGTTTTCAACCCCCCAGTCGCCAACGCCTCAGCTTCGGCCAGAGCTGCCGTTGCCATACTCCCCACGCTTATTCGTGGCCGTGGTGAGTTGGACGATCGCAGCTGGCGCGTTGCACCTTGCGACCCTGCGTTTTGGGCGGTCCATTCAAACATATCATTTAAACTAATCTTCTAAGCTCAATCCATATTTAATACTTCTCCTTTTATCTTAAAACTAACGGCGCTCCTTGCCGGTGAAAAATATACATGATATATTTACAATAATGTGATAAGAAATCAAAAATAAACAAAAATCAAAATAAACAACTTAAAACTCCTCGCTCCTTGCGTCTCGGAAAATAATAAGAAAACTAACGAAATCATAATAAAATTCTTCCCTTATATACTATAAATTAAAAATCTATAAATTCTGGACTTAAATTGCTATAAACTAAATCTACAAACTGCTGCTGTGGGGGAGGCCAGGGGCCTACTTCACACCCCCCCTTTCTTCGGGAGGGTGATGGTCACGCATCCATTGGCGCAGGCCGTCACCCCATACCGCTCTCCCTCGACGGTCACTTTAAAGCGGGTGCGTCGTGCCCCCTTACAGCACCGCTCCATCGCCTTGGTGATCTCCTCCACCGCCGTTTCCGTCAGTAAGTCCTCGTCGGGGAGGACCGTCCAACTTGCCGGACGTACCGCCCACCTCCACGGAGATACGCTCCGGGTCGGTTCCGGCTGTGTTTCGGCCGGCCCCTCGGGCTCTAATGTTGCCTCCAGCCCCTCCTCCAAACCTTCTTCCCATAAGTATACCACGTCCTCCGTCTGACTTACCGCGTCATTACAGTGGGTTTCCTCACCGGGTCGATCCGGGTCCCCTGCCGGTTCGTTTTCGGAGAGCGGGACGGGTACCCCCTCGTCAGCCCCCGGGTGCCTGGGCGACGACGGTGGCTCCTCCCGGTGGATGAACATCGTATGTCGGCCAGAGGTCTCTCCTGAGTTTCCGCTGGTGTCTGCGGCATCCTCCACCTTGGCCCCGGGCTGCGTAAAGTCGCTCATCTTGTGTCGTTTTATCTGTGGGTATACAATAATGCAATGATTAGTCTTAATCTTCAAAATGGTTCTGAAACTCTGAAAATTTGGGTAGTGTTATCTAAGAAAATCGGAGGGGGAACATAAAACGTATTAGAACTGCAGGACTGTTTGATCGGGTTGGTCGCCTTCCTCCCGTTCCTCTGTCTCGTGATAGAACTGCTTCAATTGCGCGATGTTGGCGAGTTTGCTCTTCCGATGACCTTCTTTTACCAATCGCACGATGTTAGGCGACACGAACTTCTTCACCAAGAACGGTCCGTCATACTTAGGGCCGAGCTTTGCCGCAAACCCTTCACTGGCCTTCGACAGCTGGTGCGTCCTTAGCAAAACCAACGTGTTGAGTCCTGGCCGCCACTCCCTCCGACTGAGATTGTAGTTCCTTCCTTGATCTTTCGACGCACGTTGCAGGTTGGTTTGGACTATGCTGAACACCTCCTTCAGCCTCCTCGCCCTGTCCTCTGGCGCTTGCTGTGTACTTCCTGATCCGGGTGTGCTCTCGTCGTATAGGGCGGCCGGTAAGCGGGGCTCTCGTCCTTGCATCAGAAACGCGGAATTAACCGCCAACGAAAGTTCGGGTAATTTTCCTGTTATGAACTGGGCGATCATCGTCTTCACAGTCCTATTCGTCCACTCTGTCGGGTTTTCCTGCGGGCAGTAAGGGGCGGTATGCTGCACCTGCACCCCCAGCGACATCAAGATTGCCTTGAAACTGCGACTTGTGAACTGGACACCGTTATCACAAACGAATTTTCTAGGTATCCCAAATCGACATAAGATATGTTCGCGGAACGCTTTCTGTAGCTGTGCCGCCGTCGCCCGCTTTTAGGGGACTAACTCTACCCATTTCGAAAATGCGTCATGGAATACTAGGAGCATGGTATTTCCATGCTTCGATCGGGGCAACGGACCCACAAAATCAGCGCAAAGTATAGTCATAGGCTCGGCCACCTGACGCGTCAACATCTGTCCCGCCGGTTTTACTTGCAACGTCTTGAACCTCTGGCATGACTCGCAGCACTTAACATACCTCGCTGCATCTCGGAACATCCCGGGCCTGTAATATCTTTGTGATAGCCGCATTATCGTTTTCCGTACTCCTTGATGCCCAGCCGTCGGTGCGTCGTGACACTCCAGTAAGACTCTTTTCCTTTGATCCTCACCAACGCACAGCTTCCACGGCATGTAGTCGTCGTCGTCCGCGCGGTGTCCGTGGTGTCTATATAGCTGGCCATTTTCCTCCATGTAATCCGGGTACTTTACCGATTCCTTCGCGATTTTCTCTTTCATTGCCTCTATCCACTTGCCGGGTGATTTCTCCTGTACTGCTTGCTGAAGGTCCTCCAAGGGTTGCCGCGAGAGGGCGTCCGCTACCACGTTGAGCTTCCCCCGCCTGTAACGTACGTCAAACTGGTATTGTTGGAGCTCTAAGGCCCTACGCGCGATCCGTCCCGAAGGGCTTTCGATTGAATTCAGCCACTTCAACGCCATATGGTCGGTTATTACCTCAAAACGGTACCCTTCCAGGTAACATCTCAGCTTTCGGATCGACCACACGATTGCTAGGCACTCCTTTTCGGTCGCTGAATAGTTTTCCTCCGCCTTGTTCAGCTTCCGACTCGTATAAGCTATCACACGCTCCTGCTGATCAATCGTCTGGGTCAGCACCGCTCCAAGACCGAAATCGCTTGCATCAGTTTGCAGGGTAAGCTTCTCTGAGAAATCCGGGCACGCCAGTACAGGGGCAGTTGTCAGACAATGCTTAAGGGTCTCCAACGCTAGTTGCTGCTCCTCGTCCCACTACCATTTCCTCCACTTCTTTAATAAAGTGGTCATCGGCTGCACCACTGTCGCGAAATTCGGCACGAATCGCCTATACCACGAGGCCATCCCCAGACAACGTCGCAATTCCTTACAATTTGCCGGGGCCTGCAGATTCCGGATGGCTTCTACTTTGGCGGGGTCCGTCTTTATCCCATTGCCACTCACCACATGTCCCAAGTATACCAGCTCCTTCTGGAAAAAAGAGCACTTCTTGCGGTTCAACTTCAGATTTGCAGCTCTGAGCCGCCTAAGCACTTCCTTGAGGTTCGCTACGTGCTCTTCCTTGGTCGCTCCGATCAATACTATGTCGTCCAGGTAGGCAAACGCATGGGGCTCCATGTCTGGTCCGATAACCGTGTCCAAAGCTCGTTGAAAAGTAGCACAGGCCGATTGCAATCCAAAAGGCATCACCCGCCACTGAAATAGACCTCTGCCGGGTACCGTGAACGCGGTACATTCCCGACTATCCGCAGCCATAGGAATTTGCCAGTATCCGTGCTTAAGATCGAGCGTCGAGATATAACGTGCGTGCCTTAGTCGCTCCAAAATGTGGTTAATCCTGGGTACGGGGTATGCATCCGGTACGGAGTGTGCATTGAGCTGCCGGTAATCTATGCACATCCGCCACTCGCCTGTTTTCTTCCGGACGAGTACAATCGGGGCGCTGTGCGGACTCCGCGACGGCTCTATCGCCCCGGCCTCCAGTAGCTCATCCACCTGCCCGTTAATTATTCTCTGCATCGCTGGGTTTTTGGGGTAGTACTTTTGATTTATCGGCTTGTCATCCCTCATGATGATCTGGTGTTCCGCTATATGAGACACGCCCTTGAGTCTATCGAAGAGAGCTAGTTCCGCCCTCAGGATTCCCTTGATCTCTGGTTCCAAATCTACTGGCCACTCCTCTTCCTCGGCGGCGACAATTTCCTCGGCGGCGACAATTTCCGATCCGGTCGCTGTGGGGCTGGTCATATCTCGCCCTCCTACCTCGCCTAGCCGTTGCACTTCACGACCGACACCGCATCCCGCCTGGCTTCCTTGATTGCCCCCGCATCGAGGCCCGGCCGAGGTGCCCCCAGGACTCCCTCCTTTGGCCTCGGACTCTCGCTGCTCTCCGATCCTTCTGCTGTCGGCTTAAGTTCCGCGCGGTTCTGGTCTGGTTCCGTGTCTGGTAGTTCTATCGATTCGAGAGTTAGCCTCTCCTGGCCACACTGGATGGTCGTCCCCACCCGGCACAAAAAGTCTATCCCTAGTATCAGGTTGTCTAGCATCGAGGGCATCACGAGCATATCCATCGTGACCACTGCCCCCGCTAGACCAACCTTTACCCTCAATAGCTTCTTGACCTCTAAGGTCGACCCATCCGCCAAGCGAATTTTCGCACTGGCGTCCAACATCTTACCCCCATTGGCCACCCTGCTTGAGAATCCCTCACTAACGAAACTCCTCGTAGCCCCCGTGTCTACTGTCGCGGTCGCTACCTGATCACCTACGCTCACGGTAGCGACTATCCGCCCTTCTTCCACTATAAGGGGATACTCTAACTTTGGGACTGGGTCGCGTCGGCTCCCACCGGATCCCGTCCCAGATGGTGCCGCTGACCGTTTCCCGCCCCCGTCTTCTGACAACACTGGCCGGTACTGACACCCTTCGCCCCGCACTGCCTACAAAATAGTATTCGAGGGCTGGGACATCCCTTGGCAAAGTGCCCCTCTTGCGAGCAGTTATAACATACCCGTCTTCCCTCGAGCACTCTTGGCTGGTCTTGACCGATCATACCGTTCGTGATTACCCCTGTCGGTAGGAAAGAAGGGGTACCTGCGCTATTGCCGCTCTCCCCGGGCTGTGGCTGTGCCCTGAACGGGTTAAAATGCTTCGGGCTTCGCCGACTACCCTATCTGGGTACCTAGGAGCCCCCGCCCGACTGTGGGCTGCACATTCGCGACTTTGTTGCCGTACGCTCTCATATTCTGACGCCATCTGTGTCAATTGTGCTAGCGAGAAGAAGTCATGCCTACGATAAGCGATATTCGGGTGCCAGGTTCTCGTACACCCTATGCAGCTCTTGGTCCCCCCTGTAACCAGCCTGGTACATCATACCCCTTAATTCTAGCAGATAGTCCTTAAACGTTTCGTCCTCGCGCTGTCGTCGCGCCCGGATACTGTCCTCCAACCGGTCAAAGTATTGGGGGGGTAGAAAGAACTCTAAAAACTCCGATTTAAACGTTGCCCATGTCGAGTCCCTAAGCCTACTCACGGTTAGCCACCGTGCTGCTTTGCCGGTTAACGCTTCACTCATCGCCCGGGGCATACGATCTAGACCTATGTCGTAGGATAAAGCCCGGTCCTCTATAGCCTCCAAGAAGGCTAGCGGATCAGCGCACCCATCGAACCTGATTCCCCACTTTCGGACTAACTCGGGGACAACCATCCCACTCCTGGGGGCACTGTTATTTTCATTGAAGTGGATAGGGTGATCCGCCCGTCTCACCGGGGTGTCTTCCCCGGACGCAAGGGGCGAATCGATACGTATATCAGGGACACGCGG
This sequence comes from Scaptomyza hsui, assembly GCA_018152825.1. Lineage (NCBI taxonomy): Eukaryota > Metazoa > Arthropoda > Insecta > Diptera > Drosophilidae > Scaptomyza > Scaptomyza hsui. The sequence continues at coordinate 1,487,212 of JAECXO010000089.1, forward strand.
AGTATATTCGGGGTAGATGGCACCGTGGGATGGCGATAGCAGGTTCCCTGTGCCGCTTGCCCGTACCGCAGGGATTGCCGTATCGGATTCCGACTTCTGTTGTGGTTTTTGCACCCCGCTGACGAAAGTATCGGTCGGTGCAGGCGACATTGGGGTCTTTGCGAAACGCAACTCCCACTCGGCCAGTCGGGTCCATATTTCGGTGGTATGACCACCTGAATTTATAAAACTACATACCAGCTTCCGGTACTCGTTTACCGTGGGACACTTTTGTAACTGGAACTCCTGCGCGATGCTCTCCAGATCCTCCTTGCGGCAGTTGCAGACCCATTGAACGTCGAAAAAAGTTTGCGTTCATACGGACGGACGGACAGACGGACAGACAGACACCATGACGGACATTGCACAAAACCAATATACTATGAGACCTTCGGTATCAAAGTATAATAAGTACAAAAATATATCATATATCATACCTAAAAATTTGTAAGGATGCCACCAATATGATAAGCACATAAAATCGTTCATAAATCCACATTTGGAAGAGATGTACTGAGCTGAATGCTTAAAAGGTCGAAAAATTGCATATTGTTGGGCGTTTATGCGATTTTAAGACACTAGAAGCATTTTTTTTTTGGGTTGACTTGTCCACTTGTTATCTAGAACTTTGCTAAAGACACTATCAAAATATTTCTTACCGCTGTCGAGATATAAGCTATGAAAAAATATCTCAATAATGCACAAAGTCAAAATTAACGAACAAGTAAAAACGTTGCAGTCGGACGCAACCGACTGCGGAATACTTTGATACCAGTAAAAGAACGGTTGATAAGGGGGTGGTTTGTAAATCGCAGGCTACATGTTACAAATTTGGTGACTTTAGTAAAGTGTGGAAGATAACTCCCAAATTTAAAAGGTGGGCGGCAGAGGTGGGCGTGGCCTGATTTTTGGTGTTTTTTGATGTCACCATATATTTTCCTACCAAATTGTGACACTAGCTTGAAAAATGTAAAAACTATAGGCGTTTCCAATTTCAAGTATAAGGGGGTTGGGGGCGGAACGGGGGCGTGGCATCCAAAATTTTGATGCATTTTTTGGGGAACGTCAATATCTATCTTCACACAAAATTTGGTGGCTCTAGAAAATGTAAAAACTATAGGCGTTCCAATTTCTTGGTGAAGGGGGGATGGGGGCGGAATCAGGGGGCGTGGCACCCAAGTTTTGATGGGGAACGCCAGTATCTTCACACAAAATTTGGTGGCTCTTGCCCAAAAAATGTGAAAACTATAGGCGTTTCCACTTCAGGAGAAGGGGGGATGGGGGCGGAATCAGGGGCGTGGCATCCAAATTTTTGATTTAAATGTGAAACTATGGGCGTCCTTTCCGGAGAGGGGGATCAGGGGCGTGGCACCAAATTTTGATGTTTTTGGGGAACGTTAATATTGTTATTTGGTGGTTTGCCCAGAAAATGTGAAAACTATAGGCGTTTCCAATTCGGAGGGGGATGGGGGCGGAATCAGTGGGCGTGGCATCCAATTTTGATGATTTTGGGGAACGTTATATTTTTGACAAAATAGGAGGGGATTTTGAGGTTTTCGGGACTGACAGTATCGGGAAAATTTTTTTTTTTAATAAAATGACAATAGGTTTTATCGGTTTTCTGTTTCGTTCCGGTGGCGTGGCACCCCATCTGCTTCTGTCCGCCTTAGCTTTTTTTGCTTCGGGTGTGCGTCCGGCAGGGGCGCCGGCTGCACAAAGCCATTAAAATTAACCAAAAACTTCAAAAAATAAATCTCCTTTTTCCAAGCCAATTTGCCTAAGGTAATGATGCAGAATTTCTAAGTTTTTCTTTATCTATCACAAAAAAATATCAAGTTATTGTTCGGTTTTTATGTGTTACACAGTGTAGTTCAATGAAAAGATATTCAATTAAGCTCTCATTCCGCTGCTTAAGGATGACTTTGCATTTCAGTCTTCGATTGTCAAATATTGCAGTTCCCCAGCATCACCAACTCGATCGGAACGATTCACACTAAAACCGCTACATGCAGTAGATGAATCAAAAAGATCGGGGAGAAACCATGTTTCGGACACACAAACATATAACCAGCGTATAAAAACTCTACGCTAGAACCTAACAACAAAAAAGTATATGCTTGTAGTTTTGTCGCTTCATTTGCTATAGCAATAGCAATAGCGAAAATTAAATGATTTGCTCTGCTCGGCCGTAGCGGTAGCTGAAAAATAAGAGCGAGATGAGAGCAGACCAAATTAAACTTTTTCATTTACTACGGCTCTTGTGCGTTTTTGTTTTTGTTTCTTGTTTTTGCAAGAACTCTGTGATATGTAAAGTAGTAATTTGGCCGGGGTATATGACTCAGTCCGGCCAGGTCTAACTTACAAGAATACTTGTATTTGTTAGAGACTATAAAACGTAGGGGAGTTACAAAGTTAGGGATGAGTGTCACTACTAATAGCCACGATAGGGCATTAGCGGATTCGAAGGGTCATGCCGCTTCACGCCTCTCGCCACACGTTCGGGATTATGGGTCGACTGGTCGGAAATATAACGTGCACGTACAAATAAGAAAAAAATGAAACACAAGGAATACTTCCTTCACTAGTCGCGGAACTCTTCCAGCGATCGATTTATTAGTTATTTTCCTTCAATACCACTCTTTAACCTAACTATCTATACAAACGATAAAGGGGCGCCATACCCGCTTACCTTCTTTAACTATTTTGCTTCACGACTACGTTTTCTTCCGCACGTCTGATCGCTTTTCCACTTCTTGCTTTTCACTGTCTTATCGCCGCTCAGACTCCCGCACGTTCGCTCGCTTAAACTCGTACCGCCCAAATGCCCGTTCGGTCACGCTCCAGCCTCGGCGCAAGCTGCATTTTTTCCAACTCCCCACGTTTATCCGCGACCGTGGTGGATTTGCCGATCACAGCTGGCGCGCTGCACTTAGCGACCTTGCGCTTTTTGGGCGGTTGCGTTTGAATCCCCTTAGGCCGTTAGGCATTTACTATTAATTCATTAATTTCCAATCTGTTTCTTTTAACTTAACTTTAATACTTAGAATATTAAGAAATCGGATTGGTGTTTTGGCGCTCCTTGCCTAACATACTAATAACGAAATTATAATGTTAAAAATGATAAAAATACAATAATAAACTAAAAAGGTAAACGCGCTTCTCGCGTTGCATAAACTTAAAAATACAATAATAAACTAAAAACATAATGGCGCTTCTTGCGGCCTGCCTGCCCGGCCAGCTTTTGTTGGCGTGGATCTCAGCGCCTCTGTAATGCATATAAGTACATGTCGCTAAATTTTTGCCATAATTCTTAGGTATGTGGTCTTTTCTGTAGCTTTCCACCATACCAATATGCCTTAAAGCAGTATGGGACGCACAATAGAGATGAAAATCCAGTGTGTCAGTCTTGGTGAGAGACCCTAGCTACCTAGCAACTTTTGTGATGAATTGAGTGCATCGGTTGATTTATTCACCCTTTCTTCTACACTAAACTTTCAACTCCAGATATTTGATACTTTCTTTCGGTTTCAGCGTCGTACCGTTGATTTTCGGTGGAGTCCCTTGAGGTAACTTTTATCTCTTAGTGAAGAGAATGAGGTCCGTCTTGTCCATATTGATACTTAGAACGTCTTCAAAGGCCCATTGTAGTATCTCCTTGAGGGTGTAGTCCATGACTAAGCTAATTGTCGAGAGACATTTGCCCGTGATAATTATGCCTATGTCGTCTGCATAGGCGGTTGTCTTCGGGTCTCTCCGTTTGAATTTCCGTAACAAGTCGTCGACCACGAGGTTCCACAACAGGGGAGAGAGCACTCCCCCGTGGGGGGTGCCACGTTTTGCTTCTCTGATTGCGGTTGTGGTTCCCCATTCCGCCTGTATTCTCCTGCTGCAGTTGGTTCTAAACCCAGAAGTACACAGTTTCTTGTGGGATCACAGCTTTCAGACTGTGCAGTATAGAATCCGTGGACACATTGTTAAATGTTCCTAAAAGTTCTAGGAATGCTCCTAAGGCGTATTCTTTTTCGTGCAGTGCCTTCTCTACATTTGCCACGAGGGAGTGTAGCGCGGTTTCCACCGATTTGCCTTACGTGTATACGTGTTGGTTTGGTTCCAGGACTATAGCAGTGCTCTCTCTTATTTAGCGGTCTATCAGCTTTTCTAGGGTTGTCATTAGGAATGAAGCTAGGCTGATGGGTCTGTAGTATTTTGGCAACACGTGGCTGCATTTCCCTGCTTTGGGCAAGAAAACTACTCGTGCTGTCCACAAGGCAGCTGGCACATATGTAGCTGTATTTTAGACATCCTCTGTATATTTCCCTCAGCCATGGAGTAAACATGTGCTTGACATACTGCAGCATGGCCGGGAATATCCCGTCCAGACCTGGGGATTTGTAGCCCTCGAAGGAGTCAATTGCCCACAGTATCCTGTCTGTCGTTATGACGTCTGCAGGTATTTCTGCCCTCGTTTGTGTAGACATCATATTTGTCGTATTAGTGACGTCTTTACAGCCTGTTAAACGTGCCTCCAAGAGCACGTTTACCGCATCCGAACTGTCTTCTGTCCATCTCCCATCATCAGTTTTAAGTTGGCCTTGTACTGTCTGTTGGCTTCGCAAGTAGCTTTTTTAACCTTGCTGTTTCTATGCCTGAACAGAAGTTGCGCCATGCGTATCTTTTCGCTGCCCGTACTTTTTTCTAAAAGTCTCGGTGCATTGTATTCGTCCCATACTGGTTCTTCATCCACTTCCTTGCGAGTTTAAAGAGTTCCTGTACTTCTATTCTCTGTCCCTTGAGTTCTGGAGTCCACCATTGGGCTTTGTGTCTCTTTTTCTCTTGGGTCTGTTTACAAGTTTTGTGAAAGGCTCCCACCAGATTTTTGTTGAGTGTCTCCAGGGACTTCTCTAACTTATCTGTTGATGATATTGTGGGTGGCCTTGGTAGGTTTCTTCAATTTCTTTTTTAAACTGAACCCAGCCTGTATTTAGCGGGTTCCTGTATGTTTTGTTTTATTGTTTGCACTCTCAAAGTTCACTCGGAATTGAATGTACCTGTGATCCGAGAAGGAGTGTCTATTAAGGACTCGCCTTTCTGTTACCACGGAATTTGATACCGACGCGAGGGTGATGTCTAGCACGTTAGACGAGGTGGGACCCACGTAGGTCATCTCTTCGCAAACGTTTGATATTTTTAAGTTAGATTGTAGTATGAAACCTAGGAGTGACTCACCTCCGTCGTTTGTGTCTCTGCTGACCCATACCGTGTGATGTGCATTAGCGTCGGTGCCGATGATAAGTGGCCGTTTCTTTGCCTCATTCTCCCGCACCAATCGCGAGGCCTCTTGTGGTGGAGCGATGATGCCATGCGCCATATAGCAGGATGCCATTAAGATTGGCTCTTCACTGCCACCCTCCTGCGCAACCACCGTTAGGTCGTCAGTGCTGTAATAAGACATTAAGTAAGCATGGATACCCTTCTTTACTTGGAACGTGGTCCTTGCTCTACTTAATGTTTTCGGGTAAAACACGTTGTAGTACGGTGACCTTATTCCCTGACGCTATCCAAGGTTCCTGGACTAAGGCGACATCTGCGGGCCTTGACTCCAGGGTTAACATGAGCTCCGCCGATGCCAGTTTACTCTTATGAAGATTTATATGAAGGATCCTTAGCTTCATAACTCTTGGTATCCTCCTTGGATGTGATCTCTACAATGGCTTAGTCCGCATCCTCATCGTCTTCAATCTCCAGGCTGTTGGTGGCTTGCGTGACAGTGGGTAGGACCTGCTCCACCTCACCTGCCTCCAGCATATTTTCGGCCATTGAGGTCGCTCCGGTCGATGAGCGCCACGACGAGATGTCGCCTTGCTACATCGCTGGCCGTCGGTTTTTCCTGCGTCGCTGGCTTTTTGCAGGGCCGCTTACAGGCGGGCACATCTGTTTTCGCTGTTTCAGCGGAGCGCTAGCGTTTTACGGCCAGCGCCTCCTCCACCTTATTGGCAAAACCGACTGTCTTCGTGGACAGGCTCGGTATTTGCACGGATGCACGTGCATTAATTATACGTCGTTTGAAAAAATTCTTTATTTTAATTATAGGGATTTAAATTTTAAACGACTATCCCAAGGTATACACTCAGAAAAAAAAGTACTACAAGCAAGCACATTCATGCTGTTGTTTTGGGTATAAATTAAAATTTTACATATATGAATATGCTTCACTTGACATGTACAAATGTTAAATGAAGAATTACTGTGAAATAGTAAAACCAACATTGTTTCTAGTCAATGTAAGCTGTTGACTTATTAATATTGATGCACAAAAAAAAAGTAGATTTTAACTTCCAGTTTCTTATTTTCATTTATCATATACCTAAAAGTTAAGCACTCTTGATTTTTGATGCACTCGCATGCAGTGATGTCATTTTTTTCCGAGCAAAAAAAGCTGGATCAACGAAAGAAAAAGCTAAAAAAAAAAGCGGAATCTCAGGAAAAACAAGTTAAGAAAAAAGCTGATGTTTGTTTCTCATTAATAAAGACGTACTTTCATATTTACCAAAAAAATAAATTCACATATTATATACAGTAAGCCGAGAAAATGTTTACACAACACTTAAAGTTAATTCTACCCATAACTTCAACTTACTCAATGGAAAGTATGGTATTAATAGAAAGGTCATGTAATTTCCGTTTGAATGATACAATACTTTTTTAAACCCATTAAGTACCCATTGAAAGTCTTTTGAAGCTTTATTTCCCCGGGCTTAAACTAAAATTGTTTTGATGCAAAAAGTTCTTCAAACAATTCTAATAGAGACTGAAAAAAAATATGTTCTATATTCTTTTAGCATTTATTTGTTATAATTTTTTTAAAATTGCTAATAATTACTATTTTACAAACTTTTCATACTAAATAATCGCTTTTAGTAATTTTAAGCAATTTTCAATTAATTGTAAAAATTGATACTTTGCCGATAGAAATACATTTTTAACATTTCAACCGTCAAACTCAATTAAAACAACACTCAAAATTAAGTAAAAATAAAATTAAAAAAAGCTGCTTAAATTTGCTAAAAAAAACTAGAATTCCCGCAACCAGCTATTTTCAAATTTTAACCGCAATCACACTTCAAAAAAATCCAAATCTGACGGGAAAAAAGCTAAAATGACATCACTGCTCGCATGCGACTACTTATAATAACAATTAAGAAGGCTCTAATCGAGATTTCGCGACTAGGAGATACCCCGAACCCTATACTTAACACGCACAGTCATTGTCTGTATGCATCTGTGACTAAACTTCAATCTTCGATATCTCTGGTGTTTCTCAACCGATTTCGATGAAATTTTTTCAGATTTTCATTATTTATTATCAAGTTTCTAAAACGTAAAACGTTTCAGATTGTTGATATTCGACATTATTATGTTATCGATCACATGTGTATATCGGAAACGTAAGTAGTTATCGAAAATCAGAGACAAACTTGTACTGCCTAGGACTGTGATGAGCTTATGTGCAAAATCTGAAGTCTCTAGCTCTTATAGTTTCTGACATCGACGCGTTCATACATACGGACGGACGGTCAGACGGACATGGCTATATCGACTCGGCTTTTGATTCTGATCAAGAATATAAATATACTTTATGTGGTCGGAGATGCTTCCTTCTGCCTGTTACATGCTTTTGCACAAAACCATTATTCCCCTTTTACCCATTTTATGGGTTAGGGGTATAAGAATTCTAGAAAGAGGATGAAAATTAATTTATATCAAAACCCATCGATTTCGAAATATGATGGCCTTCGACGGGACTCGAACCGTTTACTAGCCGGATGCCTTAGACCTTGCACTGTTGCCGAACACATACAGTATGCATTTAGTATTATTGCAAACTAAAAAGCTTAGGAACGGAAACAAAATGCCTGCCCTTTAATTTGAAGACTAAGGGTATTCACTAGTCATGAGCAATGTGATTTGTAATAAGTTGATATCTGACAGCAAGACAACAAACACAAAAAACTGCATCAAAGCAAACATGCCGAGAATATGTTTTAAAAAAATTGTTAAACTCAGGAGAATGTGAGAAATAGAGTGGTTACCAGACTATTAATGAAACAAGTAAAAACGTTGCAGTCGGACGCAACCGACTGCGAAATACTTTGATACCAGTAAAAGAACGGATGGTAAGGAGTCTGCTTGCCGGGTGGTAAACATCGCTAGCTATCATGTTACCAAATAACTGAACTTCCAAATTTAAATGGTGGGCGGCAGAGATGGGTGTGGCATCAAAATTTTTGAATCAAATGTTTTTAGTTGTCACCATTTATCTTCCTACCAAGTTTGGTGGCTCTAGCTCAAAAACTGTTAGAGATATAGCCGACTCCAATATTTTGATGCAGATCGTTGGTAGATGTTGCCTTCTATCTTTCTAGCGAGTTTGGGGGCTCTAGCTTAAAAACTATAAGAGATATCGAAATTTCAGATTTTAAATGGTGGGCGGCAGAGGTGGGCGTGGCATCCTAATTTTTGATGCAGACCTATTGTAAATGTCACCATATATCTTCCTACCATATTTGGTGACTCTAGCTCGAAAAATGTGAAAGCTATAGGCGTTTCCAATTTCAAGTAGAAGGGGGAATGGGGACGGAATCAGGGGGCTTAGCAACCAACATTTTGATGCATTTTTTTGGGGAACGTCTATATCTATCTTCACACAAAATTTGGTGGCTCTAGCCCGAAAAATGTGAAAACTATAGGCGTTTCAATCTTCTTGGAGAAGCAGGGATGGGGGCGGAGTCAGGGAGCGTGGCATCCATGTTTTGATGGGGAACGTCAGTACCTATCTTGAAACAAAATTTGGTGGCTCTAGCACAAAAAATGTGTAAACTATAGGCGTTTCCAATTTAATGGAGAAGGGGGGGTGGGGGCGGAAACAGGGGGCGTGGCATCCAAAATTTTGATGCATTTTTTTGGGGAACGTCAATATCTATCTTGACACAATATTTGGTGGCTCTAGCTCAAAAAATGTGAAAACTATAGGCGTTTCCAATTTCAAGGAGCAGGCAGGATGGGGGCGGAAGGAGTAGGCGTGGCAAAATTTTGATGCAGTTTTTTCAGGTACATGACTAGCTATCTGCGTGCAAAATTTGGTAATTCTATCTGTAAGACTGTGAGAAATATTTGGTTTTATCGGTTTTTGGTTATCGAATTTATCGATTTCCCAGCCTCCGAGTAGGCGTGGCACCCCAATCTTGACACTTTATCTTTCTGGCGTATAGACAAACATAATTGCAAGGTTTCAAGTCTCTAGCTTAACGGGTGTCGAAAAAAGTTGCGTTCATACGGACAGACGGATGGATACCATGACGGACATTGCACAAAACCAATATACTATGAAACCTTCGGTATCAAAGTATAAAAAGAAAAATCGGCCTCCGATTGTTTCCCCCTCCTTGGTGGGTGGGCCTATTACTTCTGATAGTTCAAAAAACTAACAACCTCCTTCTCACTGGGCTATCAGAATGTTAGAGGACTTTGTAGTAAACTTAGTACTTTGTATCTTTATAGTCAATCTTTCCCCTTTCATGTCGTTGCCTTCACGGAAACGTGGCTAAGACAAGTCATACTTAATTCTGAAGTATTATCTAACAGATTCTGTATCTATAAAAAGGACCGCCCTCTGCGCCGTGGTGGTGGGGTGCTTATTGCTGTTGATGTGGACTTTTCCTCTGAGACAGTAATATTAAGTGGCTCTATAGATATTGAGTTTGTTGCTGTAAAGTTAAATATTAACGGTGTTGGTATTTATATTTCTTGTTCCTATATACCACCTTTATCTGACAGCTCTGTTTACAACGAACATATGTCAGCAATACTTTCCATATCTTCTATGCTTTCTGTTCGTGATATTTTTGTAGTTCTTGGTGATTTTAATATTGCTGAAGCTACTTGGATTTCAAGTCCGGACTCAAGCGTGTTGACCCCCACGGTGCAGACTGATTTTCTTGATGGTTTATTTGAAATGTCATTGGGTCAGATCAATGGTATTCAGAATTCTCTGAATAGAATGCTTGATTTGGTATTTGTTTCGTATCCATCCACTCTATCTGTGTCAAGATTCCTTCCCATATCTACTCCCGAAGACATATACCACCCGACGTTGGAAGTGTTTATCACTTTGCCTGCCTGTGCCGTACGCCAGTGTAGTGAACCTTAAAGACGGGTACGTCAATTTCGGAAAACCGATGTTGTAAAACTTACCCGGCTCTTGGAACTGGCTGACTGGTCGCCCCTCTATGGTTCTGAGGACTTGGATACGGCAATCAGTATTTTTTATTGCACCTTAGACAATTTATTCGATAAGTGTGTCCCTTTTGGTAGGCCAAGTAGGAAAAACAAACCTGCGTGGCTTACACGAGAGTTGACAGCCCTTAAAAATCGAAAATCTAAGCTTGATAAGAGTTTCAGAAAATCTGGCTCTTCTGTTCATTACTCATCATACTTGATTGCGCGTTCCAGTTTTTCAGTCATGAATAATTCATGATATAAAAATTACCTAAGTCGGTGCAGACTACAGTTTCAGCAAGATCCAAAGAGGTTCTATGACTTCGTTAATGCGAAGCGTAAGTCATCAACACTTCCATCTAATTAATCTTTTGAAAACAAGTCGGCCAATTCGGATCAGGCCATTGCCGATTTATTTGCCGAATTTTTTCAAACAACATACAGTTCAATTGACAATCAGGTTGATCTGCCTTACCCGTATCAGGTTGATGCCTCTAATTGCATTTTTGAACCAAGTATCATGGAGTGTTCATTACTACGTGATCTACAGAGTATTAAGTCTGTATTTTCCCCGGGACCTGACGGCGTACCAAGCTGTGTGCTTAAGTACTGCGCTGATGGTCTCTTAAAGCCTTTGCACAAATTGTTGAGTGTGTCTATTGAGAAATGTTCATTTCCTAATATCTGGAAAGAATCATTTATAATTCCGCTCCATAAAAAAGGAGACAAGTCTAGTGAATGGTTTTCAAAATAAAATGCAAACGGATGTTATTTACACTGATTTCAGTAAGGCATTTGACTCGGTTAATTACTACCTTTTACTTCAAAAACTTGAACTTTTAGGTTTTCCAAGCAATCTCATTCTGTGGATAAGGTAATATTTAATTCATAGAACACAAAGAGTTAGTTTTAAAGGATCTGTCTCTAAGGTGGTTCATGTCACTTCCGGTGTTCCGCAAGGAAGTCACCTTGGAGCTTTATTATTTACACTGTTCATCAATGATCTCCCATCTGTAATTAGCCATTCTCGAGTGCTGATGTATGCTGACGATGTAAAATTATGCATGTCAGGTACTGCTCTGTTGTCTGCTCAAAAATTACAAACTGATTTAGATAATTTTCAAAAGTGGTGTCGTGTTAACTTACTAAATCTTAACTGCAATAAATGTAAAGTCATGTCTGTTTTTAGACGCCTTCCTTTTTCAAATATATTTTTGCTTAATGGAAGCCCACTCGATCGCATTGAATGGGTTGATGACTTAGGGATCCTTTTTGATCCGAAACTTAAATTTCACAAGCATATCTCTTCAGTTGCAAATCGAGAGTCTAGTACCTTGGGGTTCATTAAGCGCTGGTCGAAAGAATTTGACGATCCCTATATAACCAAAACTCTTTACACGTCTCTGGTACGTCCTATTCTTGAATATGGATCTTGTATCTGGTATCCCAAATACAGGATTCACCAGGATAGAATAGAATCAGTACAAAAACAATTCTTGCTCTTTGCCCTTAGGGGACTTAATTGGGACACTAACATTAACTTACCCTCCTACCATAGTAGACTTTTACTAATAAATATTCCTTCTTTTTACATAAACTAATAAATGGTAAAATTGATTCCTCGGAATTAATAAGTCAGATTAGTTTTGCTGTTCCGATCAGAAGGACAAGGAATTTTCTACCTATTGCTCTTCAAGCTTGTAACTCTAACTATGCTATACATAATCCTTTCCGAATTTTATGTTCAAATTATAACGACTTAACCCACATAATAAACAGTGCCACTTCTACTGGTTCTCTTAAAAAGTTAGTCTTATGTCATTTGTCTACATGTTCGCGATCTTCGTAACCTTACGATATGCGGTGTGCCCCTCGGTCGGTTGGGCGGGAGGTTGGTTGCTCTTTGCTTGGGTCCGTGCGTTAACAAGCCGGTGCTTGGTATCGTTGGGCCACTTGAATGTACTGTCCGTTAGTACATCTACGTCCAATAATAATACAGACGGACGGACGGACAGACGGACAGACACCATGACGGACATTGCACAAAACCAATATACTATGAGACCTTCGGTATCAAAGTATAAACAGTTGTGAGCGGCCATTTTTTGATATTATTAGGTCTGCTTTAAATAAATCAGTTGGTCATTGCAGTTGAATTGTCATTAAACTGGGAAGCGGCTGACTGTTCACAAATCCGAAAAAATTTAAAAAAGTGCACTTACTAGATTTAGTGTGATAAAATTATTACGCATTTTTCCTGGCTAACAGATTATGGACATTTTTTATATGAAGTATTAAAATTATATATATTTAATTGAAACGAGAATTTAACTTTAAAAATTAATATTTGAATCAGGGGCCGTAACCGTTATAACTTTTATAAATAAAAATTGTTTTTAACGATTATTTAGGATTTTTTTTATTTTATTATGGGGTGCCAGCCTCCTAGTGGCTGGGAAATCGATAAATTCGATAACTGAAAACCGATAAAACAAAATATTTCTCAAATTCTTACAGCTAGAGTTACCAAATTTTGCACGCAGATAGCTAGTCATGTCCTTGAAAAAACTGCATCAAAATTTTGGATGCGCCCATCATCCCAGCTCCTTGAAATTGGAAACGCCTATAGTTTTTACATTTTTTGGGCTAGAGCCACCAAACTTTGTGTGAAGATAGATATTGACGTTCCCCAAAAAAATGCATCAAAATTTTGGATGGCACGCCCCCTGATTCCGCCCCCTGATTCCGCCCCCATCACCCCTAATACTTGAAATTGGAAACGCCTATAGTTTTCACATTTGGTAGGAGGATATATGGTGACATTTACAAAAGGTCTGCATTTAAAATTTGGATACCACGCCCACCTCTGCCGCCCACCATTTAAAATCGGAAATTTCAATATCTCTTACAGTTTTTAAGCTAGAGCCCCTAAATTCAGTAGAAAGATAGAAGGCAACATTTACCAAAGATCTGCATCAAAATTTTGGATGCCACGCCCACCCAAGCCACCCGCCTTAGAAAATCGGAATCGGCCATATCTCTAACAGTTTTTGAGCTAGAGCCACCAAACTTTTTATGAATATAGATGGTGACAGTTAAAAACATTTGATTCAAAAATTTGGATGCCACGCCTACCTATGCCGCCCACCTTTTAAATTTGGCAGTTAAGTTATCTTTCACAGTTTGTGAGCTAAAGTCACCAAATTTGGTAACATGGTAGCTGGCGATGTTTACCACATGGCCCACTCCCTTCGCCCCTGCATTCCCCCTTATCAAGCGTTCTTTTACTGGTATCAAAGTATTCCGCAGTCGGTTGCGTCCGACTGAAACGTTTTACTTGTTTTTGATTGTTATTATAAAAATTAAAAATAATGATTATTTTTGATTTTTATTTTTTTAAGTCTTTAATAACGATTATTAAATGTATTTGACTGATTTTTTTCATATTTATATTTTTAAAAGTCTTTGATAACCATTATAAGAGATTTTTCTCTCAATTTAAAAATAAACAAGTAAAAACGTTGCAGTCGGACGCAACCGACTGCGGAATACTTTGATACCAGTAAAAGAATTTGGTGACTTTAGCTCAAAAACTGTGGAAGATAACTTAACTCAAAAATTAAAAAAGGTGGGCGGCAGAGGTAGGCGTGGTATCTAAATATTTGAATCAAATGTTTTTAACTGTCACTATCTATCTGCCTACCAAGTTTGGTGGCTCTAGCTCAAAAACTGTTAAGGATATAGCCGATTCCAATTTTATAAGGCGGGTGGCTTAGGGCGTGGCATTCAAATATTTGATGCACATCTTTGGTAGATGCTGCCTTCTATCTTTCTGCCCAATATACGGGCTCTAGCTTAAAAACTATAAGAGATATCGAAATTTCCGATTTTAAATAGTGGGCGGCAGAGGTGGGCGTGGCATCCTAATTTTTGATGCACACCTTTTGTAGATGTCACCATATATCCTCCTACCAAATGTGAAAACTATAGGCGTTTCCAATTTCAAGTATAAGGGGGGATGGGGGCGGAATCAGGGGGCGGAATCAGGGGGCGTGCCATCCAAGTTTTGATGGGGAACGTCAGTACCTATATTGACACAAAAATTGGTGGCTCTAGCCCAAAAAATGTGAAAACTATAGGCGTTTCCAATTTCATGGAGAAGGGGGGATTGGGGCGGAATCAGGGGGCGTGGCATCCAAAATTTTTATGCATTTTTTTGGGGAACGTCAATATCTATTTTCACACAAAATTTAGTAGCTTTAGCCCAAAAAATGTGAAAACTATAGGCGTTTCCAATTTCTTGGTGAATGGGGGATGGGGGCGGAATCAGGGGGCGTGGCATCCAAGTTTTGATGGGGAACGTCAGTACCTATATTGACACAAAATTTGGTGGCTCTAGCCCAAAATATGTGAAAACTATGGGCGTTTCCAATTTCATGGAGAAGGGGGGATGGGGGCGAAATCAGGGTGCGTGGCATCCAAAATTTTGATGCATTTTTTTGGGGAACGTCAATATCTATCTTCACACAAAATTTAGTGGCTTTAGCCCAAAAAATGTGAAAACTAATGGCGTTTCCAATTTCATGGAGAAGGGGGGATGGGGGCGGAATCAGGGGGCGTGGCATCCAAAATTTTCATGCATTTCTTGGGGAACGTCAATATCTATCTTCACACAAAATTTGGTGGATCTAGCCCAAAAAATGTGAAAACTATAGGTGTTTCCAATTTCATGGAGAAGGGGGGATGGGGCGGAATCAGGGGGCGTGGCATCCACAATTTTGATGCATATTTTTGGGGAACGTCAATACCGTCAATCGGTAAGACGCGTCTTAGAGTCATAAGCAAGCATGCAAGCAAAAACGCCAGATCACGTTTGTTTTTTATGCGTATGTTTTCGATCGTTTAATGAACGAGCTGCCATTCCTTGTTTTTAAATTTTTTAAAATTAAATTTTGGACATAGATGTACTAAGACACCTAACGATACCAAGCACCGGCTTGCTAACGCGCGGACCCAAGCCCAACCGACCGAGGGGCACACCGCATAGCGTACGGTTACGTAGATCGCGAAATTGTAGACAAATGACATAATACTAACTTTTTAAGAGACCTAATAGAAGTGGCACCGTTTATTAAGTGGGAGACTTCGTAATAATTCGAACATAAAATCCGAAAATCCACCGACGGTGGATTACTCTGATATCAGTAAAAGAACAGATAGTAAGGAATCTGCTTACAAAGGAGAAAGCGAGGGCTTCAGGTGTGCGCCGGGTGGGGAACATCGCCAGCTATTTTATTTCCAACTTTGGTCACTCTAGCTTAAAAACTGTGAAGGAGAACTGAATTTTTGATTTCAGAAGGTGGGCGGCAGAGGTGGGCGTGGCATCCAAATGTTTGATGCAGATCTTTAGTAGATGTCACCATCTATCTTCCAAC
This sequence comes from Scaptomyza hsui, assembly GCA_018152825.1. Lineage (NCBI taxonomy): Eukaryota > Metazoa > Arthropoda > Insecta > Diptera > Drosophilidae > Scaptomyza > Scaptomyza hsui. The sequence continues at coordinate 1,502,961 of JAECXO010000089.1, forward strand.
CAAAACCAAAATGAAAAGTGCCTGCACCTTAAAACAAAATCCGTAAATCCAACTATACACGCTTATTCAAATCAGAGACCGTAAATAACAGTTATGGGTAAAATTAATATCCCTATGAGAGGATCATCCAAAAAAATTTTCAAGGACACCAAAAAGCTCATTATGATCACAAAAAGTCAATTGTGTAAAAAACTTTTATTTTGCAATTTTAATGAGAAAAGTAAGAACAAATAGTTATTTTTAATATTTTTTATAAAAGTTGAAAATTATAGTTATTATAAATTTTTATAAAAACAAGCGAAAACGTTGGAGTCGGACGCAACCGACTGCGAAATACTTTGATACCAGTAAAAGAACGGATGGTAAGGAGTCTGCTTGCAAAGGAGTGGTAAACATCGCTAGCTATCATGTTACATAATTTGGTGACTTTAGCTCAAAAACTGTGGAAGATAACTGAACTTCCAAATTTAAATGGTGGGCGGCAGAGGTGGGTGTGGCATCAAAATTTTTGAATCAAATGTTTTTAGCTGACACCATTTATCTTCCTACCAAGTTTGGTGGCTCTAGCTCAAAAACTTTTAAAGATATAGCCGATTCCAATTTTATAAGGCGGGTGGCTTGGGTGGGCGTGGCATCCAAAATTTTGATGCAGATCTTTGGTAGATGTTGCCATCTATCTTTCTACCATTATTAGGGGCTCTAGCTTAAAAACTGTAAGAGATATCGAAATTTCCAATTTTAAATGGTGGCCGGCAGAGGTGGGCGTGGCATCCTAATTTTTTATGCAGATCTTTAGTAGATGTCACCATATACCTTCCTACTAAATTTGGTGACTCTAGTTCAAAAAATGTGGAAGATACACGCATAACCGTTTCAACAACGGTGGGGGGTGGGGGCGGAAGTTGTGGGTGTGGCATCCAAACTTTTGATGCAGTTTGTTTGAAAACTTCACTACCTATCTTGACACAAAATTTGGTGGCTCTAGCTCAAAAAATGTGAAAACTATACGCGCTTAAAATTTCAAGTAGAAGGGGGATGGGGGCGGAACCAGGAGGCGTGGCATCCAAAATTTTGATGCAAATTTATGGGGAACGTCAATATCTATCTTGACACTATTGGCGTTTCCAATTTCATGGAGAAGGTGGGATCGGGGAAGGAGTACGGGGGCGTCCGTCTGTCCGTCTGTATGAACGCAACTTTTTTCGACACCCGTAAAGCTAGATACTTAAAACTTTGCAATTATGTTTGTCTATAGGCGCGACTAATAATGTGTCAAGATTGGGGTGCCAGCCTCCTAGTGGCTGGGAAATCGATAAATTTGATAGCTGAAAACCGATAAAACCAAATATTTCTCACATTCTTACAGCTAGAGTTACCAAATTTTGCACGCAGATAGCTAGGCATGTCCCTGAAAAAACGGAATCAAAATTTTGGATGCCACGCCCACTCCTTCCGCCCTCATCCCCCCCCTTCTCCGTGAAATTGGAAACGCCTATAGTTTTCACATTTTTTGGGCTAGAGCCAACAAATTTTGTGTCAAGATAGATATTGGCGTTCCCCAAAAAAATGCATCAAAATTTTTGGATGCCACGCCCCCTTTTTCCGCCCCCATCCCCCCTTCTCCATGAAATTGGAAACGCCTATAGTTTTCACATTTTTTGGGCTAGAGCCACCAAATTTTGTGTCAAGATAGGTACTGACGTTCCCCATCAATACTTGGATGCCACGCCCCCTGAATCAGCCCCCATCCCCCCTTCACTAAGAAATTGGAAACGTCTATAGTTTTCACATTTTTTGGGCAAGAGTAACCAAATTTTGTGTCAAGATAGATATTGACGTTCCCCAAACAAATGCATAAAAATTTTGGATGCCACTCGTCCTGATTCCGCCTCCATCCCCCCCTTCCCTGATTCCGCCCCCATCCCCCATTTTCCAAGAAATTGGAAACGCCTATAGCTTTCACATTTTTCGAGCTAGAGTCACCAAATTTGGTAGGAAGATAAATGGTGACATCTACAAAAGGTCTGCATCAAAAATTTGATGCCACGCCCACACCTTCCGCCCCCACCCCCCGGCGATGTTGAAACGGTTATGCGTGTATCTTCCACATTTTTTGAACTAGTGTCACCATCTTTGGTAGAAAGATATATGGTGACATCTACAAAAGATCTGCATCAAAATTTTGATGCCACGCCCACCTCAGCCGCAGACCATTTAATATCCGAAATTTCGATATCTCTTACAGTTTTTAAACTAGAAACCCCAAATTCGGTAGAAAGATAGAAGGCAACATCTACCAAAGATCTGCATCAAAATTTTTGATGCCACGCCCACCCAAGCCAACCGCCTTATAAAATTGGAATCGCCTATATCTTTAACAGTTTTTTGAGCTAGAGCCACCAAAGTTGGTAGGAAGATAAATGGTGACAGCTAAAAACATTTGATTCAAAAATTTTGATGCCACACCCACCTCTGCCGGACACCTTTTAAATTTGGAAGTTCAGTTATCTTCCACAGTTTTTGAGCTAAAGTCACCAAATTTGGTAACATGATAGCTAGCGATGTTTACCACCCGCCAAGCAGACTCCTTAACATCCGTTCTTTTACTGGTATCAAATTATTTCGCAGTCGGTTGCGTCCAACTCCAACGTTTTCGCTTGTTTTTATAAAAATTTATAATAACTATAATTTTCAACTTTTATAAAATATATTAAAAATAACTATTTGTTCTTACTTTTCTCATTTAAATTGCAAAATAAAAGTTTTTACGCAATTGACTTTTTGTGATCATAATAAGCTTTTTGGTGTCCTTGAAAATTTTTTTTGGATGATCCTCTCATAGGGATATTAATTTTACCCATAACTGTTATTTACGGTCTCTGATTTGAATAAGCGTGTATAGTTGGAGTTACGGATTTTGTTTTAAGGTGCAGGCACTTTGATGTAAATACGTTTTATGTTCATTTTGCTGATTAACTTTGTTTATACTCTGATACCGAAGTTAAAGAGTATATTGGTTTCGAGCAATAGCCGCATGTGCTGTCCGTCTGTCTGTCTGTCAGGTTGTCCGTCAGTCCGTACGGATGAACACGCGTTTCTCCTACACTCTTAGAGCTAGAGACTTGAAACTTTAAAAATATATTGGTCAATGTCTGCATCAGTCAAAGTGTCAAAATAGTGGCGCTACGCCCACTGCGGGGATGGGAAATCGATAACAAGTCGATAAGCCTTGATGTGTAAATCGATAAAAACACGCATATATCCCACATTTTAACAGCTAAAAGTACCAAATTTTGTGTAAAGATGGCTTGTCACTTCTCTCTCAAAAAATTGCATCAGAAACTTGTGTAGTATAAATACATAATATATTACTATTGAACATAAGCAAATGAACATAGGCCCACTGTGCCAAAGCTTTATGCTCTCAAACATAAACAGAGACATATGGCAAGTGCAGTTAGGAGCTTTAAGCTTTCAAGCTCAAGCTGAGCTTGCACTCACTAATGATCAAATGCAACAGAACAAGACAGCCTAACACTATTAACCGTTACATTAAATCAACATTACAATTATATAAGTAACTCTTCACACTCTTGTTAACCTTACCTAGCCATAAGAACATATGTAAACTTTTGCTATAAATACGGACGCTGAGTCCCGAAATAAATCATTCTAAGCCTAGCTCGTCGTCTTTCATTATATGGCGATCCTGCCAGCTATTGCCAAACACCGAACGGCAAAGCTGAAAAATTATGAGCGAGCACCAAAAAATAATAGAAGAGGCAATAAAAAGGTGCACAAAGGCTGGACCAAAACCTATCTCCATTGAGGAGTACAAGGAGCGCCAACCGAGCGTAAAAGCAGCCCGTGCCAGGAAACAAAAAGAAGAGGCACAGCTCACAAGCATCCCGGTGGTCCAAAAGCCAAAGAGAAGAGGAGGACATCTCGCCAATTTTAGGCGGCAAAGGGCAGCGCTAATAGCACAGGTCAACAACGACCCACACCACCCTGGCACATAGCAAGGGCCATTTGGATGCGCATAGCCACTCTGGAAGAGAAGGAAACAAAAAGAAGACAACGCCAGCAGCAAAAACACAGCCAACAGCCGGATGCAGAGATGACCAGTAGCAGCAAAAAAAAAAATTAAATTTAAATAATAAATAAGAGTGCTTCTTATTCCTTGCACCTTAGTGGTAAACGGCGTAGACCGCCACCATATTAAAAAAAATTAAATTAAAACTGATAATAATAAAATCTGAAAATTATACAAAGCTTTTTTTTTTATATAAACAAAAAAAAGGAACTATAATTAATAGAAACTATTTTTAAAACGATTATAATGCAAAAGAAAAATGTCTGTATATTAGAGCACAATTTTTTGTCAGTGTACAAAAAGCTCACTGCCTAAAACACGTGCACCCTTAGTGTCACCACTAAAAGCTTAATACACTACCAATTAGTAGGGTACTGATGAAAATAGGCCACACATGGACAACAACATAAACGAATTAAAACTTAGGAAAGAAAATTTTTATAAATCATACAAATGTATTAATAAATCCATTTACATTCAAACACACACTGTAAATAAACATTTAGGAATAATTTTCGATAATTACAATTACATTAAAAAATTATTATACAAAAATCAAACTAAGTGGGAATTAAAAACAGAGATTATATTTGAAGAAAATCTAGAATATTTTAAAAATAGTATAATTACAACAGCAAATAAATATAACCTAGAAATAGCACTACCGCTAGAGCTCAAAGAAAACGCAACATTTAAGGAAATAGTAGCCAATATACACATGACTGAAGAAGAAGAAAAACATAAAACACCAAACACAGTTTCGAAAGAAGAAGAATCTGAAAACATGGGGCAAACAAATATAGAATTTATGAACTCAGCTTCAAAGCTGGTCCAAGAGTTTGACGGAAGAAGCGAAAACTTACAAAGTTTTATTGATTCACTTGAACTACTAGAAGACATAAAGGGGACACACGAAACAATTGCGATTAAAATAATAAAAACAAAATTCAAAGGGGACGCTAGGCTATTAATTACCAACGAAACAACAATAAGTAGTATTATCAAAACTTTACAAAACAATATAAAAGGTGAAACAGTAGCAGTTATTGAAGCGAGATTAATGAATTTAAAACAAAATGAAAAATCAGCAAGCGGGTATGCAACAGAAATAGAAGATTTAGCCAAAGCTCTAAGACGAGCTTACATTTTAGATAGTCTTAATACGGATACGGCCCAAAAGTATGCAACAAGAACAGCTGTGAAAGTAATAACAAAAAACTGCACTAACGAAAAGGTGCTCACAATAATGGAAGCAGGTCAATTTAATGACATGAATGAATTAATAGCAAAACTTGTAAGCACAATCACAAATATGGAACAAGAAAAAAATATATTTCTCACCAATCGAAACTATCAAAAAAATAATAATAATGCCTACAATAACAGAAACTATAACCAAAATTACCAAAACAATAATAGAAACAATAGAAACAATAGAAACTACAACAATAGCACAAATAGGAATTACGGTCACCAAAACTACCAAAACAACAATAGAAACAATCAAAACTACAGACCTTACAATAACAACAACAATCAAAACAACTACAATAGAGAAAGTGATAGATTTAATAACAACAACAACGTAAGAATTACAAACGACAATACACAGCCGGAAAACTACGAAAGTCCCCTGATCGTAGAACAATAAATCATAACATATATAGCGTTAAACTTAATATAACTAGTTTCGTAAGTATTAATTTTGGCAAATATAATAACACTAAGCGGTTGATTGATACAGGAGCAGACGTATCCATTATAAAACTAAACGCAGTGCCAGAAATAAAAAGAATAATTAGGGAAAAACAAACACGACTTAACGGCATAGGAAAAGACATACTGTACACTATAGGAGAAATAATACTAGAATTTAAAAACCACCCATTACAGCACGCATTTCAGGTAGTACAAGACGACTTTCCAGTCCCTTGCGATGGTATAATAGGGCTTGATTTCATTAAAAAATTCAATTGCACGATTAATTACCAGAACAACTGGTTAACAATAAAACCAAACAACATAAAATATATTTTTAAAATACCCATTGATACGCAACATACCAATAGAATACTATAATTATACCAGATTATATAGAAAAAGTACAAATAAAAAAAGACGCAGATGTATTCATACTAAATAAGGAACTTCAACCTGGAGTTTTTATAGCAAATACCATCCTGTCAAAACTTTGCCCATGTGTAAGAATAATCAACACTAATACCACGGAAGCCCACATTACAAAATTCAACCTAATACATGAAAGTATGTCAAATTACGGTATAGTTCCTCCACAGACCACATCCAGAAACACGGGAAACAAAGAACTTATAATGAAGAAATTAAAGAAAAACTTTCCAAAATTCATAGAAAAGGAACTGTCTGAACTATGCGAAGAATTTAGCGAAATATTCGCAATAGAAACTGACCAAATTTCAACAAGCAACTTTTACAAACAAAAACTGAGACTGAAAGATTCAAACCCAGTATACATAAAAATTATAGAATCCCACACGGTCAAAAGGAAGAAATTAATAAACAAGTGGACAAATTGATCGATGATGATATTATTGAACCATCTATATCTGAGTACAATAGTCCAATTATATTGGTTCCAAAAAAAAATCCTTACCGGGAAGCACAGAAAAAAGGTGGAGATTGGTGGTAGATTATAGAAAAATTAACAAACAACTAGTTGCAGATAGATTTCCTCTACCTAGAATGGATGGCATGTTAGAGCAAAAATTTTTTCATGTTTAGATTTAATGTCAGGATTTCACCAAGTAGAGTTAGAAGAAACCTCACGAGATATCACGTCATTTTCAACCGACAAAGGTTCATTTAGATTCAAAAGGTTACCATATGGCCTGAAAGTAGCGCCAAACTCATTTCAACGTATGAGTCTCTAGCCTTTGCAGGCTTAACACCATCCCAAGCATTCCTTTACATGGACGACCTTATAATATTAGGATGCTCAAAAAATCACATGTAACACCCGTTTTACACGTTGAAATTTTCTGATGATTTATTTTTTATTCTGTTTTAAAACTTCTTCGCAAATCTGCTCGCATTTACACGATGAACTTTTTAATTCAATTGATTCTTTGTAAATGCAACTCTGATTTAAATTTATTGTCGATAAACATACATTTTGCCCCGAATTCAACAAGTTCTTTGGTCCAAAACATTTTTATTAATAATTTATAAGCCACAACAATGTATTTACTATTTGCGCTAATATTTGCTTGTGCGATATGTCGTATCGATAACATTATTATTCACATCAAACTTTGTGCAACTCTGTGTTTACATGCAATCGGAATAAGGCAAAGCAAAATGATAAAAATAAATCCCAACTACACAAGTCATGAAGCATTGCTTGCAGTTGTTACCCCTCTACACCCTTTGCCTACAAGCGAATGTTACAGAAGCAAAAACTTCATCGTGTAAAACGGGTCTTACATAATTTAAAAGAAGTTTTTACTACATGCAAGAAATATAATTTAAAACTGCACCCTGACAAATGCACTTTCTTCAAACACGAGGTAACTTTTCTAGGCCACAATTTTACAAACAAGGGGATACTACCAGACGAAAACAAATTCGAAGTAATTAAAGATTACCCCATACCCAAAAACGGAGATGAAGCGAAAAGGTTCATCGCGTTTTGTAACTATTATCGTAGATTTATTCCAAATTTTTCAGAAATAGCACAGTGCATTAATAGATTATCCCGAAAAAACGTAACCTTTAACTGGGACAACAACTGCCAGACCGCATTCGAATATTTAAAAAAGCAACTACTAAGCCCAACAATTTTACAATACCCTGATTTTGAAAAAGAATTTTGTATTACCACGGACGCAAGTAAAATAGGTTGCGGCGCAGTCCTTAGCCAAAAATACTGAGACAAGCAATTACCAATCGCTTATGCTTCTAAAACTTTCACACCGGGTGAAAGCAACAAATCAACAATCGAACAAGAATTAACTGGGCAATCAAACACTTTAAGCCATATATATACGGAAAAAAATTCTTAATACAGACGGACCGTCAACCTTTAGTTTACTTATTTTCGTTAAAAAATCCTACCTCGAAACTTTTTAGAATAAGATTAGAATTAGACGAATACGATTTCACAATACAGCACATCAGGGGACGAGAAAATACAGACGTAGAAAATACGGACAGCAAAAGAATACGCAAACTACACAACTGAATAGAGAACAAGAGGACATACCAAGGGCGCACAGTGGGGCCTCTGCCGGAAAAACGTTGCATAAATCATTTTTTTCATGAACGCGTTTGGCAAAAGTAAAACATGTAATCGACAGATAATACTTCAAAAATAATGGATCCAAAAGATTTTTGAAATCGGTTAAAAATTATGGCTGCTAGAGCTTATCAAAGTTGAGAAATTTTTCGTGAGTACGAATCAATGACAATTTTTACGAAAATTCGCCACTTTTAAAGTGAATATTGGGCGATATAAACAACCGATCTTCGATCTTTTTTTTTATATGAAAAGTATGTTCAATGTTAGTATTTCGTTGTTAAAATTTTGAATATAACTGAAATACTTATGAAACTAGAAACGTTTAAAAAATACACTAAATTTTCCTTATTTTTGAACTTTCGTGGAATAGAACTCACAGGGATGATACGGGATAATTGTGGGACCACTTGCATGTGATAGATGAAATATATACCTTTCATATGTTTTTGGTCTAAATCTGCGGAAATCTGCGAAAATCGAGATAAATCCAAAAAACTAGGTGTACCTCGCGTTAAAAGCACGCGGCAGGTATAAGGAAGAAGAAGAGCGCATGCAAATTTGGCTGTAGCGGGTGTGTTGTTTATTTATAACATTGCTATATGTTGTATTATAAGTACTACCTGACTATATGTACCCCCTTTAAGAAATGTTGAGTCGGCTTGAAAAGGGTGTGAAAGGCAGGTAAATATAGTTTTAGTTGATGGAAAATTGCGCAATTACAGGTAATTTTTTTGGGAATTTCCCCGTTTACCTATTTTGAATGAAAATCAATACCTCATGTTTTTTTGAGTTTTTACCAAAAACATTGGAAAAGGCTTATACCATTTTTGCTTTTTTACCTAGCTAACCCAAAATATATGGTATTAGTGCAAAAAATTTCACTTGATTGCGACAATTGTTTTTTAACTTCATAAGAGAAAACACTACAAGCAATTTCCCGGTTGAATAGTATTTTTCAATATAATTCACTAACTTTTTATTTAAAAGCGCAATAATGAATGTAAAAAATTCTACGATTTTTGAACTTTTTCGTGCCTCTGAAAATAAAAACGATTTCGAAATGGCATTGCTTAAAGAGATGGGCGTACTCGAAAACGCTAGTACGGAGCTTAAAGCAAAAATTAAATCCATTCACGCTAACTTGAAGCAAAAATGGAACTTGGTCCATAGACATTTGACATCTTTCAAAAAAAGAATGAAAATTGGCTTGAGCAATATTCAACATTCGGCTATTCAGAAGAGGAAGAAGTTCACCCATCGACTAGCCGCGGAAGAGGAAGGCCGCATAAAACTATGGAAGAGTGTTCAGCTTTTACAAGGAAACGTAAACTTGAGGATGCTACGGACAGCATTAGAACAGAACATCTGTCGGAAGCACTTTCATCGAAGTATGTGAAGGAACAAGAGAGGACAAAAGCGACAATCACGAAAGCTGTACAGATCGCCAGTCCTTAACGGCTAAATAGGATTAAGGAAAGTATTCCAACGCCCCCAAACTCAGTCGCCATTAAGTACACTGGTGAAGAAGCGTTTTCCCTTTTTATGGACTTGTGTAACGTCGTCAAAGGTTGGTCCCACAGTGCCGCTGCAACAGTGGGCTTGGTACCGCCGGGTTAGGAGCAACACCTCTAACCACAGACTCTGGTCGACTGATATGGCCATTGGGATCCTCTGGTTCCGTAGCTCTTTCGGGTATGGGGGGGTTCGTTGCCAGGATCGACCAACCTACACAATCATTAAAAAGAATAGGATCCCTACTGAAACTAATATCCACAGGAAACTTAACGTAAACCCGTTTCAAATACTAATAAACACTATCAAAACAACTAAAACTGAGAAAATATCTGTTTTATCCCTATATATTTATTCGCCAACATTTATGTAACGGCCCCACGTTGGGCGTCAAAATACCTATGTAACGTGGTAACCCTGTTAAGCCCCACGTTTCGGGCGTCACAAAATATGCGAGGTCTAAGCTGTTGATTGACCTTCGCCGTCTTTACCCTCCCAACCTGGATCTTCGGTGTGAATGATTCGGAAGATCCCCATATTTAATCTACTCCTACCTCTTTTAGATAATTATGCCCTCCAGGAAATTACACACAAAAACTTAGCAATTCATTTTCTTATACGTTGATATGCTTAATTTATTAAACATGACTTAAATTTAAAGAAAACATTTTTTTTATATTTATTTATCTTTCATTTTCTGCTTCAATTCTTTTCTTTATCTTGTAATTATAATAGCAAAGAGTGTCGCTCAAATTCGGTATTTACTATTATAAACTCTTTAAAAGAGCGATGAGAGCATTTAAAAATATCTAAGTAACTATAATGGCAAAAGAAAACTAACCAAAAATATACTGCGGAAAAATAATAATGATTAATGCAGAATAATAATAATTTTATATAATTCCCACATATAATTTAAGCAACAATAAATTGCAATTAAATAAAAAGTCAAATAAAAAGGCAAATACAAATATGTATACATTTATAATTATACATATCTTTTAAATTTAAATTTACTTTAGTTTACTTTACTTTAATTCACTTTACGTTACGTGACTCGACCCACTGTGCGTTTGTTAAAAGCACTCAATTAAACATGTGCAAAGAACACGAATAACTCAAACGAAAAAGCACAACAACAACCACATCTGCGCTTGGCCGGCACTTGCATAAAGAAGAGTGTGTAAGAGAAGCTTAACACCTGTGCGAGGGCAATGATCGGAACAGCTGATCTGGTTGCTGCTCTGCTTCTCACTTTAGGTTTTGTTTCTTCTTTAAGAGAAAACTTACGTGTGCAATTCCTCGCTGAAAGGCCTTTCTGAGAGCTGCATGCATTTATGAGATTGATGTTTAGTTGAGATATATTTTGTCTTCTGCATCCACTTTAATTATTTGGGTTTGGGCTGTTGTCGTTGTCTTTGTATATATGTACATACATATGTTTATGCATATACATAGATACATATGTCTTTATTTTTATGTTCTTGTTTGTTACACTGGTTTTTGGTTTTTTGGTTATTTATTATTCTTTCACTGCATTAACATTTTTCACGTATATCTTTAGTTAGTGTTTCTTTTTCTATGCCATTTATGAATTTTATTAACATTTTTGATCGCTTATATTTTTCTAACTTTCTCAAATTTCATTTGCAGCTATAAATATTATTTTTCAGAGATATTTTTTTTTCGTTTTTAAACGAATATTTTCACACACATGGTATTATTTTGGGGTAGTTAATAAAATATATTTATTTTAAATCACTCCGCCTTTGATATGCCAATGTGGCAGTTTTGGGGAAGAAGAAGCAGCGTTTAGTTGGCACACACAGCCTGCCGCGGGGACCTTGTCTTGGCGCTGTGTATAGTGCTTTCAGATGGGGCTTCGAGGATCGGCGAGCGGCGCAGCTCAAGCGGATCTCGAAGGAACTTGGCCTCCGGAACTCACTCGCCAATGTACAAATTCCACTGAGGCAACAAAAAAATGAATGCCGTCTCCCGCCGGGCACGATGCACTTTACCAGCCTGTGGGTAGGGCGTGCGGGCTGGGATGACGGCAAGTTGTCGGCACTTGGGGGGGGCAATTCCTAATTAGCAAATGTTAAAAATTAGCAATTGCAAAAAAAATAACTTCACTGGCACGTACCGGAACTATTTATCCGAACAAAATAGTTTTTAGGCGGCAAAATCGGGGTTGCCGGACAATGATGCGGTCGGATTTAGTTTTCCTTACTTTTGATTGGGTTGGCACATGTAATTTGCCAAAAAAATTTAACACAAGCTCGTGTGCTATATATAGACCGACTTTTAAAAAGAAAGGTTAAACGCATGCTCACGTCGGCTTATAAACGCCGGCAGAGCTTTTCGACTGCGACAAACACAGAGTTATCTGCGTGGGCGTCGGCGCTTTAGTGCAGCGGCAAATTAGTGCAGCGATGATAACTTATCAATACTAATTGCATGCACGACAGAAAGCTGACAGCTATAAGAAATTTTAGCCGCGTTCATTTGAATTGAAACTAACGACCGTTACACCACCCGATAATATCCCACCGTTAGACGGAATATTAGCGGGAATTAGACACGTATGTCTTTTGCATGAAAGGTTCCGATTTCTTTACCTTGCAAGTTCTCTAATATATAGAAACAATTTCCTACTTTTCTTTTTATACGGCATTTTAGAAATTGTGGGGCAAGTTTCGCGTTTATATTTTGTGTAAATTTGCTTAGTGCAAAATTACGACGAAAAACTTCTTGGCCTTCTCTGAAGGAAATCGGTTTGGAACGCAGATTATATGTCTTCACATTGCGTTCGTACGCGCGATGTATATTTGCTTGGATATCCTTGCGCATTAACGCCAAGGTATCTTCTCGTGAGAACGGGACAACCGACTCCTCAAGCAGCGATAACTCTTTGAGAAGCTTGTAATCGTCACCATGGGTGATCATATCTATGCCGAATAGGGCGCGATATGGTGAACATCCGATTGATTGGTGAAGCGCAGATCTTAATGAACATGAAATGCTTGTTAAATGGACATCCCAATCAGTTTGATCGTGTTTTAAATATGATCGCACTGCAGCTAGCAACGATCTATTTACACGTTCAGCCGCGTTACTTTGCGGCGAGTATAACGCAGTGTAAGTGTGTTTGATGCCTAATTCGGTGAGAAAGGCATTAAACTCATTTGCCTTAAATTGTGTACCATTATCACTAACGATAGATTCCGGTACGCCATAGCAATGAATGATTTGAGTTAAAAGATACTGCTGAATGATACTAGCAGTAAATTTCTTAAGGGGGTACAACCAATGAAATTTGCTAAAATGGTCCAACACAATCAGTAAACCTACGTGTCCCTTTTTGCTGCGCGGATACGGTCCTAGTAGGTCAATATACAAACGCTGAAATGGACGACACGTGGGACTATGAACTCCCATTGGTGGACGTAACGTATCATTAGGGGCTTTAGTCTGCTTACAAATTTCACATTTTCGAACATACTCTCTAACATAATTTGCAAGGCCGGGCCAAAAAAGATTACGTCTCAATTTCTCTATTGTTTTATGCATCCCTGCATGAGAAGAAGTAAGACTATCGTGTGCTTGCCTAAGAACATCTTTACGAAGCTGGTCGGGGACCCATAACTTCCATGAGAGTTTATCCAAAACCGGATCGCCAACAGAATGATCTGTCCGAATGTACAAGAACCGGTCGACGATCTTTAAATCGGGAAATTTCTCGGGGCTTTGACGACACCTATCTTTGAGACACGTATACTCGGTTTCTTCAAAGGCATCAGATTGGAGGTCGATAATGGGGTTCATATCTAGCTCTAGCACTTCATTCTCCGCTAACCGAGAAAGTGCGTCGGGGACTACATGGTCTTTACCTTTCCTGTGGGAAATGGTAAATTTAAATTGCTGCAACCGGAACACCCATCGAGCGAGACGACCGGACACATTTTGCTGGCGCATAAGCCACAACAAACTGGAATGGTCCGTAACAACCTCGAAATCCTGAAGCTCTAAGTAGCATCTAAATTTCTCAATGGCTAAAATTACAGCCAAGCACTCACGTTCAGTGACGCTGTAATTACGTTGAGCACGGCTCAATTTCTTAGACATAAAACCCACTGGCTTTTCTTCATCTTCATCGGACAACTGAACTAGAACGGCTCCTATTCCGTAATCGCTGGCGTCACAATGTAAAAAGAATTTTTTTGTGAAGTCAGGATTCGTCAGGATTGGGGCAGAGGTTAAAAGGCGTTTAAGCGTGTCCATAGCTTCTTGCGCGTCCGGAGTCCAAATAAACTTCTTTTTCGTCGACAATACTTCCGTGATGGGAAACGTATGTTCCGCAAAACCTTGGATAAAACGTCTGTACCATCCACACACACCTAAGAAACCGCGAACTTGTTTAAGGTTCTTTGGCGGTGGCCAGTTCACGATACAGGATACTTTTGATGGGTCTGTAAAAATACCTCCACTACCGATCACATATCCTAAATAGTTGATGCTTGTGACACAGAACTGACTTTTAAGAACGTTAAGTGTCAAGTTAGCTTTGCGAAATTGCTCAGCCAGGCGAACTAAAACGGCTAAATGAGAAGGGAAATCTTCGGACACTATACACAAATCATCCAGGTATCCAAATACACAGTACCGAAGATCAGCTTGTATAACCTCGTCCATGAGGCGACACATCGTTGAAGGGGCGTTACAAAGTCCAAATGGCATGACCTTGAATTGGTATAATGGTCGACCGGGCACAGTAAATGCTGTAAGAGGCCGCGATTCGGAACTTAGCTCGATTTGCCAATAAGCATCCTTAAGGTCAAGCTTACTAATAAGATTGGCCTTCGGCAATCGTGAAAAGATTCCATCAATGCTAGGCAACGGGTAAGCGTCTTTTTTAGTGGCGTCATTTAGTTTTCTAGCATCTAGACAGATTCTAACTTTGTTAGGCTTGACTACTAATCGTAATGGCGAACTCCAAGCACTAACAGAGGGCTCAATAACATCAAGTTGGATCATTCTATCCAGCTCGTTATATATAAGTTGTTCTACTGCTGGACTCACTGGGTAGAATCTTTGCTTTACAGGCTTTGAGTCTCCTACATCAATATGATGTTGTATCAGAGTAGTTCGGCCTAAACTATCTGCAGCTCTGGGAAACAATAGTTTGACAACTTCAAGTTGCTGTCTTTGCTGAGGACTCAAAGGAAAGGAATTTGTTGTATCAGCGGCAACGGTTTCGGTTTGGGACCCCAGCGAACTTATTATATTCGGGGCAAGTGCGAAAGTTCTCCAAAAGTCATGACCAAGAATGAGTTTCTGTTTGATTGATGGGATTACATACAACTTCATGGGTAGCTTCTGAGATTTATAAGTCATATCTACCTGTAACACTCCAACAATTTCTTGGCTTGCACCATCCGCTGTTCTAACATATGATTTCAGGGACTTAAATTCAGGGAATTTGGTATAATTTTTGTCAGCAAGCGAGGAACCAATGCAGCTTATGTTTGCTCCTGTATCTAACAGACCAAGTTCTGTAGAATCCAGAAACGAAACTTCAGCATAGCTTCGCATATCCTGCTGATTACTAAAAATAGTGGAGACAAATAATTTTTTGTTCTCTTGACTTCATTGTAATATTGTCGCAATCGTATTGTACGATTGTTGACCCTAGGCTCTAAATTCTTAAATATTCGATTTTTCACTTCATTATAATTTTGCAGTCGTGCAGCATAAGGCTGCTGATGCAAGGGAATAACTTGAGTTGCAGACTCAAAGTTGCTAACACTTGATAAAGGGTTAGGTAAATTCGGAGTTATAGCATCAATTAGTTTTTTGGGGGCATCCGGTTTTGCGCGGGTGCACCCGACTGCCGGTTTTCCGACCGTTTACGTATACAATTCTGGCATTGGGGCTTATATATGTTTGGGGCACCACATCCATAGCAGAATATGCGCCTCTCGGCCAAACAATTTTCCCAGACATGGCCTATCTCCTCGCAGTTCCAACATTTAATATTGGTACTACGGAGGGCAGCAATTTCCGACTCAGCCACCGACTCTTCCTCTTTATCTGAGACAGATTCAGTAATGGCATAAACTTGTCTTCGGGGAGGAACAGATTTTGGCTTGGCTACGTTCTCAACTCGAAAGTTAATTTCGTATGACAAATTTTCACTCATTTGTACCAACCGGCGTAAATGACCAACTGAATGTACCGGCTGATAAAGCAGTTTCTCTCGAGTCTCAGGCAACAAGTTGTTTTTTAAGATCTCGATTAATTCTTCCTCGTCAATTCTCACGGAAGATTTATCAATCAGACCCGCAACAGCATCGTGAAACGAAGCAAAAGGTTCACCTTGTTTCTGCTTTCTGGCTCTAATTAATTCTTTGCTCATAAAATCTGATCTATAATCACGATATTGCTGTCGAAGAGAAACACACAAATCTGACCACATTATTCTATCCACTTGTTTGTGGTAGCGCCAGTACCAATCACGAGCTTTACCTGTGAAACGTACATATATGTATTTACATAAGGCTGTGAAGTCGCTGTCCAGAGTTTCATCGGTCAGAGACTTTACACGATAGATAAACTCTTCTACTCCTAAACCATCAACAGAACCATCAAAGTGTAGATTCCATTTTTGGATAATCTCAGCTGCTTTGGGATTTGGCTGTGACGATCTATTTGCAGAGAACATTGCATCACTGTGCACGGGTGTGACTTGTCTATCACTAGGAACGGAATGATTACTACTATTTAAGGATGACACCACTCTAGTGACCGTTTGTTCTATCATGTTCTGGATCAGAACATAATCTATTGGGGTGTTATCTCTAGTGTAATTGCGTCCTCGGGCTGGCCTACCTCTCCCTCGAGTAGCATTGGCATTTGGGGGAGCAACGACTCCAGGGTTGTTGCTTTGGCTACCATCAAGCACAGACGAATGCGAACCTCTAACATTCAGCAATGGAGGCTCTAAGTCTTGCTGGACAATAGGGTTTGGTTGTTGGACTCTATTTAATGCTCGAGAAAGGTTACGAGTAATAGCTCTTTGCGCAACTGGTGCAGTGCGAGGAGCGGGTTGCTTTATTTGGGGCGAACAATTACCAACGACGAGTTTGGGCTCACGAGGAGCTATCGGAGCCTGACAAATAAAACAGAATGGATTTTTTCTAGCCAACCTTCCAAGCAGGTCTTATGAAAAACATGCTTACAAGGGCTAAACAAGCATGGCTGTGTATTTTCCATGTCTTGGCTACATATGGCACACTGATTCATATTTTGAACCAGTTCCGGTTCGTTTCGATTCGGGGAGTGACTAACTGGCATTTCCATATTAAACTGATTTCCTGGGTTTGGGCATAATTTTTTTCTTAAAAGGTAGAAGGATTTAAGGCGATATAAATTTAAAAGGACGAAACAGTTGGGTTTATTGAAACTAATGGATAGAATTTAAGTCAGCCGATTTGCTAATATAGCATAACAAGACGGCAAGGATACGCTAGGCAGCATGATCTCAAGTTCTCGTCAGATCTCACTAACAATTTGCAAATCAGTTAACGAACTATACTTTCCACACTTAATCTTTTTAAGATAATAAGAAGAAAAATGTATCACTAGCAATCAGTACTGGTATCCTGCCAGAATACGCAATATTCTGGAATTGCTTGTGACAATCCTACAACTCATCCTCTTCAAAAGGCAAGTGCACAAAGCATAAAAACAAAAACGAGCGTAATTTTGTGCAGATTTTCTTTTTTTTTTTTTCTTATGATAGCCGATGTTATTTGCTATCGCTTTCATATTTGGGTGAATACAATATTAAAATCGCGGCTTAGTATCCAATCCGAATAACTAGCTTCGCAGACATTAATAATTGCTATACAATCCTTTTTCTCAACTTGCGGGAGTTAAACTTGAAAAAATCTAAACAACATCAGCATGCGTGATAACCAAACTAATTTAAAAAAATCTTTACACAATCGGGACGTGTGACCACTGAACCGGTTATAGTGGACTTAGTCCACAAAACACAGCCTAGAAAGCCCCACGGGTTGGGCGCCAAAGTAATTATGTAACGTCGTCAAAGGTTGGTCCCACAGTGCCGCTGCAACAGTGGGCTTGGTACCGCCGGGTTAGGAGCAACACCTCTAACCACAGACTCTGGTCGACTGATATGGCCATTGGGATCCTCTGGTTCCGTAGCTCTTTCGGGTATGGGGGGTTCGTTGCCAGGATCGACCAACCTACACAATCATTAAAAAGAATAGGATCCCTACTGAAACTAATATCCACAGGAAACTTAACGTAAACCCGTTTCAAATACTAATAAACACTATCAAAACAACTAAAACTGAGAAAATATCTGTTTTATCCCTATATATTTATTCGCCAACATTTATGTAACGGCCCCACGTTGGGCGTCAAAATACCTATGTAACGTGGTAACCCTGTTAAGCCCCACGTTTCGGGCGTCACAAAATATGCGAGGTCTAAGCTGTTGATTGACCTTCGCCGTCTTTACCCTCCCAACCTGGATCTTCGGTGTGAATGATTCGGAAGATCCCCATATTTAATCTACTCCTACCTCTTTTAGATAATTATGCCCTCCAGGAAATTACACACAAAAACTTAGCAATTCATTTTCTTATACGTTGATATGCGTAATTTATTAAACATGACTTAAATTTAAATAAAACATTTTTTTTATATTTATTTATCTTTCATTTTCTGCTTCATTTCTTTTCTTTATCTTGTAATTATAATAGCAAAGAGTGTCGCTCAAATTCGGTATTTACTATTATAAACTCTTTAAAAGAGCGATGAGAGCATTTAAAAATATCTAAGTAACTATAATGGCAAAAGAAAACTAACCAAAAATATACTGCGGAAAAATAATAATGATTAATGCAGAATAATAATAATTTTATATAATTCCCACATATAATTTAAGCAACAATAAATTGCAATTAAATAAAAAGTCAAATAAAAAGGCAAATACAAATATGTATACATTTATAATTATACATATCTTTTAAATTTAAATTTACTTTAGTTTACTTTACTTTAATTCACTTTACGTTACGTGACTCGACCCACTGTGCGTTTGTTAAAAGCACTCAATTAAACATGTGCAAAGAACACGAATAACTCAAACGAAAAAGCACAACAACAACCACATCTGCGCTTGGCCGGCACTTGCATAAAGAAGAGTGTGTAAGAGAAGCTTAACACCTGTGCGAGGGCAATGATCGGAACAGCTGATCTGGTTGCTGCTCTGCTTCTCACTTTAGGTTTTGTTTCTTCTTTAAGAGAAAACTTACGTGTGCAATTCCTCGCTGAAAGGCCTTTCTGAGAGCTGCATGCATTTATGAGATTGATGTTTAGTTGAGATATATTTTGTCTTCTGCATCCACTTTAATTATTTGGGTTTGGGCTGTTGTCGTTGTCTTTGTATATATGTACATACATATGTTTATGCATATACATAGATACATATGTCTTTATTTTTATGTTCTTATTTGTTACACTGGTTTTTGGTTTTTTGGTTATTTATTATTCTTTCACTGCATTAACATTTTTCACGTATATCTTTAGTTAGTGTTTCTTTTTCTATGCCATTTATGAATTTTATTAACATTTTTGATCGCTTATATTTTTCTAACTTTCTCAAATTTCATTTGCAGCTATAAATATTATTTTTCAGAGATATTTTTTTTCGTTTTTAAACGAATATTTTCACACACATGGTATTATTTTGGGGTAGTTAATAAAATATATTTATTTTAAATCACTCCGCCTTTGATATGCCCATGTGGCAGTTTTGGGGAAGAAGAAGCAGCGTTTAGTTGGCACACACAGCCTGCCGCGGGGACCTTGTCTTGGCGCTGTGTATAGTGCTTCCAGATGGGGCTTCGAGGATCGGCGAGCGGCGCAGCTCAAGCGGATCTCGAAGGAACTTGGCCTCCGGAACTCACTCGCCAATGTACAAATTCCACTGAGGCAACAAAAAAATGAATGCCGTCTCCCGCCGGGCACGATGCACTTTACCAGCCTGTGGGTAGGGCGTGCGGGCTGGGATGACGGCAAGTTGTCGGCACTTGGGGGGGGCAATTCCTAATTAGCAAATGTTAAAAATTAGCAATTGCAAAAAAATAACTTCACTGGCACGTACCGGAACTATTTATCCGAACAAAATAGTTTTTAGGCGGCAAAATCGGGGTTGCCGGACAATGATGCGGTCGGATTTAGTTTTCCTTACTTTTGGTTGGGTTGGCACATGTAATTTGCCAAAAAAATTTAACACAAGCTCGTGTGCTATATATAGACCGACTTTTAAAAAGAAAGGTTAAACGCATGCTCACGTCGGCTTATAAACGCCGGCAGAGCTTTTCGACTGCGACAAACACAGAGTTATCTGCGTGGGCGTCGGCGCTTTAGTGCAGCGGCAAATTAGTGCAGCGATGATAACTTATCAATACTAATTGCATGCACGACAGAAAGCTGACAGCTATAAGAAATTTTAGCCGCGTTCATTTGAATTGAAACTAACGACCGTTACACTTGGGATTAACTAAGGAGAAATATAATATTTTATGCGGCTCCTTAAAAAACCATAACGTCGACGTTCTTCCCGGATATAAAAAGATTGGATTTGCAAAAAAGGAAGCAGTGCCACCTAATACAATAATAACAGAGACAACTGTAGAAGTAAAACTCCAGGATTTAATGGACCACACTGCGATGCGTCTGATTAAAAGTTTGCCAGATGGAGAGGTCGAGCTTCTTCCTGAAAACCTGACCCTACTCAATAAGTGGGGATGCGATCGATCGTCTGGACAAAGCGCATACAAACAAATTATAAACACAGATGACGTAACTATTTCCGATGAAAATATGTTTATGGCTTCTGTTGTTCCCTTACGCCTGAGGAGTGAAACTTCTGAACATTGGAAAAATCTTCGACCATCATCGATTCATTATTGTCGCCCTATTTTCTTTAAATATGCGAAGGAATCCTCTGAGTTGATTAAATCAACTGTAAGCGACATACAGAATCAAATTAGCCAACTGAAGCCTACTGTTTTTCAAACCAAAAGTGGAAAAAAAAATCACGATTAACTTTAAATTTTTCCTGACAATGATTGATGGAAAAGTCTTAAATGAAATTACAAACACCTCCTCAACTTTAAGGTGTCCTATTTGTAAAAAAAACTCAAAAGGACTTTCACAATTTAGACGACTCAACGAGTGACGAGAACTGCTACGAATATGGAATTTCTCCTTTGAATTGCAGAATAAAGTGTATGGAATTTATTCTGAAGCTAGCCTACACACTTCCTCGGCCAGGAGAAACAGCAACGGATAATACACCTCGTGAGGATATACAGAGTAGAAAAGAAATTATACAAGCTGAGTTCTCTCGGAAGTTGGGATTGAAAGTTCAAGGCGATTTTTTGAAAATGATAAAATGTCATCTTTGATAACAGGTGTTAATCATGAGATCATTAAAAGGTTGGCTGTTATCCTAAATGTTATAAACTGCAAGGAAATGATAAATGGTGCAAAATTTGGCGAATACACATCGCAAACAGCTCAACTTTTGACTGATTTGTATCCTCAGAAAAAACTTACCCCCACGGTACATAGGATTTTTTCTCATGGAAAGGACTTAATAGAGTATCAATGCTTACCAATTGGAGAGCTGTCTGAAGAAGCACAGGAATGTAAAAACAAGGACTACAAAAGGTTCAGATACACTAATACGTGCAAAATTTCTCGGGCTCGACAAAATGAAGACCCTTTTAACATGCTGGCAGCCTCATCGGATCCACTTCTTGCATCGCTTAGACATGTGCGATCACGAAAGGATTTGGAAGGAAGCAACTATAGTTCCGAAATGTTAAGTTTATTAGACATGAACATTAATGTAGATGATTATTTTGAAGAAAATCAGTCATCAATAGCAAATATTAAAAATTAACCTCAAAAAATCGGCAAAAATACCAATTTAAATGTTATGTATGTATTTAAGTTAGAAAATCGAATTAAAACAACTAAAAATGTTATATAGTTATTGAAATCATTAAAAATTTTCAGTTATAATTAAAAAAAAAAATTTTATTTGAATTTTACAGGCAAAATATGCTCGAAAATATTTCTTGACTTTGACCTTGAATATTTAAGCAGCACGGATACCAAGAACTCTCGACGAACACTCATTTTAAAGCTTGAGAAGTTTTCTATCAAGTGCTTTTTAAATTTTTGAAATCGCTTCATTAGTTTAGAAGTTATGATTTTTGCAATGTAAAATGAGCAAAGGCCCCACTGTGGGGCGTTTGAAGCAGTAAGCCCATACGAAATAAAAAAGCATCCACTACTTACATTTAATAAAAAGACATGTTCAATAAAACAAGGAAGATTAAGACTAAAAACATTTAGAATTGACGACTTAATCATTAATGGAATAATAAATCTAGCTTTATTCTTTCCAAGGCTTGAAAAAGATGCCGGTGATATTCGTGTCAACAAATTACAAATACGAACAGATGAACAAATTTTCAGATTAATAGAATCAAAAGAGTTCAGAAATAAGGGCAATGAACATTTAGAAACAATCAGCATCGCAACTATACCCCCGGTAAATCATTTGGATAGAAATGATCCAAAAACACGCGATATCCTAAAAAAATACCATGATAGCCCTATAGAGGGAGGCCACAGTGGCATTAATAGAATGATGGGAAAAATTAAAAGGCAGTTTTCTGGAAAAACATGACGAAAGACATTAATGATTACGTAAAATCATGCGAACAATGTCAACTAGCGAAAGTTCTTAAGCACCCCTAAAATACAACAATCATAACACCAACTCCCGCCACAGCATTCGACATCACAATAATTGACACTATAGGACCGCTGCCTAGAACAGAAAATGGCTATGAGTATGCAATCACAATCATATGTAACTTAACTAAATATCTAGTGTCGATTCCAATTCCAAACAAAAATGCTAAAACGGTAGCAAGGGCAATTTTTGAGAAATTTATACTAACTTTCGGACCAATGAATACCATTCTAACAGACATGGGAACAGAGTATATGAATTCGGTTCTAACAGAACTATGTAAATTATGCGATATTAATAAGCAAAACTACCCTGCTCATCATCATCAAACTCTTGGAACAGTAGAAAGAAGCCATAGAACATTTAACGACTACATCAGATCATATATATCAATAAAAAAAGACAATTGGGACGAATACATACAATACTTTACATACTGTTTTAACGTAACACCATCAACCGCCCATGGCTACTGCCCTTTCGAACTTGTGTTTGGGAAACAACCAAGAAATTTTGCATTCTCAACTAGCATAATAGATCCATCGAAGATTACAATAAAGAGTTAAAATACAAAATACAAATAGCTAACTATGAAGCAAAACAATTAGTAGAACTTTTTAAACTTAAACAACAAGATAAAAAAAATAAACAAGCAACGAACCCAGAACTCAAAATAGGTCAAGAAATTTTAATAAGAAATGATACAGCACACAAATTAGAAAACAAATATACAGGAAAATATAGAATAATAAATTTAGACCATAAGAATAATGTAACCGTAATAGATAAGAAAAATAAAAAACAAACTGTACACTTAGATAGAATTAAAGTACTGCCTAACCAATGAAAAAAAAAAAATATAATTATAAAATTAAAATTTTTTTTCGAAAAGAAAGGAGGTGTAGTATAAATACATAACATATTACAATTGAACATAAGCAAATGAACATAGGCCCACTGTGCCAAAGCTGAGCTTGCACTCACTTGAGCTTGCACTCACTAATGATCAAATTCAACAGAACAAGACAGCCTAACACTATTAACCGTTACATTAAATCAACATTACAATTATATAAGTAACTCTTCACACTCTTGTTAACCTTACCTAGCCATAAGAACATATGTAAACTTTTGCTATAAATACGGACGCTGAGTCCCGAAATAAATCATTCCAAGCCTAGCTCGTCGCCTTTCATTATACTTGGACGCCACGCCCACCCCTGCCGCCCACCTTGTAAAATCGGAATCGGCTATTTCTATAACAGCTGGAGTCACCAAATTTGGTAGGAAGATAGATGGTGACATCTACTAAAGATCTGCATCAAACATTTGGATGCCACGCCCACCTCTGCCGCCCACCTTCTGAAATCAAAAATTCAGTTCTCCTTCACAGTTTTTAAGCTAGAGTGACCAAAGTTGGTAAAAAGATAGCTGGCGATGTTCCCCACCCGGCGCACACCTGAAGCCCTCGCTTTCCCCTTTGTTAGCAGATTCCTTGCTATCTGTTCTTTTACTGATATCAGAGTATTCCACAGCCGGTTGCGTCCGACTGCAACTTTTTCACTTGTTTAAGCTAGACTAACAAAATAACAAGACTGGAAATACGCACTCGTATGCTAAGTTAAGTAACATTTAGCGTCCTCGAAGCGCAGGGGATACAAGTAATTTTATACCCCGAACCCATAGAATGGGTAAAAAGGGTATAATGGTTTTGTGCAAAAGTATGTAACATGCAGAAGCGCTGGTCGAAAGAATTTGACGATCCCTACAAAACCAAAACACTTTATACGTCTCTGGTACGTACTATTCTTGAATATGGATCTTGTATCTGGTATCCCAAATACAGGAATCACCAGGATAGAATAGAATCAGTACAAAAACAATTCTTGCCGTTTGCCCTTAGGAGATTTAACTGGGATACTTAATGTTAGTTATAGTTTGAACATAAAATACGAAAAGGATTATGACTAGCATAATTAGAGTAACATGCTTGAAGAGCGATGGGTAAAAAATTTCTTGTCCTCCTGATCGGAACTGCAAAACTAATTTGGCTGATTAATTCAGAGGAATCAATTTCCCCAATTATTAGTTTGTGTAAAAAGACTACACCAAGCATTGTTCTGTGATCAGAAAGAGAAGGAAGATTTATTAGTAAAAGTCTACTGTGGTAGGAAGGTAAGTTAATGTTAGAGTCCCAATTAAGTCCCCTGATGGCAAAGAGCAAAAATTGTTTTTGTACTGATTCTATTCTATCCTGGTGAATCCCGTATTTGGGATACCAGATACAAGATCCATATTCAAGAATAGGACGTACCAGAGACGTGTAAAGAGTTTTGGTTATATAGGGATCGTCAAATTCTTTCGACCAGCGCTTAATGAACCCCAAGGTACTAGACTCTCGATTTGCAACTGAAGAGATATGCTTGTGAAATTTAAGTTTCGGATCAAAAAGGATCCCTAAGTCATCAACCCATTCAATGCGATCGAGTGGGCTTCCATTAAGCAAAAATATATTTGAAAAAGGAAGGCGTCTAAAAACAGACATGACTTTACATTTATTGCAGTTAAGATTTAGTAAGTTAACACGACACCACTTTTGAAAATTATCTAAATCAGTTTGTATTTTTGAGCAGACAACAGAGCAGTACCTGACATGCATAATTTTACATCGTCAGCATACATCAGCACTCGAGAATGGCTAATTACAGATGGGAGATCATTGATGAACAGTGTAAATAATAAAGCTCCAAGGTGACTTCCTTGCGGAACACCGGAAGTGACATGAACCACCTTAGAGACAGATCCTTTAAAACTAACTCTTTGTGTTCTATGAATTAAATATTACCTTATCCACAGAATGAGATTGCTTGGAAAACCTAAAAGTTCAAGTTTTTGAAGTAAAAGGTAGTGATTAACTGAGTCAAGTGCCTTACTGAAATCAGTGTAAATAACATCCGTTTGCATTTTATTTTGAAAACCCTTAACAACTAGTGAAGTAAATTCTAACGGTTAGTGGTTGTAGATCTTTTTTTCACGAATCCATGCTGGCACGGTGAAATTAAAGATCTGCAAAAATGTTGTAATTGAGAAGTTATTAATTTCTCAAACATTTTTGGTATAGCAGACAATTTGGAGATACCCCGATAATTTTGAACATTAGACTTGTCTCCTTTTTTATGGAGAGGAATAATTAATAAATGATTCTTTCCAGATGTTAGGAAAAGAACATTTCTCAATAGAAAAACTCAACAATTTATGCAAAGGCTTTAAGAGACCATCAGCACAGTACTTAAGCACACAGCTTGGTACGCCGTCAGGTGCCGGGGAAAATACAGGCTTAATACCCTGTAGATCACGTAGTAATGAACACTCCGTGATACTTGGTTCAAAAATGCAATTAGAGGCATAAACCTGATACAGGTAAGGCAGATCAACCTGATTATCAAATGAACTGTATGTTGTTTGGAAAAATTCGGCAAATAAATCGGCAATGGCCTGATCCGAATTGGCCGACTTGTTTTCAAAAGATAAATTAGATGGAAGTGTTGATGACTTTCGCTTCGCATTAACGAAGTCATAGAACCTCTTAGGATCTCGCTGAAACTGTATTCTGCACCGACTTAGGTAATTTTCATAACATGAATAATTTATGACTGAAAAACTGGAACGCGCAATCAAGTATGATGGGTAATGAATAGAAGAGCCAGATTTTCTGAAACTCTTATCAAGCTTAGATTTTCGATTTTTAAGGGCTGTCAACTTTCGTGTAAGCCACGCAGGTTTGTTTTTCCTACTTGGCTTTCCAAAAGGGACACACATGTCGAATAAGTTTTCTAAGGTGCAATAAAAAATACTGATTGCTGTATCCAAGTCCTCAGAACCATAGAGGGGCGACCAGTCATCCAGTGCTAAGAGCCGGGTAAGTTTTACAAAATCGGTTTTCCGAAATTGACGTACTCGTTTTAATGGTTTACTACACTGGCGTACGGCACAGGCAGGCAAAGTAATCAACACCTCCAAAGTCGGGTGGTATAAGTTTTCGGGAGTGGATATGGGAAGGGATCTTGACACAGATAGAGTGGATGGATCCGAAACAAATACCAAATCAAGCATTTTACCAAGAGAATTTGGAATACCATTGATCTGACCCAATGACATTTCAAATAAACCATCCAGAAAATCAGTCTGCACCATGGGGGTCAACACGCTTGAGTCCGGACTTGAAATCCAAGTAGCTTCAGCAATATTAAAATCACCAAGAACTACAAAAATATCACGAACAGAAAGCATAGAAGATATGGAAAGTATTGCTGACATATGTTCATTATAAACAGAGCTGTCAGATAAAGGTGGTATATAGGAACAAGAAATATAAATACCAACACCGTTAATATTTAACTTTACAGCAACAAACTCAATATCTATAGAGCCACTTAATATTACTGTCTCAGAGGAAAAGTCCACATCAACAGCAATAAGCACCCCACCACCACGGCGCAGAGGGCGGTCCTTTTTATAGATACAGAATCTGTTAGATAATACTTCAGAATTAAGTATGACTTGTCTTAGCCACGTTTCCGTGAAGGCAACGACATGAAAGGGGAAAGATTGACTATAAAGATACAAAGTACTAAGTTTACTACAAAGTCCTCTAACATTCTGATAGCCCAGTGAGAAGGAGGTTGTTAGTTTTTTGAACTATCAGAAGTAATAGGCCCAACCACAAAGGAGGGGGAAACAATCGGAGGCCGATTTTTCTTTTTATTTTTGTTTGCAGCATATTCTTTTACTATTATGTGTTCCGGCCAAAATTCTTTTGAGCATATAGCATAAAAATCTTGGTTTGAAACACTGATTTTAAAGGACGAGATATCACGGTCATACGCAAATTTAAATTTTTCCACCGAAACTGTGGCATTAGATTTGGCCTGAACATAAACCTTAACATCTTCTGATGTTAAATCAGGGGGAGCCTAGATACAAATACATGTTTCTTTGGAGGAACACCTACAAATTTTTTTATAATATTCTCAACTGAAACAACTTTAGGAGCCACAGTCTGAGGTATATGATCTTTCGGTTCATTTCGTATGTCAGTTACTTTAACGCAACTGACCTCCGGAGGAACCAACGAACAAACACCCACGACAGAGCCCACCATAGAAGCAGCAGTTTGAGGTATAGGATTTTCTGGCTCGTTTTGAACTGAAAGACCAGGATCAGATGTTGCTACATCCATGGGACAGATGGCATTAACATCCGGTATCTCGCCAGTATCTGGAGGAGGGATTGAAGTTTTTTTAGATTTTACGTTATTTTTAGGAGTTTTTTTTCGGATTATCTGCAGTGGCAGATCCAGGGGACCGACTAACTAACGGCTTCTCACGCTTTGGTGATTCCGTCAAGATCACATTGTTCTTGAAATTGGAATCCATAGCGGAGAACAGTTCGTTCAATTGTCTCAACAATGCATGTTTCATGTGAATAATTAAGTTATCAACAACAAATCGCACAAGTAAATATTAGCGAAAATAGTAAATAAGTAAATAAATAGTAAATGTGGCTTATAAATTGTTAATAATTAATTGTTATTTACTTCTTACTTTTATCAAATCAATTAGATGTTAACAAATAAAACAATCGAAGGCAAAGATGTATGTTTGTCGACAATAAATTTAAATCAGAGTTGCATTTACAAAGAAACAATTGAATGGAAAAGTTCATCGTGTCAATGCGAACAGATTTGCGAAGAACTTTTAAAACAGAATGAAACAAGTAAGAAGGCTCTAGTCGAGATTTCCCGACTAGGAGATACCCCGAACCCTGTACATAACGCGTACAGTCATTGTCTGTATGCATCTGTGACTAAACTTCAATCTTCGATATCTCTGGTGTTTCTTAACCGATTTGGATGAAATTTTCAAAAAAAAATATATCGTTACCCATTATTTCAACCCCCATTTTTACATTTTCCGAATTCGAGAAATTTTTGTAATCGATTCCATGTGTATATCGAAAACGGAAATAGTTATCGAAAATCGCAAACAAACTTGTTCTGCCTAGTACTTAGATGAGCTTATGTTCAAAATCGGAAGTCTCTAGCTCTTATAGTCTCTGAGATCTACGCGTTCATACATACGGACAGACGGACATGGCTATATCGACTCGGCTGTTGATGCTTATCAAGAATATACATATATACTTTATAGGGTGGGAGATGCTTCCTTCTGTCTGTTACATACTTTTGAACAAAACCATTATACCCCTTTTACCCATTTCATGGGTTCGGGGTATAAAAAAAAGTCATGGAAACACTAAAACATGTGTAAAGCAACAAAGTTCGGAGGAAAAGAAAAGAAGAAGGAAAAATTACATTAGTCAGCATAAGCATGTTTTAGTTTACCATATTTTTTTTTGCGTTTTCTGAAGATGTTTTTTTTTTGTCTACAAATAATAATTAATATAAACTATGAATAAAAAAAATGAATATTTGTTTGTTGACCTTGAATAATTCAAATAAAAAAGTTTTAGCTAAAATCGGACTTGGTAAAAAACTTTTGCTGACTAGTGTTGCTTGCTTTGCTTATGCATTGTTGTGTTCGCCAATGCGTATATGTATACAGAGGCGCAGCATTTACATTTATTTTGCGCTATAGTCTCTCATTCTACGACCTTCGCTGTACAAATGTATGTAACAGGCAGAAGAAAGCATCTTCGACCCAATAATGTATATATATATTCTTGATCAGCATCAACAACCAAGTCGATATCGCCATGTCCGTCTGTCTGTCCATCCGACTGTTCATCCATCCGTCTGTCCGTCCGTCTGTCTGGATGTATTAATGCGTCGACCTCAGAGACTATAAGAACAAGAGGCTCTAGATTTGCAACATAAGCTCATCTTAGACCTGTTTTACACGTTTAACTTTTCTGATGATTTTTTTTTTTATTCTGTTTTAAAACTTCTTCGCATATCTGGTCGCATTTACACGATGAAGTTTGTTCATTCAATGTTTTCTTTGTAAATGCAGCTCTTATTTAAATTTATTGTCGACAAACATACATTTCGCCCCGAATTCAACAAGTTCTTTGGTCCAAAACATTTTATTAAAAATTTATAAGCCACGACACTGTATTTACCATATGCGCAAATATTTGCTTGTGCGATATGTCGTATCGATAACAACTCTGTGTTTACATGCAATCGGAATAGCAGCTATAGCAAAATGAGAGAGATAAATCATTGCTACAAAAGTCATGTAGCATTGCTTGCAGTTGTTACCCCTCTACTCCCTTTGCCAAGAAACGAATGTTATATTAGGAACAAGTAAAAACGTTGCAGTCGGACGCAACCGACTGCGGAATACTTTGATACCAGTAAAAGAACGGTTGATAAGGGAGAATGCAGGGGCGAAGGGAGTGGCCCATGTGGTAAACATCGCCAGCTATCATGTTACCAAATTTGGTGACTTTAGCTCAAAAGCTGTGGAAGATAACTTAACTTCAAAATGTAAAAGGTGGGCGGCAGAGGTGGGCGTGGCATCCAAATTTTTGAACCAAATGTTTTGAACTGTCACTATCTATCTTCCTACCAAGTTTGGTGGCTCTAGCTCAAAAACTGTTAAAGATATAGCCGATTCCAATTTTATAAGGCGGGTGGCTTGGGTGGGCGTGGCATTCAAAATTTTGATGCACATCTTTGGTAGATGCTGCATTCTATCTTTCTACCCAATTTACGGGCTCTAGCTTAAAAACTATAAGAGATATCGAAATTTCCGATTTTAAATGGTGGGCGGCAGAGGTGGGCGTGGCATCCAAATTGTTCATGCAGATCTTTTGTAGATGTCACCATATATCTTCCTACCAAATTTGGTGACTCTAGTTCAAAAAATGTGGAAGATACACGCATAACCGTTTTAACATCGGCGGGGGTTGGGGGGCGGAAGGTGTGGGCGTGGCATCCAAAATTTTGATGCATTTTTATGGGGAACGTCAATATCTATCTTCACAAATTTGGTGGCTCTAGCCCAAAAAATATGATAGCTATAGGCGTTTCCAATTTCATGGAGAAGGGGGGATGGGGGCGGAATTAGGGGGCGTGGCATCCAAGTTTTGATGGTGAACGTCAGTACCTATCTTGACACAAAATTTGGTGGCTCTAGCCCCAAAAATGTGAAAACTATAGGCGTTTCCAATTTCATGGAGAAGGGGGGATGGGGGCGGAATCAGGGGGCGTGGCATCCAACATTTTGATCCATTTTTTTGGGGAACGTCAATATCTATCTTGACACAAAATTTGGTGGCTCTAGCCCAAAAAATGTGAAAACTATAGGCGTTTCCAATTTCATGGAGAAGGGGTGATGGGTTCGGAATCAGGGGGCGGGGCATCCAAAATTTTGATTCATTATTTTGGGGAACTTCAATATGTATCTTGACACAAAATTTGGTGGCTCTAGCCCAAAAAATGTAAAAACTATAGGCGTTTCCAATTTCAAGGAGCAGGGATGATGGGGGCGGAAGGAGTGGGCGTGGCATCCAAAATCTTGTTGCTGTTTTTTCAGGGACATGACTAGCTATCTGCGTGCAAAATTTGGTAACTCTAGCTGTAAGAATGTGAGAAATATTTGGTTTTATCGGTTTTCAGTTATCGAACTTATCGATTTCCCAGCCTCCTAGTAGGCGTGGCAACCCAATCTTGACACTTTATCTGTACCTTCTATGGATAAACATAATTGCAAAGTTTCAAGTCTCTAGCTTTACGGGTGTCGAAAAAAGTTGCGTTCATACGGACGGACAGACGGACAGACAGACACCATGACGGACATTGCACAAAACCAATATACTATGAGACCTTCGGTATCAAAGTATAAAAAGTTCATCGTGTAAAACGGGTCTTAGTCCTATGCAGTAGTTTGTTTCCAATTATCGATTGCTCTTTTCGGTTCCTATACACACATGCGATAGATAACAACAAAATCTAGAATTTCGAAAATATGAAACACGTTTTAAAAACTTTACAAATAATAAAAGCCTTCGAAAATTTCTTCAAAATCGATTCTATTCCAAAAGTTTTCCATTCTTACATTTCGATTTTTTTTTAGTTGCACACCTAAAATTTACGTGCGTTGGCAAAGCAAAAGCGATCGGAATCAGTCTTATAGCGTATTTCCACTGCTCAGTTATTCTCAGTTATGTTAGTTAACAGTAACTGATGTTCAGTTTGCATGTATTCTCCCATAAGGAATTAACTGAAGTAAAACTGACCGTAAATATTAACTGAAGAATAACTGAAGAGGAACTGGTTCATTTGAACACTTGTTCGATAAAACATCGCTGTTAATGGGCACTTTTAATGTAACAGTCGCAAAACAGATGATTGTGAATAGCAGAAATTGTGAATAAGTAGGCGCAATATTTAATAATATACAAAATTGAATTAAAAATTTGGTTTTTTGATGAATTATTGTAGAAAACAATTGAACTGGGTGCCAAGGTTCAAAGGATTGCTTTTAAAACTGTGGGCGGATAATTTTGTTGCACTTAGGGCAGTTCAAAATATCTCCGACGTTTATACGAAAATGGACTTGTACTGCGTCTGCAATGCTAGAAAAAATGCTTGTAGGCATTAAAAATAACCCATAAAAGTTGACAATACGCTGTTACTTATTTGCAATGTACAATTTCGGTTAGTTTTTCTCACTTTTTCGAAGAAAATACAAAGCATAACAAACCGAACAGCTGATTCATTTATGGAGATTCAGTAACAGAGCAATGGAAACAGCTTTCATCAGTTACTGTTTAAATTTACGGAAACGGAGTAGTGGAAATACGCTATTATACGAAATGTAGAGCTGTCATGTTTAACCAAAGAATTAGATATGTTTTTCTTATTTAAGGTGGGTATCCTGCACAGCGAAAAAAAAATGTTCCATACAAAATCGTCGCAGCGGGAATTGTTATTTTTTTTTGGCTGCGTGCGTTCTAGGTATCCAGCAAGGTAGCAAAAAATACTAAACTGCTTATTGATAAGACCGATTTAATACAAAATGTACACACTGGCGCTGGGCTCAGGAAATAACCAATAATATGTTTTGTTGTGCCCAGAGCTGCAACCAACAACATATGTGCTACCGGTGTCGCCGTGTTTTTCGCTTTTATGTTTTTTTATGCCATATTATATGTTGATAGACAAGAAACAGACTAGTTGCACTTCTTAATTATGTTTTTTTTTTTTCTTATAAATTTGAAACTCAGTGTGACCTGGTACTTCTAAGTATTTAAGTCAAAATGCCAAATTTTTACCCTAAATCAGTGAACTACGGTCGCACTATAAAATCTTGTGCCCACGCTTCCAAAATATACCACAAATTCAGTTATCGAATTTATCGATTTGCCAGCCTCCTAGTGGGCGTGGCAACCCAATCTTGACACTTTATCTGTCTGGCGTATAGAGAAACATAATTGCAAAGTTTCAAGTCTCTAGCTTTACGCGTGTCGAAAAAAGCTGCGTTCATACGGACGGACGGACAGACACCATGACGGACATTGCATAAAACCAATATACTATGAGACCTTCGGTATCAAAGTATAAAAAGACTTTAAAAATGAAAAGCAATAGATGCCACTGAACTTCTGAGGAGACGAACAAGCTTCTTAGAATTGTTAAAGAAGATAATGTGATATCGCAGCTAGACCAAAAAAAAAAACGAAATAATATTTTATATAAAAGCATTGCAGAGCGCATGAAAAATAAAACCATGCAAAAACCATGTGAGCAAGTGAAGACAAAGTTGCGGACAGTAAAAAAAAATTTCATGGAAGCGAAGAAAAACAATGGAGTAAGTGGCGCAGGAAGAAACACCTGTGCCTTTTTTAGCGAGCTTTATGGAGCGCTTCCAGTGGCTGCGGCTGTTGGGGTCAACACCTTAGACAACTCCATAGAAGATATTATTGCGCCGGAGAATATTGAGGTTGAGGTGTCCGACCTCACGATAGGGAAAAACGATGAAAATGCCATTCCCGAGACTTCCATTGTCGGGCGACGCCAAGCTCCATGTAATAACAGCTTTAACGTTCTCATTGCAATTAAATAATAATTATTTAATTTAAGATTTAAAAAATGTTTTGCGAGTGTTGGAGGACATGTCCAATAATTTTAATGATGGTTTGGACAGGCCAGATCGCCAAAACGCACAGTTCATAGAGGCAATAAACAAGTCTGATGAAAATTTTGAGGAAAAGAAGATCACGAGGAAACTCAAAAATTTATGACAAATCTTTTAAAGAATAAATAAAATATAAAACAAAAAGCAGCAATTGGATGAATAATTTTTATAGGCTTCTTTATCTAGCATAACTTGGTCTAAGTGGATAGTTGTTAAGCAAGTATTCTTTTATGTGTTCCCTTAAATAATTTGAATTATATTACACCGACAGCACAGCCTGATTATATGTCCAGTCAGAGGGCTGTTCCAATTCGCTTAATAAAGCCAGATCAGGGCTCGGCCTGAATTTTTCTTTTCGCAACTCAACATAATTGTGTAAAATTGCACAGGCTAGGGATACGTATGGGACAGACTCCGGATTTATAACCAGCTTTTTGGTTAGTCACCGCCATCGTCCTTTAAGTCGTCCAAACGCATTTTCAACCACAATTCTGGCAGAGCTAAGATGACAGTTGAACGATTCCTCTTCCGCAGTCAATGTTCCCGTGTATGGCTTAAGGAGCCAAGGCAACAATGGGTATGCTGGGTCACCTACAAGCATGTAGGGCATTTCTAAGTTACTTACAATTTTTGTCATCCCTGGGAAGATACGGCTTTGCTTTTGAAAAACGCCAGACTCTTTAAATACAGTGGTGTCGTGAACACCTGGGAACTTCATACTGATATTTCGAAATCTGTGTATTAAAAGAAATCTTATTAGTCACAAAACCTTCCAAAAACATTGAATTCTCTTACAAATAATGATTGTCAACGACAGCTTGAAAAACCATTGAAGTCCATCCCTTTCTGTTGACGTAATCCAAATATCCCTGCTTGGGTGCTTTCACTGGTATATGTGTTCCTTAAAAATTTTGATGAGTTACTCTTAACGGCATAAATTCAAAATTAATTTGTAATTACCGTCAATTGCGCCAATGATATTGGGAATGTGTGTTGTTTTTTCAAACCCATCCGATATCCTTATACACGCTTCCAACTTATGAAAATATATAATATTCTTCGTCAGTTTCACGATTGCGTGAACCGTCATATGGAAATATTTGTGAACAGTGCTCTAGTGCACGCCAAATACATATCCAATAACTCTGTACTCTGCACAGGAAGCTAGTTTATAAATGCCGATGGCCACCTGCTTTTCAAAGGCAACGGGAATTGTAATTAAATGCAGTTGTTTCGGCATATGTGGAGCCAAAAGTGCACAGAGTTCATAAAATGATTTTTTGCACATTCGGAAATTTTCAAAAAATAAGTGTTCATTTTCTGGAGCTTGCATCAGCATCCAGTATGAATCGCTTCTAGGCCGGCTATGATCGAAACCGCGGTCTTAATAACGTCCAGGCAGCAAGTTGACTAGCAAAGGAGCCCATTAAAATTTTCTTGCGTTTGGCATGTGATAAATTCCATCCGCGTCTTAAAGCATTCATGCGCTCCATTCTTCATTCTAAAAGACAACGGACCATCTGTGATGTTCGCGCAAGCCGTTTAATTAAAAAAAAAACTATGACTTTTTTTTCCATTATTACGATTTAACGTTTCACGTTTTGGCTTTCGATCCATCAGCTGTTTGTGCTGATGTGTTGCCACCTTTTTCAAATGAAGCTGCCAGCTCGTTTTATAATAATCATAGGTGGCTCCCCCTTTCAGCAAAATCATGATATTTATAAAATTAAACAAGCGTATTTTAAAAAGCGTGATTTTAAAAAATTATGATACAGCAAGCATTAACGTAGTATGTGTCGACCCAGCAACAGCCAAGTCTGGCAGCTCCACGGTTCCTCGCGATATATATTAACGATGTATCGATACATATATGAGTTGACAGCATTGACCAATCGACGTTTAGATTATTCCCGCGTCTACAGCCGAAAGTGAATATGCTTGTAGATGTAATTATATAGAATAAAGTGATATAAGCCACAAGATCTACATTGGTGACCCCGCTAAGCAAAATTAATACTCTCAACAAATCCGCAAACGCAGATTGTTCACCAGACTCAGGTGAATTGCAACGCAACTTCAACGACGATGTGTCAACCGGCATGTCAAATTCCAGCTCCTCGCAACAACACCAAATTCAGCCTTACGGCAACCTGCCAACAGTCGAATCAGTTGGTGCTTTCAAGCTGCCACCCTTCTGGAAAGATAAAGTCGAACTGTGGCTAATACAAATTGAGGCACAATTTGTATGCAACCGCATTACTTCCATTACTACTTGTTGAGCGCGCTTGATGCTGGCGTCATGTAAGAATTATCAGATGTCATTATGCAGATACCAGAGGCTGATAAATACAACAATTTAATGGCGACTATTATTAAACGGTTCACCGAGTCGACTGATCGTAAACTACATAGAGCGCTGTCTGAGCTTGTCCTCGAAAATCAAAAGCCATCGCAGCTGCTTCGGCAAATGACTATGCTTGCTGGGGGCCGCGTCTCCAGCGATGCACTACGAGTACGTTGGCTTGCACTTCTGCCACAGCATATTCAACGAAGCTTGATAGTGCTAAATTCGGCCTCTATGGATAAGCAAATTGCAGTTGCTGATGAGCTGATGGAAACGGAAGCTCACGTTGCGCACAGCCGTCTTGATGATTTGGAGCACACCTTGGTTGACATGAATGCCATATTGACGCAACTAAAACAAAAAATTGATAGCCACACGGATAATGCAAATCAAAAACTCAAGGAATCTCGGGATGCACCAAAGAAGGCACGAGTCTGTTTTTATCATACCAAATTTGGTGCCAGCACCATAGAATGTTCACAGCCGTGTTCGTTTCAGTCAAAACAGCGAAACTAAGTCAGCTGTCGTCTGTTCTGGCAGCAGATGACAGTGCAAACCAGCTCGCTCGCCTTACCACTGAGTACCGTCTCCATATTTTGGATCGTTCTACTAACATTAAGTTCCTTATTGATTCCGGATCAGTCATCTTACTCATTCCAATCTCAATTTAAAAAAAAAGCAAACGACAAATGAGCGACCTTAAACTTTACGCAGCCAACAAGTCAATAATCGACACTTATGGCACGTTAAATGTAATAATTGATCTCAATCTGCAACGCAAGTTCAATTGGTCATTTGTCGTCGCTGACATTCAATCAGCAATCATCGATATCTTACTGCTGATCTCAAAAGTAAGAAACTCATGGATCCAAAATCCGAGATATCAACAACTGGGAAACTATCTCAAGTTTAACTATACAACGTGAACTGCACGGAATCACTCGTCCATATGCTGACCTCCTCAATCGCTTTATTGAAATAACACGACCCAACACATCTCTAGCAACACGCATCGATAATGATGTATCGCACTACATAGAGACAACTGGTTCTCCAGTTTTTGACAAGCCAAGACGGCTTAGTGGTGAGAAACTGAAGGCTGCACGTCACGATTTTGATTTACTGCTTCAACATGGAGTAATCCGCCCATCCAGAAACCAAAGGGCCAGTCCAATACACTTGGTACCTAAGAAAAATAACGGATGGCGCACCACAGGTGATTACAGAAGACTTAACTCTCGCACCACTCCAGACTGCTATCCTGCCCCACACTGTGACGACATTCTTCAGCGCCTGCATGGCTCAAATTCCAGTTGCTACTTGCGACATCGCAAAAACAGCTGTTACAACGCCATTCGGGCTATTTGAATTCATTGGCATGCAATGCATTAAAATGCAGCACAAACATTCCAACGAAAAATGGATAACCAGCTGCATGGTTTTTCCTTTGTCGGTTGCTACATAAACGATATAATCGTGTTCTCCGCTTCGCATCAGGAGCATCTCCAGCACCTCACAAAATTTTTCGAGATTCTCCGTACAAACAACTTGACCATCAACCAGCAAAAATGCCAATTTGGGCAAAGTGAGGTTACTTTCTTATGGTTCACAGTCAACGCCGAAGGTTTTAAAACCCCCAAAGAGCGATCTCAAGTCATCAACGAATTCCCTAAGCCCAAGTCAATCATGGAATTGCGCAAGTTCCTAGAGATGGTCAACTATTATCGCAGACTGATTCATAATGCAGCAGATGCACAGATTCCGCTCACTGAGTTCCTCAAAGGCGCAACTAAGAATTACAAACGTGAGATCAACTGGAACATTGCAAGCAAGGCATAGCAAACGCATTCTACCTTTCTTTGGTTCTGCGTTTAAACAGTTTGAAGGCAATGTTTGGCGCCCTGTCTCCTTTTCTCTCGGTAGCTGAGCCCAGCAGAAAAAAATTACAGCACGTACGATCGCGAGCTTTTAGCTATATTCGCTGCAGTGATTTTTTTTAAACACATTCTGTAAGGACAACCCTTTATTATACAGACCGTCCATAAGCCATTAACGTTTGCATTTGCACAAAAGGCTTCCAAGGCATCACCACGTCAATTGCGCCAACTGGACCTAATTTCCCAGTTTTCAACAGAAATCGTACATGTTTCTGGAAAAGACAACACAGTTGCGGATGCACTTTCTCGCATTAATGCAATTAATATGCCAAGCACCTTAAATGCGTTAACTATCTTCGACGCCCAACAAAGTGATGAGGAAATCACACAGCTGGCAAATACAACATCGTTTCACCTGGAAACTGTTCGCATTGATCAGCTGGACATACTATGCGACACTTCAACTGGACGCGAGCGACCATACTTGCCAAAAATTATAAGACGCCAAGCTTTCGATTCAGTGCACGGCCTGGCACACCCAAGTGGTCGCACAGCCGCGAAATTGCTTCGGCAACGCTACGTCTGGCCAGGTATAAACAAAGATGCAATGCTCTAGGCGTTTTCGTTTATAAGTTTCGGTCACACTGCAATTTTTGACATGTTTTGCACAAATTAGAAAAAATGCCGAAAGTGACTTACAAAAAAATTTCCGCGATTTGCGGTTAAATGAATTAAATTCGATGAATTAAAATAGTGGCTCCGCAAAGTTCCAACTGACTCCACAAAAGCGTACTGCTGCTTTTGTTAGGCGTCGATTGGGGCCAAGTTGTGCGACTTACGGCAGCATGCTGAAACTAAACAAGTAAAAACGTTGCAGTCGGACGCAACCGACTGCGGAATACTTTGATACCAGTAAAAGAACGGTTGATAAGGGGGAATGCAGGGGCGAAGGGTGTGGGCCATGTGGTAAACATCGCCAGCTATCATGTTACCAAATTTGGTGACTTTAGCTCAAAAACTGTGGAAGATAACTTAACTCCCAAATTTAAGAGGTGGGCGGCTGCGATAGGCGTGGCATCTAAATTTTTGAATCAAATGTTTTAAACTGTCACTATCTATCTGCCTACCAAGTTTGGTGGCTCTAGCTCAAAAACTGTTAAAGATATAGCCGATTCCGATTTTATAAGGCGGGTGGCTTAGGTGGGCGTGGCATTCAAAATTTTGATGCAGATCTTTGGTAGATGCTGCCTTCTATCTTTCTACCCAATTTACGGGCTCTAGCTTAAAAACTATAAGAGATATCGAAATTTCCGATTTTAAATAGTGGGGGGCAGAGGTGGGCGTGGCATCCTAATTTTTGATGCAGACCTTTTGTAGATGTCACCATATATCTTCCTACCAAATTTGGTGACTCTAGCTCGAAAAATGTGAAAACTATAGGCGTTTCCATTTTCAAGTAGAAGGGGGGATGGGGGTGGAATCAGGGGGCGTGGCATCCAAAATTGTGATGCATTTTTTGGGGAACGTCAATATCTATCTTCACACAAAATTTGGTGGCTCTAGCCCAAAAAATGTGAAAACTATAGGCGTTTCCAATTTCATGGAGAAGGGGAGGATGGGGGCGGAATCAGGGGGCGTGGCATCCAAAATTTTGATGCAGTTATTTCAGGGACATGACTAGCTATCTGCGTGCAAAATTTGGTAACTCTAGCTGTAAGAATGTGAGAAATATTTGGTTTTATCGGTTTTCAGTTATCGAATTTATCGATTTCCCAGCCTTCTAGTAGGCGTGGCAACCCAATCTTGACACTTTATCTGGACCGTCTATAGATAAACATAATTGCAAAGTTTCAAGTCTCTAGCTTTACGGGTGTCGAAAAAAGTTGCGTTCATACGGACGGACGGACAGACGGACAGACAGACACCATGACGGACATTGCACAAAACCAATATACTATGAGACCTTCGGTATCAAAGTATAAAAACATTTTGCGTCCATTGCAAGCGAGGCACAAACTAACAAAATACCTTTTGTTGGAAAGTCCACAAAAACACTCGGCCATCGCACCTATCGACCATTTATCCTAACTGTGCGTCGAACAGTTTTAAGCGTGCAACGCCACTGTTGACATAAAGTTGAAGCGGGCAAAGTGCACGCAGATAATAAACCAGAAACAATTTGTTATTGGAACATTTCAAATATGAAAATATTAATGACATTGTATCCCAATTTGGAAAAATTCATCTAATCAATTTGGAAAAAAAAGAATTCACTATAGAGTTTTGGTCAGAAATTTTATTTTACAAGGATGCTGGCCAAAACAAAGTTTTCGAGCAATTGGCGTTATTTGCTCCGCATATCCTTTCACTGCCATGGTCAAATGCTGCGGTTAAGAGGTTATTCAGCCAAATTAATATTGTTAAAACAAATTTGCGCAACAAAATGCGTCTGAAAAGCTTGAACGCAATATTAGGCATAGGTTTGTTTTTGAAATGTTAAATTATTTAATATAGTATAGTAAGAATATTCTTTTGGATGTTATAGATATGGACTGTTGTCATGATTACAAACTTCCAAACAAATACCTCTCATTATTTAAATCATCTGCCATAAACATGGAATCCATTGATGAAGTTGATGAAATCATTTATTTACTATAATATATAAATATCAATAAAATTCAAAATTCAATTATTTTGATGTTTTATATGCTTAGCTTATTTTTAAGCTTTTTTTTTTTTTAATTTTTAGCTTATTATAGCTTTTTTTCTTCAATCTAGCTTATGGTTTCTCCCAAAATCTGGCAACACTGCTTTGGACTTAGATGTGCAAAATCTGAAGTCTCTAGCTCTTATAGTCTTTGAGATCGACGCGTTCATACATACAGACGGACGGACGGACAGGCGGCCAGAAGGACAGACGGACATGGCTATATCGACTTGGCTGTTGATGCTGATCAAGAATATACATATATACTTTATAGGGTCGGAGATAATTCCTTCTGCCTGTTACATACTTTTGCACATAACCATTATACCCCTTTTACCCAATTTATGGGTTCGGGGTATAAAAAATAGCTATGCCCGAACGTTAAAGCGAACATAGTTGAAATAACAAGGCACCAAGTGCTATATAAATCACAGTCGCGAGTCATAGTAGTCGTAAGTGACGAAAAAGGGGAAAGGCTGAAGGGAGCCGGGACAATTGACGTCAACAATAACTAACAATGATGTCAACTTGTAATTGAATTGATTGACAATATTTTATATGAAGTAAAATGGACCAAGTACATGTTTCCGTGCCGTTCGGTCCCTTTGGACATTAATGATCAAATTTGTTTAGATAAGCATCGCGCGCTACGTACAGTGATGGCAAAAATAATGATGTAAAGGGCCCTGACCCTGACTGGCTCCTTATCCATGTAGCTGTTGACTCCATGACAGTGAAGCACAGGACATGGGCGAGTGATTGGTTGGCCATAAAAAACGATAAGACGGCTATTCCATTAAAGTACTTTGAGCGGAAAAACAAAATTGGATGACGATAAAAAAAAACCTTAATAACAGAATACACAAGCAATGAAAAGAGTCACAAAATCGTCTGAAAACTCAAGTCCAGTATCCACTTTGCTCACTTTATTGAACAGTTTGTTGTTCAAGGACAAAGCAGCGCCACCCTCTAGTTGCACCGGGCTTTTAAGTTAATGAAATCATATGCTAAATGAAACGGAAAGCCAACGACAACAACATAAAATATGGGATAACCGCTTCCCCAGAAATCAATCCTTTTTTTTCAAAAGCAATGAAAGCGGAAATGTATCGCCGTTTAATGGCAGCGTTAAGATTTTAAGATGAAATTTAAAAATTGTTGTGTGTTTTAACAAAAAAAACAACCACAAAATGACTTTAAGGTCAGTTCAAATTAATAATCGGATATCTGTCCTGGATATATTTGAAATAAGATGGTTAACAGTGTGTAAGTTTCCGTTTCCGGATTCAGTTTGGTTTCAGATTTATATTGCTTCGATTTTGGTCTTGCCTCCACTTGGGTATTGCGATTTACGTGTTGATTTATTAAAATCGGAAGTGTTTTTTAATTCCCTCTAGACATCCTGTTTACTCACGTCGAAGCAGGATAGTAAAAGAGTTGCAATAACTTGCATTAAAAATAATAATAAAAAATATCACGTATTTTTTATAAAATACTAGTATAAAAACAAGTTTAAGTAACAAAGTATTATTAAAATTATAACACACATACACTATATGTATTTATTGGGAATTTAATGTGTGTCATTTTACACTTACAATTAAAATAAAAGTGTTTAGAAATTTGGAATTTATAAATTATATTATCAAACACATTGTCAATTTTAAGGCATTAAAACGTTGGAATGCATTTACTGACCAAGCAAAAAATCCTTTCACAGCCCCATCATTCAGTTTTGAATTTCGTTTTGCTCAAACACAGAGTTGTTGTTGTTAGAACAGCTATCTACGAACTTACTTTGCGCCGACAATTGCTAATTACTAAAATATATTCATAGTCCAGACAGAGCCGACATACCCACTCCAGGCTTAGGCTAAGTTCTAGTCCTGGGTGCAGTCATATCTTTTGCATTTTAACTTTTATTTGTACTTGTTGTCTGGTTATCAACACACACTTCCGGAACTTAATGGTCTGAATCCTTTTGGTGATGCTGCTATTGCTGACTCAACTGACTTTTCTGTTTGTGCTGATGCCGAATTGTTTGTCGACTTTTATTGCAGAGGTCACTTCTAAAGTGCATTGGCCCGTAATAATTCCATTTCCAATTTAGCTCATTGTATCGTTTTTCGTTTTATATTCTGGATCCACATAGTAGTACACAAAAAAGATTAGCGCAGGAACTCAAAAAATTCATATAAATCGTAAAATGTGCTTTTTAATATTTTGAATTTTTTTGGGATTTTCGAGTTAATGCGAGAAGGACGGACAGACATAGCTATAAAGATTTAAATACTAATAAAGAATATATATAAAATACTAATAAAGAATATATATACCTTAAGAGAGAAACGAATAAAAACTTATCAAATTAATGTTTATACTTTGATACTTTGTATTATAGTTTTTTCGACACAAAGCTAGAGACTTGAAATTTTGCAATTATGTTTGTCTATATACCGGTCAGATAAAGTGTCAAGAATGGGGTGCCGCGCCTACTAGGAGGCTGGGAAATCGATAAATTCGATAACTGAAAACCGATAAAACCAAATGTTTCTCATATTGCTACAGCTAGAGTTACCAAATTGCACGCAGATAGCTAGTCACGTCACTCAAAAAACTGCATCAAAATTTTGGATGCCACGCCCAGTCCTTTCGCCCCCAGCCATCCTGCTCCTTGAAATTGGAAACGTCTACAGTTCTTATAGTTTTTGGGCTAGAGCTGCCAAATTTTGTGTCAAGATAAGTAATTAAATTATCCAAAAAACTGCATAAATAGTTTGGATGCCACGCCCACACCTGCCGCCTCCCAGCCGCCGCTGTTTGTAAAAGTACATGCGTATATAGTATCTTCCACATTTTTTGAGCTAAAGTCATCAAATTTGGAAAAAGATTGATGGTCATATCTACCAAAGATCTGCATCAAAAATTTTAATGCCACGTCCACCTTGCAAAATCGGAATTTGAGCTATCTCTCACAGTTTTTTAGCTAGAGCCCCCAAATTTGTTAGGAAAATAAATGGTGACATCTACCAAAGATCTGCATCAAAAATTTGGATGCCACGCCCACCTATGACACCCGCCTTATAAAATCGGAATCGGCTATATCTTTAACAGATTTTGAGCTACTGCCACCAAACTTGGTGGAAAGATGGCGACAGCTCAAAAGTTTTGATTCTAAAAGTTACCGTCCGTCTTTGAAAATAGAAAATATGCATTTATTCAATCGTTTTTTTGATAGAGTCCCAAAATTTGGTTTCAATGTAGCTACTGACATCACCCAAAGATCTGTATCGAAAATTTTTATGCCACAGACACTAGATGCCGTTTTCTAGCCTACAATACGTTTTAATTAAATAACTCAAAGCGCCATCTATTGGTCTGATGATTGTTTGATCTTTTGCCAATCTATCGATGCTAAAAAACATCTCCGTTTATTAAACAAGACACTAGATGGCGCTGCGAGGTCATTTATGTAGCAGCCCAAATATCTGGCAGCGCCATCTAACCTTAAATAGCAACAAATCGTTCGGCAACTCTCATAGAAGCTGATGCGATGCGCGCCGTTTCAGCGCATTCTCGCGCTTTTAATTTTAACAAATACTTGAATAAATTGGTTGCTGGCAATAGCTCAAAATAAATATATTGGTGAATAAATTCACCAAATTTTAAATCTGTATGTATGCAAATATCGCAATTTCGATAGAATTACAAAAAGTACCATACCTGCCGCCACCAGCACCCTTTCAAAAATACGGATGCGTATTTTTATACTTTGATACTGAAAGTATCATAGTATATTGGTTTTGTGCAATGTCCGTCATGGTGTCCGTCTGTCCGTCTGTCCGTCCGTATGAACGCAACTTTTTTCGACACCCGTTACGCTAGAGACTTGAAACTTTGCAATTATGTTTATCTATAGACGGTACAGATAAAGTGTTAAGATCGGGGTGCCACGCCCACTAGGAGGCTGAGAAATCGATAAATTCGATAACTAAAAACCGATAAAACCAAATATTTCTCACATTATTACAGATAGAATTACCAAAATTTGCTAGGCATGTCCTAGAAAAAACTGCATCAAAATTTTGGATACCACGCCTTATCCTTCCGCCCCCATCCT
Organism: Scaptomyza hsui; assembly: GCA_018152825.1. NCBI lineage: Eukaryota > Metazoa > Arthropoda > Insecta > Diptera > Drosophilidae > Scaptomyza > Scaptomyza hsui. The sequence continues at coordinate 1,547,929 of JAECXO010000089.1, forward strand.
CCCTGCTCCTTAAAATTGGAAACGCCGATAGTTTCCCCAAAAAAATGCATACAAATTTTGGATGCCAAGCCCCCTGATTCCGTCCCCATCCCCCCCTTCTCCTTGAAATTGGAAACGCCTATAGATTACCATTTAAAATCGGTAATTTCGATATCTCTTACAGTTTTTAAGCTAGAGCCCCCAAGTTCGGTAGAAAGATAGAAGGCAACATCTACCAAAGATCTGCATCAAAATTTTGGATGTCACGCCCACCCTAGCCACCCGCCATACAAGTTTGGAATCGGCTATATCTTAAACAGTTTTTGAGCTAAAGCCATCAAAGTTGGAAGGAAGATAAATTGCGACAGTTAAAAAGATTTGATTTAAAAACTTAAACAGTTTTTGAGCTAAAGTCACCAAATTTGATAACATGATAGCTGGCGATGATTACCACCCGCCCCACTAATTTGCAAGCAGACTCCTCAGCATCCGTTCTTTTACTGGTATCAAAGTATTCCGCAGTCGCTTGCGTCCGACTGCAACGTTTTTACTTGTTTTTTTTTTATATAATTTAGAAGTGGCACTATATATAAAGTGGAATAAATCGTTATAGTTTGAACATAAAATCCGAAAATTGGTCTGATTAGCATAATTAGAGTGACCAGCTTGAAGAGCAATGGGTAGAAAATTTTTTGTCCTTCTGATCGGAACAGCAAAACTTATTTGGCTGATTAATTCCGAGGAATCAATTTCTCCATTTATTAGTTTGTGTAAAAAGACTACACCATGCATTGTTCTGCGATCAGCAAGAGAAGGAAGATTTATTAGTTAAAGTCTACTGTGGTAGGAAGGTAGGTTAATGTTAGTATCCCAGTTAAATCTCCTAAGGGCAAACGGCAAGAATTGTTTTTGTACTGATTCTATTCTATCCTGGTGATTCCTGTATTTGGGATACCAGATACAAGATCCATATTCAAGAATAGGACGTACCAGAGACGTATAAAGAGTTTTGGTTATGTAGGGATCGTCAAATTCATTCGACCAGCGCTTAATGAACCCCAAGGTACCAGAGGCTCGATTAGCAACTGAAGAGATATGCTTGTGAAATTTAAGTTTTGGGTCAAAAAGGATACCTAAATCATCAACCCATTCAATGCGATCGAGTGGGCTACCATTAAGCAAATATATATTTGAAAAAGGAAGGCGTCTATAAAAAGACATGACTTTACATTTATTGCAATTAAGATTTAGTAAGTTAACACGACACCACTTTTGAAAGTTATCTAAATCGGTTTGTAGTTTTTGAGCAGACAACAGAGCAGTACCTGACATGCATAATTTTACATCGTCAGCATACATCAGCACTCGAAAGTGGTCAATAACAGATGGAAGATCATTGATGAAAAGTGTAAATAATAAAGCTCCAAGGTGACTTCCTTGCGGATCACCGGAAGTGACATGAACCACATTAGAGACAGAACCTTTAAAGCTGACTCCTTGTGTTCTATGAATTAAATATTCCCTTATCCACCGAATAGAATTTGAAGTTTATGAAGTAAAAAGTGGTGATTAACCGAGTCAAATGCCTTACTGAAATCAGTGTAAGTAACATCCATTTGCATTTTATTTTGAAAGCCCTTTGTAGCATATCTACCCTACCATTATTATAAATCAAAAGGTATAACAAATCACTAATACATAGTGACACTTTGTCACACTAAATACAAATATACAAATACCCAAAGTACATTAAAAGACCACTTAGAAATACATAAACATTCCAGCGCACAAGCATGCCTTCTGCATACAAATGTATATGTATACATACTTATCAACACATAGATATAAGAATTGCATGTTTCGGGTTAGCTGAACCCAGCATGTATATATAAGAATCATTCTGAATAAAAGCATCAAGCGGAGCAGACGCTCCAGATAACCAAACATCTTTATTTTTAGTGACAAGTCTATTACACCTTAACAACATGTGACGTAAATTCTAACAGGCTAATTGTAGAAGATCATTGTTTCACGAATCCATGCTGGCACGGTGAAATTAAACATCTGCAAAAATGTTGTAATTGAGAAGTTATCAATTTCTCAAACATTTTAGAGATAGCCGACAATTTGGAGATATCCCTATAATTTTGAACATTAGACTTGTCTCCTTTTTTATGGAGCGGAATAATAAATGATTCTTTCCAGATGTTAGGAAATGAACATTTCTCAACAGACAAATTCAACAATTTATGCAAAGGCTTTAAGAGACCATCAGCGTAGTACTTAAGCACACAGCTTGGCACACCGTCCGGTCCCAGAGAAAATACAGGCTTAATACCCTGTAGATCACGTAGTAATGAACGCTCCGTGATTCTTGGTTCAAAAATGCAATTAGAGGCATAAACCTGATACGGGTAAGGCAGATCAACCTGATTATCAAATGAACTGTATGTTGTTTGGAAAAATTCGGCAAATAAATCGGCAATGGCCTAATCAGTGTTGGACGATTATTTTCCAAAAAATACACTAGATGGAAGTGTTGAAGACCTTCGCTTCGCATTAACGAAGTCAAAGAACCGCTTAGGATCTTGTTGAAACTGTAGTCGGCACCGACTTCATTTGGACCCAACCGACTGCAAGTGGAAACGTTGCAGTCGGACGCAACCGACTGTGGAATACTCTGATACCAGTAAAAGAACGGATGGTAAGGAGTCTGCTTGCAAATGAGGCGGCAGGAATGGGACGTGTGGGAAACATCGTCAGCTGTCTTGTTACCAAACTTGGTGACTCTAGATAAAAAACCATGAAAGAAAACTGAACTTCCGATTTTAAAAGGTGGTCTGCAGAGGTTGGCGTGGCATCCAATTTTTGATACAGATTTATTGAAACTGTCACCAGCTGTATTCTTATCAAATGGTGACTCTTGCTCAAATAATGTGGAAGATACAGGCATTCTTTTATAAACAAGTAAGAAGGCTCTAGTCGAGATTTCCCGACTAGGAGATACCCCGAACCCTGTAAATAACGCGTACAGTCATTGTCTGTATGCATCTGTGACCTAAACTTCAATCTTCGATATCTCTGGTGTTTCTTAACCGATTTCGATGAAATTTTCAGAAAAGTTCTATCGTTATCCATTCTTTCAACCCCTATTATTACATTTTCCAAACTCGCGATTTTTTTGTAATCGATTCTATGTGTATATCGGAAACTAGAAAAATTATCGATAATTTGAAGCAAACTTGTTCCGCTCATGGTATAGGAGAACTTATATTCAAAATCTGAAGTCTCTAGCTCTTGACAGACGGACGGACGGACGGACGGACATGGCTATATCGACTCGGCTGTTGATGCTGATCAAGAATATATATACTTTATAGGGTCGGAGATGCTTCCTTCTGCCTGTTACATACTTTTGCACAAAACCATTATACCCCTTTTACACATTTTATGGGTTAGGGGTATAAAAAGATGCGGGCTGAGTGGCGGAAGGAGTGGGCGTGACATTTAAAATTTGTATGCATTTTTTTGGGAAACGTCCTTTCCTATCTTGACACAAAATTTTGTGGCTCCAGCCCAAAAAATGTGAAAGCTATAGGCGTTTCCAATTTCATGGAGCAGGGAAGGAAGGAGTGGGCGTGACATCCAAAATTATGAAACAGTTTTTTGAGGGACGTGACTAGCTATCTTCGTTATAAATTTGGTAGCTCTAGCTGTGAGAATGTGAGAAATATATGGATTTATCGGTTTTCGGTTATCGATTAATTCGATTTCCAAGCCCCCTAATATGTGTGGTACCCTAATGTTGACATTTTATCTGACCCACTCATAGACAAACATAATTTCAAAGTCTCTAGCTTTACATGTGTCGATAAAACTAGCGTTCATACATACGGACAGAGGGACAGAAACCATGACGGACATTGCACAATACCAATATACTCTTTACCTTCGGTATCTGAGTACAAAAATAAGTTTAACAAGTAAAAACGTTGCAGTCGGACGCAACCGACTGCGGAATACTTTGATACCAGTAAAAGAACGGTTGATAAGGGAGAATGCAGGGGCGAAGGGAGTGGCCCATGTGGTAAACATCGCCAGCTATTATGTTACCAAATTTGGTGACTTTAGCTCAAAAGCTGTGGAAGATAACTTAACTTAAAAATGTAAAAGGTGGGCGGCAGAGGTGGGCGTGGCATCCAAATTTTTGAACCAAATGTTTTTAACTGTCACTATCTATTTTCCTACCAAGTTTGGTGGCTCTAGCTCAAAAACTGTTAAAGATATAGCCGATTCCAATTTTATAAGGCTGGTGGCTTGGGTGGGCGTGGCATTCAAAATTTTGATGCACATCTTTGGTAGATGCTGCATTCTATCTTTCTACCCAATTTACGGGCTCTAGCTTAAAAACTATAAGAGATATCGAAATTTCCGATTTTAAATGGTGGGCGGCAGAGGTGGGCGTGGCATCCAAATTTTTCATGCAGATCTTTTGTAGATGTCACCATATATCTTCCTACCAAATTTGGTGACTCTAGTTCAAAAAATGTGGAAGATACACGCATAACCGTTTTAACATCGGCGGGGGTTGGAGGGCGGAAGGTGTGGGCGTGGCATCCAAAATTTTGATGCATTTTTATGGGGAACGTCAATATCTATCTTCACAAAAAAATTTGGTGGCTCTAGCCCAAAAAATGTGAAAACTATAGGCGTTTCCAATTTCTTTGTGAAGGGGGGATGGGGGCGGAAACAGGGGGCGTGGCATCCAAGTTTTGATGGGGAACGTCAGTACCTATCTTGACACAAAATTTGGTGGCTCTAGCCCAAAATATGTGAAAACTATAGGCGTTTCCAATTTCATGGAGAAGGGGGGATGGGGGCGGAATTAGGGGGCGTGGCATCCAAGTTTTGATGGGGAACGTCAGTACCTATCTTGACACAAAATTTGGTGGCTCTAGCCCAAAAAATGTGAAGAGTATAGGCGTTTCCAATTTCTTGGTGAAGGGGGGATGGGGGCGGAATCAGGGGGCGTTGCATCCAAGTTTTGATGCATTTTTTTGGGGTACGTCAATATCTATCTGGACACAAAATTTGGTGGCTCTAGCCCAAAAAATGTGAAAACTATAGGCGTTTCCAATTTCATGGAGAAGGGGGGATGGGGGCGGAATCAGGGGGCGTGGCATCCAAAAATTTTGATGCATTTTTTTGGGGAACTTCAATATGTATCTTGACAGAAAATTTGGTGGCTCTAGCCCAAAAAAATGTAAGAACTATAGGCGTTTCCAATTTCAAGGAGCAGGGATGATGGGGGCGGAAGGAGTGGGCGTGGCATCCAAAATTTTGATGCAGTCTTTTCAGGGACATGACTAGCTATCTGCGTGCAAAATTTGGTAACTCTAGCTGTAAGAATGTGAGAAATATTTGGTTTTATCGGTTTTCAGTTATCGAACTTATCGATTTCCCAGCCTCCTAGTAGGCGTGGCAACCCAATCTTGACACTTTATCTGTACCTTCTATGGATAAACATAATTGCAAAGTTTCAAGTCTCTAGCTTTACGGGTGTCGAAAAAAGTTGCGTTCATACGGACGGACAGACGGACAGACAGACACCATGACGGACATTGCACAAAACCAATATACTATGAGACCTTCGGTATCAAAGTATAAAAATGAGTCGGAGTTATGACGTGGATATAGAGTTGGATTTTGGCTTTATAAGGCTCCACATGCACACATGCAAAATTCGTGCCTCCTCTTCGGCCCTTTTTGAATGTTGTGGGTGTTAAGCAACTGCTATTGCTGTTTCCATTGTTTGCATTGTTCGTCATGTTTATTAAAGGCAAGATTCACGCTTTGTTTTTAATGCGATTTTGATGAAGCCATCATGTCACATTACATCAAAAGTAGCATCGGCATCAGTAATCTGCGAATTAAGTTGCCCATTTACCCAACCGTCTGTGCGAGGGTGTTAACAGCACAATCTCCAGGCATTCATCTCTTTCCCCATTTTTATCCCCGACTCCCGGCCTTGCCATTTAGCAGCGTGTCTTATTGCAAAAATCTCATAAACACTCTTCTTCTCCCTTTAGCTGAGTGAACAAATTGAAATCTGGTTAAGCACAAGGGTGTTCCTAGGGGGTGTAAAAATAGCAGTTAGTGGGAAAAGGGAGATGATGTCTGACTGGCAAAGCAAACATTTAAGCCAAAGCGTCTTGGATATTCATAAGTAGCTCACTCGTGCAAATCAAAGCAAACTAGTAGAAAATGAACTTAAGTTATGTTCGAGGAATTGCTTGCAAATAGGAGGACAACTAAGATTAGGACAACATAGCCGGAGAAGATCAAATCATAACCCCTTAATGATTGTAGTCGGTTTATTTTTAATACATTTATATGTGTTTATTAGAATAGTGCGGTTAGTCCTGGTGTTTTGCAAAACAGCAATCTATAGATTAATGATTTAATTATCCCTTTAATATGTTGCAAATATTAAACAGTGGACGGGTGCCAGCGGAAACCTTAATCTATGTAAATGGATTTTTAAAAACCATAAGGTAAAACTTTGCAGGTTTGAAAAAATTTTGTTTGCATTGTTTATTGCGAGTATGATTAAGTTCACTGCTGTAGCAATAACTAGCATGTGAGACCCCACTGTACCAAATAGTTATAAGCATCCCATTGTAAATATAACTTTTACATATCGAAGGCTTCGTTAAGAACGTAATATGTGCAAGACGAGCGAATCAGTCAAGCATTGAATAAAAGAGAAACTGATCGAAGCGTCAGTTTTGGTGCGACAGCGAACAAGAACGGTCGAGCTGTTTCAGTTCTACACTGCTTACAATTAAAGCTTATTATACTTTTTTTTGAGGATTGAACTATTGCGGATTTTGTGAACCATGCCACCTTTCAGCGTCCCTTACTGAATATTATACAATTGAAAATGAAATACTTTAAAATATAAAATATTATAAATTTCTAAAGAATCGATTGAAAATTATTTTAAAAGGAATCATGTGGTGCTTTCACTATAACTGTATATTTTCAAAAAAACTTGAACGTCCAATTAAATCATTAAGTTTGTTTACGTCAGGGAAATAAAACTTATACACTTAAAAACAAAAATATGGGTAGAGGCATAAATATATCTAATGTTTTTAGTGACGTACAGTTTATGCAAGAGAGTTAACAGGCTCGACGTCAGAGTCAAGGGGGTGACTCGAAACAATTTGAGAATTGTGAAAAAAGTGTTTAGCCTGTCCAGTGACCTTCAGGGATTTCGTCAGGATATCGCTCAATAGCTAAGGTTACCGCCTCGTTAACAAGGCGCCCCAGGTTCAACTCCTGTCCTAGACTATAGTTTTAGCTACGATCAGTTGGAGTTTAATAATACGAAACAGAATCAAAAAATCATTGTCATTGTCTTTCTTTGGTGACGGTTGAGTTTCTGTGTGCGCCTATAATTGATAACTTTGTGAGTGTTTAAACTGTGTTTTTAATTGGTATTATTGTGTTAAACAATTGTAACAGTGATAGTGAATGTAATTTGTGTGTATTTACGCGTGGATATTGTGATTTTGCTTTATTAAATTGTTTTAATTTGCAGTCAGTGCCTAAACACACGTACATACATACATACATATATTTTTGCTTTCGCTTGTTCTGTGCCTACTAACATCAAATATCTATTTACGCGCTCTTGCTCTCACGCTCTTATACCACGCACTTGCGGTTTTATTAGCCTACGCTCTGACGTTCTCTAACGTAAGCGCTCTCTCTCTCTTGTGTCCGTTATATTACGCTCATTGCACGTGTACCCTACTTTTTTTTGATCAAGCATATTATTTTGCACATTATTAAGCTTTTCAAATTAGTTTACATATTTCTTTTAACATGTTTGTCTGCTGCAGTAAAAACTGTAAAATTTCTGGTGGATCCACCCAAGATTTTATTTTATGTAGGGCGTGTGATAACATGATTCACATGAAATGTGCTAGTTTCAATGCCAAAATCAGAGACAGCTTAGCAGCTGATTCTGGTCTTAAGTGGTATTGCCACACCTGCAAAGAGATAGAGAAGGAACAGTCAAAGTTCATGAGGCAGACCTTCAACTATTTCAAAGCTGTCCGAAATAATTTCGATACGCTTCGTTGCAGTATTTAAGAGTTGGAAGACCACATTAATACTGCTAAAACGTTAAAACGCTAAAACGCGCCGAAGCGCAAAAAGACTTCGGGCTCTTGTCCGCTTACAGTCCCGCTGGTGTTGCCCCCCAAGCCTCTTCTGCCGGCTACTGCCTCTACCCCTACTGCCACATCCAAGCCTCCCCTAGCGGCTATTGTTAGTACCCCTTCACCTGCTGCCAGCCCGTTAATGGTATTTAACTCACCGGCAACTAACCCGGTGTTACCTAAAACTAATGTTCTTCATGTAGATCCCTGTGGTTCAACCGATAGTCAGCCTACTGATTCTACGTTAGGCCCATTAGGGTTGTACCTCAGAGTAAATTTGTTTTTGTTTCTAGGCTCGCTTCCGATGATTCTGCGGAAGATGAAAGCGCCTATATAAAAGGTAAAATTTATTCCCCGCGAATTGTTGTCGACAAATTTAAATTCAAGCTCGCTTAAGGTTAAGACAAGACATACTTAATTCGGAAATATTATCAAACAGATTCTGCATCTATAGAAAGGACAGTAATCTGCGCCGTGGCGGCGGGGTGCTTATTGCTGTTGATGTGGGCTTTCCCTCTGAGACAGTAATTTTAGGTGGTTCTATGGATATAGAGTTTGTTGCTGTAAAGTTAAATATTAATGGTGTTGGTATTTATGTTTCTTGTTCCTATATACCACCTTTATCTGACAACTCTACAATGAACATTTGTCAGTTATACTTTCCATTTATTCTATGCTTTCTGATCGTGATATTCTTGAAGTTCTTGGTGATTTTAATATTGCTGATGCTACTTGGATTTCAAGTCCGGACTCAAGCGTGTTGACCCCCATGGTGCAGACTATTTTCTGGTTGGTTTATTTGAAATGTCATTAGGTCAGATTCCAAATTCTCTTGGTAAAATGCTTGATTTGGTATTTGTTTCGGATCCATCTACTCTATCTGTGTCAAGATCCCTTCCCATATCCACTCCCGAAGACTTATACCACCCGACGTTGGAGGTGTTGATCACTTTGCCTGCCTGTGCCGTACGCCAGTGTAGTGAACCATTAAGACGGGTACGTCAATTTCGAAAAAACGATTTTGTAAAACTTACCCGGCTCTTAGCACAGGTTGACTGGTCGTCCGTCTATGGTTCTGAGGACTTGGATACGGCAATCAGTTCTTTTTTATAGAACCTTAGACAATTTATTCGACATGTGTGTCCCTTTTGGTAGGCCAAGTAGGAAAAACAAACCTGCGTGGTTTACACGAGAGTTGACTGCCCTTAAAAATCGAAAATCTAAGCTTTATAAGAGTTTCAGAAAATCTGGCTCTTCTGTTCATTACTCATCATACTTGATTGCGCGTTCCAGTTTTTCAGTCATGAATAATTCATGTTATAAAAATTACCTAAGACAGTGCAGACTACAGTTTCAGCAAGATCCTAAGAGGTTCTATGACTTCGTTAATGCGAAGCGAAAGTCATCAACACTTCCATCTAATTTATCTCTTGAAAACAAGTCGGCCAATTCGGATCAGGCCATTGCCGATTTATTTGCCGAATTTTTTCAAACAACATACAGTTCAATTGACAATCAGGTTGATCTGCCTTACCCGTATCAGGTTGATGCCTCTAATTGCATTTTTGAACCAAGTATCACGGAGTGTTCATTACTACGTGATCTACAGGGTATTAAGCCTGTATTTTCCCCGGGACCTGACGGCGTACCAAGCTGTGTGCTTAACTACTGTGCTGATGGTCTCTTAAAGCCTTTGCACAAATTGTTGAGTTTGTCTATTGAGAAATTTTCATTTCCTAATATCTGGAAAGAATCATTTATTATTCCGCTCCATAAAAAAGGAGACAAGTCTAATGTTCAAAATTATCGGGGTATCTCCAAATTGTCGGCTATCCCAAAAATGTTAGAGAAATTGATAACTTCTCAATTACAACATTTTTGTAGATCTTTAATATCTCCGTGCCAGCATGGATTCGTGAAAAAAATATCTACAACCACTAACCTGTTAGAATTTACTTCACTAGTTGTTAATGGTTTTCAAAATAAAATGCAATCGGATGTTATTTACACTGATTTCAGTAAGGCATTTGACTCGGTTAATCACTACCTTTTACTTCATAAACTTTAACTTTTAGGTTTTCCAAGCAATCTTATTCGGTGGATAAGGGAAAATTTAATTCATAGAACACAGAGAGTCAGTTTTACTGACGCTGTCTCTAAGGTGGTTCATGTCACTTCCGGTGTTCCGCAAGGAAGTCACCTTGGACCTTTATTATTTACATTTTTCATCAATGATCTTCCATCTGATATTGACCACTCTCGAGTGCTGATGTATGCTGACTATGTAAAATTATGCATGTCGGGTACTGCTCTGTTGTCTGCTCAAAAACTACAAATTGATTTAGATAATTTTCAAAAGTGGTGTCGTGTTAACTTACTAAATTTTAATTGCAATAAATGTAAAGATGTCTTTTTATAGATGCCTTCCTTTTTCAAATATATATTTTCTTGATGGAAGCCCACTCGATCGCATTGAATGGGTTGATGACTTAGGTATCCTTTTTGATCCGAAACAAAATTTCACAAGCATATCTCTTCAGTTGCAAATCGAGCCTCTAGTACCTGGGGGTTCATTAAGCGCTGGTCTAAAGAATTTGACCAAAAGAATAACCAAATCACTTAACACGTCTCTGGTATCCCAAATACAGGATTCCCCAGTATAGAATAGAATCAGTACAAAAACAATTCTTGCTCTTTGCCCTTAGGAGATTTAACTGGGATACTAACATTAACCTACCTTCCTACCACAGTAGACTTTTACTAATAAATCTTCCTTCTCTTTCTGATCGCAGAACAATGCTAGGTGTAGTCTTTTTACATAAACTAATAAATGGTGAAATTGATTCCTCCGAATTAATCAGCCAAATTAGTTTTGCTGTTCCGATCAGAAGGACAAGAAATTTTCTACCCATTGCTCTTCAAGCTTGTCAATCTAACTATGCTATTCATAACCCTTTTCGGATTTTATGTTCAAACTGTAACGAATTTTCCCACTTAATAAACGGTGCCGCTTCTAGTAGTTCTCCTAAAAAGTTGGTCTTATGTCATTTGTCACCGTTTTCGCGATCTACGTAACCGTACGCTATGCGGTATGCCCCTCGGTCGGTTGGGCGAGAGGTTGGTTGCTTTTTGCTTGGGTCTGCGCGTTAACAAGCCGGTGCTTGGTATCGTTGGGCCACTTGAATGTACTGTCTGTTTTTTAGTACATCTACGTCCAATAATAATAAAATAAAATCGGCTAGAGTAGCCAACTATATCACAGTTTAAATGCAAATGCAAGATCTGGAATTAGGTCTTACTCAGGGGTGTGCCAGCCGTCAAATCCAACCGAATTCCAACCTAAAACCAACCTCGAGCTGGCTTTAGGTGTGCCAGAGCCCAGTTCGAGATGATTTTGAAACCTCAATAAATTTGGCCAGAGATTTGGTTAGTTTAAGCAATATTAAATGTCTAATGAATAACAAGTGTTACTTTTTCGAAAGGTAATTTTAAGCTTAGTTGCATATGGCAAATACATATTAATTTAATACATATTTTAATTCATGATTTTTGATTTAATAAATCTTTAACAAATCTCTTGAACTATTTGCCGTTCTGTGTAAGCGTGCAAAACCGTTCCTAACAAAGGAGCTGCCACCTTGTTTGGTTAACAATAACTATTATTCGGAGTCTTTAATAGGTAAATTTTACAGGCACTTTTTTGTGACAAATAAATATAAAAAAAATCGTACTTTAAGGTAACAAAATTGCATGGTTGAGCAGTGTACAGTTTGTTGTAAAAATAAATTAGTTATTGCAGCAAATCTTTTTTTTATGAGGTGGTAACTTTTGCGGTGTTTGTGAGGTGTGTGAATGTAACAGTAAGAAGAAGAATTTAATTTATGGAAAGTCATTAGGCGTCCAAAATGTAAGTGAAATTAAGATTGCATTTAATTATTTGTTTTACACTTATTTTATTATTGGTCCATAGGGGAAAACACTGTTCACCTTTTGCACTTTTAAAATGTAAACAAAACCAGATTTGCCAACAGCTGTTCAAGCAAGCTGTCATAGCAGGGCTGTCAAGCAACATGAGTTACTTGGTGGGCAAAATATTAAATATTTATTTTGTATAGGAACTACAAGAGATAAGACCTAACATATTTGTATTTTATCTTTCATTAAAAATAACACTATTGCCCTGAAGCCAACCTTGAAAACAATGACAAAAATACCAAATACATTTTAGGCAATTTTCATTTTTTGAAAGGTAGCAACTCTTTTTGGTCGTGTTGAAGAAATGCTTAAAATGAATAATTAAACATTTTAAATTAAATTAAAATAAGTAAGAATGTTATTTCCGGTAATCTGAAAGTTGTTTTTATGCGTACGCTTGATACTTGTTTGATTTTGAATTTTCGTACGGAGTTTATAGATGGTTTTTTTTATACCAGTAATCGCAAAATGTACAACATACCATATATATATATTAATTAAAATGGTTTTATTCTTCATTCGAACTGTCGCTGTGCTATTGCCCACTAATATCTTACCTTCTTATCTGTTTACGCGCTCTTGCTCATTAAAGCCAGTGGAACATATGATGTGACAAGCATGTGGCTGCATTCCGAATTACTCCGTCGAAGCCCCATTTCCCTATAAGTTTAAGGATAACTGAAAACGTCATTAATAACATTATCCTGCAACTCGATAATACGCTTTGTGGTAAGGTCCAATAAACTTCAAAGCTCTACTTTAGCATGCGATGCGGTAACAGTTATATATTCTTGATAACCTGTTTATACCCTCAACCCATGAAATGGCTAAAAAGGGTATAACGGTTTTGTGCAAATGTATGTAACAGGCAAATGGAAGCATCTCTGATCCCACAAAGTATATATATCTTGATCAACAACAGGTCTGTCTGTCCGTCCCTGTGTTCGTATGTATGAACGAAAGCATAATAAAGCAAATTTTCCACCACTGAAGCAAAAATAAAGGTACTGAAGGTAAAGAGTATATTGGTTTTTTGCAATGGGCATCATGGTGTTTTTCCGTCTGTAAGTCCGGATGAACTCGCGTTTCTCCGACACCCTTAAAGCTAGAGACTTAAATCTTTGCATATACGTATATTAGTCCATGCCTTCGTCGGACAAAGTGTCAATAAATTGTCGCTGCGTCCTCTGGGGTGGTGGGAAATGGATTAAAAAAAAAATCAATGTAAATCAATAAAACACGTATATAAAATATATACATAAATATATGCATATGTACATACATATATATAAATATATACTATTTTTGTTATCAGCTAGAGTTACCAAAATTGGTGGAAAGGTAGATACGAAGTTTGGATGCCACTCCCATCTCTGCTATCACCAGCCAGTAGCTAGAGTCACCTAATTTAGTAACAAGATAGCTGGCGATGTTCACCACCCAGGCCACCCCTACCGCAAGCAGATTCTTTACCATTCCATCATATAATACTATCAGAGTATTCCGCAGTCAGTTGCGTCCGACATCAACGTGTTCACTTGTTCTATAATGAATTACAGGTTTAACTGAATCCTTTAAGATAATTGACTGTTTTCACTGTAACTTTCCAACCCTTCAAATAATACGTAAAATATTTCCACAAAAGATATTTGTGCTGCTGCTGCCGCTAATGGCTGCTTCCACTTTGTTGATTGTTGATTTGAATTTTGATGTGAAGCGACCTCAATCGACAGGAAAAAGTCATATGAATATAGTGGGAGAATTAAACACGCACACGCTTTGCATTTTAAAATTAGCCAACGAATACACACACGGCACTAGACAGCGGCAGATGGACTGTGCCACCAAACTTACCGAGGAATATCAATTACGTCAACCGTCGATGCAAAATCGTGTGAACGAGTAAATTCGTATTAGTTTAATGGTTGATAAAATCAGCTAAGAAAATGGTTACATAAGAGAAGGAACACATATGTTGCTGTAAGCAAAGCCCGTTAAAATAAAAAATATATACGCTAATGAAGTTCATACCAATAAACAGCATAGAGCACATAACATATGCTTACAAAGCCCACAAAATCTGAAGATGGAGAGAAGTGCAATAGAGTTTACATTGGAACAACAAAAATATCTCTCGCTGGACGAATAACAGAACATAAAGAAGACGCCAAGAACAGAAAGACAGCAAGCACACAGCTGATTTTGCTGATGTCAAAGTTCTGAACCAGGGGTCGGCAGGCATACACTAACTTTTTTTTCTGAGCGCATCATCAAAAAGACGGAGGCAAAAACGTTTCTTGCTTCTCTAATTTTAATAATATTAGTATGGGCATATCGAAGTCTCGAAAATCGTGCGTGGAGATGCTTCGCTTACAACGCTTGGTTAGAGACTGAAAAATAAGGCAACAGTACGAGAGCGAGCGACTGCGATACACTACCTAGTATAATTGTATCATGGGGCACACCAGCGGCGAACAGCATATTCAATACGTCTACTAGATGCATTTCATAAAGGTCCCACGTTATGAATTACGTTTAGTTTTTAAGTAAGCAAGGTTGTAATGGGAAGTTTAGCACACAGCTGTTGTTGTTTCACTCGTTTGATACTTCGGCTTTAAAGTTCATTCTCTTTCGTACATTTTTCTGATTTATTTTTTACTTTTACGCATACAAGTGTAAAAATTCAGGTATGCATGTAAGTATGACGTGGATTTTTCAGTTTTTCATTTGACGGCACTTTAATTTTTTTGCCGTGCTGTGCGCATCTAGCCTACCTTCTTTTTCATTGAATTTTAGGTGTGTTATTGAAAATCATCGTATGAGGTACATAAGTGTTTTTTATTTAATATTTATAATATATTAACATTATCTTGTTTTTTCTTTTGAGGCGTTGCGAAACATTACATCTCCAGCGAGAGGGAGTATGTAAAAATCATACCCTATGCGTTCAAAGTTCAAAAGGGCCGTGTGTAAAAGCGGAAGTATGATGAAAAAAAGGCGTCAAAATAATCCTTAAATAAGGAAAATATGCCATAAAATTCAACATGTTATTGTTTATATATTTAAATTGTTAATTTATATTTAAATATTAAATTAAAATATATTTATATTTTTATGTAAATATGTATTTTGTGTTCATTTGTAGCCAGTATTAGCATTACAACTTTCATTACATTGTATATTGGGTAGTGCAGTATAAGCATTACAACTTACATTACATTGTATATTGGGTAGTGCAGTATAGGCATTACACATTCGAGCACCTAGAGTGCATAAAAGTGTCGAATCATCCGCAGGCACGCACACATTTTTTAAATCGTGTGTCGTACAGTGGAAGGTCAGCCCACAGCCAGCATTACAATTTAGGATTTCTATAATTGGGTGTAATGGAAGCCCGAAATGAACTCGGCATTTTTGCCCACTTTCTTGATGAGATTGTAGGCATTCACTCCCATTTTCGAAGGTAGTGGGTATACCAATTCAAGAAGAGGTAATGCGCTACGTGGGTTCTTTTTTTGGCGCTGGGATTAAATGAAATGGGAGTCGTACCCCATTTTCGAAGGTAATGGGTATACCAATTCAAGAAGAGGTAATGGGCTACGTGGGGTGTTTTTTCGCCGCTGGGGTTACGCAGTCGCTCGCTCTCGTACTGTTGCCTTATTTTTCAGTCTCGAGCCGAGCGTGTTAAGCGAAGCATCTCCACGCACGAATTTTTTGTTGTTGTGTATGCATGTGATTTTGCTCGAGACTTCGATATGCCCCTGTTCTAAACACGGTTGCCAATTAAAAATTAAAGATTGAGCAAAAAAAAAAAAAAAATTTATCAAATTCACTAAAAAAGAACCAATTTTTTTCTTTGCAATTCATTTTGCATTTAATTAAGTAAAGATATTAAATAAAAATAAATTTCATTTTTCATCAACTTAAAACTATTCAGAATATCTGAGTATTTTTAAAGTATTGTTCATTACATAAATCAAAATTAGAAAACATTTCATATATTAATTTCTTAACATTATAAAAGCAAAATAGTGTAATAAGCGTAAATATTGGCTTATATATCGATGATGGCTTTTGATTTAATCAATTCAAGTTTCCGATAGCGCGCAATTGCGTGTCGTCGCCTTGGTTACCGGAAGAGAAGAGGCAGAGCGATCTGGTGTGGCCAGACGCACCATTTTTTGATACAAAAATACTTAATACTAACATCGGTACTTAGAATACTAGCTTACGATATATCGGTACTTAACATATGCAATCGATATAAATAAACGTGAATATATATTGAATGAATAAATAAGTACTTTACAACTCGGCCGTCCTGACAGCGGAATCGACCACGATTCCATTTACTCTAAATAGTTGTATACCTAGGGCCCCCACCAATGGTCGAGTGTTGCTTGCGGTCAGACGTCAGAAGCACAATTTTGATCAGGGGTGAGCCACAATTTGAGTTTGGATGATTCTAATACCCCGTCGTACGGAAGTTGTGTGAGCTGAGACCCTTCAACGTCCCGGATGACATACCGATCATTTGGGAGTTTCTTATGAATGACATATGGACCGCAGTATCGCCTAATGAGTTTCTTGTTTATGCCGGCCGTCGTATCAACATTTTTGATGACGACGAAATCGCCTTCCCCAAAATGAACGGCGGGACGATGACATTTACTAAAGTACTTCGTGTTATATTCTTGAGACTTGGCTATGTTCTGCAGGGCAATCTTACGGATATCAGCTGTTGACACGTTTTCAATAAATTTATCTCCTAAACGCTCAGTCAGCTCGTCTATAACAGTGCCACACTGTTCGACACCGAAACGGAGGACCGAGGGTGCAAATTTAGTTGTGGAATGAATTGAATTGTTCAGGGCGAACTCAATGTTTGGAAGTTGCTTCACCCAATCGGCATGATCCAATGGTTCCGTCAACTTGCCAAGCATGGGTCCCAAGACTCGATTGACGTTAATCAGTTCGGCAGGGACATAAAGCTGGAGCACGTCGGTCGGTGATCGGCGATACACGACACCATCCTGCATCTCGAAACCGGCAATCTCTTGGTTTTCTAAGACACCCCGCAGCTTAACAATTTCCTGATCGCGATTCTGCATCAGTTGTAATTGAAAATCAAGGTTCAAGTCATCCACATATGCAGCGGTGTCTAGTCTACTAAGTGCATCCACATGAGGCATAGAAACACCGGACCGATGCACAATGGTATAGTTATAGTTTTCCAAGAGTAAGGCCCAGCGGGCAATTTTGGCGGACGATCCACCATTCTTCAGAGTTAATGCTAACGAATTACAATCTGTGATTATCTTAAACGGAATAAACTTCAAGTACGTCTCAAAACGCCTTAAGGCATGTACAATGGCCAGGGTTTCCAATTCATAACTATGTAATCTTGATTCGGGGGCGGACGCGGTCTTTGAGAAGTAACACACTGGATGAAATTTATCGTCGGTTTGTTTTTGTAGGAGCATCGCTCCGAAACCGGCTGAGCTAGCATCGCAATGCAACTCGGTTTCTGACTTCGGATTGTAAATGGACAGCACAGGGGACTCAATTAGTTTAGACTGCAGGGTTCGGAAAGATTCACGACACTCGTCAGAGAAAACGTAAGGGGCATCTTTCTTCAGTAGACGCGACAACGGATAAGCGATTTTGGCAAAATTGGGTACAAAACGGCGGAAGTACGAAAAGAGACCCAGACAGCGTTCCAATTCTTTTCTATCTCGGGGTTCCGGCAGACTTTCAATAGCTTGAAGATGAGCTGGTTTCGGGGTAATACCGGAAGAGTTCGCTAAATACCCTAAATACTCCAGCTCTTTATACGCGAAGCCACACTTAGACAGTTTGAGGCATAATCCATTCACTCGTAAGGTATACAGTGTCTCTTTCAGCACTTGCAGATGGGTTTCAAAATCACTCGACGCGATTAAGATGTCGTCCATATAAATCACCAGTTGACCTCTATTGATCAAATCTTTCAACACAAAGTATACAAATCTAGCAAAAACTGGGGGACCATTACATAGGCCAAACGGCATGCGTACGTACTCGAATTGCCCATCAGGTGTTACAAAGGCAGTGTATTTAATTGAATCGGGGTGCATCTTCACGTGGTGGAACCCATTTTCCAAATCTAAGACAGTAAAGAAAGATTTACCCCCCAAGTGGTCGACACAATCCTCTAACAACGGAATCGGAAAATGGTCACGAACAGTAATCTTATTCAGCGGACGATAGTCAACACATTTCCTTAAGGTGTTATTTTTTTTCCGAACAGGCACTATAGCGGAAGCGTAGGGTGAACTACTATGCCGGATAATTCCGGCCTTCAATAGGTCATCACATATCTGGCGCACCTCATTGCGCTCGTAATGAGACAAACGGCGGGGACGGCAGAAAATGGGGGTTTGATTCGTCAGCTCAATCTTCATTTCGTAGTCGGTTGGTTTAATCAGTTCCGGAGGGACATTCGTATACGAGGCGGAAATAACCGACTGCAGCTCTGCAGATTGTTCTGGTGGCAGAGTCGGTTCTATATCGAATTCGTTTTCACTGACAGCGGGTAGTTCGATTGCATTAATGGCTGCCAGAGCCTCACCCAGCAGAACGTCAGACTCGACAGGACACTTTTTTTTAGTAGTACACGACTTTAAGGCGGAGGGCATAAGCTGATTCTCAATAAGCGACCGGGCTGACTCATCTGTAGTTATTGTGCGTCTGACGTCTGGTTTATACAAATCAAATGAATTTAGAACAGCAGTGAGTTTCTTTTTATGGACTTCATTATTTTCTTTAATCTGTAACAGTATTTCTTTCGTATACTGATTCCTAAATTTACATAAACTAATACTTGTTTTTCGGAAAAAATCCCTCCCCAGAATTATTGGAAGGTTGGTCGCGTTGTTCGGCAGTATATCTAGCGTGTGTAGTACACGCTGGCCTAGTATTTTAATTTCGCAGTGAACCTTTCCCAGAGACGTAAGGCGGCTATTGCCCAGCCCACGGCAGTTTATCGGACAGTACTTCAATTTATAATAGGGTGGCACTTCCGATTGCCGAATAAAGCTTCTAGGACTACCAGAATCGAGGAGAGAGAAAATGCTTGTGAACTCACTGCTTTTCACTTGATCTGACACAAAAGCAACACTCACCATCTGTAAATGATCAACCTTCTCGATCAATTCTCCTTCTTCGGCAGACTTAAATGTACAGTCGGCAGCGGCAGCGTTGGTGGCGACGGTGCTCCCTAGTCTAAAAGGGCAACTTCGGTAAACGTGCCCCATTTGCCCGCACTTGAAGCATGAATTTGCGGGCCTGTATGGCATCGGGCAGTGCGACTTATAATGCCCGAACTCGGAGCAGTTGAAGCATCGCACCTCTCTCATCTCAGAGACAGCAGCTCTCGACGGCGGTGTGGGGACGGCAGCTTGCTTCGGCAGAGGTTGACTGACGGCAGCCACTTGTCGGCTCGCATTCATTTGGGCTTTCCGGCGCTCGTACCTTCCAAGCAGCAACTTCAGCTCGGCGACATCTTTGGCTCCATACAACAGCTGAGCTATCGCGCAGTCCTTCACTGATGAAGTCAACCAGTTCTGACTCAGGAATTGGTGCGCCCAGAGCGATCTCCTGCATCTCTATTGCGTACCGTAGGTGACTCTCCCCTTGCTTGCGACGCCTGTTCCGTAACGCAAGATACACCTCCTCAACACTCTTCACTCGCCCGAACTCCTGACGTAGAGTGTCCCTGAGCTGCTCGTAGCTCCTCACTGTTATTGTACGTACGAGCACTGCTGCTGTGCCCTCCAACAGCCGCCGACATGCGACTAACCTTAGTCTGTCGTCCAGCTGTAGTATGTCGCTCGCATCCTCGAAATCGTCTATCCACTTATGCACGTCATATGCATCGTCCGCCGAAAACTTTGGGATCATTGATTCGATAACGCTACTGTCCGTCACTCGCGGATTCGATGCACTAGCGGCGGTGCCCAAATTGGCTTGCAGGTTTGCAATCTGCTGGTGCAACTCCAAGATTTCTTTTTGTTTCCTCAATACCGCCAGTTGCTCATCCAGATCCGACGACGGGGGACAGGCAGTTGGCAGTAGGGCGGCAGGTGGTACAATAGACGGCGGGGTGACGGCAGCGTTTGGCACAGCGGGCGGTAGTGTCTCGTTGACGGCAGTGTCGAGCACGTTCGACGTTGGCATAGCTGCGTCGATGACGGCGGCGGCGGCAGACTGGGCGAAGGCAGACAGCTGAGCAGCGGCAGACGGCAGGGCGATGGCAGACGGAGGGGCGACAGCAGGCGGCGGGGCGACGGCAGTTTCAGGCGCATTTAATGGCGGCATGAAAATGCCGACGGCAAACGGCAGGGTCGTGTCAACGATAAGTGCACCTGGCTCTGCATTTGTTGGGGTGCTGGCAGACGGCGGAGCGGCAGCGGGCGCGTTTGGTGACGAGGCAGTGTCCAGCTTGTCCAGTTCCACGACCAGCCGGCGCAGCTGCGCCAGAGTTGCCGACGGTGGCACTTGCTTTCCGCGGGTCCTCAGCATATTCGACATCTCGTCTTTAGTTAGACCCATCTTGGTCAAACTGCAGAAATAATGCTTGATGTGATTGGGTATCCCACTTTTGAGTTGTAATAAGCGTAAATATTGGCTTATATATCGATGATGGCTTTTAATTTAATCAATTCAAGTTTCCGATAGCTCGCAATTACGTGTCGTCGCCTTGGTTACCGGAAGAGAAGAGGCAGAGCGATCTGGTGTGGCCAGACGCACCATTTTTTGATACAAAAATACTTAATACTAACATCGGTACTTAGAATACTAACTTACGATATATCGGTACTTAACATATGCAATCAATATAAATAAACGTGAATATATATTGAATGAATAAATAAGTACTTTACAATAGTTAATATTCAATATTCTTAAAGTTTACTAACAGAAGTCACACTCTGAGATCAGATATTTCCTTATATAAATCAAAATAAAAACATATTTCCTTATCATTATAAAAACTAAATAGTTAATATTCAATATTAATGTTTCAATGATTAATGTTTCCTTATTTTTTAAAGTCTTTTACTGACCACATATGTGGGTCTCTAATATTACAGAGCTTTTTACACAGCATTATGTTAGAAACCGAATCAAATTCAAGCTTATTTCTTAATTTTGTTTTTAATAAACTAATTTCTGCTGTGTGGCAGGGATAATATGTTTTGTATAAAGCCAACCTCTTCCCAAAATACAGATATATCTTTCTTCTTTTTAAATTTTATTGGCAGTTAATTTTAGCAAGGTCCATTGAGTAATAATTGCGTCCGGATCAGAGTCACACATATAATCAAAATTTTTAAGCAGAGGCCTAATGTCTGACTCTTCGTTCGAAATAACATAAGCCGGTGTGATCATTATCAGTGACTTAATATCCTCTCGATCAAAGCGCTGCACTATTTGCAGAACGAGCTCGGTGTAAAAGTTCCGCCCTGTTTCCTTAACTTT
Organism: Scaptomyza hsui; assembly: GCA_018152825.1. NCBI lineage: Eukaryota > Metazoa > Arthropoda > Insecta > Diptera > Drosophilidae > Scaptomyza > Scaptomyza hsui. Next base: position 1,569,636 of record JAECXO010000089.1, read on the forward strand.
TAAAACTGTGGAATTATCTACGCACTTGCTTTCAATATACTGTTGGGCTTTGACTCCAATAAATATTTTTTCAGTGGGCAATAAATGCGATTTTAATTCGTTAACTTTAAAATTTTGGAGTTCCAAATTCCTTACGTAAGTTTGTGCGACAAAATTATTCAGAATTACTTTAATAGTAGATTCCAATCGTACATAAAGATAAGGCAAACGAATTTACTCAGACTGAAATTCGGTGTTTAAATTATTTATAATTTTCAAAATATAATTTAAAAAGAATAAATAAATTCTCACTTCCGAATCAATCATGAGGTTGGCTACCTCCATCGGCTTTAAGTTATTGACCTCTAGGGTCTGGGCCAAGAAAAATAATTGAAGTGCTTCCCTGTGCTCAAGGATGCGCTCAATTACTTTTTCTAAAGATAGCCATCTTGTCATGGCTATACCCAAGATTTTGTGAGGTTTTACTTCGCAGTATTCCTAAAATTCCTTTAATTCCTGAGTCCTTTTTGGACTCCATGCAAAGTAGGGATATATGTTTCGACATAGAGATTCAATGCTCGAAGGTAGTTTCTTGCATGCATAGCGCGAACAGAGGTGCAAGGAATGACAAGTGCATTTTAAATAAAACAAATCGGTGTCCCTGCATAGTTTGGTTTTAAGACTAGTACTGACGCTGCCAGCCATAGTGTTTGCGCCGTCTGTTGTTAGGCCGATCAAATTGATGAGTGGTATTCCATTTGTTAAAAGGAAGTATTTTACGGCTTTGTAGATTAACTTTGTGTCACATTTTTCCAACTCTATTAAAGTAAACACGTAAAAACGTTGCAGTCGGACGCAACCGACTGCGGAATACTTTGATACCAGTAAAATAACGGTTGATAAGGGGGAATGCAGGGGCGAAGGGAGTGGCCCATGTGGTAAACATCGCCAGCTATCATGTTACCAAATTTGGTGACTTTAGCTCAAAAACTGTGGAAGATAACTTAACTCCCAAATTTAAAAGGTGGGCGGCAGAGGTAGGCGTGGCATCCAAATTTTGTAATCAAATGTTTTTAGCTGGCACTATCTATCTGCCTACCAAGTTTGGTGGCTCTAGCTCAAAAACTGTTAAAGATATAGCCGATTCCGATTTTGTAAGGCGGGTGGCTTAGGTGGGCGTGGCATCCAAAATTTTGATGCAGGTCTTTGGTAGATGCTGCGTTCTATCTTTCTACCCAATTTACGGGCTCTAGCTTAAAAACTATAAGAGATATCGAAATTTCCGATTTTAAATGGTGGGCGGCAGAGGTGGGCGTGGCATCCTAATTTTTGATGCAGACCTTTTGTAGATGTCACCATATATCTTCCTACCAAATTCGGTGACACTAGCTCGAAAAATGTGAAAACTTTAGGCGTTTCCAATTACAAGTAGAAGGGTGGACGGGGCGGAATCAGGTGGCGTGGCATCCAAAATTTTGATGCATTTTTTGGGGAACGTCAATATCTATCTTCACACAAAATTTGGTGGCTCTAGCACAAAAAATGTGAAAACTATAGGCGTTTCCAATTTCTTGGTGACGGGGGGATGGGGGCGGAATCAGGGGGCGTGGCACCCAAGTTTTGATGGGGAACGCCAGTACCTATCTTGACACAACATTTGGTGGCTCTAGCCCAAAAAATGTGAAAACTATAGGCGTTTCCAATTTCAAGGAGCAGGGATGATGGGGGCGGAAGGAGTGGGCGAGGCATCCAAAATTTTGATGCAGTTTTTTCTGGGACATGACTAGCTATCTGCGTGCAAAATTTGGTAACTCTAGCTGTAAGAATGTGACAAATATTAGGTTTCCTTTCGTTTGGAAACATCGGTTGTCTCATCCACAATTAGCGAGAACATTGTATTTGTTAAATCACTTACAATGCACTGCAACGGCTTACTGCCAAGTTATTTGGTTAACTGTGTCGCCTAGGTTCTACCACATTTAATGTCTTTCGCAATTTTCGAATCCGGACAGCACTCACGGAGCAAATTTGGCAAAAAATCCATTAAAATAAATGGCAGGTTATGCATCACCAAGAACATAACGAGCGCGTATTCCGCATTTTGCACACTTCTGTAATGTGTTGTCTTTTCCATTGTGAAGGCGTCCATTTTAACCTGATTTTCCTTGGATTGCAGATTTCTAATATGCACTGCCAGTTTTTCATGCCTATGAAGACCGCTCAGATGATTTAATAAGCTTTGGCCACAAGCCGCACAAAATGAACGTCCGTCAACATTTCGCAGCCACCGAAACTTATCCAGCCATTCGGACCGAAATTTTCGAGTAGCCGGAACAGCAGATCTTAAAAAAAAAGAGAATCGAAATAATGCGACTGCTAATCTAAAATGATTTTTCAGACTCACTTTGCTATCCACCGGAGTGCTTGTGATCGTGGTCTCATTGTTTTTTTTTAGGGGACTCAGCGCCAGTTGCACTTTTTTTGTAAGGAACCTAGACATTCATGTGCATAGTAAACATATAATGCACAAGCTATGATAATTTATTTAATTGTTTACTTACTTGCCCATTTTCTCTCAATATATAATTAAAATTGAAATTAAATAAAAGTGTTCGACGAGTTGGCGATGGGCTTATGCGACGACTGTTTACAGAGTTGCTTTTTTATTTTGTTACGCCGATGTATCGATAATTTTTCAGTGCCATAAACGATACAAATTGTGTGCTGAGTTATGTTTAATGTGGTGTTTAGACAGGGGTTGCGTTATGCGTTTTGCGTTAACTGCTAAAAAGCAGCTTGTTTCCCATACAAATAGCATAGGGCCCTAGTGGTGACAAAAAGTTGAGTTAATTTGGGATGCAGTTGCGTTTATTCGATTAAGTAACTTATACATTCGGTTGACTCACAAGTAACTGCCAACTTTCGTATATCGTTCGCAATATCACCACTAATTTATTTAATATAACTGTTTGCCGCCAAACATAAACAAAAACAAGCAAAAACGTTGCTGTCGGACGCAACCGACTGCGGAATACTTTGATACCAGTAAATGAACGGTTGATAAGGGGGAATGCAGGGGCGAAGGGAGTGGGCCATGTGGTAAACATCGCCAGCTATCATGTTACCAAATTTGGTGACTTTTGCTCAAAAGCTGTGGAAGATAACTTAACTTCAAAATGTAAAAGGTGGGCGGCAGAGGTGGGCGTGGCATCCAAACTTTTGAATCAAATGTTTTTAACTGTCACTATCTATCTTCCTACCAAGTTTGGTGGCTCTAGCTCATAAACTGTTAAAGATATAGCCGATTCCAATTTTATAAGGCGGGTGGCTTGGGTGGGCGTGGCATCCAAAATTTTGATGCAGATCTTTGGTATATGTTGCCTTCTATCTTTCTACCGAATTTACGGGCTCTAGCTTAAAAACTGTAAGAGATATTGAAATTTCCGATTTTAAATGGTGGGCGGCAGAGGTGGGCGTGGCATCCTAATTTTTGATGCAGATCTTTTGTAGATGTCACCATATATCTCCCTACCAAATTCGGTGACTCTAGCTCGAAAAATGTGAAAACTATAGTCGTTTCCAATTTCATGTAGAAGGGTGGATGGGGGTGGAATCAGGGGGCGTGAAATCCAAAATGTTTATGCATTTTTTTGGGGAACGTCAATATCTATCTTCACACAAAATTTGGTGGCTCTAGCCCAAAAAATGTGAAAACTATAGGCGTTTCCAATTTCATGGAGAAGGGGTGGATGGGGGCGGAATCAGGGAGCGTGGCATCCAAAATTTTGATGCAGCTTTTTCAGGGACATGACTAGCTATCTGCGTGCAAAGTTTGGTAACTCTAGCTGTAAGAATGTGAGAAATATTTGGTTTTATCGGTTTTCAGTTATCAAATTTATCGATTTCCCAGCCTCCTAGTAGGCGTGGCAGCCCAATCTTGACACTTTATCTGTACCGTCTATAGATAAACATAATTGCAAAGTTTCAAGTCTCTAGCTTTACGGGTGTCGAAAAAAGTTGCATTCATACCGAAGGTCTCATAGTATATTGGTTTTGTGCAATGTCCGTCATGGTGTCCGTCTGTCCGTCTGTATGCCACGCCCCCTGATTCCGCCCCCATCGCCCCCTTCTCCATGAAATTGGAAACGCCTATAGTTTTCACATTTTTTGGGCTAGAGCCACCAAATTTTGTGTCAAGATAGGTACTGACGTTCCCCATCAAAACTTGGATGCCACGCCCCTGATTCCGCCCCCATCCCCCCTTCTCCAAGAAATTGGAAACGCCTGTAGTTTTCACATTTTTTGGGCTAGAGCCACCAAATTTTGTGAGAAGATAGATATTGACGTTCCCCAAAAAAATTCATCAAAATTTTGGATGCCACGCCCACCTAAGCCACCCGCCTTATAAAATCGGAATCGGCTATATCTTTAACAGTTTTTGAGCTAGAGCAACCAAACTTGGTAGGAAGATTGATAGTGACAGTTAAAAACATTTGATTCAAAAGTTTGGATGCCACGCCCACCAAAGCCACCCGCCTTATAAAATCGGAATCGGCTATATCTTAAACAGTTTTTGAGCTAGACGCACCAAACTAATTAGGAAGATAGATAGTGACAGTTAAAAACATTTGATTCAAAAATTTGGATGCCACGCCTACCTCTGCCGCCCACCTTTTAAATGTGGGAGTTAAGTTATCTTCCACAGTTTTTGAGCTAAAGTCACCAAATTTGGTAACATGATATGTTTACCACATGGCCCACTCCCTTCGCCCCTGCATTCCCCCTTATCAACCGTTATTTTACTGGTATCAAAGTATTCCGCAGTCGGTTGCGTCCGACTGGAACGTTTTTACTTGTTTGTATTAGTTTTTCTTTTGCTTAATGAGGCACTCGTTTTTAAAATGACGTCCTTTAATTAATTTTAAAGACTTCCGTACTTCATCTAAAAATATTTGTTTGTCCAACCCTCCTTGTTTGTTGATTCTGTTTGAAAAATAAAAGAAAAATATAAAAAGCAAGTATGAGTCACAACAACTCTGTTAAAGTTTTTCAATTCACTTACGAAAAAGTAAATCCATAAATTTGGGAAAATTTAGCAATCTCTTTTGCCATGGTTCCCATCCACATTATAATCGATAACTACATCCTCTGAAATGATCTGCGCCATGTTTTTATTGAGCCCGCCGGGATTCAGTATGGCCTTCACTGTAGCCATCTTAAGATCAAAAAGGAAGTACTTTGCATGGAATATCGAGTAGTTAAATGTTTTCTAATTTTTTACCATTTCATCTCTATTTTCGTCTGATAGCTCTTCTGCAAAGTTCTTTAGCTGCTGCTTCTCCGATGTGATGGGAAACATATTTGTAAATCATGGTGCTGAATGCTTCATTAAACTGGCAACCATTGCCTTCTGCTCACTTATCTATATAACTAAAGCTGCATTTTGGTCTAAAAAATATTTAAAAATATATGATTGGATTTTAAAACTGTAATGTAATTTACCTTTTAAATTCTTCATCTCCTTCTCCATTACATCAAATTTCGCATTCAAAATATTTTCTATATGCTCCAATTTAGCTAGTATGACATTATCCATTGTTTGTTATTATTTCGGTATGCTTTAAAGTTTTAGATATGTTTTGTTGAATTAATATTTAAGGTAAGCAATCGTGGAGAAGTGGAATCGCAAGGATGTTATCTTGTAGAGGGTAGTGAGCCATTTTGGAATAGATTGAACTCAATTCAACAATTTTGGGGGGTTGAAGATCGATTATATTTAAAACTACTATTCCTAAATCAAACGAAGGCACAGGATATGTAAAATAGTCTTTTACTTTCGAAAAAGTTTGTGCCTTAAATGTGCCATTATCATATATCTCTAATATTATTGCTGGTATGTACGGTTCTATAGCACAATAATTGTTTGGGGTTTTATTTGTATAAATTGCATGGCCAGAAGAGTATGATATAACTTTGCCGAAAGAATTCTTTTTTATGCCTTTTTTTTCCTGCCTCACCTCTATGCCTGTGGATATATATGCATTGTAAATTTGCTTTGGAATGTGATTGGGTTTCTTTACACTCCTTTTTAACGATTTTAAGTAGCTTTCGAATGGATAGGCTGTAACATTTCCAAGATATCCGAAATCGTCTACTGATTTTGTTATGTGCAACAGGTTATGTACATTGTAAGTAACACTTGTTTCGCCATAAATGACTGAAAAAGAATCTACGAAAATCTGTAGCAACTCTTGGGAGCTACTAATGCTCAAGTGAAAATGCCTTGGACAAAGGAGCATACGGTAAGCACAGTGAAGGAGAAAAAAAATGAGAGAACAAATCAGCAGACACGAACTCTTTAAGAGCAATCAATCCTGTATATAAAACAAATGACCAAAACTCAACCGCTTTCCATCTTTTCATTTCCTCGAATCCCCTCGGTTTCCTAGCAAACTCTTTCGGCATAAATGGACCTAACAAAGCCATTACAGAAGACATTTCTAGCTTTTTCTTGCTGCATAGTTTAGTACACGTTTTACCTTCAAAAAGTAATTTCAAAATTTTCTTAACAACACCTAAATCGATTAAGTGCATAATGTCGATCGGAAATTGCGAAATAATATCTATGTCAATATCTTCAATATCCATTTTGGAATTTATAAAGTAGCTTAAGTGAAACTCCTTGTCAGTACGAATTTTTAAAATCTAGATCAGTACGAAGCCTTGCTACCGAAGTACTAAATGTAGTGACATTTTTGACTCTGCGTCCAACCTGTTCACATTTACTACAACCCTTTAATGCTGTGTGTCCTTTAATGCCGCATATGTAGGACCTTTCAGGTGCATCGCATATGAATTCACGTATTTTAAAAGGCACACAATGATCACCAACATCGCAGCCGTTTTCCTGCAATATTTTCACATCGTGCAAGAAATCATGCAAGAATCAATTTACATTACATGGGTTTCGAGGTCCTTCATAGCTTCCTACGAGAAAAACGTCAATGTTTGGAATATTAATTATTCTCTATTACTCTTGTACAAAGGCAATCCATCTATTCCAATGTCTACTTCAACTTCATTAACGTAACTCTGATTTATAATGTGTGTTAATTTATTTAACTGTATAGGAAGCCCAATATGAATATATTTTCCTGGTGCCACGGTTCGCTTAACAAACGGAATTGGCCCTTTTACTGGAGCAATAATTAGAGGAACGTCAATGCCTTCAGATTTTATAATTTTATATAGTTCTTTGCAGCAAGCAACTGATGGACGCTATTTAAAATTCCAGTTTCTCAGCTTTTCGGAGATAGTCGGTTGTGGCGCCGTTTCGTATGAAGAAACTTCTGGTGGACTTGAAGTCGCTTCAGTAACCACCACGACTGGCTTAAAATTTTGAACAAAGGACAACATGCGTTCGGTTTCCTTTTTATACCCCTAACCCATAAAATGGGTAAAAGGGGTATAATGGTTTTGTGCAAAAGTATGTAACAGGCAGAAGGAAGCATCTCCGACCCCATAAAGCATATATATTTTTGATCAGCATCAACAGCCGAGTCGATATAGCCATGTCCGTCCGTCTGTCCGTCCGTCTGTATGAACGCGTCGATCTCAGAGACTACAAGAGCTAGAGACTTCAGATTTTGAATATAAGTTCCCCTATACCATGAGCGGAACAAGTTTGTTTCAAATTATCGATAACTATTCTAGTTTCCGATATACACATGCAATCGATTACAAAAAATTCTCGAATTTGGAAAATGTAAAAATGGGGGTTGAAATAATGGGTAACGATAGAACTTTTCTAAAAATTTAATCGAAATCGGTTGAGAAACACCAGAGATATCGAAGATTGAAGTTTAGTCACTGAAGCATACAGACAATGACTGTGCGTGTTAAGTATAGGGTTCAGGGTATCTCCTAGTCGGGAAATCTCGACTAGAGCCTTCTTACATGTTTTGTAATCGCTTTAAGTGCCGTTTAGAAATCATTTTACCTTAAAACTCGTTTAAAATTTATTAAAAGTTGCGCGATGGTTTTTATTTTCTTTGATTTATTTTGGGAGCGTCGTATTTGCGTTTGCTTTCTATCGGTTTCGTCGGAAAAAGAGGCAGAGCCATCAACAGTGTGGCCTGACCACTCTTTTGTTTTATAACACTTAATACTAATATCGATACATTCAAATACAACCTTACAAAATATACTTACAGTATATACTAAGCTGTTTGTTTGTTTTTTGTTTATATAAGATGCGTTTATCACTTTTTATGTTTAATATATGAACTTTTTCAAGAAAACATGCGCTTTGGAAGCCGAACAAAATCAAGAAAACATGCGTGAAGTGAAGAGAAATTGAACAAAGTTTCCTGCTGGCTGTAGCTGTTGCTAGCATGCAAGAAGATTTTGCATTCTTTTTCCTGTAATGCGAATATTCTGTAAAAAAAAACAAGAAAGAACAAACATAAACAAAACTAAGCGGCGCAATGTGATGTTACGAAAGTCGAACATAAATCCACGAAAGTTAGTGCATTCCCTAAGAACTTACATTACGCATTACCAGTAAATGATATGTAATGCAGCTTTGAAATTAGAATGTTATTCGAAGTTTTTGTATGAAGTTTCATGCTTCGCATTACATTTTTATTAAAGTAATGCATTCTGTAAGTACTTCTAGGGTAATTCATTTCCCAAATTTTTGCTGGGCATTCATACAATTAGCTGCCGACATATGCAAGTCATATGTTAAACATTAGCGATTAATAGCCGTCGCAAGCAGACGTGTTTTCTTTCTGCTCCGGTTTCAAATTGATAATCACAGGAGTGAAGTGCCTAAAAAACCAAAAAATTTATATTATAATTTACGCGAGAAGACGCTTTGTGCAACAAAATGCACATCAAAAAGTTATTTTGGTGAACACAATCTAACTATCTACAAATAAACAAGACTAAAATAACAGAAAAAAAATCAGTAGCTTAACCCCGCTCAAGACAATGAGCCAGCACGACATTCGCTCTCAGCGACAGCGCGAGCAAGACGAGCGACGGCTCTCTTTGCAACGGAACAACGCGTACTTTGCCTATGTCGCCGAAGAAACCGAGCGCGAGCGAGCAAAAGAACTCTTGCTCTCAGCGCACGACAGTGAACTTTCGTGCTCCCCTTCTCCGTCCCTACTCTCGACGAAGTCCGACTGCGCGCGGTCACCTACACCTAACAAGACCAACGAACTCTTGCACGTAGCACGCGACAGAGTTCGGTCATGCTCCCTGTCTCTTCTGTCCACGACGCCTGAAACAGCTATTGCAACAACAATTGCACCGGTGCCGACTACCCGCTCTGCAAACACAAAAACTGCTGCGCCGACAGCAAAACACTCCGCAGCCGACGCAAATTTAAAGCCGGCTATACAGACAGGTATGGATCGCTACATACAAATCAAGCGAAAATTAAGCCCCCAACACTCGACAAATAAACCAAAAATAACTCGCGGCAACTCAAGCGAAACAATTAACAACACCAACAGATTTGAAATTTTGGCAGATAATGCTGACGACCTGTCCCCAGAATCTGTTGGAGTTGAGAAAAAAAAGCCAAAGCCACCACCAATATTCATTCGCGAGAAAAGCTCCAGTGCTTTTGTAAACAAAGTTGTAGAGCTAATTGGTCATGATAATTTCCACATCATTCCCCTAAAGTGGGGTAACATCCAGGAGATTAAAGTGCAGACAAAGACCGAAGACAACTATAGAGTATTGTCAAAATACTTAAATGAAAACAAAAAAAACTTTTACACGTACCAACTAAAAAGCAGCAAGGGCCAGCAAGTTGTACTTAAAGGCATAGAGTCTGATGTCACGCCAAATGAAATCCAAGAGGCGCTAAATGAGAAAGGATTCCGTGTTAAAAAAGTTCTTAACATCCTTAACAAGAACAGACAGCCGCAACCACTTTTCAAAGTTGAGCTTGAGCCTGAGACGCAGATAACTAAAAAATATGAGGCGCACCCCATCTATAAGCTTCTGTTTCTACTGCACCACAGAATCACCGTTGAAGAGCCACATAAACGCAACGGCCCGGTACAATGCATGAACTGCCAAGAATACGGCCACACAAGGACTTACTGCACACTGCGCCCGGTATGTGTAGTTTGTGGCGATCTTCATGAGTCGTCGCGCTGCCCAGCAAGCAAAGGAGACTCTAGCAAAAAAAGTGCAGCAACTGCGGCGGCAATCACACAGCTAACTATAAAGGCTGCCCAATTTACAAAGAACTTAAGTCTCGCATCCACCAGCGCGTGAACACAGCACGCACGCAAAGCGCACAGCCTAACTACATTCCATCGAAAAGCAACCCAGACGTCTTCTTCTCGACTGCAGCCAGGTCCTCCATTGGTCCCGTATCCGTATCGAAAAACGCGACTTATGCAAGCGCCTTAAGATCTGGTCTGGTGCCTCCTGCCTCTACTGCACCGTACACACAAGCAATGCATGTGGATCAAAATACGGCACAAGACAACAAGCCACAAGAGCAGCCACAAAGCAACTTCGAAGCAATGATATGTACGCTGCAGCAGAGCTTGACAGAGTTTATGTCATTTATGCGCGCAACTATGCAAGATTTAATGCGAAATCAAAGTCTTTTGGTACAAATGCTTGTATCACAACAGTCAAAATAATCAATGGCTTCGCTGCGTATATCTACGTGGAATGCTAACGGCGTTTCACTGCATAAACTTGAGTTAGCTCAATTCCTACTCGACAAGCACATCGACGTTATGCTACTCTCCGAAACACACCTTACAAACAAATATAATTTTACAATAAGCGGATACACATTCTACGGAACCAATCATCCCGATGGTAAGGCACACGGCGGGGCTGGTATTTTGATTAGAAGCCGGCTAAAGCACCACTACCACAAAGTGTTCGCCAGAAACTACCTACAGGCCACATCTTTAAAAATACATCTTGATAGTGGTAACCAAATTGCACTAGCTGCCGTCTACTGCCCCCCTCGATTCACCATATCTGAAGACCAATTTATGGAATTTTTCAACTCATTGGGAGAACACTTTATAGCAGCAGGAGACTATAACGCCAAGCACACACACTGGGGATCTCGCCTTATGAATCCAAAGGGAAAGCAGCTGTACAACGCACTTGTAAAAGTAAACAACAGGCTCGGCCACGTCTCTCCTGGCACTCCAACTTACTGGCCCACAGACCCCAAGAAACTACCCGACTTGATTGATATTGCAGTTACCAAAAATATTCCCCGCAGTCTGATAAGCGCCGAAAGCCTCTCGGATCTTTCATCCGACCACTCGCCTGTTCTTATACAATTTCTACGATACCCAGAGTCTGTAAATCGCCCCGGTAAGTTGACCTCACACAAAACCAACTGGCTTAAATACAAAAAATATATAAGTTCACACATTGAACTAAATCCGCATCTGAATGTGGAAGCTGACATCGAATCTATGGCAAACTAACTTGAGTCAGTCTTCGTCGAAGCAGCTCGCATATCAACACCAACACCAGTAAATGCAGTACACTTCCAAATGACAACAAATCCTCAAATTGAACAGCTCGTTCATGAAAAGCGGCGCCTCAGACGACACTGGCAATCCCACAGATCGCCGACAGCAAAGCAAAATCTAAGAAGAGCCAAACGTAAACTCACCAAAGCGTTAATGCGAGAAGAAGAATATGCCCAACGCCGATACATTGAGCAACTATCAACATCTGGCACTAAAAACTCTTTGTGGAAAGCTCACCCAACTCTAAGTCCACCGACAGAAACAGTGATGCCTTTAAGAAACAATGCAGGTGGCTGGGCCCGGAGCGATGAAGACAGAGCCAAAACTTTTGCGGAACATCTGCAAAATGTTTTCCAACCTAATCCTGCTACAAACGCGTTCGCACTCCCCACCGTTATAAACGACTCTCCCCTTCAACATGAGCCAATAGTATTCCGCCCGAATGAAGTCGCAAGAATTATCAACCAGCATCTAAACCCAAAAAAATCCCCGGGCTTGGACTTAATATCCCCAAAGATGATTATTGAGCTTCCCTATTGTGCAGTCTGCATCATTGCACAGTTATTCAACGCAATCACACAACTCGGCCACTTTCCAGAGAGATGGAAAAAGTCTATCATCATAATGATTCCAAAGCTTGGTAAAGATAGAACAGTTCCCTCGTCGTATAGACCTATAAGCCTTTTATCGTGTCTATCAAAACTCTTCGAAAAATGTTTGCTGACTCAGATTAATCAATTCCTGAATCTTAATAACATAATCCCATCACATCAATTCGGTTTTCGTGAAAAACACGGAACTATTGAGCCGGTCAACCGCATAACATCAGAAATACGAGGCGCGTTCGAAAAACGAGAATACTGCACTGCAATATTTTTGGATGTGTCTCAGGCGTTCGACAGAGTCTGGTTGGAAGGTCTGATGTACAAGATCAAAACAACGCTCCCAGTCAACACACATAAACTGTTAAAGTCGTACCTCTACGACAGGAAGTTTGCAGTAAGATGCAACTCTGCAATATCCGACGAACACCGTATTGAAGCTGGCGTTCCTCAGGGCAGCGTACTTGGGCCGACACTTTACGTACTCTACACAGCAGACATCCCAACATGCAGAGGCCTAACAACATCAACCTTTGCTGACGATACAGCTATTCTTAGCCGCTCCAGATGCCCACTGCAAGCAACAACACAACTTGCTCGTCACCTCGTTAAGGTAGAAAACTGGCTATCCGACTGGCGAATTAAGGTAAACGAACAAAAATGTAAACATGTAACTTTCACCCTAAACAGGCAAGACTGTCCACCACTCACGCTTAACAACACCCCACTCCCGAAAGCAAACGAAGTAACGTACCTGGGAGTACACTTGGACAGAAGACTTACATGGCGCAGGCACATTGAAGCTAAGAGAACACAGCTTAAACTCAAAGCCAATAGCCTCCATTGGCTTATCAACGCTCGCTCTCCGCTAAGTCTGGACTACAAGGTTCTGCTCTACAACTCCGTTTTGAAACCAATCTGGACCTATGGCTGCCAGCTATGGGGTAACGCGTGCAGCAGTAACATTGACATCGTGCAAAGAGCCCAGTCGAAGATCCTGAGAACTATCACCGGGGCACCGTGGTACGTTCGCAACGAAAACATACAAAGGGACTTAAACGTACCACCGGTCAGGGAAGTCATAGCGGAACACAAGGAAAGGTACTTGAGCAAGCTCTCATCGCACCCAAACAATCTCGCGAGAGGCCTCACAAACACGTGCAGCCGATCCCGCCTCCATCGTAATGATCTTCCTACCCAGCGATGAGTTGAGGAACGCGTTTCCACCCTACCAGTTCAAAAAGTAACTGTTAGTAATTTTTTATTTATTATATGGAAAAATTCCTAGCGCTACAAGTATTTCTACTTTTAGTTTACAGCACTAGTCACAATGTTTTGAAAATTAACTTAAAGTCTAATAGTGAATACTATCCTACACTTATCTCTATAAACAGTAATTATCTTCTATACATTTTTCTTAAGACTAACATTGTTTTAGATTTTTGTTTACTTTATTTTTATATTTAAACATATTTTTACAATTATCTGCTTAAGTGTTCTTGCAACTTAACACTAAACATAGATGTGCTTTTGGTGGTTTTTAGATTTGGTGGTAATCGGTTCCAGAGTCGAACAGCAAAGACAAAAAATTGCCTATTTGAGCAGGCCAGTTTAGTTCGTAAACATATAAGATTATTCACTCTTTGCGAGGAAGCAAATTTTAACAAGTCAAATAAATAGTCAGGTTTTTTATTGAATATTAGTTTGTGGACAAAAACAAGTATTTTATAATTAATTAACGACACGAAATCAAGGTCAAAAAGCTTCTTTGCAAAAACAGTTATATGATCACTTCTTTGTAATCCATACACATAACGAGCAATATTGTTAAATGTGACTTTAAGTTTGTGTAGGCTAGCTGCATCGCATTTGCCAAAGATTTCAATACCATAAAGCAGGGAGGGTATCAGTAAAGTTTTTGCGATCATAGTTCTTGTTCTGACGGGTAAATATTGTTGTGTTGGGTAAAGTTGTCGCAGGACTCCATACGTTTTACCCACAGCTTTATTTACCTGGTCATTCCAAGCCAGAGTTTTATTAAAAGTTAGCCCGAGATTTACGGCCTTGTCGACAAAAACTATTGATTTATTATCTATGGTAAGTTTTCTTACATTGTCCGTATTCAGGTACTTTTTGTATATAACTAAACATTTAGACTTGGACGGGTTTATGCACAAGCCATTTTCCTTGGCCCACACATTAACACGTAACAGATCAACATTGCACGATTCAATACACTCATTTAATTCTTCAATAGGACGACTAATATACATTTGAACATCATCTGCATACATATGAACGTTACAGTTTGATAGGGCACTCGGCAAATCATTAATATACATTGAGAACAAAAGCGGTCCTAGAATAGATCCCTGCGGGACGCCACGCGGTACTAACAAAAAGCTTGAGGTCATATTCTGAATAGCGACAGCTTGCTTCCTATTTTTAAGATAGGAGGATATAAGCTTAATAGCAGTTTGCGTGAAAAAGTACATTTTGTCCAGCTTTGTCAAGAGAATTTCGTGATTTACCGTGTCAAATGCTTTGCTAAAGTCTAAAAGTGCTAGCAGCGTTACTTCACTGCTATCCATTTTTGTCCGAATGTCCTCAACTACCTTTAAGATTGCAGTTGTACAACTCATATTTACCCTGAACCCAGATTGATTGTTATTTAAAAGTTTGTTACTACTTAGGAAGTTGTTAATTTGTCCAGCCATAAGTTTTTCGAGCACTTTTGATAAGAAGGGCAGTATAGCAATTGGCCTATACTCACTGTTTTGCTTTGGTATTGGTATTATTTTGGCTTGTTTCCACTGCTCAGGGAAAATGAATGACATAGCTGCAGTATTTATAACATACGTTAGGTGTCTGAGTATGTATGGTAAAAGTAGTTTTAAGAATTTTGGGCATATGTTATCTAAACCCATAGCGTTTGATTTAATTTTAAGAATTGCATGCAGGACATCACACTCATTAACGCATACAAATTCAAAACAATTTCTACAGTTTCTTAACGGCACATAATTTACATTTTGGTTACTCACAGTTAAAGGAACATTCAGGTTAACAAACTTATGGTTAAGTGCATCAACATTCACGTCATCACATAGTATCACAGATTTTTTATTTTTACCAACACCCATATTATTTAGTGTTTTCCAGGTATCTCTGGTTGTTATTGCATTGTCGAACTTACTACTAAAGAAGATATGCTTAGCATTTTTAATTGAATTATTTGCGTTTCGTCTGGAAATTTTGAAAAGTCGATAGAAGTAGTCCGTCCTATATCTTTTCCATTTTTCATAAGCCTGGTCTCTCTGTTCGATTGCTCTTTTAACCTCATTATTAAACCATGACTTTATAATGGGTTTTGCAAATTTTGTCTTAAGCGGTAGAAACTTGTTGTAGAGGAAGTCAATGTTGCGTTGAAGTAGTGTTAATTGGGTGTCAACAGTAGGGTGCAGGTATATGCTATCCCAGTCGCAATTGCAGCATGCCTCAATTAGTCCGTTTCTATTCATATGCTTAAAGTCTCTAAAAGTAACTAGTTCTTTTGTATACATAGGATGCATATCATACGTCAGAAAAATAAGGTCATGTTTTGAGAACGCCGGTACAGATAATTGGTCATACAGTAATATATTGTCCTTTTTATTTACGAATATTAAATCTAGTAGCGTACTTGTGGTGCGCGTGAAGTGCGTTGGCACCGTCGAATTCACTACGCTCAAGCTGAGAGACTGCATTTCATCAGTCAGATGCTGTTCCCTGAGTACGTCGCTGTTCATGTCACCTACTAATATAATGTCAGTGTACGTAAGAGTTATGTTCGTAAGAATGTCTATCAAGCTCGAGTAGTCAATGTGTTTGTTTGGTCTGTAGATACAGCCAATGAGCAGTTTTTTGTCACAGAAAGAGTTTGTTAAGTCTATAAAGATGTACTCATTGGACTGTCTACTGGTTGCCTACTTATAACTTTACATTTCAGTCTATTTGTGATAAATATTGCAACTCCCCCTGCATGACAAACACGATCCGAACGATATACATTATACCTAGGACAGACAACAGACGAATCATGTAATTCAGGGACAAACCACGTTTCAGATACACACACAATGTCAACATATGAATTTACAAACATAAAGCGAAACTCTTCCATCTTATTGCGTAAACTCTGACCATTTAAATGACATATTTTGAGGCCAGATTTCAGTTTACTTAATACCCTAATCATGGCTTGGCTGTTCGATCCGGATACATTCATATTAGATGCCATTTAAGATTACAGATAAAATGCCCTACCATAAGCACATCTAAGCTGCTTTGAAACAATGACAGAAATGACGAACACACGTAAAAGCTTAAAGATAAAATAAAGAGATTAAAATTACAGATATTATTTAAGAGAACTAAGTTACATACGACAATTCTTAAACAGAAACTAGGTACGAAAAAGGTCATCTGCTTCTGACGGCGAGCTTTGAGCGCGCAGTTGAGAGAGCTGCTGTGCGCTCTCTATGCAAAAGACTTCTCCTCTCTCCGTTTGCTTTACATGCACAAGAGAGCGTCGGCAGAAAACAGCAGTCAGTTGTTTTTGCTTCTTCATATTTATCGCCTCTTTGAAAATCTTGTAATTTTCTTTGCTTAACTGTTCGTTTATATATATTGGTACCATACCGCGTGTTTCAATACCTACCAGCTGTAGGCTGAGTGGCTGATTATTTGTGCGCCTATACGTACCGGCAGCTCGCATTAAAGTTATTTTGTCGTGCGTATTGTCGAAACGGATTAAGATCGTGGGGTCAGCAATCGACCCAGCAGATTGTTTGACCCTAAATATGTCGCGTGGTCTTGGCACCGGGGTGACTCCCAACGAAAAACAAAGTTTATTAAATAGTGTCCGCAGTTGCTCCCCCTCTTCTCGCGGCACACCGTGTAGCCTTAGCTCCGTGGCCACGCTAGCATTAGCTTGGGCACTTAGCTTGGCCTCCAAGGTGGACAACTTCTCCTCGAGCAGCGACGACTTGGCAGCATCTTCCTCCAGTTTTTGGACACGATGTTTGAGGTTCTCAAGAACCGCACTCATGCCGTCCAGCCTTGCATTAAGTGCTGCAAGAATGCGTCCCTCGCACTCACCCACCTTCGCCGCGATCACCTCTGCTTGCTCGTCGAAACGTTTATTTATGAGCTGCAGGATTGCAGCTCCTTCGAAGGCCTTGCTGGTTTTAAGATCACCAGTGGAGTTCTCACGTTGTCGCTTTGGAATGGGTGCCATGAGTTATTTTTTGTTTTTGTTTTGAGTAATTTTTTGAGTGTTTTTTTTTTGTGCCTTGTACGCCGAGTTCTTTCTGTAGTTCGTGTCCGTTACGTTCTCACTCACTCGCGATTTTTTTTTGTTTTGTGTTTCGAGTGTTTCGGCTTACAGCTTGTGAGAGTAACTCTCATAGATTGTTATTGTTGTTTTGATGTTAGCTTTTGCCGCGCTAAGCCAGGAAAAAAGTTTACTTATACTTTTTTTTTTATTATTTATCCAAATAATAAAAATGCTTCCACTTTGTGAACCACTATGAAAAGTTTTTTATTTGAGTTCGTTAACCAATTTATTTATGGGAAATTAGTCGGAATCAGTGAAAGAACGCAGCGCACGAACAAACACGTCTATTCGCTTTTGTGTTTTACACACAACAAAATAATTAATGCTTGTAAGATTTGTAAACTTTTTGTCAGTTCCTTGTTTTTTTACATTAAGGGAAATAATCAAAAAAAAAAAAACAAAGTTTAAAAAAAGAAGATATGTTAAACACTTACAACATATAAACACTTATAGCATATATAAAAAGAATTAAATATTATTAACAACAAATATAATTAATTCACAATTTATACGCATATACGTATATATGGTAAACATCGCCAGCTATCATGTTACCAAATTTGGTGACTTTAGCTCAAACACTGTGTTTCAAAATTTAAAAGGTGGGCGGCAGAGAAGGGTGTGTCATCCAAATTTTTGAATCAAATGTTTTTAACTGTCACTATCTATCTGCCTACCAAGTTTGGTGGCTCTAGCTCAAAAACTGTTAAGGATATAGCCGATTCCAATTTTATAAGGCGGGTGGCTTAGGTGGGCGTGGTATCCAAAATTTTGATGCACATCTTTGGTAGATGCTGCGTTCTATCTTTCTACCCAATTTACGGGCTCTAGCTTAAAAACTATAAGAGATATCGAAATTTCAGATTTTAAATGGTGGGCGGCAGAGGTGGGCGTGGCATCCTAATTTTTGATGCAGACCTTTTGTAGATGTCAACATATATCTTCCTACCAAATTTGGTGACTCTAGCTCGAAAAATGTGAAAACTATAGGCGTTTCCAATTTCAAGTAGAAGGGGGGTTGGGAACGGAATCATGGGGCGTGGCATCCAAAATTGTGATGCATTTTTTTGGGGAACGTCAATATCTATCTTCACACAAAATTTGGTGGCTCTAGCCCAAAAAATGTGAAAACTATAGGCGTTTCCAATTTCATGGTGAAGGGGGGATGGGGGCGGAATCAGGGGGCGTGGCATCCAAAATTTTGATGCATATTTTTGGGGAACGTCAATATCTATCTTGACACAAAATTTGATGGCTCTATCCCAAAAGATGTGAAAACTATAGGCGTTTCCAATTTCATGGAGAAGGGGGGATGGGGGCGGAATATGGGGGCGTGGCATCCAAATTTTGATGCATTTTTTTGGGGAACTTCAATATCTATCTTGACAGAAAATTTGGTGGCTCTAGCCCAAAAAATGTAAAAACTATAGGCGTTTCCAATTTCAAGGAGCACTGAGGATGGGGGCGGAAGGAGTGGGCGTGGCATCCAAAATTTTGATGCAGTTTTTTCGGGGACTCTAGCTGTAAGAATGTGAGAAATATTTGGTTTTATCGGTTTTCAGTTATCGAATTTATCGATTTCCCAGCCTCCTAGTAATCGTGGCAACACAATCTTGACACTTTATCTGTACCGTCTACAGATAAACATAATTGCAAAGTTTCAAGTCTCTAGCTTTACGGGTGTCGAAAAAAGTTGCGTTCATACGGACGGACGGACAGACGGACAGACAGACACCATGACGGACATTGCACAAAACCAATATACTATGAGACCTTCGGTATCAAAGTATAGTTAATTGCAAATCATTCTCAAGATGTCGCAACAAAATGGTAAGGAATAATTAATTTTTTAAATATTATATGTATGTTTAAGCCATTTTAGCTTAGTTACAGGAAATGTTAAGAGATTTTTGTGGACTAGTGTCGCCACAAAAACGTTAATAGAGGTTTGGCAGGAGAATACCGATGGACTTCGGGGAGCCAGAAAGAACTCCCACATATACAAGGAAATGGCGGAGAAGATGAAGGAGTTTGGACCATCACATTTGGAAATAAAAAACAAATTGGAGAATATGACGAAAAGATACAGGCAAGTTAAAAAAAACACTGATTAAAATTAATTGTTGTTAAATACTTATTTAAATATGGTGGCACGCCCTCTACGTGGGAGTATTTCGAGGGTGTGTCCACTGTTCTTCATACGTCAGACACTGAGGGCTTCCATCCAATAGCCGACAGCCTAGGTAATATATAAAGTTAATGCTATTGCATATATTTAATATACTTACAATTCTTACAGACTTCTCGCGGCTAGTTGAAGAGGAGCCTAACAGCAACGATACGGACAACTCAATCACAGAGCCGTCGTGTTCGCGGTCAAAAAGAATGCGGGTCGACAACTCCGCCAAGTTGCTAGAAATAGAGGAGCGGAAGCTGGAGGTTATGGAGCAAATGGCGGAGGACTCGGCCAAATTCCAGAAGGAGGTGTTAGATATTATAAGAGCTAGGCATACGGAATAGATTAAGTATATAAGTATAAGTATAAGATGAAGTATAATAAAAACATGAATGAAATTTTGAAGTTGAATTGAATTGTTTATTTAATATTTATTGTTTTGTAGAAATTCTACGGCTAACGCTTGCCTAACTGCTTCGGCACTAGCATTCATATTGCCCAAGAAAACTTCGAGCTCAGGTTGGGCATTCCCATGTGCAGTTTCAGCTTCCCGTTGCCAGTTCTCGCACACGGAGCTGTTGTGCATGTTATAAAAATTATGTAAAATGCAACAGCAAGCAATTATTTGGGAAGTTTTATCTATCCGATTATCCAATCCTTTCCCAATCCTCCTGAAGCGAGCCTTGAGATGGCCAAACGCGTTTTCCACCACACGCCTGAATCTAGATAAATGGTAGTTAAAGGCACGTTGCTGTGGTGTTGCTTCAACAGAAAATGGGTAGGGCTTCATAACGTTTCTGGAAAATTTAAATGCCGAATCTCCAAGAATTAATATGGGAACCACTACGCCATTAACTTCCTTTGCATTATTTTGAAGCAAGTCCGTGCTCATAAGCTTCGATTTTAGGCTGGAGGTTTCGAAGATTCTCGAGTCATGGCATCTTCCCGGACTGCCAACGCTAATGTAGGTGAATCTATAACTGTTGACATAAACAAGTATTGTAATATTCAAGATTTTAAATACGAAATGAATATAATCTTACCGATAGTCAACTAAGGCAAATAGCACGGTGGAATACCAACCCTTGTAGTTGCGGTAGTTCACGGCATGCTCAGACTTTGGTCGCACTTCAATGTGGCAGCCATCTATGGGCGATATACAACTTAAACTTTGTTTATAATAGCATTTATAAATATCTTACCCATAGCCCCAAAGCATTGTGGAAAACCAAGGTCTTCAAACCCTTTAACACAATCTTCTATTTTCTCCTGGGTTAAGAAAGTTGCCGGCAGATAGTCATCAGCAAGTTTGCTAATAACTTAACGGCAGAAATCAAGGAGGTTTAGGCACACAAATGATTTCGACACTCCAAAAAGCCTTCCCACTGTGCGATACTCTGCAGACGATCCTAGCGTATACAGTGCTATGGCAATCCTTTTTTCCAATGGCACTGCCAAACGCCACGAAGTGTTCTTCTTCCTCATACCCGTGAGACGAACAACCAGGATATCAAATGCTTCCCTTTCTAAGCGGAAGCTCTCCTTAAGAAATGTGTCCGAATTATTTGGCACGTCACTCTCCGAAAAACTTCCATATCGTGGCTTCGGTTATTTAAAGAAAAACAACAAAATGTTAATATAAAGTTATTGGCAAAAATTAACTATTTTTTTCTCACAAGTGTCCAAATGCTACGACGGCGTCCTGGGTAACTCAGCAAATCCAATGTTGCTGCAGACGTTCCCGCCATATTCATGCATTTTGTCAGCATTGCATTATTCTGCTCCATTGCACATAATAGTTCAAAAAGATTACTTGAATTCATATTATTGTTTTAAATTAATAATTTTTTATCAGCGAAATCAAAACAAAGCAGCTGCTGCTCACTTCACTCTTAACGCAAAACGCACTTTTGTGCGTATAAACACCAATTCTGCGTTATGCGTTGAAAACGATTTCGATAGCAAAACTCGCTGTAATGTAAACGCCACATAAGATTATATTCTCTAAAGCCAATTACAAGAAAAAAAAGAGCCAAATTTAAAAAAAAAAAGTGCCATTGCACCATCAGGAAACAAATAAGAAGGCTCTAGTCGAGATTTCCCGACTAGGAGATACCCCGAACCCTGTACATAACGCGTACAGTCATTGTCTGTATGCATCTGTGACTAAACTTCAATCTTCGATATCTCTGGTGTTTCTAAACCGATTTCGATGAAATTTTCAGAAAAATTCTATCGTTATCCATTATTTCAACCCCCATTATTACATTTTCCAAATTCGATAAATTGTTGTAATCGATTCCATGTGTATATCGAAAACGAAAATAGTTATCGAAAATCGGAAACAAACTTGTTCTGCCTAGGACTTAGATGAGCTTATGTTAAAAATCTGAAGTCTCTAGCTCTTATAGTGTCTGAGATCTACGCGTTCATACATACGGACAGACGGACGGACAGACGGACATTGCTATATCGACTCGGCTGTTGATGCTGATCAAGAATATATATACTTTATAGGGTCGGAGATGCTTTCTTCTGCCTGTTACATACTTTTGCAAAAAAACATTAAAAAATCGTAAGCTTTTTTACGAAAACGAAAACTTTACAACGAAAAACGCGACTCCGGTTTAGCGGTCTAGCTGTGGCCAAGAAAAATGCACGTCGAAGTCGAATCCAGAATTTTATTGCGCTGGCGCAACCAGCGATTTCAAACGATAAAGAGCGACTGACATTACAGCGATTATAGAAGTAGTGAGAAGTCGAAGAACCGAAGAATGAGTGACTTAACTATGTTTCTTATCTGTTAAGCTTATCAGTAGAAGAGTAACATTTGTCATTGTCTTTCTTTGGTGACGGTTGTGTTTCTGTGTGCGCCTATAAATTTCTAACTTTGTGAGTGTTTAAACTGTGTTTTTAATTGGTATTATTGTGTTAAACAATTGTAACAGTGATAGTGAATTTAATTTGTATGTATTTACGCGTGGATATTGTGATTTTGCTTTATTAAATTGTTTTAATTTGCAGTCAGTGCCTAAACACACGTACATACATACATACATTTATTTTGCTTTCGCTTGTTCTGTGCCTACTAACATCAAATATCTATTTACGCGCTCTTGCTCTCACGCTCTTATACCACGCACTTGCGGTTTTTATTAGCCTACGCTCTGACGTTCTCTAACGTAAGCGCTCTCTCTCTCTCTTGTGTCCGTTATATTACGCTCATTGCACGTGTACCCTACTTTTTTTTGATCAAGCATATTATTTTGCACATTATTAAGCTTTTCAAATTAGTTTACATATTTCTTTTAACATGTTTGTCTGCTGCAGTAAAAACTGTAAAATTTCTGGTGGATCCACCCAAGATTTTATCCTATGTAGGGCGTGTGATAACATGATTCACATGAAATGTGCTAGTTTCAATGCCAAAATCAGGGACAGCTTAGCAGCTGATTCTGGTCTTAAGTGGTATTGCCACACCTGCAATGAGATAGAGAAGGAAAAGTCAAAGTTCATGAGGCTGACCTTCAATTACTTCAAAGTTGTCCGAAATAATTTCGATACGCTTCGTGGCAGTATTAAAGAGTTGGAAGACCACATTAATACTGCTAAAACGTTAAATGACTCGCCGAAGCGCAAAAAGACTTCGGGCTCTTGTCCGCTTGCAGTCCCGCTGGTGTTGCCCCCCAATCCTCTTCTGCCGGCTACTGCCTCTACCCCTGCTGCCACATCCAAGCCTCCCCTAGCGGCTATTGTTAGTACTCCTACACCTGCTGCCAGCCCGTTAATGGTATTTAACTCACCGGCAACTAATCCGGTGTTACCTAAAACTAATGTTCTTCCCGTAGATCCCTGTGGTTCAAACGATAGTCAGCCTACTGATTCTACGTTAGGTTCAACTCTTAAGCCCATTAGGGTTGTACCTCAGAGTAAATTTGTTTTTGTTTCTAGGCTCGCTTCCGATAATTCTGCGGAAGATGTAAGCGCCTATATAAAAGGTAAAATTGATTCCAAGCGAATTGTTGTCGACAAATTTAAATTCAAGCTCGCCCGCGATATATCGTCCTTTAAGCTGAGTGTTCCGCCGGAACTTTTCTCAACGATTTGTTCTGAAAAGTTTTGGCCGCCACACATCATAGTGAAGGAGTATGTTAGTAGGCGAAGTAATAATATTAACAATGTTAGGATCAGTAGTGCTCCGCCTGTTGCATCCACTTTAGTAGCAAAAAACTAACACAGTTGTTTACCTCCCTCTTACTGGGTTATCAGAATTTAAGAGGACTTTGTAGTAAACTTAGTACTTTGTACCTTAATAGTCATTCTTTTCCCTTTCATGTCGTTGCCTTCACCGAAACGTGGTTAAGACAAGACATACTTAATTCTGAAGTATTATCTAACAGATTCTGTGTCTATAGAAAGGACCGCCCTCTGCGCCGTGGTGGTGGGGTGCTTATTGCTGTTGATGTGGACTTTTCCTCTGAGACAGTAATATTAAGTGGCTCTATAGATATTGAGTTTGTTGCTGTAAAGTTAAATATTAACGGTGTTGGTATTTATATTTATTGTTCCTATATACCACCTTTATCTGACAGCTCTGTTTACAACGAACATATGTCAGCAATACTTTCCATATCTTCTATGCTTTCTGTTCGTGATATTTTTGTAGTTCTTGGTGATTTTAATATTGCTGATGCTACTTGGATTTCAAGTCCGGACTCAAGCGTGTTGACCCCCATGGTGCAGACTGATTTTCTGGTTGGTTTATTCGAAATGTCGTTGGGTCAGATCAATGGCATTCCAAATTCTCTTGGTAAAATGCTTGATTTGGTATTTGTTTCGGATCCATCTACTCTATCTGTGTCAAGATCCCTTCCCATATCCACTCCCGAAGACTTATACCACCCGACGTTGGAGGTGATGATCACTTTGCCTGCCTGTGCCGTACGCCAGTGTAGTGAACCATTAAGACGGGTACGTCAATTTCGGAAAACCGATTTTGTAAAACTTACCCGGCTCTTAGAATTGGTTGACTGGTCGCCCCTCTATGGTTCTGAGGACTTGGATACGGCAATCAGTTCTTTTTTATTGCACCTTAGAAAATTTATTCGATAAGTGTGTCCCTTTTGGTAGGCCAAGTAGGAAAAACAAACCTGCGTGGCTTACACGAGAGTTGACAGCCCTTAAAAATCGAAAATCTAAGCTTGATAAGAGTTTCAGAAAATCTGGCTCTTCTGTTCATTACTCATCATACTTGATTGCGCGTTCCAGTTTTTCAGTCATGAATAATTCATGATATAAAAATTACCTAAGTCGGTGCAGACTACAGTTTCAGCAAGATCCAAAGAGGTTCTATGACTTCGTTAATGCGAAGCGTAAGTCATCAACACTTCCATCTAATTAATCTTTTGAAAACAAGTCGGCCAATTCGGATCAGGCCATTGCCGATTTATTTGCCGAATTTTTTCAAACAACATACAGTTCAATTGACAATCAGGTTGATCTGCCTTACCCGTATCAGGTTGATGCCTCTAATTGCATTTTTGAACCAAGTATCATGGAGTGTTCATTACTACGTGATCTACAGGGTAGTAAGCCTGCATTTTCCCTGGGACCTGACGGCGTACCAAGCTGTGTGCTTAAGTACTGTGCTGATGGTCTCTTAAAGCCTTTGCATAAATTGTTGAGTTTGTCTATTAAGAAATGTTCATTTCCTAATATCTGGAAAGAATCATTTATTATTCCGCTCCATAAAAAAGGAGACAAGTCTAATGTTCAAAATTATAGGGGTATATCCAAATTGTCTGCTATACCAAAAATGTTTGAGAAATTAATAACTTCTCAATTACAACATTTTTGCAGATCTTTAATTTCACCGTGCCAGCATGGATTCATGAAACAAAGATCTACTACCACTAACCTGTTAGAATTTACTTCACTAGTTGTTAATGGTTTTCAAAATAAAATGCAAACGGATGTTATTTACACTGATTTCAGTAAGGCATTTGACTCGGTTAATTACTACCTTTTACTTCATAAACTTCAACTTTTAGGTTTTCCTAGCAATCTTAGTCGGTGGATAAGGGAATATTTAACTTATAGAACACAGAGAGTTAGTTTTAATGACGCTGTCTCTAAGGTGGTTCATGTCACTTCCGGTGTTCCGCAAGGAAGTCACCTTGGACCTTTATTATTTACACTTTTCATCAATGATCTTCCATCTGTTATTGACCACTTTCGAGTGCTGATGTATGCTGACGATGTAAAATTATGCATGTCAGGTACTGCTCTGTTGTCTGCTCAAAAATTAAAAACTGATTTAGATAATTTTCAAAATTAGTATCGTGGTAACTTACTAAATCTTAATTGCAATAAATGTAAAGTCATGTCTTTTTATAGACGCCTGCCTTTTTCAAATGCATATATATTTTCTTGATGGTAGCCCACTCGATCGCATTGAATGGGTTGATGATTTGGGTATCCTTTTTGATCCAAAACTTAAATTTCACAAGCATATCTCTTCAGTTACAAATCGAGCCTCTAGTACCTTGGGGTTCATTAAGCGCTGGATGAAAGAATTTGACGATTCCTACATAACCAAAACACCTTATACGTCTCTGGTACGTGATATTCTTGAATATTGATCTTGTATCTGGTATCCCAAATACAGGATTCACCAGGATAGAATAGAATCAGTACAAAAACAATTTTTGCTCTTTGCCCTTAGGAGATTTAACTGGGATACTAACATTAACCTACCTTCCTACCACAGTAGACTTTTACTAATAAATCTTCCTTCTCTTTCTGATCGCAGAACAATGCTAGGTGTAGTCTTTTTACATAAACTAATAAATGGTGAAATTGATTCCTCCGAATTAATCAGCCAAATTAGTTTTGCTGTTCCGATCAGAAGGACAAGGAATTTTCTACCCATTGCTCTTCAAGCTTGTCAATCTAACTATGCTATACATAACCCTTTTCGGATTTTATGTTCAAACTATAACGAATTTTCCCACTTAATAAACGGTGTCACTTCTATTGGTTCTCTTAAAAAGCTAGTCTTATGTCATTTGTCTACGTTTTCGCGATCTACGTAACCGTACGCTATGCGGTGTGCCCCTCGGTCGGTTGGGCGGGAGGTTGGTTGCTTTTTGCTTGGGTCTGCGCGTTAACAAGCCGGTGCTTGGTATCGTTGGGCCACTTAAATGTACTGTCTGTTTTTTAGTACATCTACGTCCAATAATAATAATAATAACTTGAGTGAAAACATGACTACACTCATGTTTAAGTACAACTAACCAAATTCCATAATCTTATACTTCATATAACAATTTCATTATATTTTACAAACATTTTATAAAAACTACTGTACTAACAACTATATAAAAACTACTGTGCTAACATTCCGGCCCCGTTGAAGGCCTCCTTCATTCGTGCTGTTTATTGGCAGCAAAGCCAACTTGTGTATTGCGCGCTTGATGATGCCTCCTGTTGTCTGAACCTCAGCCACACGCACTTTACCATCGTCGCCTGGTATTGTTGAGACCACGCGACCTGTTAGCCATCGCTGCGGCGGCAGATTGTCCTCGTGAACGAGAACTAGACAACCTGTCATTAGATTGGAGCCCTCGATGTTCCATGCATTGCGCTGCTGCAGACTGGCCAGGTAGTCCTTGGACCAGCTCTGCCAAAACTGCTGCTTGAGTGCTGACAGCATTCGCCACCGCTTCAAATATCCGAAGCTGGCCTTGCTGCAGCTTCCGCCGATTCCTAATTCTGTGGGCAGCGAAAGAAGAGGCTGCCCGATTAGCAGGTGGCCTGGCGTGAGAGCCTCTCCATCGCTGGGATCGTTGCCTGGCGATGCGATTGGGCGAGAGTTGAGTAGAGCCTCGACTTCCACCAGGTGAGTGGTCAACTCGTCTGCGCTGAGCTTGGCGTTGCCGACCCCTCGCAGCAACCGATGTTTGGCGGCTTTGACAGCTGCCTCCCACAACCCGCCGAAGTGCGTTGACCGCGGTGGGATGAAAGACCACTCGACCCCTTTCTGAGCTGCGTACGTTCTCAGGGGATACTGGCAGCGGTGGAACGCTTCGTTCAACTCCTCGAGGACTCTGCTGGCTCCGACGAAGTTGGTGGCGTTGTCGCTGTATATCTTCTCCGGTAGACCTCTCCTTCCGATGAACCTTTTGAAAACTGATAAAAAGATGTCAGTAGAAAGATCAACAACAAGTTCAAGGTGAACGGCCTTTGACGTAAAAAACACACGAAGACTGCCACATAAGTTGTTATAGGTGGCTTCCCACGTAGCTTTAACGAGACATAGAATGGACCGCAAAAATCTACTCCACAAATAAAAAGGGCGAGCTTGCCTAACGCGATCGGCGGGCAAATTGCCCATTATTTGCCCAAGTAGTACAGGCTTATACCGAAAGCAGTGAACGCAATTCCTAACAATCTTCGTGCACGCCTCGCGAGCATTAACTACCCAAATCTGCTGCCTTAGCAGCGACACCATCACCTTGGCCCCTGCGTGATAATGTGTTTGATGCAGGTTGCGAAGAAACAACTTAACGAATTGGGAATTTCGAGACAACAACAATGGGAATTTGGCGTCATATGGAATTTGAGCATTTAATAGCCTGCCTCCAACGCAAATTAAACGAAAGGTCGCACCATCCAGCTCGATGGTGTGTATGAAAGGATTCAATCGTTGAAGATTTGGAACCAAAACTTCCGATCTTTCTAATTTGACGTATTCTGAACCAAACTCGAACCTTTGAAGTACTTGAATAAATCTAAAAAACGACAATTTAAGCTCTTTTGCTGATATAACTGCCTCGCGGTTACGTTTTTTTCATTGAATAAAACGATTCACGTATGCCATGATACGAAGTAGCTTATTATACGACGAACATCTTTCATCTTTGCTACTGAACATACTGCCGCGCTTTTCTTGTTTTCGGACAGCTGTAAGTCTCGAGAGATTTCAAATTCGTGGAGACAAGGCCATTTATCAGCACTTGTAAGTAAAAAATCCGGCCCGTTTTCCCACAGCGAACACATTAGACCATCTACATCTGTACCACGCGACACTAAATCAGCTGGATTGTGTTCTGTAGGCACATGACGCCATACAACATTTTCTGAAAGCTCTTGGATTTCGGAAACTCTATTTGCAACGAACGTCGCTAGTGTGGATGGATCTCTTTTCAACCAGT
This sequence comes from Scaptomyza hsui, assembly GCA_018152825.1. Taxonomy (NCBI): domain Eukaryota; kingdom Metazoa; phylum Arthropoda; class Insecta; order Diptera; family Drosophilidae; genus Scaptomyza; species Scaptomyza hsui. Next base: position 1,598,525 of record JAECXO010000089.1, read on the forward strand.
ATAGTGTGACTTGAGAATCCGACCAAAAATTTATACTTTCAAATTGTAGATTTTCAAGCAACGGGGCTACTTGGACCCACAACGTAGCTGGAAGATGAGCTGCACACAACTCGAGCCTTGGGATTGACTTCGTTTTAAGAGGAGACACACGTGACTTGGCGGTTAAAAGTCTTGCCAAACTGTTTTGCCCACCAATGGTACGAACATATATGCAACAGCCATAGGCTTCACTTGAAGCGTCTGCAAAGCCGTGAATTTGGATTGTTGTGTACGTAGACAGACAGACGTATCGAGGAATCGATATCTCATGTAGCTCTAGTAAATTCTGCTTGAACCTATTCCAACTAGTATGTAGACTCATTGGAACTGACTCATCCCAATATAACTTTTGTCGCCACAGCTCCTGAAGCAAGATTTTTGCTCTGGTGACCAATGGGCACAATAAGCCCAAAGGGTCAAACAAGCGGGACGTCACCGACAGGATATTGCGTTTTGTTGGTGGTAAGGTAGTGAACGAGTCTTCTAAGCTGTAATGAAACTCGTCATTCTGAGGATTCCACTTCATGCCAAGTGTTTTTACTGAGGTGGACGTATCAAATATAAGAGATTTATCAGGCCCTCTATTGGTCAGCAGTCGAGGATGATTAGAGGCCCATTTGGCTAGATCGAAGCCCCCAAATTTCAACACCTCTGTCACTTCTTTGCGAATAACTTCCAGCTCATTCAACGAATTGGCTCCAGTTAGCATATCGTCAACGTAGAAGTCGCTTGAAATCACCCTTGATGCTATAGGATGCGTCTCAGCATAAATCTTTGACAGCTCAAAGAGGCAGCGGATGGCCAAAAACGGAGCTGAGGCTGTACCATAAGTGACAGTGTTCAAACGATAAGTTTGGAGAGTGTTAGTTGATTTTTCCCTCCACAAGATCAGTTGGAAATTCCGATCCTCGTTGGCAATATTAATTTGCCTATACATCTTCGAGATGTCAGCCGTTAAGGCATATTTATTCAATCTAAATCTTGCAAGGGTATAATACAGCTCCCTCTGAATAGTTGCGCCCACCATTAAAGTGTCGTTTAATGAAATCGAGGTTGACGTTTTACTGGATGCATCAAAAACAACTCGTAATTTGGTGGTGATACTATCAGGTCTCAGGACACATTGATGTGGAATGTAGTAATGGTGTCCTGCAGGAGGGGTAAGAAGCAATGTAATGTGACCGAGGCTGAGATACTCTCTCATAAATTCTTGACACATGTTGTTTAGCTCGGTATTGCTTGCAACTTTGCGCTCTAACGCAAGAAACCGTCGCTTGGCCGTTTCGAAGGATAATCCTAATACCGTTGGATTTATCTTAAAAGGCAACTTTACCTCAAACCGACCTGACGAAAGTCTTTTTACGTTTTTCTTAAATTTCTCTTCGCAGGCAACTTAATCAGCTGTATATACAGCCTTCGATCTCTCTGGAGCTTGTTCCAATTCCCAAAACCGTTCCACCAGAGAGTCGAGGGAGCAGTTGCTCTCAGTGAGGGCTACGCTGCACACCTGAGCTCTATTCGAAAGACTTCTAGTGTACTTTCCCGACACAATCCATCCGAACAAGGTTTTTTGGATAAGTGGATGCTGGGAACTAACTTTTATTTGGCCTACACTCAATAAGTCAAAAAAGATTTCTGCGCCAAGCAGTAAGTCAACCTTTTCGGGCTTTTGGAACCGAGGATCTGCCAGCTCAATGTTCGCTGGGATACTCAATTATGCAAAATTGACTTCATGATCTGGTTGATATGTAGATATTGACTTTAAAACCCAGAAATTTGTGGCAAAACTATGAGAATTGACTCGAGAATGAATTGACGTGTGAACTTTATGACGTACTACAGAGTCATTTTTTCCAATAGTGGTAATATTGATGCAAGATTCGTTTCTATGCAACCGTAAACGCTGTGCTAAGTCCTCTGTAATGAAATTTATTTGCGACCCGGAATCCAAAAGGGAACGTGCTAGTTGAAACTGCCCAAATCTATCACGCACCTTCACTAACGCAGTAGCAAGAATTACTTGATCGCTACTAGCAACATGACTTGAGTAAGCTACCGGAGGGTCAGAAACTCCAGAGCGTGATTGTGACTGCACTTGAGGTAGCGAGCCGGAAACAGTTGACTGGTGGTCTCCCCCGTATCTGTGAAGAAGTGTGTTATGGGATTTTGAGCATACCCGACATCTTGTGGCCTTGCAATTCTTAACTGTGTGTCCTTGGTTAAGACAATTTATGCACAAACGATTCTGTTTTGTAAACTCAAAACGTTGAATTACAGGCAGAGCGATGAAAGCTTGACAATTACCTAAAATATGATTATTCACTGAACAATAATGACAGTTTGACTCAGGTCGACGATCTGTTTTTGCACACGAAAACGATGATTTTGTATAACCTTTATTCGATGAGTGGATAGGCTTGCTTTTGTTTTTAGTTGCTTCTTCAGCAGCTAAATGTTGGTATCGTCGGTTTAACTGAGCCGCACACTCTGACCACGTTGGCAAAGTATTATAGTCGAGTTGTTCTTCAAACCGAGATTTTGTTGAACTATCTACTTTGGACATTGCTATGTGAATTAAAATTGCATTATTTATTTCCTTTTCACTTCCCAATGACTGTAACGATGCATAAAGAGCCGATATTTCATCAATCAAAGACCTTAAGCCTGAAGCAGAAGGTTTTGATAGATGGGGAATATCAAGTAATTGCGCGATTGTGTCAAAGAAAATTAAACATTTGTTATCATAAACACTTTTTAAGCTGGCTAACGCCTTTTCATACTTACAATCCGATATTTGAAACGCCTTGACAGTTCCCAACGCATCATCTTTCAAACAAGAAAGTAAATGATTAAATTTTTCAACGTTTGTTAGAGATGAGTCACTATGCACCAAACTCTCAAAAAGACTTATAAAGTTTTTAAACTCGGCATGCTTTCCACTAAACTTCGGAAGACTCATTTTTGGCAACTGTGAGGAATGACGAAGACCACTACTATCCCCGTAAATGACCTTCTGAGACTTATTTGCTTTTATTGCGGATTGATATAAAGCCTTTGATATAATGCACATATCCTCGACAGACGCTCTTAAATCATTATTTGGGTTAAGTGCATCAATGGCAGCCAGGATATCCATTAATTTCTCACAATAATTTTCAAGCAGCTGCATTCTATATCCCAGTTGAAACTTATCGAACGATATAGTTCTTTCTTCAAATGCCGTCCTCATACGTAATATATCACTCATAACCTTTTCGTGTTTTTGCATTGCCATTAATAATTTTGTATTAATTTTTGAACTTCCGTCTTTTGCGACTGGTTTCCTATCTTCCTTACTCATTTTGCAAATTTATTTTATTGTTATTTTTTTTTTGTATTTTTAATGCCGATTTAAATCAATGAGTATACAAACATTAAGGCGCTCAAAATTATGTGTGTGCTAATAATGCCACACACGCACGAATTTCCAATGTTCAGCCGAATAAGCAATTGATAATTAAGAATTAATTTTTATTGAAAGGAATAGCCAGATTTCAATGCAACTCAACACTCCTGATGGCTTGCAGCTGCACGCACCGTTTAAAAGACACTGTATGTTACCTTTGTATGGTTTTATGACAACTTTAACTTCACTGAATGAGAGCCACTGAACCTCGCACAGTTTTATAGTAACTTTAGATGCAGTGAATAAGAGCAGCTGAATTTTGCACAGTTTTAAAACCACTTTAATGCAATGAGTGAGAGCAGTTGAAATTTGCACAGTTGTGAAGCCACTCTAGTTGCAATGAGTGAGAGCAGCTGAAGTGTTCACAGTGTCATAGCCACTCTAATTGCAATGAGTGAGAACAGCTGAACTTTGCACAGTTTTCAGACAACTATGATTACACTCCAATTATGAAGCAGCCACTGAGTATGAACTTAACAAAAGAAAGATGAACTTAGCTTGTCGCTTTTGATAACTGTTTTGCAGTTTGGCGCTTTGCACTTAACAAAAGGGAATTGAAACTTAGCGGCACCTTACCGCTTTTGATAACTGTTCTTGCAGTTTTGCCTTTGTACAATTACCGTACAAGAAGCAACACAAAAAATTCACCCACATTTATTCCGATAAAGTAATTCACTTTTATTTAATATTTATTTAAATGCAGTATCGAAAAACTACTTGGTTATTTGGCGTGATTAACTTTCCTTTAGGCCTCCAAGCTGCTTGGCGAAATTGATCCACTGTGCAATGGCTTCAACAGCTAGATTACGCTCGCACCGAAAATGAATAAGTGCCGAAACGACGAAAATTCACTGTTTTATCTTTTGGGCGAGTTTAACAAATACTAAAACCGTGGTCCCTGCTCGGGCGCCATACAAAATCGTAAGCTTTTTTACGAAAACGAAAACTTTACAACGAAAAACGCGACTCCGGTTTAGCGGTCTAGCTGTGGCCAAGAAAAATGCACGTCAAAGTCGAATCCAGAATTTTATTGCGCTGGCGCAACCAGCGATTTCAAACGATAAAGAGCGACTGACATTACAGCGATTATAGAAGTAGTGAGAAGTCTAAGAACCGAAGAATGAGTGACTTAACTATGTTTCTTATCTGTTAAGCTTATCAGTAGAAGAGTAACTATGCTAAAAACTTGAGTGAAAACATGACTACACTCATGTTTAAGTACAACTAACCAAATTCCATAATCTTATACTTCATTCAACAATTTCATTATATTTTACAAACATTTTATAAAAACTACTGTACTAACAACTATATAAAAACTACTCTGCTAACAAACATTATACCCCTTTTACCCATTTCATGGGTTCGGGGTATAAAAATAGATCTAGTTTTGGTGCAAAAACACCAATTGTGGCAGCCGTGGTTCTAAACATAGACCGCTTACACACTCGGGATGTACAAAACCTAAAAAAAATATCGCTGTCGATAAAATCGAAATCGGAAAAAAATGTCAAGTATCGAGCTATATTATCGTCTGGAAAATATCGATGTTGCGATATATCGTTAATTTTTTATACCCTGAACCCATAAAATGGGTAAAAAGGGAAATGGTTTTGTGCAAAAGTATGTATGCAGAAGTAAGCATCTCCGACTCCATAAAGTATATATATTCTTGATCAGCATTAACAGCCGAGTCGATATAGCCATGTCCGTCCTTTCGTCCGTCTGTCTGTCTGTATGAACACGTCGATCTCAGAGACTACAAGAGCTAGAGACTTCAGATTTGGAATATAAGTTCTCCTATACCATAAGCAGAACAAGTTTGTTTCAAATAATCGATAGCTATTCTGGTTTCCGATATACACATGGAATTGAAATAATGGGTAACGGTCACAGATGCATACAGACAATGTCTGTACGCGTTAAGTTTGGGGTTCGGGGTATCTCTTAAACGGGAAACCTCGACTAGAGCCTTCTTACTTGTTTTAGTTGGCTAAGCGCAAATTAAACAAGCTGCTGAGCACATTTTCTTGCCATTTTTGTGTTTTATTTCTTTTTATTATAGTGCAAACTTAAAAATCGAACACACATGTTAAGGCAAAGTTGAAAAAATAAAAAAACAAACTTAAACATTTGGAGGAATTGAGTTTCCCTTTTAATAAAATCACATACTTTTTCAAATTAATACTTTTTTAGTTTAAAGCAAACAAAGATATCAAGAAGGTTATTTGAAACAATTTAAAAATTGCGAATAAAGAGTTAAGGAGGGCCAAACATTCCCATAGTGACTATAGGCTTCGAATTATTTAAAATCAATCTGATCGTATACCAATAGCCAGTTCCGGACTACAGTTTCATATACGATCAGATTAATTTTATATTCTAATTCTAAGCAGAAGGTCTTTGGTGAGAATGTTTGCCAACACTCGAAGAAGTGCTATCTGGCCCTCCTAAGCTCCTTATTCGCAATTTGCAAATTGTTTCAAATCCCCCGTTATCACAATAGCATAAGATATATGTCAGTAGAAAAATTCGACTAAGGCCCAATTTCTCAATATCCAGTTAAACTTGGAATAAGTTAACTTCGGAATAACTTTTAAGGTCGAGTGATACTGCAGTTATCTAATTTGGTTTTCTCAAGGCCAAAGTTACCTATCATCGGTATATCACTAGCGCCGAATGGTGCTGCAAACCTTAACGAAGATTCAGCTGTTCGTTTGGTTTTGTTTTTGCCTGCGACTCCCAAACTGCTGCATGTTGCTCATCAAAATATATATATAATAACTTTCTAAGAGCCCTATTGTTAATGGCAACGAGGGAAAAACTTTTTAGTTGTTGAGGAGCATGTGTTTGTGGACCTAGAAGACTCAAATGAGCATTTGCTAATTTGATTCATAACAAAAAAAAAAATAAACAATGCAAGTGTCAGCTTGAGTCAGCTGTTCGCCTTACGATCATTGTATTGATATTTATATATCGTTACTTAGCATCGGTATAAGTAGAAGCCGGACCTCCATGCATCGGATAAGCAAGTGCTAACCGAACATTGAGAAACTCAAATTCGACTAAACTTAGAATAAGTTGACTAACCGGACATTGAGAAATTGGGCCAAACCAAGACTGATGCTGACTGTTAGTACAAAAAATCAAGTATGAACGTTGCAGTCGGACGCAACCGACTGCGGAATACTTTGATACCAGTGAAAGAACGGATAGTAATGAGTCTTGTTTCAAAAGGGCAATGCTGCGGCGGAAGGGGTGGGCCGTGTGGTAAACATCACCAGCTATCATGCTACCAAATTTGGTGACTTTAGCTCAAAAACTGTGGAAGATAACTGAACAGCTTCAAATTTAAAAGGTGGGCGGCAGAGGTGAGTGTGGCATCCAAATTTTTGAATCAAATGTTTTTAACTGTCACCATTTATCTTCCTACCAAGTTTGGTGGCTCTAGCTCAAAAACTGTTAAAGATATTGCCGATTTCGATTTTATAAGGCGGGTGGCTTGTGTGGGCGTGGCATCCAAAGTTTTGATGCAGATCTTTGGTAGATAATGCCTTCTATCTTTCTTCCGAATTTGGGGGCTCTAGCTTACAAACTGTAAAAAATTTCGATATATCCGATTTTAAAAGGTGGGCGGCAGAGGTGGGCGTGGCATCAAATTTTTTGATGAAGAAATTTGTAGATGTCACCATATATCTTCCCACCAAATTTGGTGACTCTATTTCAAACAAGTAAAAACGTTGCAGTCGGACGCAACCGACTGCGGAATACTTTGATACCAGTAAAAGAACGGTTGATAAAGGGGAATGCAGGGGCGAAGGGAGTGGGCCATGTGGTAAACATCGCCAGCTGTCATGTTACCAAATATGGTGACTTTAGCTCAAAAACTGTGGAACTTTTTAACTGTTTTTAACTGTCACTACCTATCTGCCTACCAAGTTTGGTGGCTCTAGCTCAAAAACTGTTAAAGATATAGCCGATTCCGATTTTATAAGGCGGGTGGCTTAGGTGGGCGTGGCATTCAAAATTTTGATGCAGATCTTTGGTAGATGCTGCCTTCTATCTTTCTACCCAATTTACGGGCTCTAGCTTAAAAACTATAAGAGATATCGAAATTTCCGATTTTAAATAGTGGGCGGCAGAGGTGGGCGTGGCATCCTAATTTTTGATGCACACCTTTTGTAGATGTCACCATATATCTCCCTACCAAGTTTGGTGACTCCAGCTCGAAAAATGTGAAAGCTATAGGCGTTTCCAATTTCAAGTAGAAGGGGGGATGGGGGCGGAATCAGGGGGCGTGGCATCCAAAATTTTGATGCAGTTATTTCAGGGACATGGCTAGCTATCTGCGTGCAAAGTTTGGTAACTCTAGCTGTAAGAATGTGAGAAATATTTGGTTTTATCGGCTTTCAGTTATCGAATTTATCGATTTCCCAGCCTCCAAGTAGGCGTGGCAGCCCAATCTTGACACTTTATCTGTACCGTCTATAGATAAACTTAATTGCAAAGTTTCAAGTCTCTAGCTTTACGGGTGTCGAAAAAAGTTGCGTTGATACGAACGGACAGACGGACGGACGGACAGACGGACAGACACCATGACGGACATTGCACAAAGCCAATATACTATGATACTATCAGTATCAAAGTATAAAGATTAAAAATTAACTAAAATAAACTGCAGCGAAAAGTAAGTTTATTTACCTTTTTATATATTTTTTACTGCAGAATAAATAAATAAACGGAAACAATCGAATCTAATTTTAAATAAACACTTAAAAAAATATGTAGATAAATGGAAAATCGAAAAATCTAATTTTTTGGGTATCTTAATTTTATAACTATTTAACCTAGCAATATTTTGATGCTTAACTTTCCAAATCAATGAAAATCATAAAAAATTAAATTTCAAAAAAAATTTTGAAGGCATGCTTGTATACGCTTTCTTGCATACATTTGTAATCGATTTTAATTAATAAAAATAAAAAGCATAACAAGAAAGTATGTCTCGGTCGGGGTTCGAGCCCACTACCTTCGGCCTGTAAAGCGGCAGCAAAAGGAAAATCTGTTTTTTCTGGATTTTACATGATATTAAATATTTTATCGTGCCGAAAACGTTCAAAACATGTATTGTCATCTGAAACACATCGTCGGGAACTTGGTGAAAAGATGATTACAAGAATACGGTACAAACAGACAAGTCAAGTTAAGTAAAAGCATTTAAAAAGCATGTAAGAACACATACACTATTTAATCATTTTTCTTAACTTCTATTTTTATGGAGTGAGTCGATTTGGCAATTGAGGAATTAATTTATGGGTAAAAACATACTAAGGATACCCACCGGTTTTTATTACAGGAAACTGAAGACTAAGGGGTCACCTTCTTAAGCTAGGAATAGCCAGTAGCAGCATCTGCAGGCTCCCTCTGCAACATGATATTGAAATGTGGAAGCAGAAACTTTTTGGAGCATCTCAACAGAATGCGTAGTCTTTAATAAAATATATGTAGCTATCTAGAAAAACATATTAATATTATTAAAGACTTAGAAACTTAAATTCATCGAAAAAACCTGCATTTTCTGGAGCTTTGTGTGATGTTATTCTTCTGGATGCGTCAGCCATCTGGTTTACATTCACAAACGAAATATATGTATTGTATATTAGTATTTATATTTAATTTAGTTTTGTTTGCCCTCTTACCATATAAAAGTAAATCAGCAGCGGGTCGATCCTATGACAAACACTGTTGCAAACGTTTTAAATACTGTCGCAGTATTTAGGAAGGTACTTGGGTGAAATTATTTAACTGATATAACAAATTTATTAGATATTACTCAACAAGTCTCTATTCTGTATCTTTACCATATATTGTTTTTGTTCCTTTATGAATGTAAGTTTGATGCAATCCATTTAATTTTGGTTTCAAGTAAAACAGATTTGCAAGTTCAATGGTGGTTTAAGTGCGCCTCGGTTAAGGAACATACTTCTTAGTGCCCATTTACACACTGAAGTTTTTTCATTAATTTCTTATTCATTCCGTTTTGAAAGTTCTTCGGAATTCAGGTCGCATTTACACGCTGAAGTTTTTCAGTTAAATTTTTCCTTTAATTCACTACGAATTCACACGACCAAAACATTTTTATACCCCGAACCCATGAAATGGGTAAAAGGGGTATAATGGTTTTGTGCAAAAGTATGTAACAGGCAGAAGGAAGCATCTCCGACCCTATAAAGTATATATATTCTTGATCAGCATCAACAGCCGAGTCGATATAGCCATGTCCGTCTGTCCGTCTGTCTGTATGTATGAACGCGTCGATCTCAGAGACTATAAGAGATAAAGACTTCAGATTTTGCACATAAGCTCATCTAAGTCCTAGGCAGTACAAGTTTGTTTCCGATTTTCGATAACTATTTCCGTTTCCGATATACACATGTAATCGATTACAAAAATTTCTCGAATTTGGAAAATGTAAAAATGGGGGTTAAAATAATGGGAAACGATATAACTTTTCTGAAAGTCATCGAAATCGGTTTAGAAACACCAGAGATATCGAAGATTGAAGTTTAGTCACTGTACGCGTTATGTACAGGGTTCGGGGTATCTCCTAGTCGGGAAATCTCGACTAGAGCCTTCTTACTTGTTTTACTTTAAATATGCTAACTCCCGTTAGCGCCAATGTTTGATAGTGCGATATGATAGAGAGAAAATTCGCGAAAAAACTTCAGCGTGTAAATGGGCACTTACATATCATAATAAATATTCAAAAATCGTCTTTTATAGATTTGTGTGAATTTGTAATGGATTTGTGTGTAATAACTTAATATTGTTATTATCCGATAATAGAAGACATGTACGCGGGGGGTTGTTTCAAAAGCGATGATATGTATATGTAGCTCATGTAATGAATAACTTGGACTTTTTTGACTACTTCTTCTTGCTGCTACTGCTATTGCTGCTCTCATCCTTCTCTTTTTCTAATTCCTTCAGGATTCTCCTCTGAGTGATATTTATAAGCAAAAATAACCTTTAGCTTGCCAAGGATAAGGGCAACTAAAAGAGGCTCACCCATGCAGGCGGGCACTAGATAGAGCACCACCGGCTATGCGTGATTGAAGACATGCATCACAAAGATAGTCGCGAGCTGTCCATATATATAGAAGCAATCAAAGCGAAGCAATAAATCAATAAAAGTGCCAGGAGTAACTATTCCAACATCGTGAAATTGGAGGCATTAAGGCCATTGTCCCGAATGTCTTGGGAAAAGACTAATGATCGGTGCCTCAAAGATCTTGGCAGCCGTAACCATAACATTTGTGCCATACACACAGAAGGTATCGTAGAGGAACTCCGCTCTGTAGTATAACATCCATCACAAAGTTGTTCAAGTGCAGCATTTCCACACTGTTGAGGGCAAAGGCCAAACAAACATGTAGTTGGCAATCTAATGGCTCTTCATCAGATAACACACTCCAATCGCAGAGTAGATGATTAGACATATCATGTGTGGAGAACTTATAGTTGATGATATGTTCCTTATCTTTACCCTCACTCTTGGTGAAGTGTACTTGTGGCACAGTTGCAGGCATTAGCGAGTTTATTACTGGACTAAGCAGTTAGGCGAGCGCAATGACGCCCAACACAAAGAAATAACCTGTGAGCAAGAAGCTGATGTGAACCTTTTGGAAAATCTTGAAGAACGTGTTCAGGCCGAACAGAGATGCAGAAGCAATCAGCTGAAAAAATTGGCATCCATTTTGGTCATTGTGAATGCTTTTTTGCCAGTCGCCTTTGCAGTTGCACCGACCTAAAAATGATGGGCAACATTGCCATAATTACGAGGCAACCATACGTCACTGCAATGATTTCCGAAGTTTAGGGCTTTTTTTCCCTGGTAGGCGTCGACTCATTTTGAGACTTGTTTCGTTCTCAAGTATACCCTTTATAGCATCCGTAAAGCTGCCAATGATAGTTAAGTTGCCGTTGACAATTTGTATTGAAAATTGTTTGTGGGTAACAAATCTGTGAATATATATTCGCATTCAGCAAATCGCGTCATAAATATATCTAAGCAATAAGCAAAGACAATAAGACGGTGCTGGAATGGATGAAAAACCATACCATTTCAATATTGCAAAATCTTTAGTTTTTTGCCGCCCGTCCATTTTTAAGACATTCTATCTCCTGCAACAGCCACCTTCTTCGTCAGGAAGACATCAAGTTTTTTTTTTAAATTTGTAGTCGGTGGTCATTACAACTGTTTCGGACATCAAACCATCCGGGGTGCAGCTTGTTTGTTTCCCTAATGCATTTCTCTATAATAGTTTTGCATAGGTCTTCTCTATACGGAGAATTGCCAAAGACTTTGCCAAACTTCTCGTAATGTTTATTGCTCACTTGAAAAAATGTGTCTGAAGGGTTTTTAGGCACATTTTGTCCATGGAAAAGTTGCTTGCCTGGACAAGGACTTCATAATTCTCTGATGCAAATGTGTCCATTTGCAGCATCGCAATGTTCGCAGTTAAATTACTTTTTAGCTATGAGATATCCGTCGAAGTATCTCCGTGAGACTAGCTCCCCGACAGTCAAATCCACAGATCTTCCGACTTCTTCACCCTAGCTTAGATTGTTGTCAACATTTCCCTGGGATGTTTGCAGTTCGCTATCCCCAATGCAGTCGATCGGCTCCTCCGGATCACAAGTCCAATTCATTTTCAAATCTTCATCCTATTCCGCACAATTGGCATTTTTCAAGTGGGAATTAGCTATAATTTTCATAGACATGAATCTAGCTAATAAGTATTGAATCTCTCTAGCTGAGGGGTTGGTGTTGTTCCCCAGCTTGAAACGCAATGCAGCAAACAAATTTTTTAGGCTGTCCTGATTAAATCTGGTTGTGTACACAAATTCAATATCTTGTTCTTTCATCAATTCATCTGACAGCTTAACGATGTGGCCAATGGTGGTAATAAGGCCTTCAAGCCAAAAGCTTTTGGATCCCAGATTAATTTTAAATAGATATTCTTGGAAGTCAACCAATGTCTGTCTCTTTTTGGAGGTGTAAGGGCTTTTCTTACAGACTGTTTTGGACCTGCAGTTCAGTATAACAAAAGCTTCATTAAACCAAAAAACAATTTGCTGTGGACCGAGAACTGGTTGTTTCGGTAGCGAACCTTAATGGCGTTACCCAAAAACCATGAGAAATCTTGGACAGCACATTTTTTTCAAAAAGTTTAGCCGAATATGCATTTCTGTCAGTTTGGGTATTATTCGCGTTGTTGTGCCCTGAATGTTAATTGTGTAGAGCTCCACAACTACACTCCAGCTAACAATTCCATCAGGTGTTCGGATATCCTTTAAGGCCCCGTTGGCTTATTACGTCGATGTTTTCCATAAGGCATTGCTCTAAGTGTCCTACAGTGTTTTTCCGGCTTTTTCAATAGTACGAAAACGTGAACTTCCACGGCTGCACAATACCTTTAACTTGGAAAAACAAAAAGTTGTTGGCAACTGCTCCACTGCGCATCCCATTTCCAAATCGCTAAGCCCGTCTATCATGTCGGTCGTGCTGTTGTACTCCAACTCCGTTCGACCATGGACCTCATCAAACAACAATACACAGTACCGCTCGCTTTTCGACATATGCTGAACATGCTTGTATATATTCTTGATAACCATTTCGCATTTGCCTGGGGAAATCCGTCTCAGTGGGCTCCAGTTCAGCAATGTCCTCGGGCTTGGTAAGTTTAAGTTCAGGCCATCTCGCATAAACTGGTATCCCTTCGACGACCTGTAGTTAATGATCATAAGGATGTTTTTTTCCTCTGCGCTAAAATGTTTCACATGCGTCGGCTTTAAAAGCAGCGAAGACAAAAACTTGGATTCCTCGATTATGCAATTCAGAATCGTTAGCGCATTATCGGACATCTCTGTGCCGCGTATTTGATAATTTGTTTCAAAGTCTTTTAATTTCTTCTGTAACGCCGCTTTTTATACTTTGATACTGAAAGTATCATTGTATATTGGTTTTGTGCAACGTCCGTCATGGTGTCTGTCCGTATGAACGCAACTTTTTTCGACACCCGTAAAGCTAGAGATTTTAAACTTTGCAATTATCTTTACCTATAGACGGTACAGATAAAGTATTAAGATCGGGTTGCCACGAACACTAGGAGGCTGGGAAATCGATCAATTCGATAACTAAAAACCGATAAAACCAAATATTTCTCACATTCTTACAGATAGAACTACCAAAATTTGCACGCAGATAGCTAGGCATGTCCATGAAAAAACTGCATACAAATTTTGGATGCCACGCCCACTCCTTCCGCCCCAATCCACCCTGCTCCTTGAATTGGAAACGCCTATAGCTTTCACATTTTTTGGGGTAGAGCCACCAAACTTTTTGTCAAGCTAGATATTGACGTTCCCCAAAAAAATGCATAAAATTTTAGGCCCCATCCCCCTTCATTAATTGTAAACGCCTAGTTCCAAATTTTTGTGTCAAGCTATATATTGACATTTCCCAAAAGAATGAATCAACAATTTGGATGCCACGCCCACACCTTCCACCCCCCGCCGTTGTTAAAACGGTTATGCGTGTATCTTCCACATTTTTTGAACTAGAGTCACCAAATTTGGTAGGAAGATATATGGTGACATCTATAACTGATCTGCATCAAAAATTTGGATGCTACGCCCACATCTGCCGCCCACCATTTAAAATCAGAAACTTCGATATCTCTTACAGTTCTTAAGCTAGAGCCCCCAAATTCGGTAGAAAGATAGAAGGCAACATCTACCAAAGATCAGATTTTGGATGCCACGCCCACCCAAGCCACCCGCCTTACAAAATTGGAATCGGCTTTATATCTAACAGTTTTTGAGCTAAAGCCACCAAACTTTGTAGGAAAATAAATGGTGACAGCTACAAACATTTGATTTAACCTCAGCTGCCCACCTTTGAAATTTTGGAGTTAAGTTATCTTGTTCCTCTTTCAGTTTAACCACCTTAGCCATTGTGGCTTCATGCCTTGCCTGCATTTGATATTACTCATTGCGCCAATAAGTTTCATTCCGGCAATATATCTCGCACCGGGAACTTGAATTGCCATCTTCTGAACTGGCAGTAACTGTTGTCCAAAGTCACCACTTTCAATTTTTCTGAATTGTATATTGCACCTTCTACACCTTCTACATGATTTATGCCAGATGGCTCTTCACACAAATTCATGATGGGATGCACATTTTTTTTTTTCAATTTTAGCTTGCACAAATCCCCAGGATAAAAATGCTTTCTGCATATAAATAGATGAAGACAGTTTTTCATCGAGTCTTTTATGTCACAGACTGACATCCACTCCAACCGTCTTTCCGCATTTTTCGGGAATTCGTGTAAGACTGCTGCTACAGTTTGAAATGCTGCAGTGTCTTGTTTTAGGTTAGGTTAGGTTAGGTTAGACCGGCTGACCCTCCCCGGGGGAAGTGTCACACATAGACCACTGAGGGTCCTTAGTGAAGCCGGCGTTCGGATAAGTTGGGACTATCTATACGTGTGGTCCTGTGGCGTTTGTGTGCTTCGGGCAAATGCTAGAAGCTTGTTCGGTTCCATCTTGCTGGCCTCCTCTAGGGATGCCAGGAAGGGAGCCTGGAGGTGTTGTAAGCGTTTTGCTGCCAGTGCAGGGCAGTTGCAAAGTAGGTGCTCTAGTGTTTCTTTGACACCTGGTTCCTTGCACTTCCTGCATTCATCGTTGTCTGTCATGCCTAGCCCTTTCGCATGAGCTGCGACAAGGCAGTGGCCCGTCGGGAAACCTGTAAGCATGCGGCAATCATGCCTTTGTAGTTTCAGCATGTATTGCGATAGCTTGTCGCTGTGCGTTTTGCACATTATTTTGGAGATCCTGCAATTAGAGGTGTTTGTCCACCTTTGTGCTGCAGAATACCGTGCCTGTGTTTCCATGTACGAGTGTAGCGTTCGCAAGGAGATCGGAGTTTCTGCCATGTGTCTGTTGAGTCCCGTCGCTCCTTGTTTAGCCAGAGAGTCAGCTTTTTCATTTCCTTCGAAACCCTGATGGAATCCAATAGATGCGCACGTTTTTGAGCGTGCTAAGCGCATCTAGTGCCTCCCTGCTCGCCAGGACATCTCGGGATCTTATGTAGTGCGACTGTAAGGCTTTTATTGCAGCCTGGCTATCCACGAATATGTTTACTTCGTTGAGTGTTGTATTCGTTTGTAGGACCGTTTCCGCCGCTTTCCTTATTGCGAATATCTCCGCCTGGAATATACTGCAGTGGTCTGGTAGTTTGTAGGATAGGCTCATGGGCGGTTCGGCGCAGTACACTGCTGCGCCGACCCCCTCATTCATTTTTGAACCGTCTGTGTATATGTTGATTGCTGTCTGCTCTGCTCCTGAGCGCCAATCATCTTTTCCTAAGAGCGTGGGCGTGAAGTTGAAATTGTTTTTGGGATCATGTAGTCTGTTTCGACCCGAGTCCCTATTCCAATTGTACTATGCCCGTAGTTATGTTTTGTCATGTTGCCTATCGTGCAAAGACGTTGAGCAGTCTTGTCCAGTATGTCCACTGGGTTGACATTCAATATAGCTTGTAGTGCTTTCGTGGGTGTGGTCCTCAGCGCCCCTGTGATGCACATAAGTGCATGTCGCTGGGTTTTTTCAAATCGTTTTAGGTAAGTGGATTTCTCCGTGGCCTTCCACCATACCAGTATTCCGTAGAGTAGTATGGGGCGCACAATTGAGATCAGAATCCAATGTGTTAGTCTTGGCGAGAGTCCCCAAGTGCTGCCCAACATTTTTTGAGATGTGTAGAGCGCATTGGTGGCTTTCTTCACCCTTTCTTCTACATTGAGCTTCCAGCTCAGCTTGCTGTCCAATACTATTCCCAGATATTTAATACTCTCCTTTGGTATCAGCGGTTTATCGTTTATTTTGTGGGACGTCCAGTGAGGTACCTTGTATCTCTTGGTAAAGAGAATGAGGTCCGTCTTGTCTGCGTTGATACTTAGACCGGCTTCCGTTGCCCATGCTAGTATCTCTTTTAGTGTGTTGTCCATGACATGGCTTATTGTCGTTGGACATTTGCCCATGATAATTATGCTTATGTCGTCCGCATAGGCAGTTATCTTTGGTGCTTTCCGTTTGAATTTCTTTAATAGGTCGTTTACCACCAAGTTCCACAGTAGGGGAGAGAGCACTCCTCCTTGGGGGGTGCCGCATTTTGCTTCCCTGATAGTGGTTATGGTTCCCCACTCCGCTAGTATTTTCCTGCTGCTCAGTAGATTTTGAACACAGGATTGTACTGCTTCAGTTGGGTTCACAACTCTTAGGCTGTGCATAATTGCCTCCGTCGACACATTGTTAAATGCGCCTGAGATGTCCAGAAACGCGCCTGGGGCGTATTCTTTGTGGTGAAGTGCCTTCTCTATGGTTGCAACAAGGGAGTGTAGCGCAGTTTCCACCGATTTACCCTTTGTGTACGCGTGTTGATTGCGTTCTAGAGACATCTCTGTGTTCTCTCTGATGTGGAGATCTATCAGTTTCTCTAGCGTTTTTAACAGGAATGAGGTCAGGCTAATGGGTCTGTAGTCTTTGGGCAGCACGTGGCTGCATTTCCCCGCTTTCGGTAGAAAAATTACCCGTGCTGTCCTCCAGGCCACCGGCACATAGCCATGACTGAGACATCCCCTAAATATTTCTTTCAGCCATGGGGAGATCGTATGTTTGCACCTCTGCAGCATGGCTGGGAATATTCCGTCTGGACCTGGCGATTTGTAGCTCTCAAAGGAGTCTATAGCCCACAGTATCCTTCGTGTTGTTATGATATCTTCGGGAATTTCCACTCTGGTGGTTGGAGATATCATTTGTGCGTTTGTGTGAGCTTCTGTGCAGTTTGGGAAATGGGCCTCTAGGAGCACATTTGCCGCATCTACACTGCTTTCTGTCCATCTGCCGTCTTCAGTTTTTAGTTGGCTTTGAACTGTCTGTTGGCGAGCTAGCAGCTTTCTTAGCCTTGCGGTGTCAGCTGTCTTTCCTATGCCTGAACAGAAGTTTTGCCATGCGAGTCTTTTAGCTACTCTTACTTTTTTCTTGAAGTCTCGGAGCCGTACTTTGTATTCGTTCCATACTAGCTCTTCTTCTGCTTGTTTCGCTAGTTTAAAGAGATCTAGTACATCTTCCCTTTGTCCCTTGAGTTCTGGAGTCCACCACGGGGGCTTGTGTCTTTTCTTCACTTGGGATGGTTTACACGTCTTATGATAGGCCGTCACTAGACTTTTATTGAGTGTCTCTAGGGACTTCTCTAATTTATCAGGTGAGGCTATCTTAGGTGGTCGGGAAAGGTTTCTTTCAACCTCTTTCTCGAACTGCTCCCAGTCTGTGTTTCGCGGGTTCCTGTACACTTTCTTTTGCACTGTTCTTTCAAAGTTAACTCGGAATTGAATATACTTGTGGTCTGAGAAGGAGTGTCTGCTAAGGACTCTCCAATCTTTTACCACGGTATTTGTTACCGACGCGAGGGTTAAATCCAAGACGTTAGAGGAGGTAGGACCAACATATGTTGGTTCTTCCCCCTCGTTCGCAATCTTGAGATTAGTTTGTATGATAAAATCAAGCAGTGACTCACCTCTGTCGTTGATGTCCCTGCTTCCCCATACCGTATGGTGTGCGTTGGCATCCGCTCCGATGGTGAGGGACTGCTTTTTTGGCTCGGTCTCCATCACCAGTCGAGCAAGCTCTTGAGGGGGTGCGTCGGTATCGTGCGCCATGTAGCATGATGCCATCAGAATTGGCTCATCCTTGCTACCTTCTAGCGCTATTACCGTGAGATCGTCAGTGCTGTAATTAGACAATAAGTAAGCATAGATACCCTTTCGTACCAGGATCGCGGTCCTTGCTCTACTCACTGTTATTGTATAGAATACGTTGTAGTTCGGGTGTCTTAGTCCAGAAACCTTGTTTCCCGACGCTATCCAAGGTTCCTGGATGAGTGCGACGTCGGCGGGCCCTGTCTCCAGGGTTATCAGGAGCTCCGCCGAGGCCAACTTACTTTTGTGTAGGTTGACCTGGATGACCCTCAGCTCCATTGGTGGCTTTGGTGTCCTCCACGGATGCGACCTCCACTATGGTGATGTCTGCATCCTCGTCGTCCACGATCTCCAGGCTCTTGGTGGCGTGGGTGACCTCCGCTAAGTCCCTCTCCACTTCACCTATCGCCAGCGTGTTCTCATTAGTGTCGTCTTGATGGCGTTTTTTGAGACGCAGGTACACGCTCCCTACGCCCCACGCCATCTTCCCGTGTCGTGCGTATAGCAGATCGTCGGCCTCCTTATTGATTTGAATGACCATTTGCTGGCCCTTGCTATCGGGTTTCGCAACATGGACCACTTTCCAATCAATCGTTGGCACGTCCGGGTTCTGCCACTTCAGTAGCTGCAGCGCCTGGTCCGCTGGGACGACCCTTGGGAAGAGTACTTTTGCGTTTGGCACGGACGGAATGCTAGTTCTGTCCACTACCTCCAGCTTGGCACCCGCCCACGGAGCGTCCATGGCAGCCACGACGCCGGTGACCCACTTCAGAGTGTGGTCATCCTTGCAGCTAAGGATTTTGACACCTGAGAGCCAGCCCGCTCCATCAAAAGAGATGGGAAGCGAGTCCGGTTCGCCCATCCGACTAAGAAGCGCATCGAACAGCAGCGCCTCCACCTTCTTCCACTGTTCGGGCTTCATTTTGCCGTTTGGGTCGCTCCGGTCGATGAGCGTGACGACTAGATGTCGCCTCGCTACATCGCTGGCCGTCGGCTTTGCTCGCGACACTGGCTTTTCGCAGGGCCGCTTGCTAGCTGGCACCTCTGCTTTTTCGGCTTCAGCGGAGCGCTGGTGTTTGACCGCCAGTTGCTCCTCCACCTTGTTGGCAAAACCGGCGTTCTCAGGCGTCATGTTCCCCTTTTTCTCGAAGTGAGACCTGCCCTCTTCGATCCTTTCGTCGGCCCACTTCTTGCTGCGGATCTCATCTTGTGTGAGTTCTCGCTTGCAGTCCGCGAGTCGCGCCCGGATCTTTAGGGCGGCCTTTGACCCTCCTTTGACCTTTTGAGCCCGACCCTACTAGGGGTACTGGTACTCTTCGGGTCAGAAGGGCATGGCTCCTCCACCTCTGACGTAGGAGACCCTCCATGTGATTCGCAATCCGAGTCTCAACGGACTGCGGTATCGCGCCACATTTTGGGTTTGTTGATGTTGGGATTGGCAGTAGCTTTGCAACCGTCCTGGCCTGCTCCAACCACTGCGGAGGGGTTGCTGGCGACACGCAGAGAGGATTTCTCCCCCCCGTGCCCGCCGGTGGTAGCACCCTTTCCCACCGACGTTTGGGTTGACATCCCAACCCGTGTTTTACCGTCCGTCTTATCCATCGTGATTTTTATGTCTGGGGAGTCTACCCATAGCATTTTAGCCTTGCTGCCAAGGACCTCAAACCATAGTTTGCTTTTTGCTCTCGCAGTGCCGAGGCCTTTGAGTGACAGAAAAGCGCACCTTAGCTAAGCATCATACTACTGCTTCACAGGCGAGTAGATATGCGGTACATTCGTTTGTTTTAGGGCCGGGCGACATCCGTTGCATTGGTTCGCCGCTCGCCCTCGCAGTGCCGAAGCCTTTGAGTGGTTTGGGGTTCCCCTCCGCCAGTCATCCTTACTTACCTAGGTTCGCTCCACACCCTCGTAGTGCCGAGGCCTTTGAGTGGTGTAAAGCTCCCCCCAGCCAGGCAGTGATAACTGTTGCCTCAGCTCACCGCACCCTCGCATCGCCGAAGCCTTTGAGTGGTTTGCGGATTGCCTCGGCCGGACGCCGCTCTGCCCTTCAGCAAGGCAAATGGCACCACTAGCCCCTCGTTTGTTTCGAGGTAGCATGATGCCCATTGCCCAGCCGGCACCCTCGTGGAGGGTTCAGTTGAGGGTTTTCGCCAGCCAGTGTCTTGTTTTAATACTATTAAAAAAAGTTATTGAAAACAGGCTGCTTGACGTGACCTATAAATTATTAATAGGCATTCGATTTAAAGACTTTTTACATTAAAACAAACAAATAGTTACTACTTTTAATTTGTAATTTGCAATTAAAATCAATATAATTAATTAGTTTTAGGCGAAATTAAAAAAAAAATGTATATAAAAGCTATAGCCGATACTGTCCTTGAATCTAGCTGCATTTAATAAAAGACATCTTTCAAAAATTCCGCTCGATAGCTCAGATACTTTTTTCATTGCGTTACACATTACATCACAAATTAAATATTCTCTTTTCCATACATATACAATAAGAACATGGTGGGCTGACTTTAAAAGCGCTGCTTCAAATTTTGTATGCATTAAAACTTACCCAGTGCAATGTCCTCAAAATGCACATTGCAAACTCTAGAACGAGTATTTAAATCGTAATTGTCCAATCCCAAGTTCTCGCACGATTCACTTTCGTAACTTTTTGGGACTCGAATAAGTTTCGTTCCACCAATGCAGCCGTTCACCACACACTTAAATCGACCAGATTGCCATTTCGTTTATTCAAATATTCACACTGGTTAACAGATTTGACCACCACAAAAGAACAAGTCGCGTGTTGAAGAAGGAAGTGTGAAGGAAGCTTGTTAAGTTGCAACATTTGCTTTGACTTACTTTCATTTTCCTTTTGTGCTTTAACTGATTATAGTCTTATGCTAAGAATATGCTATTAAAAAGAGCTAGTACATCGCATACAAGAAGATGATGTTTAAGCCAAAGACTATCATGAAAGATCATGGCGCAGTAGCATAAGCGTGTGCAATAATTGTGCATTCACGTCCCCGAGTCCAGGGTTCGAATCAGCAATAAGATAATTTTTTTATATTTAATTTTTTATAATTGGCTTTATATCTTACAAATAAAATATAAATCAAATAACATAATACATTTTTACATAATAATACAATTATATTAGCAAAAAACCATCTAAACACACTGTCTGTGCTTGCTTTATTATACTTTGATACCGAAGGTCTCATAGTATATTCGTTTTGTGCAATGTCCGTCATGGTGTCTGTCCGTATGAACGCAACTTTTTTCGACACCCGTAAAGCTAGAGACTTGAAACTTTGCAATTATGTTTGTCTATAGGCGCGACAGATAAAGTGTCAAGATTGGGGTGCCACGAATACTAGGAGGCTGGGAAATCGATAAATTCGATAGCAGAAAACCGATAAAACCAAATATTTCTCACATTCTTACAGCTACAGTTACCAATTGCACGCAGATAGCTAGTCATGTCCCTGAAAAAACTGCATACAAATTTTAGATGCCACGCCCACTCCTTCCGCCCCCATCATCCCTGCTCCTTGAAATTGGAAACGCCTATAGTTTTCACATTTTTTGGGCTAGAGCCACCAAATTTTGTGTCAAGATAGGTACTGGCGTTCCCCATCAAAACTCGGGTGCCACGCCCCCTGATTCCGCCCCCATCCCCCCTTCACCAAGAAATTTGAAACGCCTATAGTTTTCACATTTTTTGGGCTAGAGCCACCAAATTTTGTGTGAAGATAGATATTGACGTTCCCCAAAAAATGCATTTTGGATGAACGCCTATACTTTTCACATTTTTCGAGCTAGTGTCACCAAATTTGGTAGGAAGATATATGGTGACATCTTCAAAAGGTTTGAATAAAAAATTAGGATGCCACGCCCACTCAAGCTACCCTTCTTATAAAATCGGAGTCGGCTATATCTTTAACAGTTTTTGAGCTAGAGCCACCAAACTTGGTAGGCAGATAGATAGTGACAGTTAAAAACATAAGATGCCACGCCTACCTCTGCCACCCACCTTTTAAATTTGGGAGTTAAGTTATCTTCCACAGTTTTTGAGCTTAAGTCACCAAATTTGGTAACATGATAGCTGGCGATGTTTACCACATGGCCCACTCCCTTCGCCCCTGCATTCCCCCTTATCAACCGATCTTTTACTGGTATCAAAGTATTCCGCAGTCGGTTGCGTCCGACTGCAACGTTTTTACTTGTTTTTGCTTTGGGCTAGTCCGTCTATTTTGCAAACGCTCTTGCCGCATATGCGGCAAAAGGGCGAAGCAAAATTCCGATTGACAAATTTCAAGGACAGTCAAATGTGAGAATAAGAAGTGAGCAAACGCCACTAGCCAGCTGGGCGTGCGCTTACGTTTGCTAGCGCGCCTACAAAAAGCAAGTGCAGCTGGCTTTGGCTGTCTGTTATAGGACAGGGGCGCGCCAGCGGAAAGCAAGTAATGGTAAAAAAATACATTCGTATTTGTAAACGTGTGCATTTGTTGCCATTCTTGCTGGGCTAGCTTTGCCGAGATTTTTGGATTTTTCCTTTCTCTATGTACATGTACACGCAGTACGTTAAAGCACTAAGCACTCATACATAAAGGAGTCAAACGCAAAAAATCCACTAGCCTAATTGGTCCAATTTGCGGAGGAGCCACCAGCGGAGGAGCCACCAAAAACTGAAAAAATATGCATGCGCACATACATACACACGTATATATGAGTATTTAGGTATACATTCGCCCAAATGATTTTTAGTTTAATTTAGCTCGGAGCCACCAAATACAGAAAAAATGCACATGTGTTGTTGTTGTTCACACTCTGCTGCTGCTCTCGCCCTTCCACAATATACAGCCGCTCAGAGCAAACAGCATACAGAAACATACATACACACATATATACACCTAACGGCGATCACGTCGCTGACATACTGACGTATACACAGCAAATTGCTGGCACTCCGTCTGTACCGAGACAAGCGCCGGCGCATGAATGACTTGCACTTTTTTAGCTGCGCAAATGGTCTGCAAAATTTGCAATCGACTCGCTGCTTTCAGCAGCCGAATGCTGGTGGCTCCACCGCAAATTGGACCAATTAGGCTATTGGATTTTTTGCGTTTGACTCCTCTATGTATACCTACTTAATGATTGTATGTTTGTGATGTATCCCTTCATGTTGTATGCTTTGAGTTATTAAGTCCGATTAACCCTCCGGTAATGCTTAAAGTTATTTAAAGTTTTTATTTATTAAAAAAAAAAAAATATTATGTACATGCTTATTAAATGCTGGTGGCCAATATTTATAATTCTAATTCGGCGCGCACTTGACTCCGCCTACAAAAAACAAATTCAAGCAGACAAATTAGAAGGCGCTAGATAAAAAAAGGCGACTAGGAGATACCATAAGTCCTCCACACCACAAATGTGGCCAAATCGTCTCGCCTTATTTGATTCCGAAATATTTCCTTTTGCCTGTTACATACATTCGTACAAACCAATATACCCGTCTCGTTTATAGAAAAGTAAAATGTTCTCGTCTATTTTTACAACAGGCAGCAGCAATTGTGTGTATACGCATCGAGAATGGGCAAATGCAAAAGAGCGAAACAACAACACTTGCCGGTTGCTGAGACGCCCAATCAGCACAAATTAAAACAAGTAACAAGTAAAAACGTTGCAGTCGGTCGCAACCGACTGCGGAATACTTTGATATCAGAAAAAGAACTGATGGTAAGGAGTCTGCTTGCAAATTAGTCGGACGGGTGATAATCATCGCCAGCTATCATGTTATCAAATTTGGTGAATTAAGCTCAAAAACTGTGGAAGATAACTTAACTCCCAAATTTATAAGGTGGGCGGCTGAGGTAGGCGTGTCATCCAAATTTTTAAATCAAATCTTTTTTATTGTCACCATTTATCTTCCTACCAAGTTTGGTGGCTCTAGCTCAAAAACTGTTAAAGATATAGCCGATTCTAATTTTGTAAGGCGGGTGGCTTGGGTGGGCGTGGCATCCTAATTTTTGATGCAGACCTTTTGTAGTTGTCACCATATATCTTCCTACCAAATTTGGTGACTCTAGCTCGATAAATGTGAAAACTATAGGCGTTTCCAATTTCTTGGTGAAGGGGGGATAGGGGCGGAACCAGGGGGCGTGGCATCCAAGTTTTGATGGGGAACGTCAGTACCTATCTTGACACAAAATTTGATGGCTCTAGCCCAAAAAATGTGAAAACTATAGGCGTTTCCAGTTTCATGGAGAAGGGGGGATGGGTTCGGAATCAGGTTGCGGGGCATCCAAAATTTTGATGCATTTTTTGGCGAATTTCAAAATCTATCTTGACACAAAA
Organism: Scaptomyza hsui; assembly: GCA_018152825.1. Lineage (NCBI taxonomy): Eukaryota > Metazoa > Arthropoda > Insecta > Diptera > Drosophilidae > Scaptomyza > Scaptomyza hsui. The sequence continues at coordinate 1,623,187 of JAECXO010000089.1, forward strand.
TTTGGTGGCTCTAGCCCAAAAAATGTAAAAACTATAGGCGTTTCCAATTTCAAGGAGCAGGGATGATGGGGGCGGAAGGAGTGGGCGTGGCATCCAAAATTTTGATGCAGTTTTTCCAGGGATATGACTAGCTATCTGCGTGCAAAATTTTGTAACTCTAGCTGTAAGAATGTGAGAAATATTTGGTTTTATCGGTTTTCAGCTATCGAATTTATCGATTTCCCAGCCTCCTAGTAGGCGTGGCAACCCAATCTTGACACTTTATCTGTACCGTCTATAGATAAACACAATTGCAAAGTTTCAAGTCTCTAGCTTTACGGGTGTCGAAACAAGTTGCGTTCATACGGACGGACGGACAGACGGACAGACAGACACCATGACGGACATTGCACAAAACCAATATACTATGAGACCTTCGGTATCAAAGTATAAAAAGCAAATATATAGTTTTGGTTATATATACATACATATGTATTATTTTTAATTAACTTTTAATATATGTACATTGAAATCCTATTTTAAGTTATAATTTATATTTAAATTACATAAATATATAATTATGTACTGTCGACCCGTGAATCTAAATATTCATATTCATATTTATTTAATTTTTTTAGATTCAACTTATTTGATTTTGGTGCATATTATATAATTATATTTAAAGTGTTTTGTGTTATTGCTGTTTCTGGGTTGATCCGGCCAATGATTTTCATTCCTATTTAAAAAGTCATTTTAAATATGTATAATTGTCCTCCTACGCGTTTCGACGACTTTGCCGCCTTCCTCAGGGAGTCTGATTTTATTTTGAAGAATAATAACAGAGGTTACATTTTTTTTCACATAAATACATACATACGAGAAAACACTTAATAAAAATTATATATATGGTAAATACATTTTGTGTTGTTTTCACCTATTTCAGTGTCGTCAATCCTAATCCTAATATTGCCTCTGTCTCCGTTTCAATAAACATTTTGTGTAATTTAGTTGTAATTTCTGTGTTGTCCGCTGCAGCTTGGTTTGCTTATTGCAGCCGCATAAATGTAATTTGTCTTGTCAATGTCTTCTATGATGGGTTCAGCGCGGAGTCCCCTCTTTGCTGTATGCGTAAGCTCTCTAACGTTTGTCTTGTTCGCTCTCTTCTCTCTATGTCTACTTCTTTGACATCAGCAAAGTCAGCTGTGTGGTCATTTTCACTCAAATGTTGAGCTAGCGCTGTGGTTGACTTTCTGTATTTGGCGTCTTCTTATGTTCTGTTATTCGTGTAGCGAGCGATAGGTAGTGAAGTTTTCCATTAAACTGCATAAACCACACCCTCCGCCCCCAACCCCCGCCGTTGGTAAAACGGCTTTGCGTGTATCTTCCACATTTTTGGAATAGAGTCACCAAATTTGGTAGGAAGATATATGGTGACATTTACAAAAGATCGGCATCAAAAATTTGGATGCCACGCCCACCTCTGCCGTCCACCATTTAATATCCGAAATTTCGATATCTCTTACAGTTTTTAAGCTAGAGCCCCTAAATTCGGTGGAAAGATAGAAGGCAACATCTACCAAAGATCTGCATCAAAATTTTGGATGCCACGCCCACTCAAGCCACCCGCCTTATAAAATCGAAATCAGCTATATCTCTAACAGTTTTTGAGCTAGAGCCACCAAACTTGGTATGAATATAGATGGTGACAGCTAAAAACATTTGATTCAAAAATTTGGATGCCACAACCACACCTTCCGCCCCCCAGCCCCAGCCGTTGTTAAAACGGCTATGCGTGTATCTTCCACATTTTTGGAATAGAGTCACAAAATTTGGTAGGAAGATGTATGGTGACATCTACAAAAGATCGGCATCAAAAATTTGGATGCCACGCCCACACAAGCCACCCGCCTTATAAAATCGAAATCGGCTATATCCTTAACAGTTTGTGAGCTAAAGCCACCAAACTTGGTAGGAAGATAAATGGTGACAGTTAAAAACATTTTATTCAAAAATTTGGATGCCACACCCACCTCTGCCGCCCACCATTTAAATTTGGAAGTTCAGTTATCTTTCACAGTTTTTGAGCTAAAGTCACCAAATTTGGTAACATGATAGCTGGCGATGCTTACCACCCGGCCCACTCCTTTGCAAGCAGACTCCTTACCATCCGTTCTTTTACTGGTATCAAAGTAATCCGCAGTCGGTTGCGTCCGACTGCAACGTTTTCATTTGTTATTATGTTGGGGGTGATAGCACGGCGATCTGAGAGATCTATTGTGCCCCCTTCTTGGCTTATAGCTCTTCCATCATATCCAGCTCTTGCATGAAAGCTAGAATTCTTGCTGGATCGATGGTCTCCAAGTCACTAGGTGGGATGACGTGTTTTCCCAGAACACTACTTATTTTTCTCGCAGTTGCCATGCAATCCGCTATTATGTGCAAGGGGGATTCTTCTCCCATGTCACAGAACTTGCATGCGCCGCTACTGGCTGTTCCTAGTTGAGCTAGGTGACCCCTTAGTCTACAATGACCTGTCAAAAGACCGGTGAGTATCCTAAGTCTATTTTTCCCCAAGGCTATGACCTGCTTGAATCGTTTTAGATTGTAGCTACCTAAGAGACACTTTGCTTGCCTGAGTCCTGGAGTCTTTGCCCAGCTCATTTCCCAGGTGTCTGTCTTCATTTCTAAGTTCCTGTCGTATTGTGCTTCAGCCTACTCCACAGTACGGCTCGGGTCCTATGAGGAGTGTTGCTGCCCTCATTCTTGCTTGTTTGTCTGCCACTTCGTTCCCTGCTATGCCAACGTGTCCCGGGACATATCTTAGGGCTAGCCTATTGAGTGATCCCAGACTGTCTAGCTTGGTGCGTACCTCACGAACTACCTTTGACCTGATTTCAGTCCTACTGAGTGCCTTAATTGCTGCTTGACTTTCGGATAGAATAGCTATATCCCTATTCCGATAGATACGTTTCAGATTAAAGTCCACACACCTTCCTATAGCACATACCTAAGCTTGGAAGATGCTGTTGTGCTTGCCTAAGGGCTCATGATATGTTAACCGAGGGCCTGCCACTCCAAGGCCGGAGCCTTGGTCTGTCAGGGATCCATCGGTGTACCATTTTATGGTGTGTGATTTCATTTGGTGGACCTCTTCAAGAGATGTCCACTCATTCTTATTACAAAGGTGGACTTGAAACTTTCGTTCGAACATGTGTTCGGCTTTCATTTCGTCCCTTGGTTGGGTCTGTAGGGGGAGTTCGCCTTATAATCTGTCTGCATCAAGTTGGTTGAGAATGTGTCCTCTGCCAACTCCTTCAACCGACATTCTTAATAGGGCTGCTTTCTGTTGTAGCCTGATTGTATGATGGAGTGGTGTGATTTCCAACAGGACCTACACTTCTTTCGGGCACTGCCGATCTGCCGCCTTTTTAAATCGGAATCTTTTATATCTTTGTCAGTTTTAAAGCTAAAACTCACAAAATTTTATGGTAATAGTACATTTATACTGGCGCAGCTAAAATAAAAAGCCTTAGTGTTAGCGGCGAATGTCATTTACATTGGCAAAAAGTCTTAAGAATCAGCGGTTTTTTGTTAACTCTTGGTTGTGATTGCTGAAGAAGAAGAAATTTGAAAAATTGATCAAAATTTTAATTTATTGATGCTATCCACGCAAATTGGTGATAGCATTAATAATACTGCAAATGATTGTGTTCACATTTTGAGCAATTTTGTTGATTGCAAAAACGAAGAAGCGGCAGTAGCAACGGCTGCGCTAAGTATATTGTCGCAGTTCGACTGTATCAGCACGCGAAGTGTCTGGATGCACGAGCGCAATGGTTATTATTGGGAGATGGATGTGCCAAAATTGAGTAAGAATTTGTTCAAGAAGAGCTTCTCGATGGAAAGAAGCTTCTTTTAAAAGTAAGTCGATGACTTGAATTAAATGGAAAGGAAGACTCCAATTTAAATGCGTGCATCCCACTCGACAAGCGGGTTGCCGGAGCTTTGTACAGCCTGGGCTCATCCGACGAGTACAGAACCCTTGCAAGGTTGTTTGGCATAGCGACAGAAATATTCAGAAGGAGTTCTGCAAACTTGTTTGGCAAAACATAGCATTTGAGTGTCTGGGGAAAATTTGCTGACCCATCAAATATTGAGGATTCTCTATAAAAATGCTTACCAAGCTTTCCGACCAGAGCTTTCTCTTCTGTCCGACATCCACTTGAAATTAAATTATTTAATTACAAAATGAATAAAAATATTTACCATTTTCAATAATTTTGTACTTACTTGCACATTTGTTTTGATTTTGAATCTGTTGATTCCTGTTGCCGACATCAGTAATTTGACCAAAAATATAGATTCATCGATAAAAAAAAAGGTCTTTAGTTGAGCCGGTAGAATAGCGGTGCTCTAGCGCCTCGAGAAAAAGTCTGTAGAACTTGTGTTTATTTTATTATATAAATTAAAAGCTTAAAAGTACATTACGCTTTCGGCAATAGACGCGGGAATGATTGAAGCGTCGATTGGTCAATGCTGTATATCAATCGATACATATCGTTAACATATATCGCGAGGAACCAGTGTTGGTTTACGTCGCCGTGGAGCTGCCAGACTTGGCTGTGGCTATGTCGCCACATCTCCTTCCCCCCTAGTATCTTCGTCAGTCGGCGAAGGTAACGGAATCTCATCCCTAGTTTGAGAAGTTGTGGCTGGCTCATGCGGAGACGGTTGCGATTCCTTACCATCATTTTGCTTATCGAGATTCACAAGGAAAGCGGGTTTAAGAAGGTCAACTGAGATTGCCTTGTGCTCGCCATTTACATTTATAATGTAAACATTGTTATCCACTCGACGGACAATTTCAAATGGTTCGGTATATGGCTGTTCCAATGGTCTCTTTACGGATGTAACGAATTTAAAGACGTGTGTGCAGGACTGCAAAGCTTTTCAGCAGAATATATGTGGCTTGTTGAGATGGGCCGCTGGAACAGCTTTGATTGCTCGAATTTGCTGACGTAGAAGCCCAGTTAGGCGATGTTGGTCGATTTGCGGAGCCGGGCTCTTGGGAGCAAAAAACTCGTTGGGTAGCCGAATTGTAGTGGCGAAAAGCATTTCGGATGGTGAAGCTTGTAGGTCAGCTTTGAATGTTGCCCGAAGTCCTAGTAAGACTGTTGGGAGCAGATCAGGCCATGGAGTGTGCGAGTTTCACATTATGGCGGCCTTGATTGTGCGATGCCATCTTTCCAGCATGCCGTTCGCTTGGGGGTGGTATGCTGTACTCCGAATTCTTTGGGCTCCAACGATTTTTGATAACTCTGCGAACTCTGATCGGTTGTAAGAGTAAGATGGGTTCCAAATAAGCAAATCCACTGCGAGTAAAATGCTATTGCAATGGTTTCAGCTGTCATGTTCCGCAACGGAACAGCGAGTGGCCATCTACTAAACCGGTCGATAATTGTTAAGCAGTAGCGGAAACCATTAATGCAGGGAAGCTCTATTAGATCCAAATGAATATGTTCATAGCGGGTGTCCGGCACCTCTATTCTTTCGAGAGCACTGCGTGTGTGCATGAATTTTAGCGCTTTGGCATGCGACACATTGACGTGCCCAGAGCGTTGCATTTTTGTTTATACCTGTCCAGACGTAGCGTTTCCGAAGCAATTTCGCGGTTGTGCGACCACTTGGGTGTGCCAGACCGTGCACTGAATCGAAAGCTTGGCGTCTTGTAATTTTTGGCAAGTATGGTCGCTCGCGTCCAGTTGAAGTGTCGCATAGTATGTCCAGCTGATCAATGCGAACAGTTTCCAGGTGAAACGATGTTGTATTTGCCAGCTGTGTTATATCCTCATCACTTTGTTGGGCGTCGAAGATAGTTTACGCATTTAAGGTGCTTGGCATATTAATTGCATTAATGCGAAAAAGCCCATCCGCAACTGTGTTGTCTTTTCCAGAAACATGTACAATTTCTGTTGAGAACTGGGATATTAGGTCCAGTTGGCGCAATTGACGGGGTGATGCCTTGGAAGCCTTTTGTGCAAATGCAAACGTTAATGGCTTATGGTCGGCCTGTATAATAAAGGGTTGTCCTTACAGAATGTGTTGAAAAAAATATCACTGCAGCGAATATAGCTAAAAGCTCGCGATCGTACGTGCTGTAATTTTTTTCTGCTGGGCTCAGCTACCGAGAGAAAAAGGAGACAGGGCGCAGAACATTGCCTTCAAACTGCTCGAGCTCAGCACCAATTGCAGTATCTGAGGCGTCAGTTCGTAGAGATAGCTAGGGGCGAAAGAGAGGTATAACGCGCGGCGTTTGCTATGCATTGCCTGCTATTTTCGAATGCCTCGTTTGCAGATGGAGTCCAGTTGATCTCACGTTTGTAATTCTTGGTTGCGCCTTTGAGGAACTCAGTGAGCGGAATCTGTGCTTCTGCTGCATTATGAATCAGTCTGCGATAATAGTTGACCATCCCTAGGAACTTGCGCAATTCCATGATTGACTTGGGCTTAGGAATTAGTTGATGACTTGAGTTCGCTCCTTGGGGGGCTTAAAACCTTCGGCGTTGACTGTGAACCATAAGAAAGTAGCCTCACTTTTCCCAAATTGGCATTTTTGCGGGTTGATGGTCAAGTTGTTGGTACGGAGAATCTCGAAAACTTTGGTAACGTGCTGGAGATGCTCCTGATGCGAAGCGGAATGCACGAATATATCGACTATGTAGCAACCGACAAAGAAAAACCACGCAGCAGCTTATCCATGTGCCGTTGGAATGTTTGTGCTGCATTTTCGGAGACAAGGTGGCATGCCAATGAATTCAAATAACCGGAATGGCGTTGTAACAGCTGTTTTTGCGATGTCGCAAGTAGCAACTGGAATTTGATGATATGCGCGCTCAAGGTCAATCGTAGAAAACACTTTTCAGCCGTGTAGGCGCTGAAGAATGTCGTCACAGATTTAAGCTTTTTGTGATGCGCCATCCGTTATTTTTCTTAGATACCAAGTGTATTGGACTGGCCCATTGGATGGGCGGATTACTTCATGTTAAAGCAGTAAATCTAAATTTTCCACCAGTAAGCCGTCTTGGAGAGCCAGTTGTCTCTATGTAGTGCGATACATCATTATCGATGCGTGTTGCTAGAGATGTGTTGGGTCGTGTTATTTCAATAAAGCGATTGAGGAGGTCAGCATATGGACTAGTGATTCCGTGCAGTTCACGTGAGTTGATTGTCGAGACGTTGTATCGTTTAGCTTGAGATAGTTTCCCAGTTGTTGGCATATCGGATTTTGGATCCATGAGTTTCTTACTTTTGAGATCAAGCAGTAAGCCATTAAGCGTGAGAAAATCAGCATCGATGATTGCTGATTGAATGTTAGCGACGACAAGTAACCAATTGAACTTGCGTTGCAGATTGAGATCAATTTTTACATTTAGCCTTAGTTTCCCTGTTTCAACTTAAACGAGCACGCCTGTGAACATGGCTGGCACCAAATTTGCTATGATAAAAACAGACTTGTGCCTTGTTTGGTGCATCCCGAGATTCCTATAGTTTTTGATTTGCATTATCCGTGTGGCTATAAATTTGTATACTTTGATACTGAAAGTATCACAGCATATTGGTTTTGTGCAATGTCCGTCATGGTGTCTGTCCGTCCGTCTGTACGTCCGTCCGAATGAACGCATCTTTTTTCGACACCCGTTAAGGAAGAGACTTGAAACTTTGCAATTATGTTTGTCCATAGGCGAGACAGATAAAGTGTCAAGACTGGGCTGCCACGCCTACTAGGAGGCTGGGAAATCGATAATTGGAAACGCATATGGTTTTCGCATTTTTGGGCTAGATCCACCAAATTTTGTGTCATGATAGATATTGACGTTTCCCAAAAAAATGCATCCAAATTTAGGATGCCACGCCCACTCCTTCCGCCCCCATCCTCCCTGATCCTTGAAATTGCAAACGCATAAGGTTGTCACATATTTTGGGCTAAAGCCACAATATTTTGTGTCAACGTAGGTAATTGTGTTTCCCGAAAAACTGCATCAAAAATCTGGATGTCACGCCCACCTCTACCGCCCCCCACCCCCAGCCGTTTTTAAAACGGTTGTGTGTGTATCTTCCACATTTTTTAAACTAGAGTCACCAAATTTGGTAGGAAGATACCCGCCTTATCAAATCGGAATCGGCTATATCTCTAACAGTTTTTGAGCCTGCTTTCCCCCTTTGCACTTAGACTCCATACCATCTGTTATTTCAATGTTATCAAAGTATTCTGCAGTCGGTTGCGTCCGACTGCAACGTTTTCACTTGTTTTTGGTATGAACTTTGCTAGCGTAGTTTGTTATGTTTTCTATGTACGGTATGCTGATGTATTGTTTGTTTATCGTTCCTTGGCTTATTGTTGATGTTAGGAATCTTGGACTTTTTGTGTTATCAGGCTTAGCTGTGACGTCATTTATTAATTTTTCTATCAGATGTACCGTGTTGCTGTTTTTAATTAGCATCGTTTTAAGTTTTACGTAGTTTTTTGGTCGGTGTTGTTTGTCGCACAGTGTGTAGGTATTTCTAATTATGTTTTTTATTGCGTTTATTTTCTGTGTCATCGGTTGGTTTGAATCGTAGTTCATTATTCGTCTTGACGCTGTTCCATTAGTGTACCAGTGAAAGGTAAGTCTGTTTTTCCTTCGTTCTATTTCCATATCTAGGTAGGCAATTTTGCTGTTCGTTTCTGTTTCTATTGTGAATGGTATCCTATTGTGTTGTTTGTTGAATGTTTCTAATATGGTTTGTGCTTCGTTCTTTTTTATGATCAGAAAAATATCATCAACGTATTTCGAGATGTGTTTAATTGTTATTTTATGTTGTTTTAGCTCTTCAATCGCATCGTCTAGGATTTTGTCTAAAATAATATTTGCAATTGTCAGTGAAAGCGGGCTCCCCCAGATGACATCAAAAGATACAAGTATTTCGTCACTTCCAATTATTATGTCCTTTATCTCGTTCTTCAATTCTGTTGCGTTCCTTATGTTGTATTGTGTGGATTGTATGTTCTTAATAATGTCACCTATATGTTTGGCCAGTTTGTAGCACGGAACTGCAGTAGACGCTGATATGGGTCTCAGCGGTGTTCCGTTTTTGTGTATTTTTGGCAATCCATACAGTCGTGGCGCATTTCCAACTGAGCAATATGTCTTTAGTTTTGATTTTATGTCTATGAATTCGTTTTTGTACAAATATTTAACTATTGTGTTGTTTTTCGAGATTAGCTTTTTTGTAGGGTCGATTCTTATTGTTTTGTATGTTGTTTTGTCATTAAGAAGTTGTTGCATTTTATCCTGATACTTTCTCTTATATAGTATTACTGTTTTGTTCCCTTTGTCTGCTTGTGTAATAATTATTTTGTCATTATGTTCCTTAAGGAGTTTTTCTGTGTTGTTGGCTAAGTTGATTATAAATTTTTCTTTTTGGATTAGTTTTCTTGAGTGTTTGTAGCTGTTTAGTCACGATGCTAAGTTCCCTCTGATCGAATCTCTTAGTTTTTCGTTTTCAATTGTTTTTATTCCTTGTTCTAGGTCTGCAATAACGTGTATTGGTGATATGTTCGGTCCGTTTGTCGGTTGGCAAAATTTGGGTCCCAATGATAAAAGCCAACTGCTTTCATTTGGTATAAAAACATCAGTCATGTTGATTATCCAGTCATCGTTTAGTCTTATGTTTAGTTGTTGTTCAATTGTTTGTTCAGTGTTAGTGCGTATCCTTTGGTAAGCTAGTTTTTGATCTTTTTGTAGTTCTTCAATACCGTGCTGATTTAAGTTTTTTCTAAGTTCATTTATGATGTGTGTTTGTGTTTTGTTTATTCTGTGTAGTGTCGATATGTTTCCTCTATTTCTAGCTGTAATATTTTAAATAGAAAGTTTTTCTCTAGTTTCTCTAGTTTTTTCTTTGATTCGTTTTAAGCCAAGTTGTATTTCAGTGATTTTGTTTTTCTTTGTAATTGTCTTGGTATTATGTTGAAATTCTTACATTTTACTAAGTATTTCAGTCTATTTCTCTGTTAAGCTAGTTTTTTCTGACACTTAAAATAAGACTTAATGTATAGTACCACTGAGCATAGAATAACATAGAGACCTTAAATCGACTGTTAACTTATGCCGTCAAAATGTTGAACATCAGCTCCAGGAAGAAGAAGAGTCGAAAAGTTAACAGAAAGAGCTGGCCGCGCAGCAAAGTGACGTCATTCTATTGCTTGCTTTGCTGTAAGCAACAGAAAGGACTTGGGCTGGAGCTGAAGTCGCGTGTATGTATGCGTGCGTTTGTGAGGGAGCAGGTAGTCACACGGACACATGACATGTATATGTTTGTGCATTCTTGACCGCTCTTCAATGATGAGAGAGCGAGAAAGCTGCATTTGCAGATGCTTTTGTTTCACTTTCTGCTTGCTTACAGCGGCCCGGCTATTGTTTTTAGGGAAGGTAGCGCGCCAGTGGAATGCAAGTAACGGTTAAACATACATTTGTGTATACACGCACTTGCGCTGGCTTGCGCTTGCTTCATTTTTTGGTGGGCTCGTTTTGCCGAGATTTTTGTTATTTTGTTTCGTTTGCTCAGCCCAGCATATACATGTGTGTGTGTGTGCGTGTGTGTGTGTCTACATGTATGCAAAAGCAACACATTTTTATGTATGCGTCGCAATTGTCTTATTAGTTTTGACCTGCCTCAACTTTTAGAATTTTCAGCAACTTTAGAACATGTATGTATGTATAAAATTTATGTAATTTTTTTAAAATTTTTTTTATTAATTATTGAAATACATTTTAATCGTTAAGAGGTGCAAAATTGATAATTTGTCTAATAGTTATTTATATTTGAATTAAATAATTATGTCTTTTCAACCCATGAAAGTAAATACATATTTGATGTCGATTGCCAATGTTCAAATTCAAAATTTTGCGCGCATTTGTATCTGCCTGCAAAAACCTAAAAAAGACAAGGCTTCCCAGACAGGCAAATTCTGTTTTGCACTCTCTGTTATACATACTCTTTCGAGTTTTTAACTTATGACACTAGCAAACAATTTTGCAACACAACTACTTTAGAGTTGAGCATTTACATCCAAAAGATGCACACACATTCCGAAAGTCTATTCTCTTAAATGTTAAATGTAATACCGTTCACTTAAGTATCATTTGTAAGTTTCTTATCTTCAACGATCCATACTGTTCAGCTCTCTTAATAATAGTTTTTGGTGTTCATGTGTGATTTTTAATTATCTTATTATTTTTTAGTAAAAGAGAAGGTCTCAAGACGTTCCATTTAAATGGTCAGAGCTTACTAAATAGGATGGATGAATTTCGTTATATGTTTGTAAATTCGAATGTGGATGTTGTTTGTGTATCTGAAACGAGGTTTGTCCCAGAGTTACGTGATTCGTCTATTGAATGTGATAGGTATATAATTTGTATCGTTTAGATCGTGTTAGTCATGCTGGGGGTGTTGCAATATTCGTTACAAAAAGACTGAAATGTAAAGTGTTATTTAGGCAGCCATGTGACAGTCCCTTAGAATATATTTTTATTAAAATTTTAAACTCCATCTGTGATAAAAAAAAAAAACTGCTTATAGGCTGCATATATAGACCAAATAAGAATATTCCCCCGTATTCCCGTTGTCGTCGTCGTTGTCAATTTAGAGTCGTTGTCACATTACATCAATATCGTATCACATCGACGCCATTTCGGTATTCTGTAACAGACTTTTGACGACGACGTCTCTTTATCGATAGTTTCATCGCAAAAACACCATTCACACAGAAATTTGACAGTTGTTTGAATATTTGATAAAATATTTATTTAAACTAAATGACCCGGACAGACGTTGTTCTGCCACGCAAAATAACATTGTTTTTATTGAATGTATCTAATTCATAGTAGTAAATTGTATCTATCTCTAACAATATTGTTAAAAACTGCCATTTTAAAAGCTAAAACTCTTCCCTACCAAGTTTCATTGAGATTAATTAGTTTAAAGGTATAGCTCCAGTACAAAAGTTCGGAAAAAAGCCGGGCTGATATGTGAATCTAAAAAATTTATTCAAATTGGTCCAGACGTTTAGGCGGAGTCTAACTACATACACAAGTACAGTAGAAATATATATATATATATAAAGAAAGACATGTTTTTCGCATCAGATTTATGTAGTGATGATGAAAAAAAAGGATATCTCCGAAGAGCTTAGAGCAACTTGTTAGTTTAGTCCACGACCGGTTGCCCTACATTCTGCCTTATTACCAATATTTTTTTTCTTCACCTTAAACTTTTAATCTCTCCAATATTCAATTGAATGGCTTAAATAGCGGAAGACTTATGCGATACACCAATATACCTTCTGCCAGCCATTGCCGCTTCTTATAAGCGGTCCAAAAGCGTTTAAAAAACTAGTTACAAATATTCTTCCAATCCTCATTGAAATTAGCGTTATATTTATTTATTTTTATTTTTATTTAATTTATATTTTATTTAACAAAAACAATTAAATTCTTAAAGCATTCGTTGACAGTCGTCACTAAAAACCTCGACGACAATAACAAAGTCGTGTCAAGACAATATCGTCGTCACTTTTACTTACAGAATACCGATTATGTGACAATAGTTGTCGATAGGTACCGATGACTACCACGAGAATACCAAACTTTGTTTGTCGTCGTCAGACGACGACGTTTTATAGCCTATTTCCATTGATCCGTTTCCGTAAATGTTAACAGTAACTGACGAAAGCTGTTTCCGTTGCTCTGTTAACTGAACCTCCGTAAATAAATCAGCTGTTCGGCTTGTTTTGCTTTGTATTGTCTGCAAAAAAGTGATAGCGTGTTGCCAATTTGTATGGCTTATTTTTAATGCCTACAAGCATTTTTGCTTGCATTGCACAAGCAGTACAAGTCCATTTTCCTATATACGTGGGAGTTATTCTGATCTGCCCTAAGTGCAACAAAATTATCCGCCCACTGTTTTAAAAGCAATCCTTTGAACCTTGGCACCCAGTTCAATTGTTTCCTACAATAATTCATCAAAAAACAAAATATTTAATTCAATTTTGTATATTATTAAATATTGCGCCTACTTATTCACAATTTCTGCTATTCACAATCATCTGTTTTGCGACTGTTACATTAAAAGTGCCCATTAACAGCGATGTTTTATCGAACAAGTGTTCAAATGAACCAGTTCCTCTTCAGTTATTCTTCAGTTAATATTTACGGTCAGTTTTACTTCAGTTAATTCCTTATGGGAGAATACATGCAAACTGAACCTCAGTTACTGTTAACTAACATAACTGAGAATAACTGAGCAGTGGAAATACGCTATTACGTCGACGACGACTACGAGAATACGGGCGATTGACTATTCAAGCATGATTGACTTGATATCAACCATTACGCCAGCATATACTGACATAATATTAACTGGAGATCTTAACAGTAACTTATTAAAAGAACATCATCCATCGGACGAAATGAACTCTCTAGGACTGCAGATTGTAAACGACACATTACCGACGCACTATACACAGACGACCAGCACGCTACTAGACGTAATATTTGTAATATTTGTAATCCGTACCAGCATTTTCAAAACATGATCTCATATTTATAGCTTATAATATGCAACCTGACTACAAGAGCCAAAAAATAACATTTAGGAATTTTAATAATATTAACCACAAGGCTTTACACGATGCCCGCCTCAACATAGATTGGGATAACATTTATTATCTCCCCTCAGTGGACTCCCAAATAAGTCATCTCAAACTTAACGTTGACTATCTATTTAATAAGTTCCTACCGCTGAAAACTAAAACAATAAGGCCAGCAATCAAAGCGTGGTTTAATAGTGATATCATTAGTGCAATAAATCTGAGAGATGAAGCTTATGACAAATGGAAACGCTACAAGACAGACTACTTTTATAGACTTTTTAAAACTAATAGACGTAGAGTGACAGTATTAAAATTTCTAAAAAAAAAAAAAAAAAAAAACAACCTGTTTTTGCAATAAGTTTAACGATGCAACAACAATTAAAGAAAAATGGAAGACCATTACCAGCATTGGTATTGGGCGCGAAAAATCTGTGATAGGTAATGACGTAGATGTAGATGTTAATGAACTATACCACATATTTGTCAACCTAAATGTTCCTGTGTCCATGCATAATCCGTATATATGCAATAAACCCGAAATTCCTCAAAATTCTTCTACCGTACATTATATGAAATATTTCGCATATTATGAACACTGAAATCACTACCTCCACTTTCCCTGAAAATTGGAAAGTAGCAAAAATTTTGCCCGTCCCAAAGTCTAATCTTGATTTCAGGCCGATCGCAATACTGCCTTTTCTATCAAAAGTATTCGAAAAGATATTGGCAAATCAAATGAATAAATTTATGGATGAAAACTCGCTTTTTTTATGAAAAACAATCTGGCTTTAGGACAAACAAGAGTTGTACAACAGCGATTTTAAAAATAGTAGAGGATATTCGATCTAAAATGGATAATAGTGACGTTACGCTGCTTACACTACTTGACTATAGTAAAGCTTTTGACACTGTAAACCACGAAGTTCTTTTGACAAAGCTAAAGGGCTGTTTACTCTTGACTTAACTTAACTTAACTTAACGTAAGAGTCAGCTGACTCAATCTACCTTATGGCTCTCAATGTTAGCGTTTACTCAAAACTTAACGTAACTTAACTTAACGTAACTTAATTCTAAGCCTGCAGGTTGCAGATTCTTAAGTTAAGTTCTTAAGTTTAACAGTGTTGATTAACGTGAAAATCAAACAGCTGATCAAAAAGTGTGATGGAAAACGTTAAACGCTCTTTACAAAACGTTTACAAAGTCAAATATTCAAATGGATGAGCACAAGCTAATTATTTTAGTTGAAAATCATAGTTTGTTGTATGATAACAAGTCAAAAAAAGACTTAAAAAATATAATTTAACAAATATAAATTTCGGCTGCAATTGCCAAAGAACTTGGTTGCAATGGTTAGTATATTGACAAAAATTGTTGAATTGGTTTTTGCATTGATATGTTAGTTTGTTAAAGCTGATATCTGTGATAGGCGTTGGACTACTGAGAGAGCGATTTGCGAAGGAGTTGAGGATGGTGGAACTCTCTGGTAGTGGATTTGGGATGACGTCGGAATGGCTGCATTTCCAAAGTTTGCAGTTTTTAAAAAACCATTTGCAGGGACGCCGGTAATTACTTATTTACAATTTGATAATTTTTATTATTTTGAATAAAAATGCTTTTATTGTTTAGGCAAAGGTCAAATTTCAAGGCGTCAGAGGAGTCACTGCCAATATTATTTGAAAGCGAGGAAGTGTTGTCCTCAACTCTCAATGCTACTGCAACTTTATCCATAATTAATTTTTTCAAAATTAGCCAACGAGCTGTTTATTTTTCTTTGTTTGACAACACTGCTAACATAATTCTACAGCACTGACACACTGATTTCTTAAGTTACGTTAAGTCAAGAGTAAACGCATACATTCCTTAAGTTAAGTTACGTTAAGTTACGTTAACTTAAGTTAAGTTAAGTTAAGTCAAGAGTAAATAGGCCTTAAGTAAGATGTCCTCTTACTTAAGTAATAGACAACAAGCCGTAGTAACCCCTAACAAAGAGTCAAGTTTACTAACAGTACCACGTGGTGTCCCGCAAGGTTAGATTTTAGGGCCGCTACTCTTTTCAATCAATGTTAATGATCTGCCAAGTGTCCTGTCTAAATGTGAAGTCCATATGTATGCCGATGATGTTCAAATTTATGTGAGTCGTCCTATTAGCCAAATAAATGAATGTATTCTAATGTGCAATAATGAACTGTTTTATGTAAGTTATATACAAAAAGTACCTGAGAATTGAGAATTTGACCAAGCTAAATATAGATAATGAAAGCATAAATTTTGTGGATAGGGCTGAAAATCTAGGCATAACTTTTAATAATACCTTGACGTGGAACGATCAGGTAAATAAAGCAGTAGGAAAACCTATGGAGTTCTTAGACAACTATCATTAACTCAAAAATATTTACCGGCTAACATTAGAACAATGATTGCAAAAATAATGGTAGCACCAATTCTGTTCTGAAATTTATGGCAAATGCGACTCAGATAGCCTTAATAAGATTAAGGTTACTTTCCACAATATTGCAAGATATGTTTTTAATTTAAAAAGAACTGACGACGTATCGAGCTTCGCTCATAAGTTATTTGACCTAGATCTCGTAGATATAATTAACCTTAAAATTCTACTTTTTCTCCATAAAATAATTTACAGTAAAAATCCTGACTATTGGTATGACCTCTTAAGATTTACTGCGTCACAGAGAATAAATAATCTTGTTAGTCTAATTGTGCATTTACACTGAAGCCGCTAAAATAAAAACCTTAGTGGTTAGCGGCGAAAGTCATTTACATTGGCAAAAAAATTTTAGAATCAGCTGTTTTTTGTTTACTATTGTTGTTATTGATGAAGAAGAAATTTGAAAAATGGAGCAAAATTTTAACTTATTGTTGCTGGCCAAGAAAATTGGTGATAGCATTAATAATACTGCAATAAATAATAATAATAATACACATTAAGCAATTTTTTGTATTGCGAAAACGAAGAATCGGCAGCAGCAACGGCTGCGCTAAATATGTTGTCGCAGTTCGACTGTATTAGCACGCGAAGTGTCTGGATGCTCGATCGCAATGGTTGTTATTGGGAGATGGATTTGCCAAAGTTACGTAAGAATTTGTTCAAGAAGAGCTTCTCGATGGAAAGAAGCTTCTTTTAAAAGTAAGTCGATGACTTGAATTAAATGGAAAGGAAGACTCCAATTTAAATGCGTGCATCCCACTCGACAAGCGGGTTGCCGTAGCTTTGTACAGCCTGGGCTCATCCGACGAGTACAGAACCCTTGCAAGGTTGCTTGGCATATCAACTGCTAGCCTGTGGTATATTCAGAAGGAGTTCTGCAAACTTGTTTGGCAAAACATGGCATTTGAGTATCAGGGGCCAAATTAGTTGACCCAATAAAAAATTGAGGTTTCTTTATAAAAATGCTTTCCGACCAGCGCTTTCTCTTCTGTCCGACATCCAGTTGAATTTAAATTGTTTAATTACAATAATAATAAAAATATTTAGTATTTTTAATAATTTTGTACTTACTTGCAACATTTGTTTTGATTTTGAATCAGCTGATTCCTGTTGCCGCCATCAGTAATTTGACCAAAAATATCGATTCATCGGTAAACAAAAACTCTTTATTTGAGCCGGTAGAATAGCGGCGTTGTAGCGGCGCGATAATAAGTCTCTAAATTCAAATTTAACGGACACATTTTGTATGATAAAGGCTAAAAATATCGAAGACTTTAAGGCGAAATGCTAGCGGCGTTGCTTACGGCGCCAGTGTAAATGCACTATAAGAACCAAACTCGCTAGTTCAGATAGATAGTTTTACGTCTTTGCTGTTCGACTTTGGAACCAGCTGCCACCCGATTTAAAAAATACCAGAAGCACCTCATTTTAAAGACAAGTTAAAAGCTTACCTCAGAGCATAACAAAATATCAATAATTTCTAAAGTAAAACAATAATAATAATATGACAATTAAGATAAGAAATACATATAAATATAGACATAAACATAAATAAAAGTATATATAACTGTTGATAAAAATATAAAAAATAATAGTAAATGTACTAGCTTTAATAAATTTACCTTATTTATTTATTTATTAAATCAATGTAAACTTTAATAAGGCTAATTGTGACTAGTGCATTAAGATAAAAGTAGCAATACTTATAGCACTAGGAATGTATTTAATAAATAATAATAAAGAGTATTCAGAACTGTGTTTCTGTCGAGATCGTTGAAACTTGTGTGCGTTCACTTGGGTTTTTTATTTGCATGCGGTTGTCGCAAGCCGAGGTTTTCTTAAAGCTGCCGACATAATGAACCATTTATACTCTTTCAGAATATTTGTGTGTAAAAATAATTATTAAAATATAAATAAATATTAGATCACAACAGAAGCACAGTTCTGAATACTCTTTCGGAATGTGTGTGCATCTTTTGTATGTACATAAATGCTCAACACTAAAGTAGTTGTGTTGCAAAATTGTTTGCTAGTGTCATAAGTTAAAAACTCGAAAGAGTATGTATAACAGAGAGTGCAAAACAGAAATTGCCTGTCTGGGAAGCCTTGTCTTTTTTAGGTTTTTGCAGGCAGATACAAATGCGCGCAAAATTTTGAATTTGAACATTGGCAATCGACATCAAATATGT
This sequence comes from Scaptomyza hsui, assembly GCA_018152825.1. NCBI lineage: Eukaryota > Metazoa > Arthropoda > Insecta > Diptera > Drosophilidae > Scaptomyza > Scaptomyza hsui. The sequence continues at coordinate 1,641,491 of JAECXO010000089.1, forward strand.
ATTTACTTTCATGGGTTGAAAAGACATAATTATTTAATTCAAATATAAATAACTATTAGACAAATTATCAATTTTGCACCTCTTAACGATTAAAATGTATTTCAATAATTAATAAAAAAAATTTTAAAAAAATTACATAAATTTTATACATACATACATGTTCTAAAGTTGCTGAAAATTCTAAAAGTTGAGGCAGGTCAAAACTAATAAGACAATTGCGACGCATACATAAAAATGTGTTGCTTTTGCATACATGTAGACACACACACACACACACACACACACATGTATATGCTGGGAGGAGCAAACGAAACAAAATAACAAAAATCTCGGCAAAACGAGCCCACCAAAAAATTAAGCAAGCGCAAGCCAGCGCAAGTGCATGTATACACAAATGTATGTTTAACCGTTACTTGCATTCCGCTGGCGCGCTCCCTTCCCTAAAAACAAAAGCAAGCAATAGAATGACGTCACTTTGCTGCGCGGCCAGCTCTGTCTGTTAACTTTTCGACTCTTCTTCATTTGCGTAGCTAAAAAACTGCAAGTCATTCATGCGCCGGCGCTTGTCTCGGTACAGATGGAGTGCCAGCAATTTTCTGTGTATACGTCAGTATGTCAGCGACGTGATCGCCGTTAGGTGTATATATGTGTGTATGAATGTTTCTGTATGCTGTTTGCTCTGAGCGGCTGTATATTGTGGAAGGGGGAGAGCAGCAGCAGAGTGCGAACAACAACAACACATGTGCATTTTTTCTGTATTTGGTGGCTCCGAGCTCAACAAGCAAAAATCATTAGGGCGAATGTATACCTAAATACACATATATGTGTGTGTGTATGTGCGCATGCACATTTTTTCAGTTTTTGGTGGCTCTCAAGTGATTTGGGATTTTGTTACTTTTCTAGCAACGCATATCAATGTGTGTGTGTGCATGTGTATGTTCATGTGCAGCACATTTGAATGTATGCGTAGCAATTGCCTTGGCTATTCTTGACCTGTTTCAATTTTTATGATTTTTTAGCAATTTTATTAAGAGTAAAAATAGCTATAAAATTAATGTTAATAAATACTAATTTTTATTTATTTATAAAATGCATCTTAATCATTAAGATGCATTGTCCATAATATGTCAAATTCAAAAATATATATTTTAATATATATATGTATATAATTATGTACTCTTGACCCTTAAAATTCATAATTTAATACATAATATATGCCGACAGCCAATCTTTAAAATTAAAATTTGGCGCGCATTTGTATCTGCCTACAAAACACAGGCAGTTTCTGTTTTTGCACTTTCTGGTCATACATACTCTTTCGAGATATTAGCTATATGACACCAGCAAACAATTTTGCAACACAACTACCATGCAGTTGCTCATTTACATATAAAAAATGCACACATATTCCGAAAGAGTATAAATGGTTCATGTGTCGGCAGCTGGAAGAAAAACTCAGGCTCGCGTCAACCGCGTTCCGACAAAAAACCTTTTCTCAACAGAAATACAGTTCTGAATACTCTTTTGGTATATGTGTTCATATTTTGTATGTAAATGTGTAAAAGCATGGTAGTTGTGTTGCAAAATTGTTTGCTGGTTTCATATATTTAAGATCTCGAAAGAGTATGTATGACCAGAAAATGCAAAAACTGAAATTGCCTGTGTTTTGTAGGCAGATACAAATGCGCGCCAAATTTGAATTTTAAATATTGGCTGTCGGCATATATTATGTATTAAATTATGAATTTTAAGGGACAAGGGTACATAATTATATACATATATATATTAAAATATATAAATTTATATTTGACATATTATGGACAATGCATCTTAATGATTAAGATGCATTTTATAAATAAATAAAAATTATCATTTAATAACATTAATTTTATAGCTATCCTTACTTTTAATAAAATTGCTAAAAAATCATAAAAATTGAGACAGGTCAAGAATAGCCAAGGCAATTGCTACGCATACATTCAAATGTGCTGCACATGAACATACACATGCACACACACACATTGATATGCGTTGCTAGAAAAGTAACAAAATCCCAAATCACTTGAGAGCCACCAAAAACTGAAAAAATATGCATGCGCACATACATACACACATATATATGTGTATTTAGGTATACATTCGCCCAAATGATTTTTGGTTTAATTTAGCTCGGAGCCACCAAATACAGAAAAAATGCACATGTGTTGTTGTTGTTCACACTCTGCTGCTGCTCTCGCCCTTCCACAATATACAGCCGCTCAGAGCAAACAGCATACAGAAACATACATACACACATATATACACCTAACGGCGATCACGTCGCTGACATACTGACGTATACACAGCAAATTGCTGGCACTCCGTCTATATCGAGTGAAAATTTGCGTTCGGCTCGCTGCTTTCAACAGCCGAATGCGGGTGGCTCCTCCGCAAATTGGACCAATTAGGCTATTGGATTTTTTGCGTTTGACTCCTCTATGTATACCTACTTAATGATTGTATGTTTGTGATGTATCCCTTCATGTTGTATGTTTTGAGTTATTAAGTCCGATTAACCCTCCGGTAATGCTTAAAGTTATTTAAAGTTTTTATTTATTAAAAAAAATAAAAATATTATGTACATGCTTATTAAATGCTGGTGGCCAATATTTATAATTCTAATTCGGCGCGCACTTGACTCCGCCTACAAAGTACAAATTCAAGCAGACAAATTAGAAGGCGCTAGATAAAAAAAAGGCGACTAGGAGATACCATAAGTCCTCCACACCACAAATGTGGCCAAATCGTCTCGCCTTATTTGATTCCGAAATATTTCCTTTTGCCTGTTACATACATTCGTACAAACCAATATACCCGTCTCGTTTATAGAAAAGTAAAATGTTCTCGTCTATTTTTACAACAGGCAGCAGCGTTGGTGTGTATACGCATCGAGAATGGGCAAATGCAAAAGAGCGAAACAAAAACACTTGCCGGTTGCTGAGACGCCCAATCAGCACAAATTAAAACAAGTAACAAGTAAAAACGTTGCAGTCGGTCGCAACCGACTGCGGAATACTTTGATATCAGAAAAAGAACTGATGGTAAGGAGTCTGCTTGCAAATTAGTCGGACGGGTGATAATCATCGCCAGCTATCATGTTATAAAATTTGGTGAATTAAGCTCAAAAACTGTGGAAGATAACTTAACTCCCAAATTTATAAGGTGGGCGGCTGAGGTAGGCGTGTCATCCAAATTTTTAAATCAAATCTTTTTTATTGTCACCATTTATCTTCCTACCAAGTTTGGTGGCTCTAGCTCAAAAACTGTTAAAGATATAGCCGATTCTAATTTTGTAAGGCGGGTGGCTTGGGTGGGCGTGGCATCCAAAATTTTGATGCAGATCTTTGGTAGACGCTGCCTTCTATCTTTCTACCCAATTTACGGGCTCTAGCTTAAAAACTATAAGAGATATCGAAATTTCCGATTTTAAATAGTGGGGGGCAGAGGTGGGCGTGGCATCCTAATTTTTGATGCAGACCTTTTGAAGATGTCACCATACATCTTCCTACCAAATTTGGTAACACTAGCTCGAAAAATGTGAAAACTATAGGCGTTTCCAATTTCAAGAAGAAGGGGGGATGGGGGCGGAATCAGGGGGCGTGGCATCCAAAATTCTGATGCATTTTTTGGGGAACGTCAATATCTATCTTCACACAAAATTTGGTGGCTCTTGCCCAAAAAATGTGAAAACTATAGGCGTTTCCAATTTCATGGTGAAGGGGGGATGGGGGCGGAATCAGGGGGCGTGGCATCCAAGTGAGAAATATTTGGTTTTATCGGTTTTCAGTTATCGAATTTATCGATTTCCCAGCCTCCTAGTAGGCGTGGCACCCCAATCTTGACACTTTATCTGTCTCGCCTATAGACAAACATAATTGCAAAGTTTCAAGTCTCTAGCTTTACGGGTGTCGAAAAAAGTTGCGTTCATACGGACAGACGGACGGACGGACAGACGGACAGACGGACAGACACCATGACGGACATTGCACAAAACCAATATACTATGAGACCTTCGGTATCAAAGTATAAAAATGTGGAAGATACACGCATAGCCGTTTAAACAACGGCGGAGGGTGGGGGGCGGAAGGTGTGGGCATGGCATCCAAATTTTTGATGCAGTTTTTTGGAAAACTTCACTACCTATCATGACACAAAATTTGGTGGCTCTAGCTCAAAAAATGTGAAAACATTAGCAAACGTGGCATCCAAATTTTTGATGCATTTTTTTTCGAAAACTTCACTACCTATCTTGACACAAAATTTGGTGGCCCTAGCCGAAAAAATGTGAAAAGTATAAGCGTTTCCAATTTCATGGTGAAGGAGGGATGGGGGCGGAAGGAGTGGGCGTGGCATCCAACATTTTGATGCAGTTTTTCAGGGATGTGACTAGCTATCTTCGTGCAAAATTTGGTACTCTACCTGTAAGAATGTGAGAAGTATATGGTTTTTATCGGTATTTAGTTATCGATTTCCCAGCCTCCTTGTAGGCGAAGCAATCCAATCTTAACATTTTATCTGTACCGGCTATAGATAAATATAATTGCAAAGTTTCAAGTCTCTAGCTTTACGGGTGTCGAAAAAAGCGTTCATACGGACGGACGGACACCATGACGGACATTGCAAAACACCAATATACTATGATACTTTCAGTATCAAAGCATCAACACGCTTTGTTTCAATGTTCAATTATAGTCAACAAATAATTATAAATAATTTTCAAATAAACACAACTTATTTTAAGTATTTAAATACAAAATAAGTTTTTTTTAGTGCGTATTTACTATTTTTTTACTCAACTCAATAAATTAATTATTATTCTCAAAAATATAAGCAAACATGTACTATGAATATCATATATATTTATCTTGCGTTTATCTATTTAATTACGCAAAGCTTATATAAAGTCTAACTACCCTTCCTTGCAAGGGTAGCAGCAAGCGATTAAATGAAAACTCTAAAATTGCCAATTTCAAGAGAAATGAAGTACGGCAACGTATAATCTGTTCACATGCCTCACACTTTCAGCCATTATAGCTGTTTAGTTAGACCCAAAACAAGTAATAAAAAAATTATGGCTAATTATGGATAACAGTCACTTCTCCAGGCACCAGCTGGCTGTCGACGAGTACTTTGAACGAAACATAAGCAAACGGGGTGATTACTCGTTGGACCGAGCTAGCTTGGCGCACCATCTGTTCGAGTAAGAGTACTTTTCCGCTATCATCGTCTCTTGGTTTTAATACTCATTGCTACTATGTAAAAAAAATCGATATTATCGATAGCGATAGCACATCCCTATAACACACTATGCTTTTTTGAAGCATGCATTCTTGTTGATTTTCTTTTGAAAGTTGTTTCGAATTGCAGCTCACTTCTACACGTTGCTTCTAGTTGCTGCATCTTTTCGATAAAAGTTTTGGTTGACAGTGCATTAGTACTTATGCCAAACGTTATTAAGATTTTCATGCTGCTGGTATTGCGTTAATAGCAATTCGAAGTTGTTGTTCGTGCATATATTTTATTCAATGCATTGTCACCTTAAACATTCTCAACAAATAACCAAATTTTAAACTATTTTTGAAAATAACAGCCCTGCAGGCAAGAAATCGGAATGAGCACAAAAGGAAACGCACGTTGAGAGTTGCAGGTCTCCGTCATAGTGCATTGCTTTCCTCACCTCCCTTGCCAACAAGCCCAAAGAAGCTGCTTCAAAAAAGCATCGTGTGTAAGCGGTCATAGAGAGAAGAGAGCTACGAGACTAAAACTTGAGAGCTTGCCCATCAGTGATGCCGATTTGGCCCTTTTCCGGACAGATCAGTCCTATTTTTAGGTGCATCGTCCAGAAAAAATATCAAACGTCCCCTATCCGGAAATCTGGCCTTTTTGAGATTTTATTTGATTGATTTATTTCAATTTTTTTTTCAATGTGTTCTTTTAATAAACAACAATTTTAACATAAAAAAAAACCAACTTCAAAATAACTAAAATGCCCAAAAAAGTAAAAAAAATAATTGCGTTTTCTTCTACAAATAGTAAGAACTATTGTTATTTTTGGCATCCAAAGTTTTGATGCAGATCTTTAGGGGAAGTCATCATCTAACTTTCCAACAAATCTGGGATGATGTCGTCAGCTGTCTTCCTACCAAATTTTGTGACGCCGGCTCAAAGACTGTAAAATATTTCCAAATTCTCGTTTTTAAAAGGTGGGCGGCAGTGGTGGGTGTGGCAACCAAATTTTTGATGCAGATCTTTGGTAGATGTCACCGTCTATCTTCCTACCAAATTTGGTGACTCTAGCTCAAGAACCGTTTCCGATTTAAAAAGGTGGGTGGTAATGGTGGGCGTGGCATCCAAACTTTTGATGCAGATCTTTAGGGGACGTCATCACCTAACTTCTCAACTAATCTGGCGACTCCAGCTCAAAAGCTTATGCTAAAAATTATGCAATAAATACGCAAATTTAAGAGTTTTGCGGTTTTCTCATTGAAGCCATTGCCAGAGCTGGACCAAAAAAACAAATAAAAACGTTGCAGTCGGACGCAACCGACTGCGGAATACTTTGATACCAGTAAAAGAACGGTTGATAAGGGGGGAATGCAGGGGCGAAGGGAGTGGCCCATGTGGTAAACATCGCCAGCTATCATGTTACCAAATTTGGTGACTTTAGCTCAAAAACTGTGGAAGATAACTTAACTCCCAAATTAAAAAGGTGGTCGACAGAGGTAGGCGTGGCATCCAAATTTTTGAATCAAATGTTTTTAACTGTCACTATATATCTGCCTACCAAGTTTGTTGGCTCTAGCTTAAAAACTGTTAAAGATATAGCCGATTCCGATTTTATAAGGCGGGTGGTTTGGGTGGGCGTGGCATCCAAAATTTTGATGCAGATCTTTGGTAGACGCTGCCTTCTATCTTTCTACCCAATTTACGGGCTCTAGCTTAAAAACTATAAGAGATATCGAAATTTCCGATTTTAAATAGTGGGGGGCAGAGGTGGGCGTGGCATCCTAATTTTTTGATGCAGACCTTTTGAAGATGTCACCATACATCTTTCTACCAAATTTGGTAACACTAGCTCGAAAAATGTGAAAGCTATAGGCGTTTCCAATTTCAAGAAGAAGGGGGGATGGGGGCGGAATCAGGGGGCGTGGCATCCAAAATTCTGATGCATTTTTTGGGGAACGTCAATATCTATCTTCACACAAAATTTGGTGGCTCTTGCCCAAAAAATGTGAAAACTATAGGCGTTTCCAATTTCATGGTGAAGGGGGGGATGGGGGCGGAATCAGGGGGCGTGGCATCCAAGTGAGAAATATTTGGTTTTATCGGTTTTCAGTTATCGAATTTATCGATTTCCCAGCCTCCTAGTAGGCGTGGCACCCCAATCTTGACACTTTATCTGTCTCGCCTATAGACAAACATAATTGCAAAGTTTCAAGTCTCTAGCTTTACGGGTGTCGAAAAAAGTTGCGTTCATACGGACAGACGGACGGACGGACAGACGGACAGACGGACAGACACCATGACGGACATTGCACAAAACCAATATACTATGAGACCTTCGGTATCAAAGTATAAAAATGTGGAAGATACACGCATAGCCGTTTAAACAACGGCGGAGGGTGGGGGGCGGAAGGTGTGGGCATGGATCCAAATTTTTGATGCAGTTTTTTGGAAAACTTCACTACCTATCATGACACAAAATTTGGTGGCTCTAGCTCAAAAAATGTGAAAACATTAGCAAACGTGGCATCCAAATTTTTGATGCATTTTTTTCGAAAACTTCACTACCTATCTTGACACAAAATTTGGTGGCCCTAGCCGAAAAAATGTGAAAAGTATAAGCGTTTCCAATTTCATGGTGAAGGAGGGATGGGGGCGGAAGGAGTGGGCGTGGCATCCAACATTTTGATGCAGTTTTTCAGGGATGTGACTAGCTATCTTCGTGCAAAATTTGGTAACTCTACCTGTAAGAATGTGAGAAATATATGGTTTTTATCGGTATTTAGTTATCGATTTCCCAGCCTCCTTGTAGGCGAAGCAATCCAATCTTAACATTTTATCTGTACCGGCTATAGATAAATATAATTGCAAAGTTTCAAGTCTCTAGCTTTACGGGTGTCGAAAAAAGCGTTCATACGGACGGACGGACACCATGACGGACATTGCAAAACACCAATATACTATGATACTTTCAGTATCAAAGCATCAACACGCTTTGTTTCAATGTTCAATTATAGTCAACAAATAATTATAAATAATTTTCAAATAAACAAAACTTATTTTAAGTATTTAAATACAAAATAAGTTTTTTTAGTGCGTATTTACTATTTTTTTACTCAACTCAATAAATTAATTATTATTCTCAAAAATATAAGCAAACATGTACTATGAATATCATATATATTTAACTTGCGTTTATCTATTTAATTACGCAAAGCTTATATAAAGTCTAACTACCCTTCCTTGCAAGGGTAGCAGCAAGCGATTAAATGAAAACTCTAAAATTGCCAATTTCAAGAGAAATGAAGTACGGCAACGTATAATCTGTTCACATGCCTCACACTTTCAGCCATTATAGCTGTTTAGTTAGACCCAAAACAAGTAATAAAAAAATTATGGCTAATTATGGATAACAGTCACTTCTCCAGGCACCAGCTGGCTGTCGACGAGTACTTTGAACGAAACATAAGCAAACGGGGTGATTACTCGTTGGACCGAGCTAGCTTGGCGCACCATCTGTTCGAGTAAGAGTACTTTTCCGCTATCATCGTCTCTTGGTTTTAATACTCATTGCTACTATGTAAAAAAAAATCGATATTCCGATATTATCGATAGCGATAGCACATCCCTATAACACACTATGCTTTTTTGAAGCATGCATTCTTGTTGATTTTCTTTTGAAAGTTGTTTCGAATTGCAGCTCACTTCTACACGTTGCTTCTAGTTGCTGCATCTTTTCGATAAAAGTTTTGGTTGACAGTGCATTAGTACTTATGCCAAACGTTATTAAGATTTTCATGCTGCTGGTATTGCGTTAATAGCAATTCGAAGTTGTTGTTCGTGCATATATTTTATTCAATGCATTGTCACCTTAAACATTCTCAACAAATAACCAAATTTTAAACTATTTTTGAAAATAACAGCCCTGCAGGCAAGAAATCGGAATGAGCACAAAAGGAAACGCACGTTGAGAGTTGCAGGTCTCCGTCATAGTGCATTGCTTTCCTCACCTCCCTTGCCAACAAGCCCAAAGAAGCTGCTTCAAAAAAGCATCGTGTGTAAGCGGTCATAGAGAGAGAAGAGAGCTACGAGACTAAAACTTGAGAGCTTGCCCATCAGTGATGCCGATTTGGCCCTTTTCCGGACAGATCAGTCCTATTTTTAGGTGCATCGTCCAGAAAAAATATCAAACGTCCCCTATCCGGAAATCTGGCCTTTTTGAGATTTTATTTGATTGATTTATTTCAATTTTTTTTCAATGTGTTCTTTTAATAAACAACAATTTTAACATAAAAAAAACCAACTTCAAAATAACTAAAATGCCCAAAAAAGTAAAAAAAATAATTGCGTTTTCTTCTACAAATAGTAAGAACTATTGTTATTTTTGGCATCCAAAGTTTTGATGCAGATCTTTAGGGGAAGTCATCATCTAACTTTCCAACAAATCTGGGATGATGTCGTCAGCTGTCTTCCTACCAAATTTTGTGACGCCGGCTCAAAGACTGTAAAATATTTCCAAATTCTCGTTTTTAAAAGGTGGGCGGCAGTGGTGGGTGTGGCAACCAAATTTTTGATGCAGATCTTTGGTAGATGTCACCGTCTATTTTCCTACCAAATTTGGTGACTCTAGCTCAAGAACCGTTTCCGATTTAAAAAGGTGGGTGGTAATGGTGGGCGTGGCATCCAAACTTTTGATGCAGATCTTTAGGGGACGTCATCACCTAACTTCTCAACTAATCTGGCGACTCCAGCTCAAAAGCTTATGCTAAAAATTATGCAATAAATACGCAAATTTAAGAGTTTTGCGGTTTTCTCATTGAAGCCATTGCCAGAGCTGGACCAAAAAAAACAAATAAAAACGTTGCAGTCGGACGCAACCGACTGCGGAATACTTTGATACCAGTAAAAGAACGGTTGATAAGGGGGAATGCAGGGGCGAAGGGAGTGGCCCATGTGGTAAACATCGCCAGCTATCATGTTACCAAATTTGGTGACTTTAGCTCAAAAACTGTGGAAGATAACTTAACTCCCAAATTAAAAAGGTGGTCGACAGAGGTAGGCGTGGCATCCAAATTTTTGAATCAAATGTTTTTAACTGTCACTATATATCTGCCTACCAAGTTTGTTGGCTCTAGCTTAAAAACTGTTAAAGATATAGCCGATTCCGATTTTATAAGGCGGGTGGTTTGGGTGGGCGTGGCATTCAAAATTTTGATGCAGATCTTTGGTAGACGCTGCCTTCTATCTTTCTACCCAATTTACGGGCTCTAGCTTAAAAACTATAAGAGATATCGAAATTTCCGATTTTAAATAGTGGGCGGCAGAGGTGGGCGTGGCATCCTAATTTTTGATGCAGACCTTTTGAAGATGTCACCATACATCTTCCTACCAAATTTGGTAACACTAGCTCGAAAAATGTGAAAACTATAGGCGTTTCCAATTTCAAGAAGAAGGGGGAATGGGGGCGGAATCAGGGGGCGTGGCATCCAAAATTCTGATGCATTTTTTGGGGAACGTCAATATCTATCTTCACACAAAATTTGGTGGCTCTTGCCCAAAAAATGTGAAAACTATAGGCGTTTCCAATTTCATGGAGAAGGGGGATGGGGGCGGAATTAGGGGCGTGGCATCCAAAATTCTGATGCATTTGTTTGGGGAACGTCAATATCTATCTTGACACAAAATTTGATGGCTCTAGCCCAAAAAATGTGAAAACTATAGGCGTTTCCAATTTCATGGAGAAGGGGGGGATGGGTTCGGAATCAGGTTGCGGGGCATCCAAAATTTTGATGCATTTTTTTGGGAACTTCTATATCTATCTTGACACAAAATTTGGTGGCTCTAGCCCAAAAAATGTAAAAACTATAGGCGTTTCCAATTTCAAGGAGCAGGGATGATGGGGGCGGAAGGAGGGGGCGTGGCATCCAAATTTTTGATGCAGTTTTTCAGGGATATGACTAGCTATCTGCGTGCAAAATGTTGTAACTCTAGCTGTAAGAATGTGAGAAATATTTGTTTTTTTCGGTTTTCAGCTATCGAATTTATCGATTTCCCAGCCTCCTAGTAGGCGTGGCAACCCAATCTTGACACTTTATCTGTACCGTCTATAGATAAACATAATTGCAAAGTTTCAAGTCTCTAGCTTTACGGGTGTCGAAAAAAGTTGCGTTCATACGGACGGACGGACAGACGGACACCATGACGGACATAGCACAAAACCAATATACTATGAGACCTTCGGTATCAAAGTATAAAAAGAATCATCAAAATCTGTTTACCCAGTTGCAAGTTTTGAGGTAACAACGCCAAAAAAAAATACAGACGAATTGATAACCTCCTTCTTTTTTGAAGTCGGTTAATAAAAACAGTGTTGAATCTGATATATTAAACACAGAGATCTTTTTTAAACAGTTTGGCATCCTTTTCTACATACTTTGTATGTAATATCGATATCGCTTGTAATATTTTTGGTTTTAGATTGCCGGACAACTATGAAATTCTTAATCAAGTTGACCTGTTTTCTTCAAATTCGGCGACAAAACTAAATCTAAAATAGTTTCGCAATTTAGCAACATACAGCTAGAAATATGGGAGAATGTTGATAATAGTTCGAGTGCGGGCAACAAGCGGTTTTCGGAGCGGTATCATTAGCGCTGACAGTGCTTTCGTTGCCATGGTCGAACGCGAAGGTCGAAAGGGTGTTGAGCCAAGTAAATTTTGTTAAAACGAAATTGAGGATCCGCCTTGACATAGAGACGTTAAATGCCATTTTGACCGTCAGGGTAATATATACATCATACATCATAGCAACTATATACATGAATTTCTTAATTTTCAGATTCGGATTGCGTCGGGACAAGTTATATTGCAGTAATTATAAGTTGCCAGTAGAGTGTATGGCTCGTATAGGATCAATGGCGACATACGAAGCCAGGGAAAAGGACGATGATTATATCAATGACAATGCCTTAAGATTATTGGAATTAAAAATAAATATATATAAATTTAGAAACAAAAAATTGGTTTGTCCTGTTTTCAGTCCTTTTTATACTTTGATACCGAAGGTCTCATAGTATATTGGTTTTGTGCAATGTCCGTCATGGTGTCCGTCTGTCCGTCCGTCCGTATGAACGCAACTTTTTCCGACACCCGTAAAGCTAGAGACTTGAAACTTTGCAATTATGTTTGTCTATAGGCGCGACAGTTAAAGTGTCAAGATTAGGGTGCCACGCCTACTAGGAGGCTGGGAAATCGATAAATTCGATAACTGAAAACCGATTAAACCAAATATTTCTCACATTCTTACAGCTAGAGTTACCAAATTTTGCACGCAGATAGCTAGTCATGTCCTTGAAAAAACTGCATCAAAATTTTGATGCCACGCCCACTCCTTCCGCCCCCATCATCCCTGCTCCTTGAAACTGGAAACGCCTATAGTTTTTACATTTTTTGGGCTAGAGACACCAAATTTTGTGTCAAGGTAGATATTGACTTTCCACAAAAAAATGCATCAAAAATTTGGATGCCACGCCCCGTGATTCCGCCCCCATCCCCCCCTTCTCCATGAAATTGGAAACGCCTATAGTTTTCACATTTTTTGGGCTAGAGCGACCAAATTTTGTGTCAAGATAGGTACTGACGTTCCCCATCAAAACTTGGATGCCACGCCCCCTGATTCCGCCCCCATCCCCCCTTCTTCTTGAAATTGGAAACGCCTATAGTTTTCACATTTTTCGAGCTAGTGTTACCAAATTTGGTAGGAAGATATATGGTGACAACTACAAAAGGTCTGCATCAAAAATTAGGATGCCACGCCCACCTCTGCCGCCCACTATTTAAAATCGGAAATTTCGATATCTCTTATAGTTTTTAAGCTAGAGCCCGTAAATTGGGTAGAAAGATAGAAGGCAGCATCTACCAAAGATGAGCATCAAAATTTTGAATGCCACGCCCACCTAAGCCACCCGCCTTATAAAATCGGAATCGGCTATATCTTTAACAGTTTTTGAGCTTGAGCCACCAATCTTTTTATGAATATAGATGGTGACAGTTAAAAACATTTGATTCAAAAATTTGGATGCCACGCCTACCTCTACCGCCCACCTTTTTAATTTGGGAGTTAAGTTATCTTCCACAGTTTTTGAGCTAAAGTCACCAAATTTGGTAACATGATAGCTGGCGATGTTTACCACATGGGCCACTCCCTTCGCCCCTGCATTCCCCCTTATCAACCGTTATTTTACTGGTATCAAAGTATTCCGCAGTCGGTTGCGTCCGACTGCAACGTTTTTACTTGTTTAATTCGGTATTATTCAGCAATCACTTCTATTTGAAATTCTTCAGGAACTGTATCCAGATCGACGTTAAATGGCGAGGACAACATTTTCATGGAAAGCGCTGTCTTCTCGGCTTTGAACATTCGGAATCGTGATTGAATTTCGTTGATTAAAATGTATATAAATATATTGAGCAAACTTTTGAAAAGTAACGTTTTCTATTTCTAAATGTGGAAAGTGCGGCACATTATTTTGCAAAAGATGCTGTGTCCATAATTTTAATTAGCTCTCAAAGCCCAGAATTTTATCATACATATTTTGAATAAACTGTCCTTTGCCTTGAAGTTACACATTAAGATCATTACGATGCTGAGTCATGTCGATAAGAAATCCAAAATCGCACAACAATTCTTTATCATCAAAATAAGGAAAGGGATTTCGCTTTTTAAGTTATAAACCCTATTTAGCATTGCACCTCTACTAAGCGTTTTCAATTTCAAGGAGCAGGGAGGATGAGGGCGGAAGGAGTGGGCGTGGCAAAACAAATTTTGATGCAGTTTTTTGGAGAACACAATCACCTACATTGACAAAAAACTTGGTGGCTCTAGCCCAAAAAATGTGAAAGCTTCTGGCGTTTCCAATTTCTTGGAGTAGGGGGGATGGGGGCGGAATCAGGGGGCATGGCATCCAAGTTTTGATGGGGAACGTCAGTACTTATCTTGACACAAAATTTGGTGGCTCTAGCCCAAAAAATGTAAAAACTATAGGCGTTTCCAGTTTCAAGGAGCAGGGATGATGGGGGCGGAAGGAGGGGGCGTGGCATCCAAAATTTTGATGCAGTTTTTTCAAGGACATGACTAGCTATCTGCGTGCAAAATTTGGTAACTCTAGCTGTAAGAATGTGAGAAATATTTGGTTTAATCGGTTTTCAGTTATCGAATTTATCGATTTCCCAGCCTCCTAGTAGGCGTGGCACCCTAATCTTGACACTTTAACTGTCGCGCCTATAGACAAACATAATTGCAAAGTTTCAAGTCTCTAGCTTTACGGGTGTCGGAAAAAGTTGCGTTTATACAGACGGACAGACGGACACCATGACGGACATTGCACAAAACCAATATACTATGAGACCTTCAGTATCAAAGTATAAAAAGGACTGAAAACAGGACAAACCAATTTTTTGTTTCTAAATTTATATATATTTATTTTTAATTCCAATAATCTTAAGGCATTGTCATTGATATAATCATCGTCCTTTTCCCTGGCTTCGTATGTCGCCATTGATCCTATACGAGCCATACACTCTACTGGCAACTTATAATTATTGCAATATAACTTGTCCCGACGCAATCCGAATCTGAAAATTAAGAAATTCATGTATATAGTTGCTATGATGTATGATGTATATATTACCCTGACGGTCAAAATGGCATTTAACGTCTCTATGTCAAGGCGGATCCTCAATTTCGTTTTAACAAAATTTACTTGGCTCAACACCCTTTCGACCTTCGCGTTCGACCATGGCAACGAAAGCACTGTCAGCGCGAATGATACCGCTCCGAAAACGGCTTGTTGCCCGCACTCGAACTATTATCAACATTCTCCCATATTTCTAGCTGTATGTTGCTAAATTGCGAAACTATTTTAGATTTAGTTTTGTCGCCGAATTTGAAGAAAACAGGTCAACTTGATTTAGAATTTCATAGTTGTCCGGCAATCTAAAACCAAAAATATTACAAGCGATATCGATATTACATACAAAGTATGTAGAAAAGGATGCCAAACTGTTTAAAAAAGATCTCTGTGTTTAATATATCAGATTCAACACTGTTTTTATTAACCGACTTCAAAAAAGAAGGAGGTTATCAATTCGTCTGTATTTTTTTTTGGCGTTGTTACCTCAAAACTTGCAACTGGGTAAACAGATTTTGATGATTCTTTTTATACTTTGATACCGAAGGTCTCATGGTATATTGGTTTTGTGCAATGTCCGTCATGGTGTCCGTCTGTCCGTCCGTCCGTATGAACGCAACTTTTTTCGACACCCGTAAAGCTAGAGACTTGAAACTTTGCAATTATGTTTATCTATAGACGGTACAGATAAAGTGTCAAGATTGGGTTGCCACGCCTACTAGGAGGCTGGGAAATCGATAAATTCGATAGCTGAAAACCGAAAAAACCAAATATTTCTCACATTCTTACAGCTAGAGTTACAACATTTTGCACGCAGATAGCTAGTCATATCCCTGAAAAACTGCATCAAAATTTTGGATGCCACGCCCCCTCCTTCCGACCCCATCATCCCTGCTCCTTGAAATTGGAAACGCCTATAGTTTTTACATTTTTTGGGCTAGAGCCACCAAATTTTGTGTCAAGATAGATATAGAAGTTCCCCAAAAAAATGCATCAAAATTTTGGATGCCCCGCAACCTGATTCCGAACCCATCCCCCCCTTCTCCATGAAAGTGGAAACGCCTATAGTTTTCACATTTTTTGGGATAGAGCCACCAAATTTTGTGTCAAGATAAGTACTGACGTTCCCCATCAAAACTTGGATGCCATGCCCCCTGATTCCGCCCCCATCCCCCCTACTCCAAGAAATTGGAAACGCCAGTAGCTTTCACATTTTTTGGGCTAGAGCCACCAAATTTTGTGTAAAGATAGATATTGACGTTCCCCAAAAAAATGCATCAAAATTTTGGATGCCACGTCCACCTAAGCCACCCGCCTAATAAAATAGGAATCGGCTATATCTTTAACAGTTTTTGAGCTAGAGCCACCAAACTTGGTAGGCAGATAGATAGTGACAGTTAAAAACATTTGATTCAAAAATTTGGATGCCACGCCTACCTCTGCCGCCCACCTTTTAAATTTGGGAGTTAAGTTATCTTCCACAGTTTTTGAGCTAAGGTCACCAAATTTGGTAACATGATAGCTGGCGATGTTTACCACATGGCCCACTCCCTTCGCCCCTGCATTCCCCCTTATCAACCGTTCTTTTACTGGTATCAAAGTATTCCGCAGTCGGTTGCGTCCGACTGCAACGTTTTTAATTGTTTTATTTTCTATTTTCTTTTTTATCGGGGGCAGTTGTTTTGCTTGTGTGTGTCTGTGTATATGTGTGTAGTGGCTTTTATAAACGCATACATATGCAGGAGATCATAAAGTTTGGGCGTATGTGTTTGTGTAGTGCATTTGTTATAAATGTATAAAAAAAGCATAAGAGAAATATCCCCAAAACTGAGTCGGCGAGCCATACAAACACACAAACAAACAAACACACACACTTATAGTTGCATAATGGCCAACATGTGTATGCATGAAGTTTCGTTGCTTCCTCTTCCGTCTCCTCTCTCTCTCTCTCTCTCTCTCTCTGTCACTCTCTATCTGTAGCGCACACGCATCGCATCAGTCGTCAACGGTAATGAATGCATCCGGCATGCATTGCAAACTTGACTCATATTTCATAACCAAAATAAAAACCAACAATAAAAACTACGACACGAACAACAACAATAACAACTGCGGGTACATTGACCATCTTCTTTTTTTATATTTTCAGCCTGTTATTCCGTATTATACGGACATTCAAGCCCATTTTTTAAAAAAAATTGGCATCACTGTTGCGCATACAGCAAAGAGGGGACACTGCGATACATTACAAAGAAGACATTGACCAGACAAATTATATTTAAGCGGCTGCAATAAGCAGACAACAATCAAAAACAAGTGAAAACGTTTCAGTCGGACGCAACCGACTGCGGAATAATTTGATACCAGTAAAAGAACGGATGGTAAAAAGTCTGCTTGCAAAGGAGTGGGCCGGGTGGTAAACATCGCCAGCTATCATGTTACCAATATTTGGTGACTTTAGCTCAAAAACTGTGGAAGATAACTGAACTTACAAATTTAAATGGTGGGCGGCAGGGGTGGGTGTGGCATCCAAATTTTTGAATCAAATGTTTTGAACTGTCACCATCTATATTCATACCAAGTTTGGTGGCTCTAGCTTAAAAACTGTTAGAGATATTGCCGATTTCGATTTTATAAGGCGGGTGGCTTGAGTGGGCGTGGCATCCAAAACTTTGATGCAGATCTTTGGTAGATGTTGCCTTCTATCTTTCTACCGAATTTAGGGGCTCTAGCTTAAAAACTGTAAGAGATATTGAAATTTCGGATATTAAATGGTGGACGGCAGAGGTGGGCGTGGCATCCAAATTTTGGATGCAGATCTTTTGTAGATGTCACCATATACCTTCCTACCAAATTTGGTGACTCTTGTTCAAAAAATGTGGAAGAAAAACGTATAGCCGTTTTAACAACGGCGGGGGGCGGAAGGTGTGGGCGTGGCATCCAAATGTTTGATGCAGTTTTTTTGGAAAACTTCACTACCCTTCTTGACACTGTGAAGGACTGCAAAGACTCCTACACAAAAATACCCACAAGGCAGGAGTTTTAAGTATTTATATATATTCGGGACGGGGTACATTAAGAGCTGAGCGCGCATCACTGATGCTACCGGGCATCACTGAAAAGTAACGGGATCATGTGCGAGCTCGCTCAGAGAGTTTGCACATGACACGCAAGCATCGATGCAGCAGAAAGCGCAACAGCAGAGCCGAGGCCGCGACAAATACAGAAGCAGCAGAGCCACGAACGACGACCGCAGCGACCCGAACGAGAGCAGGCGGACATCGAGAGCGGCGTCGGCAGCTTAAGGGCAGAGGCCGCTGCAGAGCCCTAAGCAGCGATCGCGACAGGAAAAGGGTACGACGTCGTTTTGAAGATGCGTGGCTCGACAGTCGCGGCAGAACATTTAACCAGTGCGGAAGTGCGCGTGCCAAGAAAGGCGACACGGTGAAACAACAACAACGACAAAACGAGAGCACCACGCTGACACCGGGACACTGAGCACAAGACACCGGAGGACACAAGGATTACAAGGACATCGAAACACAAAGATAAAAGGACAAAAGGGATCAGCAAGCCACAACGCCACACGGACAGCAAACACTGCATAATAAATTCTAAAGACGAGAAAATGGAGCGCGGGTAAGCTGGCCTCTGGCTGCAGGGGATAATGGGCGGGGAGACGGTTTTTTTTTCGGTGTGCGGTGTGGTTAGGGTAATTAAAAATATGGTTAAATAAAAGCTCGAAATATGTAAAATACAACAGTGCCAAAAGTCTTAGTGTCGTGTAGTGTTTTGTGTCGGGAGTGGCCACGGCGTACCGCATGGCCGCAACACGTGCTCCGAGCGTTTCTCTGTACGTGTTGCGGCGATTCAGTATTGCCCGACCACCGGTGGTGACACCAACTCGCATTCCGAGGGTTCTCTGTGCGATTTGGTAGAACTACCGGTGTCTCTTGGCTCTCTTCCCTTCCTCCCCTTCCCCTTTGTAGTTCGTGCAGTAGGCAGAGTGGCCGGTGATGCCACAAAACATGTTCCGAGCGTTCTCTGCATGTTTTGTGGTATCAGGTGCCGCTCGGGTCGCCGGCAGGGTCACCAATGGCATTCCGAGGGTTTCTCTGTGCTATTGGTGGCCATGCCAGTGTCCCTTGGCCACGTGTAGTCCGCGTAGTTGGCAGGGCGGTCGGCGACGCCACAGGGCATGTTTCGAGCGTTTCTCTGCATGTTCTGTGGTGTCCGGCATCGCCCGGGCTACCGGCAGATCGACAAGCGCATTCCGAAGGATACTCTGTGCGCCTTGGCGAGTCTGCCGGTGCTCCGCCAGTCCGAAAGTACAGTCACGGGGGAAAAACGCAGACGCCAGCTGCTTATTTTTTTTATACTTTGATACCGAAGGTCTCATAGTATATTGGTTTTGTGCAATGTCCGTCATGGTGTCCGTCTGTCCGTCTGTCCGTCTGTCTGTCTGTCTGTCCGTCTGTCCGTCTGTCCGTCTGTATGAACGCTACTTTTTTCGACACCCGTAAAGCTAGAGACTTGAAACTTTGCAATTATGTTTGTCTATAGGCGCGACAGATAAAGTGTCAAGATTGGGGTGCCACGCCTACTAGGAGGCTGGGAAATCGATAAATTCGATAGCTGAAAACCGATAAAACCTAATATTTCTCACATTCTTACAGCTAGAGTTACCAAATTTTGCACGCAGATAGCTAGTCATGTCCCTGAAAAAACTGCATCAAAATTTTGGATGCCACGCCCACTCCTTCCGCCCCCATCATCCCTGCTCCTTGAAACTGTATAGTTTTTACATTTTTTGGGCTAGAGACACCAAATTTGGTGTCAAGATAGATATTGACGTTCCACAAAAAAATTCATCAAAATTTTGGATGCCACGCCCCCTGATTCCGCCCCTATCCCCCTTCTCCATGAAATTGGAAACGCCTATAGTTTTCACATTTTTTGGGCTAGAGCCACCAAATTTTGTGTCAAGATAGGTACTGACGTTCCCCATCAAAACTTGGATGCCACGCCCCCTGATTCCGCGCCCATCCCCCCTTCTCCAAGATATTGGAAACGCCTATAGCTTTCACATTTTTGGGCTAGAGCCACCAAATTTTGTGTGAAGATAGATATTGACGTTCCCCAAAAACAAGCATCAACATTTTGTATGCCACGCCCCTTGATTCCGCCCCCATCCCCCTCCTACTTGAAATTGGAAACGCCTATAGTTTTCACATTTTTCGAGCTAGTGTCACCGAATTTGGTAGGAAGATATATGGTGACATCTACAAGAGATCTGCATAAAAAATTAGGATGCCACGCCCACCTCTGCCGCCCACCATTTAAAATCGGAAATTTCGATATCTCTTATAGTTTTTAAGCTAGAGCCCGTAAATTGGGTAGAAAGATAGAAGATAGATATTGACGTTCCACAAAAAAATTCATCAAAATTTTGGATGCCACGCCCCCTGATTCCGCCCCCATCCCCCTTCTCCATGAAATTGGAAACGCCTATAGTTTTCACATTTTTTGGGCTAGAGCCACCAAATTTTGTGTCAAGATAGGTACTGACGTTCCCCATCAAAACTTGGATGCCACGCCCCCTCAATCCGCCCCCATCCCCCCTTCTCCAAGAAATTGGAAAGTCCTATAGTTTTCACATTTTTTGGGCTAGAGCCACCAAATTTTGTGTGAAGATAGATATTGACGTTCCCCAAAAACAAGCATCAACATTTTGGATGCCACGCCCCTTGATTCCGCCCCCATCCCCCTCCTACTTGAAATTGGAAACGCCTATAGTTTTCACATTTTTCGAGCTAGTGTCACCGAATTTGGTAGGAAGATATATGGTGACATCTACAAGAGATCTGCATAAAAAATTAGGATGCCACGCCCACCTCTGCAGCCCACCATTTAAAATCGGAAATTTCGATATCTCTTATAGTTTTTAAGCTAGAGCCCGTAAATTGGGTAGAAAGATAGAAGGCAGCATCTACCAAAGATCTGCATCAAAATTTTGGATGCCACGCCCACCTAAGCCACCCGCCTTATAAAATCGGAATCGGCTATATCTTTAACAGTTTTTGAGCTAGAGCCACCAAACTTGGTAGGCAGATAGATAGTGACAGTTAAAAACATTTGATTCAAAAATTTGGATGCCACGCCTACCTCTGCCGCCCACCATTTAAATTTGGGAGTTGAGTTATCTTCCACAGTTTTTGAGCTAAAGTCACCAAATTCGGTAACATGATAGCTGGCGATGTTTACCACATGGGCCACTCCCTTCGCCCCTGCATTCCCCCTTATCAACCGTTCTTTTACTGGTATCAAAGTATTCCACAGTCGGTTGCGTCCGACTGCAACGTTTTTACTTGTTTTGTTTTGTCTTCATGTGAAAAATAAAACCTACAGAGCCGGCGTACAGCCCCAGAAAAACGTCGCATACACTTGAGACACGTGGGATCACGTGGTCAGCAGGAGATGATAGTTTTTTTTGAGCGTGCGGTGATGCCTCTCTCGGCACCACGAGCGAAAGGGCAACCGCTCGGTCAGATATGTTAGGCACGTGATTATTTTGTTTTTTTTTTTGCTAACCAACCGCATTCGAGAACTTTCCCCAAACATTTGCTCTCTGGAGTACAGTAGGGCCCAGCTTCCCATTAACCATTTTTTTTGTAAGCCCACTTAATTCGTTTTGTTGCGAGAGCCGAACGCCGCACTCACGCAGCGACAGAGCCGAGCAACAGAACGGCTCAGAAGCGGAGCCGAGTACCAGCCGAACCAACCAGCAGAGTGACTAGCAGCTGAGCGACCCAGCAGCGGAGCCGAGGACCAGCCGACGCAGCGAAATAACAGAGCTGACGAGAATACGCAGCGGCAGCGCAGAGCCCATCAACGAAGACGTCTACGCGGCAGAGATCCCGAAGGCTGCACGATCAGGCAGCTGAGGCGGGTGGCCTAGCGTATATAAGGCAGCCACCGACAGCAGGAAAGGTAGTTATCCACAGGCAGCTGACAAGAGCAGTCATCTCGAGACATTGACCAAAAGTGACACAGTGTTTAAAGACGTCCTTGACAAGTGAATCCTCACGCAACGAAAAGGATCAACAGCAGGACCGGCAGCAGAACCCACCGCAGAGCCCGTGGCAGGACCAGCAATAACAGGACCCGCAGCAGAACCCACAGCAGACCAGCAGAACCCCGCAGAGCCCGTGGCAGGACCAGCAATAGCAGGACCCGCAGCAGAACCCACAGCAAAACCCGTGGCAGGACCAGCAACAGCAGGACCCGCAGCAGAACCCACAGCAGGACCCGCGGCAGCACTAGCACAGAACCTGCAGCAGCACCTGCAAACAGCCCCTGCGAGCAGAACCTACAGCAGTACCAGCAGCAGCACCCACAGCAGCTGTACTCGCAGCATAGCCCGCAGCTGTACTGGTATGGGTGTAAAGTGGATCACCTTCCGTCGCAAGGACGAGCTACAGCAACTGGCCCATGAGTTCGGGCTAGGAACAACTGGCACCGTGGAAGAATTGCGGGGCAGGATTTCGGCGTTTGTCACCAGGGGCGAGCACTCGGAAGTAACACGAGACCGCCTAGTCGAACTGGAAGCGAGCTATGGGGATGCAGCCAGCCCTGGGGATGCTCGCTCACCGGCCGTGTCCCCGGGCCCAGAAAGCCGAGAACGCAAGGAGGACCATCACCAGCTTAAGGTGCCAGTGCCGGAAGAAATCTCGTGCTCAATGCTGGCTGATAAATTGCGCAACTGGGGCATCGTGTTTGACGGCATCTCGGATCCACTGAGTTTCATCGAGAAACTCGAAGAGCGAGTGGCATCGTACCGGGTGAGTGTCAACCAACTACCACGAGCCATATCCGGTCTGTTTACCGGTCGAGCCGAAGGATGGTTCCGGACCTACCGTATGCAAGATGAACCTTGGGAGTCGGTTAAGAAGGAGTTCTTGGACTTTTTCTTGCCGCCTCGGTACTTCCAACGCTTGGAAAGTACCATCCAGACTCGGTTCCAGCGTCCAGGAGAAACGTTCCGCGACTATCTCATTGAGCTGCGGCTGATGATGCAACGAGCCCAATACTCACCAGAACGGGAGCTAGAGCGCATATATGAGAACCAACTGCCAGAGTATAAACTGTTCACAATAAAAATACGAATTTGACACGTTGGCCGCATTGATACAGCTGGTCACAGACTTTGAGACTAACGCAGGATGCACGCAACACTGAGCCCGCCGAATTCGTAGAGACAGCTCAGGCTAGTGAAATATCAACGCAGGACGCACATGACACTGAGCCAGCCGAACTCGTAGAGACAGCGCAGGCTAACGAACTATCAACGCAGGACACACAGAACACTGAGCCAGCCGAACTCGTAGAAACAGCGCAGGCTAGTGTTGCACCAACGCAGGACGCACGCAACACTGAGTTCGCCGACTTCGTAGAGACAGCGCAGGCTAGTGAATTATCAACGCAGGAGAAGACGAAGAGCCAGCAGTACTAACCATGAGCAAAGTCGACAGCGACAACGACGACCACTAAGCAACAGCAGCAGAGTCACGGGGGCCACTTTTACTGGCGAGCCAGTATAACGTCCCTGCCCCAGAACTGGGAAAACCCAACAAGAAACAAGTAAAGAATAAGAGTTATCATCCACCACACCGCAGGGATAAGTCAATCGGGGTAGAGTATTTAGATAAGATACATCATGTATAGTCAGGACTATCTACGGGAGCATACAATTCAGTACGCGATAAACCGACAACGGCAGGTAACCGTCTCTTTACTTCCCCCGAAGTAGGAAGGGAGTGTGAAGGAGTGCTAAGACTCCTACACAAAAATACCCACAAGGCAGGAGTTCTAAGTATTTATATATATTCGGGACAGGGTACATTAAGAGCTGAGCGCGCATCACTGATGCTACCGGGCATCACTGAAAAGTAACGGGATCATGTGCGAGCTCGCTCAGAGAGTTTGCACACGACACGCAAGCATCGATGCAGCAGAAAACGCAACAGCAGAGCCCATGCGACAAATACAGAAGCAGCAAAGCCACGAACGACGACCGCAGCGACCCGAACGAGAGCAGGCGGACATCGAGAGCGGCGTCGGCAGCTTAAGGGCAGAGGCCGCAGCAGAGCCCTAAGCAACGATCGCGACTGGAAAAGATGCGTGGCTCGAGGGTCGCTGCAGAACATTTAACCAGTGCGGAAGTGCGCGTGCCAAGAAAGGCGACACGGTGAAACAACAACAACGACAAAACGAGAGCACCACGCTGACACCGGGACACTGAGCACAAGACACCGGAGGACACAAGGATTACAAGGACATCGAAACACAAAGATAAAAGGACAACAGGGACACACGGACAGCAAACACCGCATAATAAATTCTATAGACGAGAAAATGGAGCGCGGGTAAGCTGGCCTCTGGCTGCAGGGGATAATGGGCGGGGAGACGGATTTTTTCGGTGTGCGGTGTGGTTAGGGTAATTAAAAATATGGTTAAATAAAAGCTCGAAATATGTAAAAAGACAACAGTGCCAAAAGTTTTAGTGTCGTGTAGTGTTTTGTGTCGGGAGTGGCCACGGCGTACCGCATGGCCGCAACACGTGTTCCGAGCGTTTCTCTGCACGTGTTGCGGCGATTCAGTATTGCCCGACACCAACTCGCATTCCGAGGGTTCTCTGTGCAATTTGGTGGAACTACCGGTGTCTCTTGGCTCTCTTCCCTTCCTCCCCTTCCCCTTTGTAGTTCGTGCAGTGGGCAGAGAGGCCGGTGATGCCACAAAAATGTTCCGAGGTTCTCTGCATGTTTTGTGGTATCCGCTCGGGTCGCCGGCAGGGTCACCAATGGCATTCCGAGGGTTTCTCTGTGCTATTGGTGGCCATGCCAGTGTCCCTTGGCCACGTGTAGTCCGCGTAGTTGGCAGGGCGGTCGGCGACGCCACAGGGCATGTTCCGAGCGTTTCTCTGCATGTTCTGTGGTGTCCGGCATCGCCCGGGCTACCGGCAGATCGACAAGCGCATTCCGAGGGATACTCTGTGCGCCTTGGCGAGTCTGCCGGTGCTCCGCCACTCGTGTTCCTCAAACTCTTGCTAGCTTCGTGTCCACATCCAAATCGCCGGTTGGTGCAACTACGCATGTTTCGAGCGTTTCTCGGCATACGTGGGGGACCACCGGGGCCTCATAAGGGGCAAAACTACCGAGGCATGTCTCTGAGTCTCGGTATTTTATAAATTTATTGTTAAAGGCCCTGGACAGGACTGAGTTTCTACCCCAGCCCAAGAAAGCTTCTTTACAGTTGGCGCCCGAGCAGGGACTCCGAGATTTGTTTTGCTTCGTTAGCATATTTTGGACGGTAGGATTGGCATTTTTACCCACGCTGTGGGCGGAGTTGTGACAAAATACATGTTTTCGGCCAGTCCGAAAGAACAGTCACGGGGGAAAAACGCAGACGCGAGCTGCTTATTTTTTTTTTGTTTTGTCTTTATGTGAAAAATAAAACCTACAGAGCCGGCGTACAGAAAAACGTCGCATACACTTGAGACACGTGGGATCACGTGGTCAGCAGAGGATGGTAGTTTTTTGAGCACGCGATAATGCCGCTCTCGGCACCACGCGCGAAAGGGCAACCGCTCGGTCAGATATGTTAGGCACGTGATTATTTTGTTTTTTTTTTGCTAACCAACCGCATTCGAGAACTTTCCCCAAACACTTGCTCTCTGGAGTACAGTAGGGCCCAGCTTCCCATTAACCATTTTTTTTTGTAAGCCCACTTAATTTGTTCTTGTTGCGAGAGCCGAACGCGGTGCTCACGCATCAGTCACAGACGCAGCGACAGAACCAAGCAACAGAGCGGCGCAGCCGCAGAGCAGAGTGCCAGCCAAGCCAACCAACAGAGCGAATAGCAGCAGAGCGACTCAGCAGCGGAGCCGAGGACCAGCCGACGCAGCGACAGAACAGAGCTGACGAGAATACGCAGCGGCAGCGCAGAGCCCATCAACGAAGACGTCTACGCGGCAGAGATCCCGAAGGCTGCGCGATCAGGCAGCTGCGGCGGGTGGCCTAGCGTATATAAGGCAGGCACCGACAGCAGGAGAAGCAGTTATCCACAGGCAGCTGACCAGAGCAGTCATCTCGAGACATTGACCAAAAGTGACACAGTGTTTAAAGACATCCTTGACAAGTGAATCCTCACGCAACGAAAAGGATCAACAACAGGACCCGCAGCAGGACCCACCGCAGAACCCGTGGCAGGACCAGCAATAGCAGGACCCTCAGCAGAACCCACAGCAGGACCCGCAGCAGAACCCACAGCAGAACCCGTGGCAGGACCAGCAACAGCAGGACCCGCAGAACCTGCAGCAGCACCTGCAAACAGCCCCTGCAAGCAGAACCTACAGCAGTACCAGCAGCAGCACCCACAGCAGCAGTACTCGCAGCATAGCCCGCAGCAGTACTGGTATGGGTGTAAAGTGGATCACCTTCCGTCGCAAGGACGAGCTACAGCAACTGGCCCAAGAGTTCGGGCTAGGAACTACTGGCACCGTGGAAGAATTGCGGGGCAGGATTTCGGCGTTTGTCACCAGGGGCGAGCACTCGGAAGTAACACGAGACCGCCTAGTCGAACTGGAAGCGAGCTATGGGGATGCAGCCAGCCCTCGGGATGCTCGCTCACCGGCCGTGTCATCGGGCCCAGAAAGCCGAGAACGCAAGGAAGACCATCATCAGCTTAAGGTGCCAGTGCCGGCATTGCCGATTCTTGCAGGAGCCCGAAGTCGCAAGCACCAGTGCACAGGTAGTCCGGAAGAAATCTCGTGCTCAATGCTGGCTGATAAATTGCGCAACTGGGGCATCGTGTTTGACGGCATCTCGGATCCACTGAGTTTCATCGAGAAACTCGAAGAGCGAGTGGCATCGTACCGGGTGAGTGTCGACCAACTGCCACGAGCCATATCCGGTCTGTTTACCGGTCGAGCCGAAGGATGGTTCCGGACCTACCGTATGCAAGATGAACCTTGGGAGTCGGCTAAGAAGGAGTTCTTGGACTTTTTCTTGCCGCCTCGGTACTTCCAACGCTTGGAAAGTACCATCCAGACTCGGTTCCAGCGTCCAGGAGAAACGTTCCGCGACTATCTCATTGAGCTGCGGGTAATGATGCAACGAGCCCAATACCCGCCAGAACGGGAGCTAGAGCGCATATACGAGAACCTACTGTTCACAAGACGATACGAATTTGACACGTTGGCCGCATTGATACAGCTGGTCACAGACTTTGAGACTAACGCAGGATGCACGCAACACTGAGCCCGCCGAATTCGTAGAGACAGCTCAGGCTAGTGAAGTATCAACGCAGGACGCACATGACACTGAGCCAGCCGAACTCGTAGACACAGCGCAGGCTAACGAACTATCAACGCAGGACACACAGGACACTGAGCTAGCCGACTTCGTAGAGACAGCGCAGGCAAACGAACTATCAACTCAGGACACACAGGACACTGAGCTAGCCGACTACGTAGAGACAGCGCAGGCAAACGAACTATCAACGCAGGACACACAGGACACTGCGCTAGCCGACTTCGTAGAGACAGCGCAGGCTAGTGAATTATCAACGCAGGAGAAGACGAAGAGCCAGCAGTACTAACCATGAGCAAAGTCGACAGCGACAACGACGACCACTAAGCAACAGCAGCAGAGTCACGGGGGCCACTTTTACTGGCGAGCCAGTATAACGTCCCTGCCCCAGAACGGGGAAAACCCAACAAGAAACCAGTAAAGAATAAGAGTTATCATCCACCACACCGCAGGGCTAAGTCAATCGGGGTAGAGTATTTAGATAAGATACACCATGTTTAGTCAGGACTCTCTACGGGAGCATACAATTCGGTACGCGATAAACCGACAACGGCAGGTAACCGTCTCTTTACTTCCCCCGAAGTAGGAAGGGAGTGTGAAGGAGTGCAACGACTCCTACACAAAAATACCCACAAGGCAGGAGTTTTAAGTATTTATATATATTCGGGACAGGGTACATTAAGAGCTGAGCGCGCATCACTGATGCTACCGGGCATCACTGAAAAGTAACGGGATCATGTGCGAGCTCGCTCAGAGAGTTTGCACACGACACGCAAGCATCGATGCAGCAGAAAGCGCAACAGCAGAGCCGAGGCCGCGACAAATACAGAAGCAGCAGAGCCACGAACGACGACCGCAGCGACCCGAACGAGAGCAGGCGGACATCGAGAGCGGCGTCGGCAGCTTAAGGGCAGAGGCCGCAGCAGAGCCCTAAGCAGCGATCGCGACTGGAAAAAGGGTACGACGTCGTTTTGAAGATGCGTGGCTCGAGAGTCGCGGCAGAACATTTAACCAGTGCGGAAGTGCGCGTGCCAAGAAAGGCGACACGGTGAAACAACAACAACGACAAAACGAGAGCACCATGCTGACACCGGGACACTGAGCACAAGACACCGGAGGACACAAGGATTACAAGGACATCGAAACACAAAGATAAAAGGACAACAGGGATCAGCAAGCCGCAACGCCACACGGACAGCAAATGCCGCATAATAAATTCTATAGACGAGAAAATGGAGCGCGGGTAAGCTGGCCTCTGGCTGCAGGGGATAATGGGCGGGGAGACGGTTTTTTTCGGTGTGCGGTGTGGTTAGGGTAATTAAAAATATGGTTAAATAAAAGCTCGAAATATGTTAAAAGACAACAGTGCCATAAGTTTTAGTGTCGTGTAGTGTTTTGTGTCGGGAGTGGCCACGGCGTACCGCATGGCCGCAACACGTGTTCCGAGCGTTTCTCTGCACGTGCTGCGGCGATTCAGTATTGCCCGACCACCGGTGGTGATTTGGTGGAACTACCGGTGTCTCTTGACTCTCTTCCCTTCCTCCCCTTCCCCTTTGTAGTTCGTGCAGTGGGCAGAGAGGCCGGTGATGCCACAAAATATGTTCCGAGCGTTCTCTGCATGTTTTGTGGTATCCGGCGCCGCTCGGTTCGCCGGCAGGGTCACCAATGGCATTCCGAGGGTTTCTCTGTGCTATTGGTGGCCATGCCAGTGTCCCTTGGCCACGTGTAGTCCGCGGAGTTGGCAGGGCGGTCGGCGACGCCACAGGGCATGTTCCGAGCGTTTCTCTGCATGTTCTGTGGTGTCCGGCATCGCCCGGGCTACCGGCAGATCGACAAGCGCATTCCGAGGGATACTCTGTGCGCCTTGGCGAGTCTGCCGGTGCTCCGCCACTCGTGTTCCTCAAACTCTTGCTAGCTTCGTGTCCACATCCAAATCGCCGGTTGGTGCAACTACGCATGTTTCGAGCGTTTCTCGGCATGCGTGGGTGGACCACCGGGGCCTCATAAGGGGGAAAACTACCGAGGCATGTCTCTGAGCCTCGGTATTTTATAAATTTATTGTAAAAGGCCCTGGACAGGACTGAGTTTCTACCCCAGCCCAAGAAAGCTTCTTTACAGCTGGCGCCCGAGCAGGGACCCCGAGATTTGTTTTGCTTCGTTAGCATATTTTGGACGGTAGGATTGGCATTTTTACCCACGCTGTGGGCGGAGTTGTGACAAAATACATGTTTTCGGCCAGTCCGAAAGTACAGTCACGGGGGAAAACCTACAGAGCCGGCGTACAGCCCCAGAAAAACGTCGCATACACTTGAGACACGTGGGATCACGTGGTCAGCAGGAGATGATAGTTTTTTTGAGCGTGCGGTGATGCCTCTCTCGGCACCACGCGCGAAAGGGCAACCGCTCGGTCAGATATGTTAGGCACGTGATTATTTGTTTTTTTTTTTGCTAACCAACCGCATTCGAGAACTTTCCCCAAACATTTGCTCTCTGGAGTACAGTAGGGCCCAGCTTCCCATTAACCATTTTTTTTGTAAACCCACTTAATTTGTTCTTGTTGCGAGAGCCGAACACGGTGCTCACGCATCTCCAGACGCAGCGACAGAACCAAGCAACAGAACGGCGCAAGCAGAGACGAGTACCAGCCAAACCAACCAGCAGAGCGAATAGCAGCAGAGCGACCCAGCAGCGGAGCCGAGGACCAGCCGACGCAGCGACAGAACAGAGCTGACGAGAATACGCAGCGGCAGCGCAGAGCCCATCAACGAAGACGTCTACGCGGCAGAGATCCCGAAGGCTGCACGATCAGGCAGCTGAGGCGGGTGGCCTAGCGTATATAAGGCAGGCACCGACAGCAGGAGAAGTAGTTATCCACAGGCAGCTGACCAGAGCAGTCATCTCGAGACATTGACCAAAAGTGACACAGTGTTTAAAGACATCCTTGACAAGTGAATCCTCACGCAACGAAAAGGATCAACAACAGGCCAGACCCCGACGGGCAGGACCAGCAATAGCAGGACCCACCGCAGAACCCGTGGCAGGACCAGCAATAGCAGGACCCTCAGCAGAACCCACAGCAGGACCCGCAGCAGAACCCACAGCAGAACCCGTGGCAGGACCAGCAACAGCAGGACCCGCAGCAGAACCCACAGCAGGACCCGCGGCAGCACTAGCACAGGACCCGCAGCAGAACCCACAGCAGGACCCGCGGCAGCACTAGCAACAGAGCCTGCAGCAGCACCAGCAAGCAGCACTAGCAGCAGAGCCTGCAAGCAGCACCTGCAAACAGCCCCTGCAAGCAGAACCTACAGCAGTACCAGCAGCAGCACCCACAGCAGCAGTACTCGCAGCATAACCCGCAGCAGTACTGGTATGGGTGTAAAGTGGATCACCTTCCGTCGCAAGGACGAGCTACAGCAACTGGCCCAAGAGTTCGGGCTAGGAACTACTGGCACCGTGGAAGAATTGCGGGGCAGGATTTCGGCGTTTGTCACCAGGGGCGAGCACTCGGAAGTAACACGAGACCGCCTAGTCGAACTGGAAGCGAGCTATGGGGATGCAGCCAGCCCTCGGGATGCTCGCTCACCGGCCGTGTCCCCGGGCCCAGAAAGCCGAGAACCAAGGAAAACCATCATAGCTTAATGCCAGTGCCGGCACCGATTCTTCATCAGGAGGCCCTATCAAGGATGCCAAGGGTGTCCGGAAGAAATCTCGTGCTCAATGCTGGCTGATAAATTGCGCAACTGGGGCATCGTGTTTGACGGCATCTCGGATCCACTGAGTTTCATCGAGAAACTCGAAGAGCGAGTGGCATCGTACCGGGTGAGTGTCGACCAACTGCCACGAGCCATATCCGGTCTGTTTACCGGTCGAGCCGAAGGATGGTTCCGGACCTACCGTATGCAAGATGAACCTTGGGAGTCGGTTAAGAAGGAGTTCTTGGACTTTTTCTTGCCGCCTCGGTACTTCCAACGCTTGGAAAGTACCATCCAGACTCGGTTCCAGCGTCCAGGAGAAACGTTCCGCGACTATCTCATTGAGCTGCGGCTAATGATGCAACGAGCCCAATACTCGCCAGAACGGGAGCTAGAGCGCATATATGAGAACCTACTGCCGGAGTATAAACTGTTCACAAGACGATACGAATTTGACACGTTGGCCGCATTGATACAGCTAGTCACAGACTTTGAGACTAACGCAGGATGCACGCAACACTGAGCCCGCCGAATTCGTAGAGACAGCTCAGGCTAGTGAAGTATCAACGCAGGACGCACATGACACTGAGCCAGCCGAACTCGTAGAGACAGCGCAGGCTAACGAACTATCAACGCAGGACACACAGGACACTGAGCTAGCCGACTTCGTAGAGACAGCGCAGGCAAACGAACTATCAACGCAGGACACACAGAACACTGAGCCAGCCGAACTCGTAGAAACAGCGCAGGCTAGTGTTGCACCAACGCAGGACGCACGCAACACTGAGCTCGCCGACTTCGTAGAGACAGCGCAGGCTAACGAACTATCAACGCAGGACACACAGGACACTGAGCCAGCCGAACTCGTAGAAACAGCGCAGGCTAGTGTAACTACCAACGCAGGACGCACAGCAACACTGAGCTCGCCGACTTCGTAGAGACAGCGCTGGCTAGTGAATTATCAATGCAGGAGAAGACAAAGAGCCAGCAGTACTAACCATGAACAAAGTCGACAGCGACAACGACGACAACTAAGCAACAGCAGCAGAGTCACGGGGGCCACTTTTACTGGCGAGCCAGTATAACGTCCCTGCCCAGAACGGCGAAAACCCAACAAGAAACAAGTAAAGAATAAGAGCTATCATCCACCACACCGCAGGGCTAAGTCAATCGGGGTAGAGTATTTAGATAAGATACATCATGTTTAGTCAGGACTATCTACGGGAGCATAAAATTCGGTACGCGATAAACCGACAACGGCAGGTAACCGTCTCTTTACTTCCCCCGAAGTAGGAAGGGAGTGTGAAGGAGTGCAAAGACTCCTACACAAAAATACCCACAAGGCAGGAGTTTTAAGTATTTATATATATTCGGGACGGGGTACATTTAGAGCTGAGCGCGCATCACTGATGCTACCGGGCATCACTGAAAAGTAACGGGATCATGTGCGAGCTCGCTCAGAGAGTTTGCACATGACACGCAAGCATCGATGCAGCAGAAAACGCAACAGCAGAGCCCATGCCGCGACAAATACAGAAGCAGCAGAGCCACGAACGACGACCGCAGCGACCCGAACGAGAGCAGGCGGACATCGAGAGCGGCGTCGGCAGCTTAAGGGCAGAGGCCGCTGCAGAGCCCTAAGCAGCGATCGCGACAGGAAAAGGGTACGATGTTTTGAAGATGCGTGGCTCGACAGTCGCGGCAGAACATTTAACCAGTGCGGAAGTGCGCGTGCCAAGAAAGGCGACACGGTGAAACAACAACAACGACAAAACGAGAGCACCACGCTGACACCGGGACACTGAGCACAAGACACCGGAGGACACAAGGATTACAAGGACATCGAAACACAAAGATAAAAGGACAACAGGGATCAGCAAGCCACAATGACACACGGACAGCAAACACCGCATAATAAATTCTAAAGACGAGAAAATGGAGCGCTGGTAAGCTGGCCTCTGGCTGCAGGGGATAATGGGCGGGGAGACGGTTTTTTTTCGGTGTGCGGTGTGGTTAGGGTAATTAAAAATATGGTTAAATAAAAGCTCGAAATATGTTAAAATACAACAGTGCCAAAAGTCTTAGTGTCGTGTAGTGTTTTGTGTCGGGAGTGGCCACGGCGTACCGCATGGCCGCAACACGTGCTCCGAGCGTTTCTCTGCACGTGTTGCGGCGATTCAGTATTGCCCGACCACCGGTGGTGACCCAACTCGCATTCGAGGGTTCTCTGTGCGATTTGGTGGAACAACCGGTGTCTCTTGGCTCTCTTCCCTTCCTCCCCTTCCCCTTTGTAGTTCGTGCAGTGGGCAGAGTGGACGGTGATGCCACAAAACATGTTCCGAGCGTTCTCTGCATGTTTTGTGGTATCCGGCGCCGCTCGGGTCGCCGGCAGGGTCACCAATGGCATTCCGAGGGTTTCTCTGTGCTATTGGTGGCCATGCCAGTGTCCCTTGGCCACGTGTAGTCCGCGTAGTTGGCAGGGCGGTCGGCGACGCCACAGGGCATGTTTCGAGCGTTTCTCTGCATGTTCTGTGGTGTCCGGCATCGCCCGGGCTACCGGCAGATCGACAAGCGCATTCCGAGGGATACTCTGTGCGCCTTGGCGAGTCTGCCGGTGCTCCGCCAGTCCGAAAGTACAGTCACGGGGGAAAACGCAGACGCCAGCTGCTTATTTTTTTTTGTTTTGTCTTCATGTGAAAAATCAAACCTACAGAGCCGGCGTACAGCCCCAGAAAAACTTGAGACACGTGGGATCACGCGGTCAGCAGGAGATGATAGTTTTTTTTTGAGCGTGCGGTTATGCCTCTCTCGGCACCACGAGCGAAAGGGCAACCGCTCGGTCAGATATGTTAGGCACGTGATTATTTTTTTTTTGCTAACCAACCGCATTCGAGAACTTTCCCCAAACATTTGCTCTCTGGAGTACAGTAGGGCCCAGCTTCCCATTAACCATTTTTTTTGTAAGCCCACTTAATTCGTTTTGTTGCGAGAGCCGAACGCCGCACTCACGCAGCGACAGAGCCGAGCAACAGAACGGCTCAGAAGCGGAGCCGAGTACCAGCCGAACCAACCAGCAGAGTGACTAGCAGCTGAGCGACCCAGCAGCGGAGCCGAGGACCAGCCGACGCAGCGACAGAACAGAGCTGACGAGAATACGCAGCGGCAGCGCAGAGCCCATCAACGAAGACGTCTACGCGGCAGAGATCCCGAAGGCTGCACGATCAGGCAGCTTAGGCGGGTGGCCTAGCGTATATAAGGCAGGCACCGACAGCAGGAGAAGTAGTTATCCACAGGCAGCTGACCAGAGCAGTCATCTCGAGACATTGACCAAAAGTGACACAGTGTTTAAAGACATCCTTGACAAGTGAATCCTCACGCAACGAAAAGGATCAACAACAGGACCCGCAGCAGGACCCGTAGCAGAACCCACCGCAGAACCCGTGGCAGGACCATCAATAGCAGGACCTTCAGCAGAACCCACAGCAGGACCCGCAGCAGAACCCACCGCAGAGCCCGTGGTAGGACCAGCAATAGCAGGACCCGAGTATAAGCTGTTCACAAGAGAATACGAACTTGACACGTTGGCCGCATTGATACAGCTGGTCACAGACTTTGAGACTAACGCAGGATGCACGCAACACTGAGCCCGCCGAATTCGTAGAGACAGCTCAGGCTAGTGAAGTATCAACGCAGGACGCACATGACACTGAGCCAGCCGAACTCGTAGAGACAGCGCAGTCTAACGAACTATCAACGCAGGACACACAGGACACTGAGCTAGCCGACTTCGTAGAGACAGCGCAGGCTAACGAACTATCAACGCAGGACACACAGAACACTGAGCCAGCAGAACTCGTAGAAACAGCGCAGGCTAGTGTTGCACCAACGCAGGACGCACGCAACACTGAGCTCGCCGAATTCGTAGAGACAGCGCAGGCTTGTGAAGTATCAACGCAGGACGCACATGACACTGAGCCAGCCGAACTCGTAGAGACAGCGCAGTCTAACGAACTATCAACGCAGACACACAGGACACTGAGCTCGCCGACTTCGTAGAGACAGCGCTGGCTAGTGAATTATCAACGCAGGAGAAGACAAAGAGCCAGCAGTACTAACCATGAACAAAGTCGACAGCGACAACGACGACAACTAAGCAACAGCAGCAGAGTCACGGGGGCCTCTTTTACTGGCGAGCCAGTATAACGTCCCTGCCCAGAACGGGGAAAACCCAACAAGAAACAAGTAAAGAATAAGAGCTATCATCCACCACACCGCAGGGCTAAGTCAATCGGGGTAGAGTATTT
Source organism: Scaptomyza hsui (assembly GCA_018152825.1). NCBI lineage: Eukaryota > Metazoa > Arthropoda > Insecta > Diptera > Drosophilidae > Scaptomyza > Scaptomyza hsui. Next base: position 1,676,809 of record JAECXO010000089.1, read on the forward strand.
AGATAAGATACATCATGTTTAGTCAGGACTATCTACGGGAGCATAAAATTCGGTACGCGATAAACCGACAACGGCAGGTAACCGTCTCTTTACTTCCCCCGAAGTAGGAAGGGAGTGTGAAGGAGTGCAAAGACTCCTACACAAAAATACCCACAAGGCAGGAGTTTTAAGTATTTATATATATTCGGGACGGGGTACATTTAGAGCTGAGCGCGCATCACTGATGCTACCGGGCATCACTGAAAAGTAACGGGATCATTTGCGAGCTCGCTCAGAGAGTTTGCACATGACACGCAAGCATTGATGCAGCAGAAAGCGCAACAGCAGAGCCGAGGCCGCGACAAATACAGAAGCAGCAGAGCCACGAACGACGACCGCAGCGACCCGAACGAGAGCAGGCGGACATCGAGAGCGGCGTCGGCAGCTTAAGGGCAGAGGCCGCTGCAGAGCCCTAAGCAGCGATCGCGACAGGAAAAGGGTACGACGTCGTTTTGAAGATGCGTGGCTCGACAGTCGCGGCAGAACATTTAACCAGTGCGGAAGTGCGCGTGCCAAGAAAGGCGACACGGTGAAACAACAACAACGACAAAACGAGAGCACCACGCTGACACCGGGACACTGAGCACAAGACACCGGAGGACACAAGGATTACAAGGACATCGAAACACAAAGATAAAAGGACAACAGGGATCAGCAAGCCACAATGCCACACGGACAGCAAACACCGCATAATAAATTCTAAAGACGAGAAAATGGAGCGCTGGTAAGCTGGCCTCTGGCTGCAGGGGATAATGGGCGGGGAGACGGTTTTTTTTTTCGGTGTGCGGTGTGGTTAGGGTAATTAAAAATATGGTTAAATAAAAGCTCGAAATATGTAAAATACAACAGTGCCAAAAGTCTTAGTGTCGTGTAGTGTTTTGTGTCGGGAGTGGCCACGGCGTACCGCATGGCCGCAACACGTGCTCCGAGCGTTTCTCTGCACGTGTTGCGGCGATTCAGTATTGCCCGACCACCGGTGGTGACACCAACTCGCATTCCGAGGGTTCTCTGTGCGATTTGGTGGAACTACCGGTGTCTCTTGGCTCTCTTCCCTTCCTCCCCTTCCCCTTTGTAGTTCGTGCAGTGGGCAGAGTGGACGGTGATGCCACAAAACATGTTCCGAGCGTTCTCTGCATGTTTTGTGGTATCCGGCGCCGCTCGGGTCGCCGGCAGGGTCACCAATGGCATTCCGAGGGTTTCTCTGTGCTATTGGTGGCCATGCCAGTGTCCCTTGGCCACGTGTAGTCCGCGTAGTTGGCAGGGCGGTCGGCGACGCCACAGGGCATGTTTCGAGCGTTTCTCTGCATGTTCTGTGGTGTCCGGCATCGCCCGGGCTACCGGCAGATCGACAAGCGCATTCCGAGGGATACTCTGTGCGCCTTGGCGAGTCTGCCGGTGCTCCGCCAGTCCGAAAGTACAGTCACGGGGGAAAAACGCAGACGCCAGCTGCTTATTTTTTTTTGTTTTGTCTTCATGTGAAAAATCAAACCTACAGAGCCGGCGTACAGCCCCAGAAAAACTTGAGACACGTGGGATCACGCGGTCAGCAGGAGATGATAGTTTTTTTTTGAGCGTGCGGTTATGCCTCTCTCGGCACCACGAGCGAAAGGGCAACCGCTCGGTCAGATATGTTAGGCACGTGATTATTTTTTTTTTGCTAACCAACCGCATTCGAGAACTTTCCCCAAACATTTGCTCTCTGGAGTACAGTAGGGCCCAGCTTCCCATTAACCATTTTTTTTTGTAAGCCCACTTAATTCGTTTTGTTGCGAGAGCCGAACGCCGCACTCACGCAGCGACAGAGCCGAGCAACAGAACGGCTCAGAAGCGGAGCCGAGTACCAGCCGAACCAACCAGCAGAGTGACTAGCAGCTGAGCGACCCAGCAGCGGAGCCGAGGACCAGCCGACGCAGCGACAGAACAAAGCTGACGAGAATACGCAGCGGCAGCGCAGAGCCCATCAACGAAGACGTCTACGTGGCAGAGATCCCGAAGGCTGCACGATCAGGCAGCTTAGGCGGGTGGCCTAGCGTATATAAGGCAGGCACCGACAGCAGGAGAAGTAGTTATCCACAGGCAGCTGACCAGAGCAGTCATCTCGAGACATTGACCAAAAGTGACACAGTGTTTAAAGACATCCTTGACAAGTGAATCCTCACGCAACGAAAAGGATCAACAACAGGACCCGCAGCAGGACCCGTAGCAGAACCCACCGCAGAACCCGTGGCAGGACCATCAATAGCAGGACCTTCAGCAGAACCCACAGCAGGACCCGCAGCAGAACCCACCGCAGAGCCCGTGGCAGGACCAGCAATAGCAGGACCCGAGTATAAGCTGTTCACAAGACAATACGAACTTGACACGTTGGCCGCATTGATACAGCTGGTCACAGACTTTGAGACTAACGCAGGATGCACGCAACACTGAGCCCGCCGAATTCGTAGAGACAGCTCAGGCTAGTGAAGTATCAACGCAGGACGCACATGACACTGAGCCAGCCGAACTCGTAGAGACAGCGCAGTCTAACGAACTATCAACGCAGGACACACAGGACACTGAGCTAGCCGACTTCGTAGAGACAGCGCAGGCTAACGAACTATCAACGCAGGACACACAGAACACTGAGCCAGCAGAGCTCGTAGAAACAGCGCAGGCTAGTGTTGCACCAACGCAGGACGCACGCAACACTGAGCTCGCCGAATTCGTAGAGACAGCGCAGGCTTGTGAAGTATCAACGCAGGACGCACATGACACTGAGCCAGCCGAACTCGTAGAGACAGCGCAGTCTAACGAACTATCAACGCAGACACACAGGACACTGAGCTCGCCGACTTCGTAGAGACAGCGCTGGCTAGTGAATTATCAACGCAGGAGAAGACAAAGAGCCAGCAGTACTAACCATGAACAAAGTCGACAGCGACAACGACGACAACTAAGCAACAGCAGCAGAGTCACGGGGGCCTCTTTTACTGGCGAGCCAGTATAACGTCCCTGCCCAGAACGGGGAAAACCCAACAAGAAACAAGTAAAGAATAAGAGCTATCATCCACCACACCGCAGGGCTAAGTCAATCGGGGTAGAGTATTTAGATAAGATACATCATGTTTAGTCAGGACTATCTACGGGAGCATAAAATTCGGTACGCGATAAACCGACAACGGCAGGTAACCGTCTCTTTACTTCCCCCGAAGTAGGAAGGGAGTGTGAAGGAGTGCAAAGACTCCTACACAAAAATACCCACAAGGCAGGAGTTTTAAGTATTTATATATATTCGGGACGGGGTACATTTAGAGCTGAGCGCGCATCACTGATGCTACCGGGCATCACTGAAAAGTAACGGGATCATTTGCGAGCTCGCTCAGAGAGTTTGCACATGACACGCAAGCATTGATGCAGCAGAAAGCGCAACAGCAGAGCCGAGGCCGCGACAAATACAGAAGCAGCAGAGCCACGAACGACGACCGCAGCGACCCGAACGAGAGCAGGCGGACATCGAGAGCGGCGTCGGCAGCTTAAGGGCAGAGGCCGCTGCAGAGCCCTAAGCAGCGATCGCGACAGGAAAAGGGTACGACGTCGTTTTGAAGATGCGTGGCTCGACAGTCGCGGCAGAACATTTAACCAGTGCGGAAGTGCGCGTGCCAAGAAAGGCGACACGGTGAAACAACAACAACGACAAAACGAGAGCACCACGCTGACACCGGGACACTGAGCACAAGACACCGGAGGACACAAGGATTACAAGGACATCGAAACACAAAGATAAAAGGACAACAGGGATCAGCAAGCCACAATGCCACACGGACAGCAAACACCGCATAATAAATTCTAAAGACGAGAAAATGGAGCGCTGGTAAGCTGGCCTCTGGCTGCAGGGGATAATGGGCGGGGAGACGGTTTTTTTTTTCGGTGTGCGGTGTGGTTAGGGTAATTAAAAATATGGTTAAATAAAAGCTCGAAATATGTAAAATACAACAGTGCCAAAAGTCTTAGTGTCGTGTAGTGTTTTGTGTCGGGAGTGGCCACGGCGTACCGCATGGCCGCAACACGTGCTCCGAGCGTTTCTCTGCACGTGTTGCGGCGATTCAGTATTGCCCGACCACCGGTGGTGACACCAACTCGCATTCCGAGGGTTCTCTGTGCGATTTGGTGGAACTACCGGTGTCTCTTGGCTCTCTTCCCTTCCTCCCCTTCCCCTTTGTAGTTCGTGCAGTGGGCAGAGTGGACGGTGATGCCACAAAACATGTTCCGAGCGTTCTCTGCATGTTTTGTGGTATCCGGCGCCGCTCGGGTCGCCGGCAGGGTCACCAATGGCATTCCGAGGGTTTCTCTGTGCTATTGGTGGCCATGCCAGTGTCCCTTGGCCACGTGTAGTCCGCGTAGTTGGCAGGGCGGTCAGCGACGCCACAGGGCATGTTTCGAGCGTTTCTCTGCATGTTCTGTGGTGTCCGGCATCGCCCGGGCTACCGGCAGATCGACAAGCGCATTCCGAGGGATACTCTGTGCGCCTTGGCGAGTCTGCCGGTGCTCCGCCACTCGTGTTCCTCAAACTCTTGCTAGCTTCGTGTCCACATCCAAATCGCCGGTTGGTGCAACTACGCATGTTTCGAGCGTTTCTCGGCATGCGTGGGTGGCCCACCGGGGCCTCATAAGGGGGAAAACTACCGAGGCATGTCTCTGAGTCTCGGTATTTTATAAATTTATTGTAAAAGGCCCTGGACAGGACTGAGTTTCTACCCCAGCCCAAGAAAGCTTCTTTACAGTTGGCGCCCGAGCAGGGACTCCGAGATTTGTTTTGCTTCTTAAGCATATTTTGGACGGTAGGATTGGCATTTTTACCCACGCTGTGGGCGGAGTTGTGTCAAAATACATGTTTTCGGCCAGTCCGAAAGTACAGTCACGGGGAAAAACGCAGACGCCAGCTGCTTATTTTTTTTTTTTGTTTTGTCTTCATGTGAAAAATATAACCTACAGAGCCGGCGTACAGCCCCAGAAAAACGTCGCATACACTTGAGACACGTGGGATCACATGGTCAGCAGGAGATGATAGTTTTTTTTGAGCGTGCGGTGATGCCTCTCTCGGCACCACGAGCGAAAGGGCAACCGCTCGGTCAGATATGTTAGGCACGTGATTATTTTGTTTTTTTTTTCTAACCAACCGCATTCGAGAACTTTCCCCAAACATTTGCTCTCTGGAGTACAGTAGGGCCCAGCTTCCCATTAAAAATTTTTTTTTGTAAGCCCACTTAATTCGTTTTGTTGCGAGAGCCGAACGCCGCACTCACGCAGCGACAGAGCCGAGCAACAGAACGGCTCAGAAGCGGAGCCGAGTACCAGCCGAACCAACCAGCAGAGTGACTAGCAGCTGAGCGACCCAGCAGCGGAGCCGAGGACCAGCCGACGCAGCGACATAACAGAGCTGACGAGAATACGCAGCGGCAGCGCAGAGCCCATCAACGAAGACGTCTACGCGGCAGAGATCCCGAAGGCTGCACGATCAGGCAGCTTAGGCGGGTGGCCTAGCGTATATAAGGCAGGCACCGACAGCAGGAGAAGTAGTTATCCACAGGCAGCTGACCAGAGCAGTCATCTCGAGACATTGACCAAAAGTGACACAGTGTTTAAAGACATCCTTGACAAGTGAATCCTCACGCAACGAAAAGGATCAACAACAGGACCCGCAGCAGGACCCGTAGCAGAACCCACCGCAGAACCCGTGGCAGGACCATCAATAGCAGGACCTTCAGCAGAACCCACAGCAGGACCCGCAGCAGAACCCACCGCAGAGCCCGTGGCAGGACCAGCAATAGCAGGACCCGCAGCAGAACCCACAGCAAAAGCCGTGGCAGGACCAGCAGGACCCGCAGCAGAACCCACAGCAGGACCCGCGGCAGCACTAGCACAGAACCTGCAGCAGCACCGGCTAGCAGCACTAGCAGCAGAGCCTGCAGCAGCACCTGCAAACAGCCCCTGCGAGCAGAACCTACAGCAGTACCAGCAGCAGCACCCACAGCAGCAGTACTCGCAGCATAGCCCGCAGCAGTACTGGTATGGGTATAAAGTGGATCACCTTCCGTCGCAAGGACGAGCTACAGCAACTGGCCCAAGAGTTCGGGCTAGGAACAACTGGCACCGTGGAAGAATTGCGGGGCAGGATTTCGGCGTTTGTCACCAGGGGCGAGCACTCGGAAGTAACACGAGACCGCCTAGTCGAACTGGAAGCGAGCTATGGGGATGCAGCCAGCCCTCGGGATGCTCGCTCACCGGCCGTGTCCCCGGGCCCAGAAAGCCGAGAACGCAAGGAGGACCATCATCAGCTTAAGGTGCCAGTGCCGGAAGAAATCTCGTGCTCAATGCTGGCTGATAAATTGCGCAAATGGGGCATCGTGTTTGACGGCATCTCGGATCCACTGAGTTTCATCGAGAAACTCGAAGAGCGAGTGGCAACGTACCGGGTGAGTGTCGACCAACTGCCACGAGCCATATCCGGTCTGTTTACCGGTCGAGCCGAAGGATGGTTCCGTACCTACCGTATGCAAGATGAACCTTGGGAGTCGGTTAAGAAGGAGTTCTTGGACTTTTTCTTGCCGCCTCGGTACTTCCAACGCTTGGAAAGTACCATCCAGACTCGGTTCCAGCGTCCAGGAGAAACGTTCCGCGACTATCTCATTGAGCTGCGGCTGATGATGCAACGAGCCCAATACTCGCCAGAACGGGAGCTAGAGCGCATATATGAGAACCTACTGCCAGAGTATAAACTGTTCACAAGACAATACGAATTTGACACGTTGGCCGCATTGATACAGCTGGTCACAGACTTTGAGACTAACGCAGGATGCACGCAACACTGAGCCCGCCAAATTCGTAGAGACAGCTCAGGCTTGTGAAGTATCAACGCAGGACGCACATGACACTGAGCCAGCCGAACTCGTAGAGACAGCGCAGGCTAGTGTTGCACTTATGCAGGACGCTCGCAACACTGAGCTCGCCGACTTCGTAGAGACAGCGCTGGCTAGTGAATTATCAACGCAGGAGAAGACGAAGAGCCAGCAGTACTAACCATGAACAAAGTCGACAGCGACAACGACGACAACTAAGCAACAGCAGCAGAGTCACGGGGGCCTCTTTTACTGGCGAGCCAGTATAACGTCCCTGCCCAGAACGGGGAAAACCCAACAAGAAACAAGTAAAGAATAAGAGCTATCATCCACCACACCGCAGGGGTAAGTCAATCGGGGTAGAGTATTTAGATAAGATACATCATGTTTAGTCATTACTATCTACGGGAGCATAAAATTCGGTACGCGATAAACCGACAACGGCAGGTAACCGTCTCTTTACTTCCCCCGAAGTAGGAAGGGAGTGTGAAGGAGTGCAAAGACTCCTACACAAAAATACCCACAAGGCAGGAGTTTTAAGTATTTATATATATTCGGGACGGGGTACATTAAGAGCTGAGCGCGCATCACTGATGCTACCGGGCATCACTGAAAAGTAACGGGATCATGCGCGAGCTCGCTCATAGAGTTTGCACATGACACGCAAGCATCGATGCAGCAGAAAGCGCAACAGCAGAGCCGAGGCCGCGACAAATACAGAAGCAGCAGAGCCACGAACGACGACCGCAGCGACCCGAACGAGAGCAGGCGGACATCGAGAGCGGCGTCGGCAGCTTAAGGGCAGAGGCCGCTGCAGAGCCCTAAGCAGCGATCGCGACTGGAAAAGGGTACGACGTCGTTTTGAAGATGCGTGGCTCGACAGTCGCGGCAGAACATTTAACCAGTGCGGAAGTGCGCGTGCCAAGAAAGGCGACAAGGTGAAACAACAACAACGACAAAACGAGAGCACCACGCTGACACCGGGACACTGAGCACAAGACACCGGAGGACACAAGGATTACAAGGACATCGAAACACAAAGATAAAAGGACAACAGGGATCAGCAAGCCACAATGCCACACGGACAGCAAACACCGCATAATAAATTCTAAAGACGAGAAAATGGAGCGCGGGTAAGCTGGCCTCTGGCTGCAGGGGATAATGGGCGGGGAGACGGTTTTTTTTTTCGGTGTGCGGTGTGGTTAGGGTAATTAAAAATATGGTTAAATAAAAGCTCGAAATATGTAAAATACAACAGTGCCAAAAGTCTTAGTGTCGTGTAGTGTTTTGTGTCGGGAGTGGCCACGGCGTACCGCATGGCCGCAACACGTGCTCCGAGCGTTTCTCTGCACGTGTTGCGGCGATTCAGTTTTGCCCGACCACCGGTGGTGACACCAACTCGCATTCCGAGGGTTCTCTGTGCAATTTGGTAGAACTACCGGTGTCTCTTGGCTCTCTTCCCTTCCTCCCCTTCCCCTTTGTAGTTCGTGCAGTGGGCAGAATGGGCGGGTCGCCGGCAGGGTCACCAATGGCATTCCGAGGGTTTCTCTGTGCTATTGGTGGCCATGCCAGTGTCCCTTGGCCACGTGTAGTCCGCGTAGTTGGCAGGGCGGTCAGCGACGCCACAGGGCATGTTTCGAGCGTTTCTCTGCATGTTCTGTGGTGTCCGGCATCGCCCGGGCTACCGGCAGATCGACAAGCGCATTCCGAGGGATACTCTGTGCGCCTTGGCGAGTCTGCCGGTGCTCCGCCACTCGTGTTCCTCAAACTCTTGCTAGCTTCGTGTCCACATCCAAATCGCCGGTTGGTGCAACTACGCATGTTTCGAGCGTTTCTCGGCATGCGTGGGTGGACCACCGGGGCCTCATAAGGGGGAAAACTACCGAGGCATGTCTCTGAGTCTCGGTATTTTATAAATTTATTGTAAAAGGCCCTGGACAGGACTGAGTTTCTACCCCAGCCCAAGAAAGCTTCTTTACAGTTGGCGCCCGAGCAGGGACTCCGAGATTTGTTTTGCTTCTTAAGCATATTTTGGACGGTAGGATTGGCATTTTTACCCACGCTGTGGGCGGAGTTGTGTCAAAATACATGTTTTCGGCCAGTCCGAAAGTACAGTCACGGGGGAAAAACGCAGACGCCAGCTGCTTATTTTTTTTTTGTTTTGTCTTCATGTGAAAAATATAACCTACAGAGCCGGCGTACAGCCCCAGAAAAACGTCGCATACACTTGAGACACGTGGGATCACGTGGTCAGCAGGAGATGATAGTTTTTTTTGAGCGTGCGGTGATGCCTCTCTCGGCACCACGAGCGAAAGGGCAACCGCTCGGTCAGATATGTTAGGCACGTGATTATTTTGTTTTTTTTTGCTAACCAACCGCATTCGAGAACTTTCCCCAAACATTTGCTCTCTGGAGTACAGTAGGGCCCAGCTTCCCATTAACCATTTTTTTTGTAAGCCCACTTAATTCGTTTTGTTGCGAGAGCCGAACGCCGCACTCACGCAGCGACAGAGCCGAGCAACAGAACGGCTCAGAAGCGGAGCCGAGTACCAGCCGAACCAACCAGCAGAGTGACTAGCAGCTGAGCGACCCAGCAGCGGAGCCGAGGACCAGCCGACGCAGCGACATAACAGAGCTGACGAGAATACGCAGCGGCAGCGCAGAGCCCATCAACGAAGACGTCTACGCGGCAGAGATCCCGAAGGCTGCACGATCAGGCAGCTTAGGCGGGTGGCCTAGCGTATATAAGGCAGGCACCGACAGCAGGAGAAGTAGTTATCCACAGGCAGCTGACCAGAGCAGTCATCTCGAGACATTGACCAAAAGTGACACAGTGTTTAAAGACATCCTTGACAAGTGAATCCTCACGCAACGAAAAGGATCAACAACAGGACCCGCAGCAGGACCCGTAGCAGAACCCACCGCAGAACCCGTGGCAGGACCTTCAGCAGAACCCACAGCAGGACCCGCAGCAGAACCCACCGCAGAGCCCGTGGCAGGACCAGCAATAGCAGGACCCGCAGCAGAACTTACAGCAAAACCCGTGGCAGGACCAGCAGGACCCGCAGCAGAACCCACAGCAGGACCCGTGGCACCACTAGCACAGAACCTGCAGCAGCACCGGCTAGCAGTACTAGCAGCAGAGCCTGCAGCAGAGCCTGCAGCAGCACCTGCAAACAGCCCCTGCAAGCAGAACCTACAGCAGTACCAGCAGCAGCACCCACAGCAGCAGTACTCGCAGCATAGCCCGCAGCAGTACTGGTATGGGTATAAAGTGGATCACCTTCCGTCGCAAGGACGAGCTACAGCAACTGGCCCAAGAGTTCGGGCTAGGAACAACTGGCACCGTGGAAGAATTGCGGGGCAGGATTTCGGCGTTTGTCACCAGGGGCGAGCACTCGGAAGTAACACGAGACCGCCTAGTCGAACTGGAAGCGAGCTATGGGGATGCAGCCAGCCCTCGGGATGCTCGCTCACCGGCCGTGTCCCCGGGCCCAGAAAGCCGAGAACGCAAGGAGGACCATCATCAGCTTAAGGTGCCAGTGCCGGAAGAAATCTCGTGCTCAATGCTGGCTGATAAATTGCGCAAATGGGGCATCGTGTTTGACGGCATCTCGGATCCACTGAGTTTCATCGAGAAACTCGAAGAGCGAGTGGCAACGTACCGGGTGAGTGTCGACCAACTGCCACGAGCCATATCCGGTCTGTTTACCGGTCGAGCCGAAGGATGGTTCCGGACCTACCGTATGCAAGATGAACCTTGGGAGTCGGTTAAGAAGGAGTTCTTGGACTTTTTTCTTGCCGCCTCGGTACTTCCAACGCTTGGAAAGTACCATCCAGACTCGGTTCCAGCGTCCAGGAGAAACGTTCCGCGACTATCTCATTGAGCTGCGGCTGATGATGCAACGAGCCCAATACTCGCCAGAACGGGAGCTAGAGCGCATATATGAGAACCTACTGCCAGAGTATAAACTGTTCACAAGACAATACGAATTTGACACGTTGGCCGCATTGATACAGCTGGTCACAGACTTTGAGACTAACGCAGGATGCACGCAACACTGAGCCCGCCAAATTCGTAGAGACAGCTCAGGCTAGTGAAGTATCAACGCAGGACGCACATGACACTGAGCCAGCCGAACTCGTAGAGACAGCGCAGGCTAGTGTTGCACTTATGCAGGACGCTCGCAACACTGAGCTCGCCGACTTCGTAGAGACAGCGCTGGCTAGTGAATTATCAACGCAGGAGAAGACGAAGAGCCAGCAGTACTAACCATGAACAAAGTCGACAGCGACAACGACGACAACTAAGCAACAGCAGCAGAGTCACGGGGGCCTCTTTTACTGGCGAGCCAGTATAACGTCCCTGCCCAGAACGGGGAAAACCCAACAAGAAACAAGTAAAGAATAAGAGCTATCATCCACCACACCGCAGGGCTAAGTCAATCGGGGTAGGTAAAAGACTCCTACACAAAAATACCCACAAGGCAGGAGTTTTAAGTATTTATATATATTCGGGACGGGGTACATTAAGAGCTGAGCGCGCATCACTGATGCTACCGGGCATCACTGAAAAGTAACGGGATCATGTGCGAGCTCGCTCAGAGAGTTTGCACATGACACGCAAGCATCGATGCAGCAGAAAGCGCAACAGCAGAGCCGAGGCCGCGACAAATACAGAAGCAGCAGAGCCACGAACGACGACCGCAGCGACCCGAACGAGAGCAGGCGGACATCGAGAGCGGCGTCGGCAGCTTAAGGGCAGAGGCCGCAGCAGAGCCCTAAGCAGCGATCGCGACTGGAAAAGGGTACGACGTCGTTTTGAAGATGCGTGGCTCGACAGTCGCGGCAGAACATTTAACCAGTGCGGAAGTGCGCGACAAAACGAGAGCACCACGCTGACACCGGGACACTGAGCACAAGACACCGGAGGACACAAGTATTACAAGGACATCGAAACACAAAGATAAAAGGACAACAGGGATCAGCAAGCCACAACGCCACACGGACAGCAAACACCGCATAATAAATTCTAAAGACGAGAAAATGGAGCGCGGGTAAGCTGGCCTCTGGCTGCAGGGGATAATGGGCGGGGAGACGGTTTTTTTTTCGGTGTGCGGTGTGGTTAGGGTAATTAAAAATATGGTTAAATAAAAGCTCGAAATATGTAAAATACAACAGTGCCAAAAGTCTTAGTGTCGTGTAGTGTTTTGTGTCGGGAGTGGCCACGGCGTACCGCATGGCCGCAACACGTGCTCCGAGCGTTTCTCTGCACGTGTTGCGGCGATTCAGTATTGCCCGACCACCGGTGGTGACACCAACTCGCATTCCGAGGGTTCTCTGTGCGATTTGGTAGAACTACCGGTGTCTTCCCTTCCTCCCTTTCCCCTTTGTAGTTCGTGCAGTGGGCAGAGTGGCCGGTGATGCCACAAAACATGTTCCGAGCGTTCTCTGCATGTTTTGTGGTATCCGGCGCCGCTCGGGTCGCCGGCAGGGTCACCAATGGCATGACTGAGTTTCTACCCAAGCCCAAAAAGCTTCTTTACAACACAAAGTTTGGTGGCTCCAGCTCAAAAAATGTCAAAACTATAGGCGTTTCCAATTTCAAGGACAAGGGGGGATGGGGGCGGAATCAGGGGGCGTGGCATCCAAAATATTGATGCATTATTTTGGGGAACGTCAATATCTATAATGACACAAAATTTGGTGGCTCTAGCCCAAAAAATGTGAAAACTATAGGCGTTTCCAATTTCTGGGCGAAGAGGGGATGGGGGCGGTATCAGGGTGCGTGACATCCAAGTTTTGATACATTTTTTTTGGGGGGAACGTAAGTACCTATCTTGACACAAAATTTGGTGGCTCTAGCCCAAAAAATGTGAAAACAATAGGCGTTTCCAATTTCAAGAAGAAGGGGGGGATGGGGGCGGAATCAGGGGAATTGGAATCCAAAATTTTTATATAGTTTTTTCAGGAACGTGACTAGCTATCTTCGAGCAAAATTTGGTAACTATAGCTTCAGGAATGTGAGAAATATATGGTTTTATCGGTTTGTAGTTATCGAATTTATCGAATTCCCAGCCACCTAGTAGGCGTGGCACCCCAATCTTGACACTTTATATGACTAGCCTATAGACACATAATTGCAAAGTTTCAGAAATTCGAAAAAAATTGCGTTCGTACAGACGGACGGACGGACAGACAGACACCACGACGGACATTGCACAAAACCAATATACTAGGAGACCTTCGGTATCAAAGTATAAACAGCTATTCAGAAAACACTCAAACTGATACTTAATTTAAATATTTCACCAAGCCTGGTTGGCTCCAGGCGTTATCGTCGACGTGAATTAGTGGGGACTTTGGAGCGTCACCGCTGTGGCTACTGTATCCGATCTCTGAATGAACTCGAAATGTTCTGTTTACTAACATACTAGCACAAAAAATGATGATGGTTTTTTTAAGTTTGTTCATTGTTTTCATTAATATCATTAATTTTATTGAGTTAATTGGTTCTTCATTTATTGGGATGTAGGAACCTATTGTGCCAATTTTATATTAAACTTTTTGGGAATTCAAAAGTTAGCACTTTCAGACGAATAAGAGAAAGCACTCTTAGACGAATGAGAGATGTACGACAACAAAAACGTACGGGTTCGATATGAAAAATAACAAACAGAATTGCCACGAACACGTTGGTTTTAATTTATGATTTCTACAAAAGGTGACAAAAATTATATTAAATTTAAATAACAGTTGATTGCAAATTTGAATGACTTAGATGCAAAACTGATACTCTATATAATAACTTGCGAAGCGATATATTGTGCGCTTTTTTGCGATTGATTACTTCAACGAAAAGTGTGTACTAAAAGTGCATACAAAAAAAAAATAAAATTTGAAGTAACTTAATATGTTTTATTCCATTTTACGGTACTAAGGCCCAACTTCTCAATGTCCGGTTGTTAACTTATTCTTATGTTATGCTACTCTCCGAAACACACCTTACAAACATATATAATTTTACAATAAGCGGATACACATTCTACGGAACCAATCATCCCGATGGTAAGGCACACGGCGGGACAGGTATTTTGATTAGAAGCCGGCTGAAGCACCACTACCATAAAGTGTTCGCCAGAAACTATCTACAGGCCACATCTTTAAAAATACATCTTGATTCTGGTAACCAAATTGCACTAGCTACCGTCTACTGCCCCCCTTGATTTACCATATATGGGGACCAATTTATGGAATTTTTCAACACATAACTCCTAACACAACCTTGGTGGTTGGGCCAATTACTTCTGATAGTTCAAAAAACTAACAACCTCCTTCTCACTGGGCTATCAGAATGTTAGACTTTGTAGTAAACTTAGTACTTTGTATCTTGATAGTCAATTTTTCCCCTTTCATGTCGTTGCCTTCACGGAAACGTGGCTAAGACAAGACATACTTAATTCTGAAGTATTATCTAACAGTTTCTGTATCAATAGAAAGGACCGCCCTCTGCGCCGTGGTGGTGGGGTGCTTATTGCTGTTTATGTGGACTTTTCCTCTGAGACAGTAATATTAAGTGGCTCTATAGATATTGAGTTTGTTGCTGTAAAGTTAAATATTAACGGTGTTGGTATATATATTTATTGTTCCTGTATACCACCTTTATCTGACAGCTCTTTTTATAATGCACATATGTCAGCAATACTTTCCATATCTTCTATGCTTTCTGATCGTGATATTTTTGTAGTTCTTGGTGATTTTAATATTGCTGAAGCTACTTGGATTTCAAGTCCGGACTCAAGCGTGTTGACCCCCACGGTGCAGACTGATTTTCTGGATGGTTTATTTGAAATGTCCTTGGGTCAGATCAGTGGTATTCCAAATTTTCTTGATAGAATGCTTGATATGGTATTTGTTTCGGATCCATACACTCTATCTGTGTCAAGATCCCTTCCCATATCCACTCCCGATGACTTATACCACCCGACGTTGGAGGTGTTGATTACTTTGCCTGCCTGTGCCGTACGCCAGTGTAGTGAACCTTAAAGACGAGTACGTCAATTTCGGAAAACCGATTTTGTAAAACTTACCCGGCTCTTAGCACTGATTGACTGAGGACTTGGATACGGCAATCAGTATTTTTTATTGCACCTTAGAAAACTTATTCGACATGTGTATCCCTTTGGTAAGCCAAGTAGGAAAAACAAACCTGCGTGGTTTACACGAAAGTTGACAGCCCTTAAAAATCGAAAATCTAAGCTCTATAAGAGTTTCAGAAAATCTGGCTCTTCTGTTCATTACTCATTATACTTGGTTGCGTTATAAAAATTACCTAAGTCAGTGCAGACTACAGTTTCAGCAAGATCCTAAGCGGTTCTTTGACTTCGTTAATGCGAAGCTAAGGTCTTCAACACTTCCATCTAGTGTATCTTTTGAAAAAGAGTCGGCCAACACAGATCAGGCCATTGCCGATTTATTTGCCGAATTTTTCCAAACAACATACAGTTCATTTGATGATCAGGTTGATCTGCCTTACCCGTATCAGGTTAATGGCTGTAATTGTATTTTTGAACCAAGAATCACGGAGTGTTCATTACTACGTGATCAACGGGACCTGACGGTGTACCAAGCTGTGTGCTTAAGTACTGCGCTGATGGTCTCTTAAAGCCGTTGCATAAATTGTTGAGTTTGTCTGTTGAGAAATGTTCTTTTCCTAACATCTGGAAAGAATCATTTATTATTCCTCTCCATAAAAAAGGAGAAGAGTCTAATGTTCAAAATTATCGGGGTATCTCCAAATTGTCTTCTATCCCAAAAATGTTTGAGAAATTGATAACTTCTCAGTTACAACATTTTTGTAGATCTTTAATATCTCCGTGCCAGCATGGATTCGTGAAAAAAAGATCTACAACCACTAACCTGTTAGAATTTACATCACTAGTTGTTAAGGGTTTTCAAAATAAAATGCAAACGGATGTTATTTACACTGATTTCAGTAAGGCATTTGACTCGGTTAATCACTACCTCTTACTTCATAAACTTCAACTTTTAGGTTTTCCAAGCAATCTCATTCTGTGGATAAGGGAATATTTAATTCATAGAACACATAGAGTTAGTTTTAAAGGTTCTGTCTCTAAGGTGGTTCATATCACGTCCGGTGTTCCGCAAGGAAGTCACCTTGGACCTTTATTATTTACACTGTTCATCAATGATCTCCCATCTGTAATTAACCATTCTCGAGTGCTGACGATGTAAAATTATGCATGTCAGGTACTGCTCTGTTTTCTGCTCAAAAACTACAAACCGATTTAGATAACTTTCAAAAGTGGTATCGTGTTAACTTACTAAATCTTAATTGCAATAAATGTAAAGTCATGTCTTTTTATAAACGCCTTCCTTTTTCAAATATATATTTGCTGAATGGTAGCCCACTCGATCGCATTGAATGGGTTGATGATTTAGGTATCCTTTTTGACCCAAAACTTAAATTTCACAAGTATATCTCTTCAGTTGCAAATCGAGCCTCTAGTACCTTGGGGTTCATTAAGCGCTGGTCGAAAAAATTTGACGATCCCTATATAACCAAAACTCTTTACACGTCTCTGGTACGTCCTATTCTTGAATATGGATCTTGTACCTGGTATCCCAAATACAGGATTCACCAGGATAGAATAGAATCAGTACAAAAACAATTTTTGGTCGAAAGGGTGTTGAGCCAAGTAAATTTTGTTAAAACGAAATTGAGGATCCGCCTTGACATAGAGACGTTAAATGCCATTTTGACCGTCAGGTGAATATATACATCATACATCATAGCAATTATATTCATGAATTTCTTAATTTTCAGATTCGGATTGCGTCGGGACAAGTTATATTGCAATAATTATAAGTTGCCAGTAGAGTGTTTTGCTCGTATAGGATCAATGGCAACATACGAAGCCAGGGAAAAGGACGATGATTATATCAATGACAATGCCTTAAGATTATTGGAATTAAAAATAAATATATATAAATTTAGAAACAAAAAATTGGTTTGTCCTATTTTCAGTTCTTTTTTTTATATTTTCAGCCTGTTATTCCGTATTATACGGACATTCAAGCCCAAAAATTTGGATGCCACGCCCACCTCTGCCGCCCACCATTGAATATCCGAAATTTCGATATCTCTTACAAAATTGGAATCGGCTATATCTTTAACAGTTTTTAAACTAGAGCCACCAAACTTGGTATGAATATAGATGGTGACAGTTAAAAACATTTGATTCACAAATTTGGATGCCACGCCCACCTCTGCCGTCCACCATTTAATATCAGAAATTTCGATATCTCTTACAGTTTTTAAGCTAGAGCCCCTAAATTCAGTAAAAAGATAGAAGTCAACATCTACCAAAGACCTGCACCAAAATTTTGAATGCCACGCCCACCCAAACCACCCGCCTTACAAAATTGGAATCGGCTATATCTTTAACAGTTTTTAAACTAGAGCCACCAAACTTGGTATGAATATAGATGGTGACAGTTAAAAACATTTGATTCACAAATTTGGATGCCACGCCCACCTCTGCCGTCCACCATTTAAAATCGGAAATTTCGATATCTCTTACAGTTTTTAAGCTAGAGCCCCTAAATTCAGTAAAAAGATAGAAGTCAACATCTACCAAAGACCTGCACCAAAATTTTGGATGCCACGCCCACCCAAACCACCCGCCTTACAAAATTGGAATCGGCTATATCTTTAACAGTTTTTGAGCTAGAGCCACCAAATTTGGTAGGAAGATATTTAGTGACATTTAAAAAGATTTTATTAACAAATTTCGATACCACACCCACCCTTTCCGCCCACCTTCTAAATTTGAAAGTTCAGTTATCTTCCACAGTTTTTGAGCTAAAGTCACCAAATTTGATAACATGATAGCTGGCGATGATTACCACCCGTCCCACTCCTTTGCAAGCAGACTCCTTACCATCCGTAATTTTACTGGTATCAAAGTATTCCGCAGTCGGTTGCGTCCGACTGCAACGTTTTTACTTGTTTAAAACTTTTTCATTGATTTCATTAATATCATAAATTTTATTGAGGTTATTGGTTCTTCATTTATTGGGATGTAGGAACCTATTGTGCCAATTTTATATTAAACTTTTTGGGAATTCAAAAGTTAGCACTTTCAGACGAATAAGAGAAAGCACTCTTAGACGAATGAGAGATGTACGACAACAAAAATGGACGGGTTCGATATGAAAAATAACAAACAGAATTGCCACGAACACGTTGGTTTTATTTTATGATTTCTACAAAAAGGTGACAAAAATTATATTAAATTTAAATAACAGTTGATTGCAAATTTGAATGACTTAGATGCAAAACTGATACTCTATATAATAACTATGCAGAAGCAGCATATATTGTGGCGCGCACTTTTTTTTTGCGATTGATTACTTCAACGAAAAGTGTGTACTAAAAGTGCATATAAAAAAAAAATAAAATTTGAAGTAACTTAATATGTTTTATTCCATTTTACGGTACTAAGGCCCAACTTCTCAATGTCCGGTTGTCAACTTATTCTTATGTTATGCTACTCTCCGAAACACACCTTACAAACATATATAATTTTACAATAAGCGGATACACATTCTACGGAACCAATCATCCCGATGGTAAGGCACACGGCGGGACAGGTATTTTGATTAGAAGCCGGCTGAAGCACCACTACCATAAAGTGTTCGCCAGAAACTATCTACAGGCCACATCTTTAAAAATACATCTTGATTCTGGTAACCAAATTGCACTAGCTACCGTCTACTGCCCCCCTTGATTCACCATATATGGGGACCAATTTATGGAATTTTTCAACACATAACTCCTAACACAACCTTGGTGGTTGGGCCTATTACTTCTGATAGTTCAAAAAACTAACAACCTCCTTCTCACTGGGCTATCAGAATGTTAGAGGACTTTGTAGTAAACTTAGTACTTTGTAGTACGTTGCCTTCGCGGAAACGTGGCTAAGACAAGACACACTTAATTCTGAAGTATTATCTAACAGTTTCTGTATCAATAGAAAGGACCGCCCTCTGCGCCGTGGTGGTGAGGTGCTTATTGCTGTTTATGTGGACTTTTCCTCTGGGACAGTAATATTAAGTGGCTCTATAGATATTCAGTTTGTTGCTGTAAAGTTAAATATTAACGGTGTTGGTGTTTATATTTATTGTTCCTATATACCACCTTTATCTGACAGCTCTGTTTATAATGAACATATGTCAGCAATACTTTCCATATCTTCTATGCTTTCTGATCGTGATATTTTTGTAGTTATTGGCGATTTTAATATTGCTAATGCTACTTGGATTTCAAGTCCGGACTCAAGCGTGTTGACCCTCACGGTGCAGACTGATTTTCTGGTTGGTTTATTTGAAATGTCCTTGGGTCAGATCAGTGGTATTCCAAATTCTCTTGATATAATGCTTGATTTGGTATTTGTTTCGGATCCATCTACTCTATCTGTGTCAAGATCCCTTCCCATATCCACTCCCGAAGACATACCACCCGACGTTGGAGGTGTTGATTACTTTGCCTGCCTGTGCCGTACGCCAGTGTAGTGAACCATTAAAACGAGTACGTCAATTTCAGAAAACTGATTTTGTAAAACTTAACCGGCTCTTAGCACTGGTTGACTGGTCGCCCCTCTATAGTTCTGAGGACTTGGATACGGCAATCAGTATTTTTTATTGCACCTTAGAAAACTTATTCGACATGTGTGTCCCTTTTGGAAAGCCAAGTAGGAAAAACAAACCTGCGTGGCTTACACGAAAGTTGACAGCCCTTAAAAATCGAAAATCTAAGCTCTATAAGAGTTTCAGAAAATCTGGCTCTTCTGTTCATTACTCATTATACTTTATTTGCCGAATTTTTCCAAACAACATACAGTTCATTTGATGATCAGGTTGATCTGCCTTACCCGTATCAGGTTAATGGCTGTAATTGTATTTTTGAACCAAGAATCACGGAGTGTTCATTACTACGTGATCAACGGGACCTGACGGTGTACCAAGCTGTGTGCTTAAGTACTGCGCTGATGGTCTCTTAAAGCCGTTGCATAAATTGTTGAGTTTGTCTGTTGAGAAATGTTATTTTCCTAACATCTGGAAAGAATCATTTATTACTCTTCTCCATAAAAAAGGAGACGAGTCTAATGTTCAAAACTATCGGGGTATCTCCAAATTGTCTGCTATCCCAAAAATGTTTGAGAAATTGATAACTTCTCAGTTACAACATTTTTGTAGATCTTTAATATCATCGTGCCAGCATGGATTCGTGAAAAAGATCTACAACCACTAACCTGTTAGAATTTACTTCACTAGTTGTTAAGGGTTTTCAAAATAAAATGCAAACGGATGTTATTGACACTGATTTCAGTAAAGCATTTGACTCGGTTAGTCACTACTCTTACTTCATAAACTTCAACTTTTAGGTTTTCCAAGCAATCTCATTCTGTGGATAAGGGAATATTTAATTCATAGAACACAAAGAGTTAGTTTTAAAGGTTCTGTCTCTAATGTGGTTCATGTCACTTCCGGTGTTCCGCAAGGAAGTCACCTTGGACCTTTAATATTTACACTGTTCATCAATGATCTCCCATCTGTAATTAACCATTCTCGAGTGCTGACGATGTAAAATTATGCATGTCAGGTACTGCTCTGTTTTCTGCTCAAAAACTACAAACCGATTTAGATAACTTTCAAAAGTGGTATCGTGTTAACTTACTAAATCTTAATTGCAATAAATGTAAAGTCATGTCTTTTTATAAACGCCTTCCTTTTTCAAATATATATTTGCTGAATGGTAGCCCACTCGATCGCATTGAATGGGTTGATGATTTAGGTATCCTTTTTGACCCAAAACTTAAATTTCACAAGTATATCTCTTCAGTTGCAAATCGAGCCTCTAGTACCTTGGGGTTCATTAAGCGCTGGTCGAAAAAATTTGACGATCCCTATATAACCAAAACTCTTTACACGTCTCTGGTACGTCCTATTCTTGAATATGGATCTTGTAGCTGGTATCCCAAATACAGGATTCACCAGGATAGAATAGAATCAGTACAAAAACAATTTTTGCTCTTTGCCCTCAGGGGACTTAATTGGGACTCTAACATTAACTTACCTTCCTACCACAGTAGACTTTTACTAATAAATCTTCCTTCTCTTTCTGATCGGAGAACAATGCTAGGTGTAGTCTTTTTACACAAACTAATAATTGGTGAAATTGATTCCTCTGAGTTAATCAGCCAAATTAGTTTTGCAGTTCCGATCAGGAGGACAAGAAATTTTTTACCCATCGCTCTTCAAGCATGTAACTCTTATTATGCTATTCATAATCCTTTCCGTATTTTGTGTTCAAACTATAACGATTTATCCCATTTAATAAATAGTGCCACTTCTATTGGTTCTCTTAAAAAGCTAGTCTTATGTCATTTGTCTACATGTTCGCGATCTATGAAACCGCACGTTATGCGGTGTGCCCCTCGGTAGGTCGGGCGGGAGGTGGTTGCATTTTGCTTGAGTCCGCGCGTTAACAAGCCGGTGCTTGGTATCGTTGGGCCACTTGATTGTACTTTTTTTTAGTACATCTACGTCCAAATATATAAGGATAAAACTTTATAGCAGCAGGAGACTATAATGCCAAGCAATCACACTAGGGATCTCGCCTTGTGAATCCAAAGGGCAAACTGCTGTACAATGCACTTGTTAAAGTGAACAACAGGCTCGGCCACGTCTATCCTGGTACACCAACTAAACGGCCCACGGACCCCAAGAAACTACCCGACTTGATTGATTTTACAGTTATCAAAAATATTCCCCGTAGCCTGATAAGCTCCGAAAGCCTCTCGGAACTTTCATCCGACCACTCGCCTGTTCTTATTCAATTACTACGACACCGAGAGTTTGTAAATCGCCCCGGTAAGTTGACCTCACAAAAAACTAACTGGCTCAAATACAAAAAAATACATAAGTTCAAACATTGAACTAAATCAGCATCTGATTGAGGGAGCTGACACTGATTCTATAGCAAACAAACTTGAGACAATCTTCGTCGAAGCAGCTCGCACCTCAACACCAAAACCAGCAAATGCAGTACACATCCAAATGAGAACATATCCACAAATTGAACAGCTTGTTCTTGAAATGCAGCGCCTCAGACGGCATTGGCAATCACACAGATGTCGTCAGCAAAGCAAAATCTAAGAAGAGCCACAAGAGCTCACGCAACTCTTAGTCCACCGACAGAAACAGTGATGCCTTTAAGAAATCATGCAGGCAGCTGGGCCCGGAGCGATGAAGACAGAGCCAACACATTCAAAACATCATCTGCAAAAAGTATTCCAACCTAATCCTGCTACAACGCTTTCGCACTCCCAACCGTATTAAACGACTCTCAGCTTCAACACCCGAGTTAAGTCGCAAAATTATCAACCAGCATCTTAATCCAAAAAAATCCAAGGGTTGGGACTTAATAGCCCCAAAGATGATTGTTTAGCTACCCTATTGTGCAGTCTACATCATTGCCCAGTTACTCAATGCAATCACAAAGCTTTCCAAGAAGATGGAAAAAGGCCATCATCATAATTATTCCAAAGCTGGGTAAAGATCGAACAGTCCCCTCGTCGTATAAACCTATAAGACTTTTATCGTGTCTATAAAAATTCTTCGAAAAATGTTTGCTGACTCGGGTTCATCAATTCCTGAAATTCTATAACATAATCCCATCACATCAATTTGGCTTTCGTGAAAAACACGGAACTATTGAGCAGGTCAACCGCATAACATCAGAAATACGAGGCGCGTTTGAAAAACGAGAATACTGCACTGCAATATTTTTGGATGTGTCTCAGGCGTTCGACAGAGTCTGGTTGGAAGGTCTGATGTACAAGATCAAAACAACGCTCCCAGTAAACACACATAAACTGTTAAAGTCGTACCTCTACGACAGGAAGTTTGCAGTAAGATGCAACTCTGCAATATCCGACGAACACCGTATTGAAGCTGGCGTTCCTCAGGGCAGCGAACTTGGGCCGACACTATACGTTCTCTACACATCAGACATCCCAACATGCCTCTAACAACATCTACCTTTGCTGACGATACAGCTATTCTCAGCCGCTTCAGATGCTCACTGCAAGCAACTTCTCAACTTGCTCGTCACATCGTTAAGGTAGAAAACTGGCTATCCGACTGGCGTATTAAGGTAAACGAACAAAAATGCAAACATGTAACTTTCACCCTAAACAGTCAAGATTGTCCACCACTCACGCTAAACAACACCCCACAACCGAAAGCAAACGAAGTAACGTACCTGGGAGGTCACTTGGACAGAAGACTTACATGGCGCAGGCACATTGAAGCTAAGAGAACACAGCTTAAACTCAAAGTCAATAGCCTCTATTGGCTTATCAACGCTCGCTCTCCGCTAAGTCTGGACTACAAGGTTTTGCTCTACAACTCCGTTCTGAAACCAATCTGGACCTATGGCTGCCAGCTATGGGGTAACGCTTGCAGCAGTAACATCGACATCATCCAAAGAGTCCAGACGAAGATCCTGAGAACTATCACCAGGGCACCGTGGTACGTTCGCAACGAAAACATACAAAGGGACTTAAACGTACCACCGGTTTGGGAAGTCATAGCGGAACACAAGGAAAGGTACTTGAGCAAGCTCTCATCGCACCCAAACAATCTCGCGAGAGGCCCACAATCACGTGCAGCCGATCCCTACTTCATCGGAATGACCTCCCTACCCAGCGATGAGTTGAGGAACGCGATTCCAAACTACCAGTCCAAAAATTAACAGTTAGCTCACTAATGTTTGTAAGACTTGTATGTAAACTTTTTGTCATTTCCTTGTTTTTTTTCGTGAGGGATAATACCAAAAAATAAAAAGCAAAGTTGTTTTAAAAAAAAATGTCGACTTATTCTAATTTTAGTCGAATTTGAGTTTCTCAATGTTCGGATAGAACTTACTTATCCGATGCCTTGAGGTCCGCCCAGCGGGCAAACACCTACGTTTTTAGAGAGCGTCCGTTTTCTCGTGCGTTTCTCGTATTAGGTGTTATCGATGATGACACTTTTATATCGCAAGTACTAAAATGAATACAACAGTTCTGTGACAGTCAACAAGTAATCATATAAATAGGTAAGTAAAAACAGAAAACTAATTTTTAAATATATATGTTAATATAAATTGTTTAATTTTATTTTAAAAAAAACATGAATATGAAACTGGAAGATTTTTTGGAGCAACGGAAATTCTGGCGAGCCAGCACTCTTGGCGCGGCACAGACTTAAAAAATAAGATAAGGGGTCTAAGAGAGAGTTAGTGAATTGTATATTTATATCGTATTCAAAAAATAATACGATGCTTATATTTTTTAGCCGACTTCAAAAAAAGGAGGTTATCAAATCGTCTGTATTTTTTTTTTGACATATCTTTGTCTTTCTTTCTTTCTTTCTTTCTTTCTTTGCCGATACAATGGCAGCGTGTAAATTCAAAGAAGTTGATTTTTTATTCTCTTCTGAAAGCTCCGCCGATAATTTTCGTTTTAGTCTTGGACCAGCGTTTTCATAATCCATTTTTGGTCGACCAAATTATTATTTAATACCTAATTTTTAAATACCTGGACTTGCGTTGTCCATATTTACACTTTTTGTTTAGCTTTTATTTGTCAATGACGCGCGCTTCGAAAAATCAGCTGTTTTGGATGGCCCGCCAAAAAAATTGTGGCAACTCCATGCAACACCGTTGATGATTTCTTTTAATTTGAATTTATCGATGATTAAAAAAAAAAAAATATTTCAAATCAAAACAATAAAAACAAGTAAAAACGTTGCAGTCGGACGCAACCGACTGCGGAATACTTTGATACCAGTAAAAGAACGGTTGATAAGGGGGAATGCAGGGGCGAAGGGAGTGGCCCATGTGGTAAACATCGCCAGCTATCATGTTACCAAAATTGGTGACTTTAGCTCAAAAACTGTGGAAGATAACTTAACTCCCAAATTTAGAAGCTGGTCGAAAGAGGTAGGCGTGGCATCCAAATTTTTAAATCAAATGTTTTTAACTGTCACTATATATCTGCCTACCAAGTTTGGTGGCTCTAGCTCAAAAACTGTTAAAGATATAGCCGATTCCGATTTTATAAGGCGGGTGGCTTAGGTGGGCGTGGCATCCAAAATTTTGATGCAGATCTTTGGTAGACGCTGCCTTCTATCTTTCTACCCAATTTACGGGCTCTAGCTTAAAAACTATAAGAGATATCGAAATTTCCGATTTTAAATAGTGGGGGGCAGAGGTGGGCGTGGCATCCTAATTTTTGATGCAGACCTTTTGAAGATGTCACCATACATCTTCCTACCAAATCTGGTAACACTAGCTCGAAAAATGTGAAAGCTATAGGCGTTTCCAATTTCAAGAAGAAGGGGGGATGGGGGCGGAATCAGGGGGCGTGGCATCCAAAATTCTGATGCATTTTTTGGGGAACGTCAATAGCTATCTTCACACAAAATTTGGTGGCTCTTGCCCAAAAAATGTGAAAACTATAGGCGTTTCCAATTTCATGGTGAAGGGGGGATGGGGGCGGAATCAGGGGGCGTGGCATCCAAAATTTTGATGCAGTTTTTTCAGGGACATTACTAGCTATCTGGGTGCAAAATTTGGTAACTCTAGCTGTAAGAATGTGAGAAATATTTGGTTTTATCGGTTTTCAGTTATCGAATTTATCGATTTCCCAGCCTCCTAGTAGGCGTGGCACCCCAATCTTGACACTTTATCTGTCTCGCCTATAGACAAACATAATTGCAAAGTTTCAAGTCTCTAGCTTTACGGGTGTCGAAAAAAGTTGCGTTCATACGGACAGACGGACGGACGGACAGACGGACAGACGGACAGACACCATGACGGACATTGCACAAAACCAATATACTATGAGACCTTCGGTATCAAAGTATAAAAATTTGAATTTATGCTAAAAAGTGTCTAAAAAAAACCATAGTGAAGTTCTGGCAATGGCTTCAATGAGAAAACCGCAAAACTCTGAAATTTGCATATGTATTGCATAATTTTTAGCATAAGTTTTTGAGCTGGAGTCGCCAGATTAATTGAGAAGTTAGGTGATGACGTCCCCTAAAGATCTGCATCAAAAGTTTGGATGCCACGCCCACCATTGCCACCCACCTTTTTAAATCGGAAACGGCTATATCTTTAACAGTTCTTGAGCTAGATTCACCAAATTGTTTAGGAAAATAGACGGTGACATCTACCAAAGATCTGCATCAAAAATTTGGTTGCCACACCCACCACTGCCGCCCACCTTTTAAAAACGAGAATTTAGTAATATTTTACAGTCTTTGAGCTGGCATCACAAAATTTGGTAGTTAGACAGGTGACGACATCATCCCAGATTTGTTGGAAAGTTAGATGATGACTTCCCCTAAAGATCTGCATCAAAAATTTGGATGCCACGCCCACCCTTCAAAATCACAAAAAATTAACAAATAAACAACAATTTTAACAAAAAAAAAACCAACTTCAAAATAACTAAAATGCCCAAAAATATTTAAATAAATTAAAATAATTGCGTTTTCTTCTACAAATAGTAAGAACTATTGTTATTTTTGGAGTCGGTGTCAGCTAAGGTAGGTTTGTACCTGGGCTGCCCCCGTTATGGCAGAACTTTATTAATTCTGCATAGTTTAAGACCCATTCCTCGCGGTTCAGTAGAACTGGCAAACTCAAATTCACAGTTTCGCAAAACGTAGTTTCGAGAAAAACGAGTATAATGTTCCAATTTCAGCCATTTACGCAACGGATTTTCTCTTACAACAGAATGGCTATCTATCAATCTATTCAATATTTTGAATACCTTAGCTGACCCCGTCTCCAAATATAACAATAGTTCTTACTATTTGTAGAAGAAAACGCAATTATTTTTTGTTAAAATTGTTGTTTATTTACAGATGCGTTTACGAAAAAATTTTCCCTGGAAGATGTTGTATTGAGATGGTTTAGTTAGTTTAAATTAAAGACATTGGCACATCTGTGCTCGTATAGCTCCGTTTTGATAATGTGCTCTTTATTTGAATCAAAAGAATTCTTAGCCTAATTACATAGTTGGGTTTCTTATGTATAAAGCTCTGTCGCAGCAGAGCGGCTTATGTATATGTATGTTTATGTATTAATTTGATCGCCGGCAGCGGCGGTCAAGAGAGAGAGAGTTGTAGTATATGTATATGTGTATATGCAGAAGGCAAAGAATGCATATACATTTAATATACATATATAAGGCAAGCACTGGCTCGTAAGGGCTAAAGCGCTTACGTTGCGGATCCCACACTTCGCGATCGGCCTGCTCATAAGTGGCCGATCGGATTTCAAGTGCGCTGACCGTTTGTGTAGTTGCGTTATATTTGTATATACATAGCAACAAAGTGTTACTATGTCTGAATATTAAATACCCTGCAATATAGTGGGTATATGACAGATTGTCATGCATACTACATCTCCCTCCTTTTGAAAAATAACGTAACATAGTGTAGTTATTTTTGATACTATGTTGCTATTTCTTTTATTATTTATTTTTTTATTTTTTTTTTTTTTTTGTGTAATTTAAAGGTTTTTTTTTTTTTTTTTTTTTTTTTTTTTTTATTTTATTTTATTTTATATATATATATATATGTTTTGTATGAGGATGATTATTTAATAAAGAGTTTTAGCCTATCTTTGTGTACTTTTTGTACTTTACTCTTTCTATCCTTAATGAAAATATTTTCTTTATCATCTATTTTTTCTACTATATAAGGGCCTAAATATGCTGATTCTAGCTTATGGCCAGTTTCATTTCTTAATAGCTCCATATCTCCTACTTTTAATTCAAAATTAATTATATTTTTATCATAGTATTCTTTATTTCTATATTTATGTTTTTCTAACATAATTCTAGCTCTTTTATAAGCTTGTTCTAATCTAAACTTACTTTCCTTAGCATAGTCTTCTATATTATACAACGGATCAATATTGTCTATTGTATTAAAATATTGTGGCAAGTTACTTTGCTTGCCAAAAATTAATTCATATGGACAATAATTATGTGCCATAGATGGAGTCGTGTTGAAACAGTATACAAAATATTTTAGCCATACATCCCAATCAGTTTTGTCGACTGAAATGTATGAACGAATATATTCGTTAAAAGTTCTATGACTTCTTTCTACTGTTCCAACTGTCTGGTGGTGGTGTGCTGTAGACGTTATATTGTCTATTTTTAAATATTTGCACAAGTCATTTATAATAGAATTTTTATATTCAGTTCCCATGTCCGTAATGAACGTCTTCATTGGACCGAACTGTAATATAAAAGATTCAAAGATAGCTTTAGCGACAGTATTTGCATTTTTATTTGGGATTGGTATGGCAACAAGATATTTTGTTAAATCGCAAATAAGCGTAACTGCATACTCGTTACCATATTCAGATCTTGGTAATGGACCTATTGTGTCAACTATTACCCTGTCGAAAGCACTTATTGGTGTGTCGGTAATTGTTAAAGGAGTTTTGGTATGTGTCATTGTTTTTGACATCCGGCATTTTGGACATCTACGTACGTACTCTTTTATATGACGAGTCATATTTTTCCAATAGTAGTGTCTTTTTACTTTGGCCAAAGTTTTTGTTATGCCTGTGTGTCCTCCTTGTATGGGATTATCATGAAATGTAGACAATATTGCTTCTTTTTCTGTATCACTTGATACAATGGTCACCGGCTTGAGTAGCGCTACTCTTAATAATCTCAATGTATTATTGCCCATATTTATGAAATTATCTATTGAAACTTGTTCAAAGATTATTTCATGCGGTGCCACTTTTAGTTGGCGTATATCATGCATACCGGCTTCCTTTTCGAGCCTTTGGAAAAATTGACCTAAGTCGATAACTCCATTAGTATACAGATCGCTAACATTTATTCTTGCAATGATTTTATTTCCGTGTTTGAAATAACACAGCTTTTCTTTCATATGCAAGGCCACTACTTTTCGTACATCGTCATTTGTGATGACTTCATATACGTTGGGCTTAGAAGCTTCTTCAAGGGTTTGCCTAAGCAAAGGTTCTTGTTCTTTTCCAGCGCAGGATTTATTTTGTCTACTTTGTTGCCTGGTAGTGACTTTCAGGACTTTATTCTGTAAATCTTTTAATTCGGATATTGTTATCCTTGATAGGGCATCTGCCACGAAATTGTCTTTTCCCTTTAGATACTCGACTGTAAAGTCGTATTCTTCTAATTCGAGCCGCATGCGTGTAAGTTTTGAACTTGGATTGACCATAGAAAATAAATAGGTTAATGGTCTGTGGTCAGTTTTCACTGTAAAGTGTTTTCCATAAATATATGGTCGAAAATGCACTATTGCCCAGTGAATTGCTGCTAATTCTTGTTCTGTTGTGCTTTTATTACTTTCACCCTTTGTAAATGATCGTGATGCGTATGCAACTGGAAGTTGGAGTCCTTTATAGTTTTGAGTTAAAACTGCTCCACACGCTTGCTTACTAGCATCCGTTATTATGCAAAATTCTTTGCTGAAGTCTGGGTATTGTAGTAATGTTGGTTGAATTAGCTTTTCTTTAAGGTATTGGAATGCATTTTGGCATTCAACTGTCCATTCAAAAGGAACATTCATGTTATGTGCCGTGAATATTCGGCGAAGTTGTTTATAAATCGTCTATAATAGTTGCAGAAAGCAACGAATCGTCTAGCGCTGTCCGCATCATGTGGGACTGGGTAGTTTTTAATGACGTCGTATTTTTTTGTCGTCTGGCAAGATTCCTTTATCTGTGCATTTGTGACCAAGGAAGGTTACTTCATGCATAAAAAATGAACATTTTTGTGGATGTAATTTAAGGTTGTATTTCCTACATTTGTCAAAAACATCAGTTAAGTTTTTAAACATATGTTTTCGGAACAACCAATAACTATTAAATCATCCATATAAAGGAAAGCTTGCGAAGATTCAAGTCCAGAGAACGCTATAGTCATCATTCTCTGAAATGAATTTGGCGCTATTTTTAAACCGAATGGCAATCGCGTGAAGCGATATGAGCCATTGCTCGTTGAAAATGAAGTTATATTTCTTGAACTTTCTTCGAGTTCAATTTGATGAAAACCTGACATTAAGTCAAGGCATGAGAAATATTTTGCTCTACCTAGTTGATCTAATATATCATCAATTCTAGGTAATGGAAATTTATCGGACAGTAGTTTTTTATTAATTTGACGATAGTCAATTACTAATCGCCATTTTTTATTTTCTGAGCCTGGAAGGGCTTTCTTTGGGACAAGTAAGAGTGGGCTGTTGTATTCTGACACAGATGGTTCGACAATGTTGTCGCTGATCAATTTTTCAACTTGTTTTTGTATTTCTTCTGTTTGGCTATGCGGGCTTCGATAGTTCTTGATGTACACCGGTTCATTATCTTTTAGTCTCAGTTGTTGTTTATAGAAGTTATTTGTTGTGATTGATTCGGTTTCAAGACCGAATATGTCACTATACTTGGTGCATAAATTTGTTAATTCTGACTTGAATTGTGGGGGAAAATTATTTGCTAGCTGAGATATGACAGTTTTTCTCGATGTTCATGATTTGTGTGAACTACATCGTAGTTCGAAAGTGATTCATGTTTTAAGTTATTTATTGTAACTAATTGATCTGTACTAGTTGTATTTAGTAAACGGACAAACGTATTTTGAGATGTTGCTACTGTGTTTGCAACATATACACCAGGTTGAATTTCCTGATTTGGAATTAATACACCATCTTCTTTTGAAGTTAGCGTGACTTTTCGGACAACTTGTGATCTTGCTGGCAGAAGTATTGAGTTTCTACCAGAGTCATATGTTATTGGAACATGGATCGGATATTTTAGATTATTTGGTCTAATTATAAACCAATCCTCTGATGGTTGGAAATCGAGTTGACAATTGAATTTTTTTATAAAATCAATGCCTATTATTCCATCACATGGTATAGCGAAATCTAAATCAACTATGTGAAAATTGTGTGGAATTATATATTTTTCTGTCTGAATCTCTATTGATGCTAGACCTTTGGATTTTAATATCTTTTTACTTATGCCTTGAATGTTTATTACATTATTAGGTTGGATGTCATGAAAGACATCGGAATTTTCTTTAAGTATTGAGATGTCTGCACCTGTATCTATTAAAAAGGTAAGTTTTTTACCTGTTGACACGTGGTCAAATGAAACAAATATGTTGAGACTAAAATTTATCGTATGAACTTTGGTGTTTTCTATTGTTGTGTATCTAAAGGTTGCTCGGAGTTTCCCGAGACATCTTGGGTTACTCTGACATTGTTATGGCCTCTGTTTGAGTTGCCATGGCCTCTAGAGTTTCCTCTATTTTGGCCTCGCCCCCTATTGTTGCGGTTTCCGTTTTGATGGTAATATCCTCTACCACGATAGTTACCACGGTTACCTCTAGTATTGTTTGGGTTGTACTGATTATAGTACAGGACAGTGTTTGACTGTCCAGTAGCATCAGTACAACTATTGACAAATTTAGAAACGGCATCATTCATATTTGTGAATGTGCCGGCCTGCATGATAAGTTTTACCTTATCTATTGCGCAGTTTTTGGTCATGGCCTTGACAGCAAGTGTTGTGCTGTATTTGTCAGCTAGGTCAGGTGACAAGCCATCATTGATATAAGCTCCTTTTAGAGACTTGGTCAAATTTTCAACCTCTTGGGTGTATTGATTGGCTGTCTTACTTTTTTGCTGTAAATTGAGTAATTTTGCAGAAATTACTTCTACGGATTCTCCTTTTACAGTTATTGCTAATTTGTTAATAATGGCAGTTATTGTCTGCTCATCACTTATCAAATTTCTAGCATGACCTTTCAACTTAGTCTTTATTAGACTTATTGCTGTTGCTTCATGCTCGCCTTTTAAGGAGTCGATTAAACTCAGAGCATCCTTGAAGCTTTGTAGGTTTTCAGCCTTTCCATCAAACTCTGGTACGAGTGATGAGGCTAACCTAAGAAATTCTACAACTGTTTGGGTCATTTTTGTCAGTATTAGTTTATTATCGTCTGAGTCAGAACACTCCTGTTCTGACAATTCAGTATTAATAAGGGATTTTGATTCTAGTGAATCTTGGAGTTGACTTCGGTCAAACTCAATTGGAAAGTACGGGTTTGATGGAATGTTCAATGTAATGTTATGTCTATCACTCACGTGTTTTAGTCTTGCGGACAATGAACGTAAGGTTTTTAGACATTGTTCATTATGAACATTTGTAAGTTTATTTTTTATTGAGTCTACTAATCCACTGATGTTATTGTATTCAGTGATTAGTATTGTGGTGTGGTGGATTAGCGTATCGACTTTTATTGGTGTATCTTTATTGATACATTTATATGACTTTTCAAATTTTTCTTTGAATGCAGTTATTTGTCGTGCTATTTCCTGCCATTCCATGAGTTACCAACTTTTATCGATGCAAGCGCACCATTAGTGTTGTAACCGGACCCAAGAAGACGTTATCTTCTGATACTTCTTTTACCATCACGTATGGCAACGTGGATAGCACTATACCTTTTTCTTTTATGCTGCAGTGGTATAGTGGGCTAGTAATTCTATTATACGAGTCTATGTAGGCGTACTCAAAATCAGATATCGAAATTAATTCGTGAAATTGATTTAGTACACTAATTGCTCGTATAATGAATTCTGGGTCTCTTTGGTATGTTTTGGTTATTGCCGCATGCATTTTGAAATACTTATTATGTGATATGTATCTCCATTAATAGTAGAAAAATTCATATCCTATTGTTTTTTCTCTATTACGTTTGACCTGTACCACGCGTTTAACGTCTATCTGAAGATACTCTGACATAATAACTTTTTGTTCGTATCTTGTACATTCGATAAACGGACATGTTTTGTTATATGTCTGTAAATATACTTCGGCTAGTTGTCTGATGCTCATTGGCTCCATAGACAATATTGCCCATACTTTGATTGGGAAGTCTGGGTCTTTCTTAAGCATGCGTTCTAAAAGCGTTTTTATCCTGATGCTTTGATGTTTATCCATCATACAATTATATATGTATATATATACCAATTTAATTTAACCAAAAATTCATTAGTAAAGTTTTTATTATTTTATTACTCTTTTTTTTTTTTTTTATATATATATAATTTTATTTTTACCTATGTATTTCGTTTTTTTTTCTTTCGATTCTAGATTTTATCTAGATCGTTTGCCTTACTAAGGTACTTTTTCCTTAGGCACTTATTATGTAGCTTGTACAATTTAAATAACATATTAGCGCCTAGAATAACAACAATAATTATTAACAGAATATTGGTTGTTCCTAAATCTATGCTATTAGATTCTACTTTGTTTATTACATTGGCGGTGGAATCCACCGTTTTTGTGTCTACTAAACCCATTTTTGTGGGTGAATTATAAATTCTATATTTAATTGAATATAAAGTTTCAACAGATTTATTAATTCTATCGTCATTCATACAAGCGTTTACATATATTTTGATTTTAATTTTATATTTAATTGCATTGTAATGACAATAATTTTATTTTATACTTATTAGTTTCTTTAAAATTATAAATTTTATATGTATAGTACTATATATTTTTTTTTTTTTTTAATATTATTTTGTAATAATATCGGCGTCTAAAACGCACGATCCTAGTACACCTCGTGGGTGGGGAGAAATTCCTTACCGTTCGGTTTACAGTATTCTACCTAATATTTCGCATAGCTTTTCAGGCTATGCTTCTAATCGGGCAAATGTGATTTTGCTCAATTGTATAACATAATATATATTTTACATTAAATTATTCTATGTAATTGAATAATAGTTGTTGTCTGCTTGCTGACTCTTTGCATCAGCTGGGCGTCGCCGGATGTGGCACGCTGATGCTCCCTCGATTGAGCAAAAGGCGGTCTGCCTTTCGCTATGTATTCCAGCGTTGGTGCAAAAGGCGGTCCTAAGCCTTTCGCACTTGTTGCGCCTCGGATGTGCATGTGTATTCACAGTGCACGGATTCCAATGGTCCCGCGCAGTCCTTGGGGCAGCTCTTCTTTAGTTGTGGTAATGCTTTAGGTTGTGGTGGAGTTTGGATTATTTTTGTGTTTATAACTTTTATTTGAGATGAGTGAGATGCATGGTTTTGGGAGGTTTTGTTTTCTTTGACTGACTTTAAAAAGTCAAGTTCAGCTTGCAATTTTGCAGCTGTTCCCCACGCGGGTGGTGGCGTTTTTGTAAATAATAGCCACTTTATGTGTGCTATTCTTTTATTAATTTTGGTTTTAACACCACCGCGTTTTTTACCCATTGCCATGCACTCTACTCACTCTGAAAAAGTTGTTCATAATCCCGTCGTTGCCGCACGATTTCCAGTGAAATGATGGTTTGTTATTTTCCGTTGTGCTGCTGGGCACGAAACGGGTTCACCTTCCAAAACTGAATTGTTGTTGTTATTGTTGTTGCATATATATAATCCATCCAAAACTGAATTGTTGTTGTTATTGTTGTTGCTGTCCTGCTGCTCCTGCAGCCTTCGTGAGTCCTGTCACGGTCGCCATGTATTGAGATGGTTTAGTTAGTTTAAATTAAAGACATTGGCACATCTGTGCTCGTATAGCTCCGTTTTGATAATGTGCTCTTTATTTGAATCAAAAGAATTCTTAGCCTAATTACATAGTTGGGTTTCTTATGTATAAAGCTCTGTCGCAGCAGAGCGGCTTATGTATATGTATGTTTATGTATTAATTTGATCGCCGGCAGCGGCGGTCAAGAGAGAGAGAGAGAGTTGTAGTATATGTATATGTGTATATGCAGAAGGCAAAGAATGCATATACATTTAATATACATATATAAGGCAAGCACTGGCTCGTAAGGGCTAAAGCGCTTACGTTGCGGATCCCACACTTCGCGATCGGCCTGCTCATAAGTGGCCGATCGGATTTCAAGTGCGCTGACCGTTTGTGTAGTTGCGTTATATTTGTATATACATAGCAACAAAGTGTTACTATGTCTGAATATTAAATACCCTGCAATATAGTGGGTATATGACAGATTGTCATGCATACTACAATGTTAGGTGACCGGGTGACGAGATATGTGAAATGTAAAATCAAATTTTATTATATTTAAATTATTTATAATTATTGAAAACAATAAATAAAAATAATATTTAATGTTATAATAACAAGTAAGAAGGCTCTAGTCGAGATTCTGTTAAAGATATACCCCGACCCCGACCCTTTACTTAACGCGAGTCATTGTCTGTATGCTTGTGGCATCCAAAATCTTCGATGCATATCTCTGGAGATGTTCTTCTATCTTAACCGATGTCAGTGAAATTATTCAGAAAAGTTATATCGTTACCCATTATTTCAATCCCTATTTTTACATTTTCCAAATTCGAGATTTTTTTGTAATCGATTCCATGTGTATATCGGAAACCAGAATAGTTATCGATAATTTGAAACAAATTGTTTCCGCTCATGGTATATGAGAACTTATATTCAAAATCTGAAGTCTCTAGCTCTTGTAGTCTCTGAGATCGACGCGTTCATACAGACGGACAGACGGACAGACGGCCAGACGGACAGACGGACAGACGGACGGACAGACGAACATGGCTATATCGACTCGGCTGTTGATGCTGATCAATAATATATATACTTTATGGGGTCGGAGATGCTTCCTTCTGCCTGTTACATACTTTTGCACAAAACCATTATACCCCTTTTACCCATTTTATGGGCTAGGGGTATAAGAAGGGAATTTTTAGTATCGCCAGTATAATCTTTTTTAATACGTTCTCGAGCCCATTTTCGAACCATTCTCGTATCATAAACGGATCCGTTTTCTGTCCGTTTTTACATCCATTCTCGACACTTTTTCGATACTGAAACGGAACCGATCGCAACTATCGCTAACGAAGGTTTTGCTGCCACAAACTAAGCGACAGGTAATACTTTCTTGACAGTTTTGTAAGAGAAAAGTTCGAGAAATTGTCGAAAACTGACCCTTTCTCGAAACCGATTTCCCGCTGGGCGGTTACTATGTACTTATACCCATGCTAAGTCCCGATATATATAAATATTAATACAATCATCGTAAGGCGAACAGCTGACTCAAGCTGACACTTGCATTGTTTATTTTATTTTTTAATGAAGCAAAGTTGAAAAATGCTTATTTGAGTCTTCTAGGTAAACAAACACATGCTCCTTAACAACAAAAAAGATATTCCCTAGTTGCCGTTAACAACAGGGCTCATAGAAAATAACTGTATAAACATTTTGATGTGCAACATGCAGCAGTTTGGAAGTCACAGGCAATAAGAAAATCAAAAGAACAGCTGACTCCCCGCTAAGGTTGGGCGATAGTTATATATCGATTATAGATAGCTTTGGCTTTGAGAAACCAAATTGCTTATCTCCCGGATAGCTCGAGCAAAAAAGTTATTCCGCAGTCAACTAACTGGAAGCTTAACTGGACATTGAGAAACTGGGCCTAAAGAGAATTTTTATTCTTATTGTTTAACGTGATAACGTCTTATAAATCGATAAACACCTGCTGCACTCACGGAAAAGCATGCCTATGGTAACGTTCCGCCTGAGCCGAGCGTGCGAGCGAGCGCGAACGCGAGAGGCAAACGATTAGGTACGGACATCGTCGTCTAAGGTACGTATGCGTGCGTATGTGAGCGAGCAGGTAGTCACACGGACACATGACATGTATATGTTTGTGCATTCTTGACCGCTCTTCAATGATGAGAGAGCGAGAAAGCTGCATTTGCAGATGCTTTTGTTTCACTTTCTGCTCGTTTACAGCGGCCCGGCTATTGATTTTAGGGAAGGGAGCGCGCCAGAGGAATGCAAGTAACAGTTAAACATACATTTGTGTATACATGCACTTGCGCTGGCCTCATTTTTTGGTGGGCTAGCTTTGCCCAGATTTTTGTTATTTTGTTTCGTTTGCTCAGCCCAGCATATACATGTGTGTGTGTATGTGTGTCTACATGTATCCAAAGGCAGCACATTTTTATGTACGCGTTGCAATTCTCTTGTTATTTTTTACCTGCCTCAACTTTTAGAATTTTCAGCAATTTTATAACAAGTTGAGGATACCAATAAAATTAATGTTATTATTTTTATTTCGCCAGCTATTATGTTACAAAATTTTTTGACTTTAGCTCAAAAATTCTGTAAGATAACTCAACTTCCAAATTTAAAAGGAGGGTGGCAGAGCTGGGTGTGGCATCCAAATTTCTGAATCAAATCTTTTTAAATGTCACCATCTATCTCCCAACCAAGTATGGTGGCTCTAGCTCAAAAACTGTTAAAGATATAGCCGATTCAAATTTAATAAGGCGGGTAGGTTGGTGGCTTTTCAAATTTTTAATGCATATCCCCTTTAGATGTCACCCTCTATCTTCTTACCAAATTTGGTGACTCTTGCTTAAAAGCTATATTAGAAATTTTTAAATTTCATATTTTAAAATGTGGGCGGCAGAGGTTGGCGTGGCACCCACATTTTTGATGTAGATCTTTTGTAGATGTCACCATCTATCTTAATAAAAAATTTGGAAGATACACGCTTGTAAAAGCGGTGGTGGCTGGGGGCGGCAGGTGTGATGCAGTTTTTTTGGAAAACTTCATTACCTATCTTTACCAAAATTTTTGTGGCTCACGCCAAAAATATAAAAATTTAGACTTTTCCAGTTTTAAGGAGCAGGTCGGCTTGGGGCGGAAGGAGTTGTCGTGGCATCCTTTATTTTGATGCAGTTTTTTGAGGGACGTGACTAGCTATCTGCATGCAATTTTGTAATTCTAGCTGCAAGAATGTGAGAAATTTATGGTTTTATCGGTTTTCAGTTATCGATTTTATCAATTTCTTATCCTCCTAGAAGGCGTGGCACCCCAATCTTGCCACTTTATCTGACTCGTTACTTGATACTTTCAGTATCAAAGTATTGAAAATATCATTAACAAATTATTAAATGAGCTAAAATTAAACATTAAATAGGTCATTGATTTTGACGACCAGTAGTCCAAAGGTCACTTGTGTGGACACGCTTCAATCTTTTGCATATTGTGTTTGAGCACCGCTTTATTCCAAGATTAAGCAGCAGTGCCCCAAAATTGTATCCCATAAGTCCATGTTGACGGCATGATTATGCTTTTGTATATTAAAAGCTTATTGCTAATGCTAAGTTTGCTTGACTTCTTTAGCATTTCATTATTTATTATTTATTTATTGATTAATCCCAGTGCTACAAGTAAAAGTACTTATAAATAAGTGCACTAGTCACATATTAAATTTGGTGTTTAAACACACAAAACATTATTATTTTAAACAAAATGACTTTAATAATACTTATATACTTAGCATTAAAATATTAATTCAAAAACAAAATTGTATCCATTACCCTATTACCCTTATTATTGTTGTCATTAATACCATCATAAATTATTCCGCTATAAGTATGTCTTTAACCAAGATTTAAAAATTGGTGTGCTACTAACGGTCTTAATTTATAGTGGCAACTGATTCCGAAGTCGAGCAACCCACACAAAAAAGTGCTTGTCGGAGGATGCGAGCTTAGTTCTAGGACGAACAACATTACAGGTCCTCAATGATACTGCAAAGCATAATTTGTCATATAAATAATCAGGCGTTTTTGTGTATATTATGTCATCAAGCAGACTTAAAGTTTTATACTTGGTCCAGTTTCTTAAGTCTTGGTCAAAAATGCAATTTGCAAAACATGTAACATGATCATATCATTTAAGTCCAAAAACGTAACGTGCTACACTATTAAAGGCTACTTTAAGCTTTTGCATGCCATAAAATAATAAGGGGGTAACCAGAGTTTATGTGATGGTCATTCTTGTTTTAACAGGCAGCCAGGCCTGTGTTAGAACAAGCTGTCGAAGAACGCCATAGGTCTTTCCCACAGCCTTATTTACCTGGTCTTTCCATTTAAGTGTATTGTTATATGTTATCCCTTGATTGTCAGAATTTTCTACATATTATTTCTACATTATCAACACACAGTTTACTTAAATTGCTAACATTTAGTTTTTTCTTATAAATAACAATACATTTACACTTAGAAGGATTTAAACAAAGACCATTGTTACTTGCCCATTGACACACACGTAACAGATCATTATTACAAAACATGACACACTGGTTAATCTGACTTACAGGACGACTCACATATAATTGGACATCATCACCGCCTCGGTGAGTATACCTGGCCCCGGCGTGTTAGTGGGGCTATGACACGCCGGTACTACTTTACCCTACACTCGTGGGATCTATCTATGTACACCAAAAATTTTTTGAAAAACACGCGGGGCTTAACCGCAACTCAGACAGCAGAGCGGATGGAAGAGGCGGCTCTGGACGAAGGCGGCTCTGGACGAAGGCGGCAAGACTTTCAAGTCTCTAGTGGCTGTCAAGCAGGCCGCCACACGTACGGACGTAGGGCGCAACAGGCCCTTCTGCACCACAGAAGAGGCTGCAGCAGAAGACGCCTCTACCGGCACCAGGACAGCCTGGCGGCTCCGGCAACCCGCTAAGGCAGGGCCTCAGCGGAGCCGGTCGCTAGTGGTACCTCTGGTACCTCGAGCGTGGCTTGAAGCCGGAAGAGGCGCGCAGAAGAGCACCTAAGCATCGGGCCCCGACCGCGTCTCCAGTTGAGCGAACCGACGGCCAGGCCGTGGCGGGGAGGAAGCGACAACTCCACCATACGTCGCCATCTGAACTCCCCAAGGACCTCAAGAGGACGAAGAGTGGAGGCAACACGGCTCCGGAGGGCCTAGGTACCTCAAGCGGCTCGAAACGACCGAAGGCGGCCAAGTACGCCAGTGTAGCCAAAGGCACCAACCTAGCTATACTGGCTCGTGACTTCCCGAGGAAGCGGCTGAGCAAGGGGGATCTGTCGGCGGTGGAGACAGCCCTTGTCGACGAGATGAGGAAGGGCTGGACCGCCAGCCTCAACTTTAATGGCATCCAATTCCCGGACGGCCTAGTCCTAGTGGACTGTCTGGACGAGGATGCCAGGAAGTGGCTGGAGCTGAAGGTGCCCAGCATCTGTGTCGCAGTGGGTGTGGAGCTCCGCAAATGCCTGCAAGAGGAGATCCCGGACACGAACATCGTCACGCTCTACCTGCCAAGCACGGCTGGTGAGACGGTGGAGAGATCTCTTGGGCTGCTCATTGAGCAGGCTCAGGCGCTTAGAGACCAAGGTCGGCAAGGTGCTGACACTTGGCATGGAGGACGAAGCTCTCTCACTCCTCAAGAACAGGGGAATGATGGTGAGCTTCAGGTTCGGGCAATTGAGGTGCCGGCTGCACAAAAAGCAAGCCGCGACGGAGACGGCTGCGAAGGTGCAAGCAGATGACGTGCCTGGCACTTCATCTGCTGCAGCCAAAGCAACACCCACCTGCCCCATCGAAGAGGCAGCAGAAGCCGAAGCCATCGCGGCCTGGGAAGCCGAGTTGGACTCGGACCTGTCGCGGCTACACGTGCGCAGCGAGGTAGACCCCTTGAGCGATGAGCAGCCGTTCGATGATGAGCAGACACCCACCGGGACGCAGTCAGAGGCATATCTGACGCTCTCGGAGGGGGAACCAGAGCTCTAAGGATGGTGGCCACCAGCGTGGCACAGATCAACCTGCATTACGCGAGGGCAGCTTCGGCTGTCATCAGCAGGTTGATCTCCGGGTCCGACCGGGAGCTGGTGCTCATCCAGGAGCCATGGGTCGTCAGATGCCGGATCTGCGGCCTAAACCATGTAAGTTCGCAACTAGTTGCAGGTATGAGGGAGACATCGCCAAGAGCGTGCATCTTGGAAGAACACTAGCTTTCTTTGTCTCTCCAAATTTCTCAGCAGGGATCTTGTAGCGGTGCTAATCACTGGCGAGTTCGGGAGTATGGTGGTGGCGTCAGCCTGCTTCCCGGGAGATACTGCGGAAGCCCCCCCAACAGAGATTCAAGATCTGGTGGCACATTGCAGCAGCAACAGACTCCTTTTGCTGCTGGGATGAGACGCAAACGCTCACAATATAGCGTGGGGCAGCACTGACAACAACAGTAGAGGTGAGTGCTTACTTGACTATCTTGTAGCTAGTGACCTTACGGTGTTCAATGTGGGGGCTGAACCCACCTTTATCACCAAAAATAGGGCCGAAGTACTTGACATTACTTTCGGCATCGGGGGGGCCTCTGAGCTGGTTAACAATTGGAGGGTCTCAACAGAACCATCAATGTCGGATCACAGGATCATCGTCTTCGACATTAGTAGCAATTTCAGGTTTAGTACAGTCATCAGGAATCCCCGGCGGACCGATTGGCCGCTCTACCAGTCCTGCCTGGGTTTAAATCTGAGCAGACTGAACCATAGTAGGAGGGTCTCTTCCCATGAAGAGCTAGAGCAACTCTCAGTAGAAGTTGGCGAGACGATTTTGAATGCCTATCATGCAAGTTGTTCAGCCAAATCCATAGAGTCCAACAGGGATAACCCTTGGTGGAATAAAAAGCTAGGGCTGATTCGAGCAGAAGTCAGGAAGCTGTTTAATACAGCCAAAAAGAATAGTGACAGATGGGACTTGTACACCAAGAAACTAACAGAATATAACAAGGAAATCCGGTTCAGCAAGCGCGCTCATTTCCGGAGATTTTGCTCCAACCTAGAACAGGCCACACCAGCTGTGAGAGTCTTTAAGGCGATCTCGAAATGAGGTGGAGAAGGCAGAACTTCTCCTGCAAACTCACTTTCCACTTTGTAGAACCATCACCAACACTGACAGCTGTTACGAAACGGTACCCAACAGGAGACTGGAATGGAGCCTGGCTGCAGCCATAGTAACAGAGAAAAAGATTAGATGGGCCATTGGAACGCTCAGTCCCTACAAGGCCCCAGGTACGGACGGAATCCTTCCCGTCCATCTTCAGAAGGGGATGGAACAGCTAATGGTGTTCCTCATTCGTATTTGCCGGGGAAGCCTAGCTATGGGCTACATAACTAGGGCATGGAGGACGGCCAGGGTGATTTTTGTCCCGAAGGTGGGGAAAAAGGACCCCTTTCACCCCAAATCCTTTAGGCCGATCAGCTTGACATCCTTCCTGCTAAAAACCCTCGAAAAGATAGTTGACAATCACATTAGGACCTCGTACCTAGTGTCCAGTCCCTTGCATGATCATCAGCATGCCTACAGAGAAGGAAAGTCGACAGAATCGGCTCTCCTAGACCTAGTAAACAGCCTCCAGTGCTCAGTGAAGGCCAAAGAGGTTGCTCTCTGTGCCTTCATGGACATAGAGGGTGCGTTCGATAACTCTGCACATGATGTTGTAGTTATGGCGCTTCGGGGTAAAGGGGTTGAGTCAGGACTTAATTTCTGGCTAGGCAAACTCCTTGACACTAGAATAGCAGAAGTCACGGTCAATAAGTTGACGGTCAGAGCCCAAACCACCAGAGGATGTCCACAGGGGGGTGTCCTATCACCTCTTCTCTGGAGTCTCGTGGTGGACGAGCTACTAGTTAAACTTACGGATAATGGATTTGAATGCCAATGCTACGCCGATGACATCACCATTGTCTGTAAAGGTAACTTCGAGAACACGCTATGTGAAAGGATTACACTGGGTCTTAGACTTTGCTTGGACTGGTGCAGGGACGTGGGGCTGAATATCAATCCAGCAAAAACCACAATTGTCGCTTTCACCAATCGGTACAAGCTAAAATCCATTAGACCCATATCTATTGGGGGTACGTCAATCCCAATCTCTACGGAGATAAAGTATCTGGGGATAATCTTGGACAAGAGGCTACTATGGAAACAGCATGTCGAGCATGCGGTACGTAAGGCCACACTGGCCCTAATGAGTTGCAGATCTCTCGCTGGGAAAAATTGGGGGGTGTCCCCACAAATCCTTCTGTGGATGTACACAGCAATGGTGAGGCCCATAGTCAGCTACGTGTAGACATTGATGTGACTAAACGGCAACTGGGCAAACTCCAGAGACTTGCCTGCACGTGCATGTTTACATCAAACACAGTGCAAACAGGTCTAGTATGAGAATGGCAGGAGCGAATGCAATCAATTCTGTCACTAGTGCAACTGGCACACTGTTGGCCTTTCCGCAAGATGCGCAGATGGCCCTTTTTAGTTTCGAGAAGCTCTTTCAAACGGAACTCAGTAATAAAGCAGAGTGGACTAGTCTGTCGACCACCTATAATGTGAAACCACATGCTATTAGATGGTATACGGACGGATCACTAACAGAGAAGGGGGCTGGAGCCTGAGTCTGCGGACCCCGGCTCAAATATCATGAAACCCTTGGTAAATTCGCCAGCATATTCCAAGCGGAAGTGCATGCGATTGAAAGATGTGCCTCCCTTAACATCGAGACGGGATACGTTCATAGAGACATAGCCATTTTCTCTGACAGCCAGGCAGCGATCAAAGCACTCAGTGCTTACAAGATCGTCTCCAAGCTGGTTTGGCAATGTATAGAAGCACTCAACAGGTTGGGCAGTAACAACACAGTCACCATCTATTGGGTACCAGGACATGCGGGTATTCCCGGCAATGAGGTAGCCGATACTATGGCCAGGAGAGGGGCTAGCACTCTTTTCCACAGCCCTGAACCTTTCTGTGGGCTAGGACCAGGGATTATAGGTCAGAGCAGTCGCATCGATCTGCTCAATGCCTGCGTGGACGCTTGGCGGTCCTCACAGGGGGCAAGACAGAGCAAGCGACTGCTAGGTAGTTACAACAAGAAGATAACTGAGGACTGTCTGAAGCTAAGCAAAGGATCTCTTCGGATAGTCACGGGTTTCTTGACCGGGCACTGCAGACTGCGCAAGCATCTGCTTAATCTCAAGTTAGGGGAAGACAGTCTTTGCAGACTGTGCCTGGAGGGGGATGAGACTCCAGAGCACCTGCTTGAGGAGTGTCCCGCCATCAGTCGACTGATGCTCTCTCTTCTGGGGAGCCCCTTTCTGTCTACAGAGGAGATGAGGGCTCTCCGACCATGCCACATCGTCGCGTTCCTGCGATCGATTGGACTGTTCGAGGAGCTGTAACTCACACAACGGTAAGAGGGCACAATAGATCCTAGTGGTCGCAGTGCACGATCCTCATTCCAATAATAATAATAATTATACATGTTGCTGGACGAACATTGACAATTACAAAACTACCATTAAGAACATTTACATCCAAATCGTCATTTATCGCAGATTTAGCCTTTCAAATTCAAACGTTTTTCAACTCCTTCCATAGTTTTTGCGTGGAATTTATATTGTCAAAATTTAAACCATAATGTCTACGCTTAGCACTACTGATTAATACATTTACATTACGCCTAGCAATCTGAAAAAGTTGAAACAATTGGTCAGTCTTATAACGTTTCCACCTCTCGTAAAGCTTTTCCCGGTGTTTTATTGCACTTTTAATATCACTGCTAAACCATGGATTTGGCTTCGGCTTAATAACTATGGTTCTAAGCGGTACATGCTTATCGTACAAATATTCAATATTATTTTGCAACAATCCTAACTGGGTGTCAATCGAGGGAAGAAAGTATAAACTGTTCCAATCACAATTATTACAGTCCCTGTACAACATACTATTATCTACATTTTTAAAATCTCTGTATTGAATAATCTGATTATTGTTGTCAAGTTGAGTGTCATAAGAAAGAAAAATTAGGTCGTGTTTGAAAATTCAAGGTACTGATGTTTTGTCATACAACATTAATCTCTTTGTTTTGTTTACAAATATAACATCAAGTAATTTATTAGTGGTTTGAGAGAAATAGGTCGGTGTTGATGCATTTACAAGTTTTAGACCCAGAGCATTAAATTC
Source organism: Scaptomyza hsui (assembly GCA_018152825.1). NCBI lineage: Eukaryota > Metazoa > Arthropoda > Insecta > Diptera > Drosophilidae > Scaptomyza > Scaptomyza hsui. The sequence continues at coordinate 1,721,708 of JAECXO010000089.1, forward strand.
TCCTGATAAGTCTTGGATCTGAAGCATATGGCTGTGTAGGTCGCCCATTATAGTAATATCAGTAAAGGTCAGTGATAAGTTTGCTATTGTGTCAATCATATCAGAGTAACTAATGTGATTATGTGCCCTATACACACACCCTAGAAGCTTCTTAATATTTTTATTTTGACTAATTAATTCTAAAAATAAATATTCCATTGGGCTGTCAAGGGGATGACTTATAACAACTTTACACTTAATTCTCTTAGCTACATACACTGCTACATTACCTGCATTACTTACACGATCAGAACAGCCAAGTTCCTTAATTCTGGGACAAACTACGTTTTAGAGACACAGACAACATCAACATTATAATTCACAAAAATAAAACGAAACTCATCCATCTTCTTAACAAGACTCTGAGCATTTATATAGCAAATATGTAAGCCGCTGTTTTGCTTACAAAAAACTCTAACCATGGCATGGCTGCTCGACTTGGATGTAATTAAAGATGCGGACATCTAAAAAGCTTGATTTTAAAACCTAACAGAAGCATATCAAAAAATTGTATAGAACCTAACGCTAAAAATAAACTAATAATAGTAATAACGACAACAACAAAAATCAGCTGCACATCAGACGCATTCAAATATGAGAGATAAGAGCACTCTTTTAAAAGATACGAAATATTAAAACGAGAAAAATTACTTAAAATAGGAAAGAAAGAGAAAGTACTTAAAATAGGAATTAACATACGATTTGATAATACTACAGCGCATAGCTTAAGAGCGAAAAAGCTTCGAAAAAGTTCGGTGGTGTAGACGTGGTGACTGCAGATGAGCTTCGTAAGAGATCGAGCTTTTGCGGGTTGTCTAATCTAACTACATCACACTTCTCGCTCTGCCTGACGTGGACGATGCCCTGGCGACAGAACACAGCTGTCAGCAGCTTTTACCTCTTCATTTGCTCTCTGTGCTTAATTGCTCGTTAAGGTAGATTGGTACATTGCCATGTGCTTCAAAGCCCAGCATGTGCAAGTTTAGTTGCGTGTTGTTGTTTCGCCAGTACTCTGCTGCCGCTCGCATAATTTTTACTTTGTCGTGTGTGTTATCAAATTTTAAAATAATTTCCGGGTCGACTACCGAAATTGTTCTTCCGGATCGCTTGATTCTAATGATCTCCTTTAGTCTCCGTGCGGGGTGACCCCAAGGGAGAAAACTAATGCGTTAAAAATGGACCACAGGTGCTCACCCTCAACGAGGGGCAAACCATGTACCCGAACATCATTGGCGATGCATGCATTGGCTTGCGCATTGAGCTTAGCTTCAAGCGTCTCAACTTGCACGTGAAGTGCTCGAGTATTCTCTGCAGCTTGCTCCAAATTTTGCACCCGCTGCATAATGCTGTGAAGCTCACCTTTCATGCCATCCAGCATCTCATTCAGTATGCAAGTGTTCCTCCGCCTCTGTCATCCTGCTTGATATTAATTCAGCCTGGTCTTCAAAGCGTTGGTTAATCAGCTAGATGAAAGAGTTGTTGTCGATCGCCTTTTCAGCCTTGAGATCACCGGAAGAGTTTTCGCGCAAACGTTTTGGTACAGGTGCCAATATTGTGCAAATAAAGACAAAGCAGTAGAAAAAGTGTTGTCATGCTGCGAGCAGAGTAGTTTTCGTATGTTTTGTATGTTTGCTGTGGTGGAGAGCAAGAATAACTCTCAGCTTCCCAGATGTGTTGTTGTTTAGCATCCAGTTAAGTTTTTTCCTTTTGGATCTACATTTTGCGGTCATAAGTTGGATGTGCTTGCGCCAGATTAGCTTCCTGTCTAGATATATGCTATGGTAGCGAACGTGGTTTTCCTAGGTATTACAGTGTTGCTAAGTTGAATCAAACGACAAATATCCTTTCTGAGTGTAAATGTACAATGCTGTGATTTGCTTCCAATGACGCAAATGGTCCACCTATTAGCCCAGGTACTAAAACTATTTAACAAATTCTGGGTTAGGATTGCTGCAGTACTAGCGCTAGATAAGTTTGCAAGAAACACAGTGTCATCAGCGTAAGTGGCAAGCACTGTACCCTCATCTACTGGAACAGGAAATTCTACAGTGTATAATGTATACAAGAATGGACCAAGGACACTACGCTGAGGAACACCCGCTCTAATGGAGCGGACATTTGATTGTTCTCCTCTAACTTCAACCATAAATGAGCGGTCAGTTAGATACGATTTGAGAAGTAAATATTGTGCAGATGACAATTGAGATTTAAGTTTATACAATAAGCCATTATGCCAAACAAGATCAAATGCCTACTAAACATAAAAAATACCGCAGAGCTATCTTGCTTATTTTCTAAAGCTTTAAGGCTATGTTGTATAACTCTATAAACTTGCTATGGGGTGCCATGATTATGCCGAAATTGGTGATAAGAAAACAAAAACATCAATAAAGTAAAAAAATTTAAAAAAAAAAAAAAAAAAATTTAATTAAAATAAAAACAAGAATCAAGCTAAAGCGTTGCCAGCGGACTAACCCGACTGTGAAATACTCTGATACCACTCTAAAGCCTGGAGTCAAGTAGTCTTCTTGCAAAGGGGGGACAACGGGGGTGACAGAAAGTACGATGCACATCTTTGAAGGACATCGCCAAATAACTTATAGTGCATTTAAACCGTCGCCGTAAGCAACGCAGCTAGCACTTCGCCTTAAGGTAGCCTTTAACATACAAAATGTGTCCGTTAAATTTGAATTTAGAGACTTGTGGCGACCCAGCCGCAGCCAAGTTTGGCAGCTCCACGGCGACGTAAACAAATACTGGTTCCTCGCGATCAATATTAGCGATATGTATCGATTGATATACAGCATTGACCAATCGACACTTAAATCATTCCCGCTTCTACCGCCGAAAGCGGAATGTACATTTAAGCTTTTAATTTATATAATAAAAGATACACAAGTTCTACATTGCTGACACCGCAAAGCTAAATTAGCACTCTCAACAACTCCGCGAACGCAGCTAGTTCACCAGACTCAGGTGAATTGCAACGCAACAACAACGGCGATGTGCCAACCAGCATGTCAAGTTCCAGCTCTTCACAACAACACCGAATTCAGCCTTACGGCAACCTGCCAACAGTCGAATAAGTTGGTGCTATCAAGCTGCCGCCTCTCTGGAAAGATCATGTCGATCATGGTTTATACAAATTGTGCCTCAATTTGTATGCAATCGCATTACTTCCGACAACACAAGCTTTTACTACTTATTGAGCGCACTTGATGCTGGCGTCTTGTCGAAATTAACTGATGTCATTATGCAGCCACCAGAGGCTGATAAATATAACAATTTAAGGGCGACTATTATTAAACTGATCGTAAACTACATAGAGCGCTGTCTGAGCTTGTCCTCGAACATCAAAAGCCATCGCAGCTGCTTTGGCAAATGATTATGCTTGCTGGGGGCCACGTCTCCAGTGATGTGCTACGAGTAGATTAGCTTGCATTTCTGACACAGCATATTCAACGAAGCTTGATAGTGCTACGTTCGTCCACTATGGATGAGCAAATTGCAGTTGCTGATGAACTGATGGAAGCGGAAGCTAACGTTTGTGCTATGTCAGCTGCACGGCCCGCTGATGCTGCCCAACGACCTTCATCGCTCTTCATAAAAAAAAAGTGCGCACAGCCATCTTGATGATTTGGAGCACACCTTGGTTGACTTTAATGCCATATTGACGCAACTAAAACAAACAAGTGAAAACGTTGCAGTCGGACGCAACCGACGTGTGTCATCCAAATATTTGAATCAAATCTTTTAAATGTCATCATATATCTTCCTACCAAGTTTTGTGGCTCTAGCTAAAAACTGTTAAAGATATAGCCGATTCCGATTTGATAGGGAGGGTATAATCCTAATAAGTTTGGTGACTCTAGTTTAAAAAATGTGGAAGATACACACACATCCGTTTTAAAAACGGCTCGTGGTGGGGGGCGGTAGAGGTGGGCGTGACATCCAGATTTTTTATGCAGTTTTTCGGGAAACACAATCACCTACGTTGACACAAAATATTGTGACTTTAGCCCAAAATATGTGAAAACTTTAGGCGTTTCCAATTTCAAGCATCAGGGAGGATGGGGGCGGAAAAAATGGGCGTGGCATCCTAAATTTGGATGCATTTTTTTGGGAAACGTCAATATCTATCAGAACACAAAATTTGGTGGATCTAGCCCAAAAATGTGAAAGCCATAGGCGTTTCCAATTATCGATTTCCCAGCCTCCTAGTAGGCGTGGCAGCCCAGTCTTGACACTTTATGTGTCTCGCCTATAGACAAACATAATTGCAAAGTTTCAAGTCTCTTGCTTTACGGGTGTCGAAAAAATATGCGTTCATTCGGACGGACGTACAGACGGACGGACAGACACAATGAAGTACATTGCACAAAACCAATATGCTATGATACTTTCAGTATCAAAGTTTAAAAATTTATAGCCACACGGATAATGCAAATAAAAACTATAGGAATCTCGGGAAGCACCAAACAAGGCACGAGTCTGTTTTTACCATAGCATATTTGGTGTCAGCGCCATAAAATGTTCACAGGCATGCTCATTTAAGTTAAAACAGGGAAACTAATTCTAAATGTAAAAATTGATCTCAATCTGAAACGCAAGTTCAATTGGTCATTTGTCGTCGCTAACATTCAATCAGCAATCATCGATGCTGATTTTCTCTCGCGCAATGGCTTACTCATGGATCCAAAATCCGAGATGCCAACAACTGGGAAACTATCTCAAGCTTAACGATACAACGTCTCGACAATCAACTCACGTGAACTGCACGGAATCACTTGTCCATATGCTGACCTCCTCAATCGCTTTATTGAAATAACACGACCCAACACATCTCTAGCAACACGCATCGATAATGATGTATCGCACTACATAGAGACAACTGGTTCTCCAGTTTTTGACAAGCCAAGACGGCTTAGTGGTGGGAAACTGAAGGCTGCACGTCGCGATTTAGATTTACTGCTTTAACATTGAGTAATCCGCCCATACAATGGACCAGTCCAATACACTTGGTACCTAAGAAAAATAACGGATGGTGCATCACAGGTGATTACAGAAAGCTTAACTCTCGCACCACTCCAGACCGCTATCCTCTCCCAGACTGTGACGACATTCTTCAGCGCCTACACGGCTGAAAAGTGTTTTCTACGATTGACCTTGAGCGCGCATATCATCAAATTCCAGTTGCTACTTGCGACATCGCAAAAACAGCTGTTACAACGCCATTCCGGTTATTTGAATTCATTGGCATGCCACCTTGTCTCCGAAAATGCAGCACAAACATTCCAACGGCACATGGATAAGCTGCTGCGTGGATTTTCTTTGTCGGTTGCTACATAGACGATATATTCGTGCATTCCGCTTCGCATCAGGAGCATCTCCAGCACGTTACAAATATTTTCGAGTTTCTCCGTACAAACAACTTGACCATCAAACCGCAAAAATGCCAATTTGGGCAAAGTGAGGTTACTTTCTTATGGTTCACAGTCAAAGCCGAAGGTTTTAAGCCCCCCAAGGAGCGAACTCAAGTCATCAACTAATTCCCAAGCCCAAGTCAATCATGGAATTGCGCAAGTTCCTAGGGATGGTCAACTATTATCGCAGACTGATTCATAATGCAGCAGAAGCACAGATTCCGCTCACTGAGTTCCTCAAAGGCGCAACTAAGAATTACAAACGTGAGATCAACTGGAACATTGCAAGCAAGGCATAGCAAACGCATTCTACATTTCTTTGGTTTTGCGTTTAAACAGTTTGAAGGCAATGTTTGGCGCCCTGTCTCCTTTTCTCTCGGAAGCCCTGCAGAAAAAAATTACAGCACGTACGATCGCGAGCTTTTAGCTATTTTCGCTGCAGTGATTTTTTTTAAACACATTCTGTAAGGACAACCCTTTATTATTCAGACCGACCATAAGCCATTAACGTTTGCATTTGCACAAAAGGCTTCCAAGGCATCACCACGTCAATTGCGCCAACTGGACCTAATTTCCCAGAAATCGTACATGTTTCTGGAAAAGACAACACAGTTGCGGATGCACTTTCTCGCATTAATGAAATTATTATGCCAAGCACCTTAAATGCGTAAACTATCTTCGACGCCCAACATAGTGATGAGGAAATCACACAGCTGGCAAATACAACATCGGTCCACCTGGAAACTGTTCGCATTGATCAGCTGGACATACTATGTGACACTTCAACTGGACGCGAGCGACCATACTTGCCAAAAATTATAAGACGCCAAGCTTCGATTCAGTGCACGCCCTGCATCATTTTTTTCCGCTACTGCTTAACAATTATCGACCGGTTTAGTAGATGGCCACTCGCTGTTCCGTTGCGGAACATGACAGCTGAAACTATTGCAATAGCATTTAACTCGCAGTGGATTTGCTTATTCGGAACCCATCTTACTCTTACAGCCGATCAGGGCACCCAATTGGAATCCGGACTATTCCCAGAGTTATCAAAAATGGTTGGAGCCCAAAGAATTCGGAGTACAGCATACCACCCCCAAGCGAACGGCATGCTGGAAAGATGGCATCGCACATGTCCATAATGTGCAACTCGCACACTCCATGGCCTGATCTGCTCCCAACAGTCTTACTAGGACTTCGGGCAACATTCAAAGCTGACCTACAAGCTTCACCATCCGAAATGCTTTTCGCCACTACAATTCGGCTACCCAACGAGTTTTTTGCTCCCAAGAGCCCGGCTCCGCAAATCGACCAACATCGCCTAACTGGGCTTCTACGTCAGCAAATTCGAGCAATTAAAGCTGTTCCAGCGGCCCATCACAACAAGCCACATATATTCTGCTCAAAAGCTTTGCAGTCCTGCACACACGTCTTTAAATTCGTTACATCCGTAAAGAGACTATTGGAACAGCAATATACCGGACCATTTGAAATTGTCCGTCGAGTGGATAACAAGGTTTACATTATAAATGTAAATGGCGAGCACAAGGCAATCTCAATTGACCTTTTTAAACCCGCTTTCCTTGTTAATCTCGATAAGCAAAATGATGGTCAGGAATCGCAACCGTCTCCGAATGAGCCAGCCACCACTTCTCAAACTAGGGATGAGATTCCGCTACCTTCGCCGACTGACGAAGATACTAGGGGGGAAGGAGATGTGGCGACATAGCCACAGCCAAGTCTGGCAGCTCCACGGTGACGTAAACCAACACTGGTTCCTCGCGATATATGTTAACGATATGTATCGAATGATATTGTGACGAGTCACAATTTTATAGGATAAATTAGTAGCAGCAGCAGAATGGCACAAGTCAAACGGCGCGGGCAGCGGCCACAGCGGAGAGCAGCGCAGCAGAGAGCGAGAGCGAAGCCACCCGCAGCAGCAGAATCGGCACGAGCCAAACGGCGCGGGCAGCGGCCGCAGCGACGGCATGCCGAAAAGGATTGGCGATTGCCATCGAAACTCTAGAGCGATCAGTCTAGTTCTGGTGGCCGTGGTGGTGAGTCGAAGTAAGCTCGAGGAGAACAAAGGAACAACCAAGGGAAGACAGCACAAGGACAACAAGGAATACGAGGAACACAATAACAAGCGGGTCAGGACAACGAAGGATACATAGATCAAGGATACACCCAAACACTCGGATACCAGAGGGCCAGCGTACACACACACACACAAGCACGGCACGCTGGAGACACCGAACACACAAACACACACACACAGAATTGTCACACGTGGTGCCAGGGTAAGCGAGTCCAAGCGACTATCCCCCCCTTCTCACGACTTTGTCTGGTGCGAATAGGTAGGGCCTTAGGAAATCCTGTGAGAAAGAAAAGAAATAAAAACAAAGAATAACAATGAAACCAGTGCTATTGAGAATTTATTTTAACGAGGCAAGCAAAGTGAGAAAGTGATTGTGCAAAATACGGTGCATGTGGCTTACCCACCGCTTGAGACTCCGCTGACTGTACGCCGGTCAATACCGCGACAGTCCGCAAAGTTTTCAAGCGGCGCATGCATATCTCCGAACTTGGTGCAGCCTAGGTTAATACCAGGGGCATTCGAGTCGGAGTCGGCAGGGGTGGCTACACTGCCGCAACGGCACTTGGACGAATCACCGGAGCACCGGTGTCGGCCCTAACTTCACTACGCACCTTATCCGAGCACGGTTTTTCAGTTCCCCACTCTCCTGATCCCAGCAACCTACAAATTTCTTGTAAGGTGGCCCTGGAGAGACTGAACTACCTCAGCCATAAAAAAAGCTACCTTACTATATACAGCATTGACCAATCGACGCTTCAATCATTCCCGCGTCTACCGCCGAAAGCGGAATGTACTTTTAAGCTATTAATTTATATAATAAAATAAACACAAGTTCTACAGACTTTTTCTCGAGGCGCTAGAGCGCCGCTATTCTACCGGCTCAACTAAAGACCTTTTTTTACCAATGAATCGATATGTTTGGTCAAATTACTGATGTCGGCAACAGGAATCAACAGATTCAAAATCAAAACAAATGTGCAAGTAAGTACAAAATTATTGAAAATGGTAAATATTTTTATTCATTTTGTAATTAAATAATTTAATTTCAAGTGGATGTCGGACAGAAGAGAAAGCTCTGGTCGGAAATCTTGGTAAGCATTTTTATAGAGAATCCTCAATATTTGATGGGTCAGCAAATTTTCCCCAGATACTCAAATGCTATGTTTTGCCAAACAAGTTTGCAGAACAACCTTGCAAGGGTTCTGTACTCGTCGGATGAGCCCAGGCTGTACAAAGCTACGGCAACCCGAGTGGGATGCACGCATTTAAATTGGAGTCTTCCTTTTCATTTGAGGCAAGGCATCGACTAACTTTTGAAAAGGCTTCTTTCCATCCTGAAGCTCTCCTTGAACAAATCCTCACTTAACTTTGGCACATCCATCTCCCAATAATAACCATTGCGCTCGTGCATCCAGACACTTCGAGTGCTAATACAGTCGAACTGCGACAATATACTTAGCGCAGCCGTTGCTACTGCCGCTTCTTCGTTTTCGCAATCAACAAAATTGCTTAAAATGTGAACACAATCATTTGCAGTATTATTAATGCTATCACCAATTTGCGTGGATAGCATCAATAAATTAAAATTTTGATCAATTTTTCAAATTTCTTCTTCTTCAGCAATCACAACCAAGAGTTAACAAAAAACCGCTGATTCTTAAGACTTTTTGCCAATGTAAATGACATTCGCCGCTAACACTAAGGCTTTTTATTTTAGCTGCGCCAGTATAAATGTACTATTACCATAAAATTTTGTGATTTTAGCTTTAAAACTGACAAAGATATAAAAGATTCCGATTTAAAAAGGCGGCAGATCGGCAGTGCCCGAAAGAAGTGTAGGTCCTGTTGGAAATCACACCACTCCATCATACAATCAGGCTACAACAGAAAGCAGCCCTATTAAGAATGTCGGTTGAAGGAGTTGGCAGAGGACACATTCTCAACCAACTTGATGCAGACAGATTATAAGGCGAACTCCCCCTACAGACCCAACCAAGGGACGAAATGAAAGCCGAACACATGTTCGAACGAAAGTTTCAAGTCCACCTTTGTAATAAGAATGAGTGGACATCTCTTGAAGAGGTCCACCAAATGAAATCACACACCATAAAATGGTACACCGATGGATCCCTGACAGACCAAGGCTCCGGCCTTGGAGTGGCAGGCCCTCGGTTAACATATCATGGGCCCTTAGGCAAGCACAACAGCATCTTCCAAGCTTAGGTATGTGCTATAGGAAGGTGTGTGGACTTTAATCTGAAACGTATCTATCGGAATAGGGATATAGCTATTCTATCCGAAAGTCAAACAGCAATTAAGGCACTCAGTAGGACTGAAATCAGGTCAAAGGTAGTTCGTGAGGTACGCACCAAGCTAGACAGTCTGGGATCACACAATAGGCTAGCCCTAAGATGGGTCCCGGGACAATTTGACATAGCAGGGAACAAAGAGGCGGAAAAACAAGCAAGAATGGGGGCAGCAACACTCCTCATAGGACCCGAGCCGTACTGTGGAGTAGGTAGAAGCCCAATACGACAGGAACTTAGAAATGAAGAGAGACACCTGCGGGAAATGAGCTGGGCAAAGACTCCAGGACTCAGGCAAGCAAAGTGTCTCTTAGGTAGCTAAAACCTAAAACGATTCAAGCAGGTTATAGCCATGGGCAAATATGCACTTAGGATACCCACCGGTCTTTTGACAGGACATTGTGGACTAAGGGGCTACCTAGCTCAACTAGGAATAGCCAGTAGCGGCGCATGCAAGTTCTGTGACATGGGAGAAGAATCCCCCTTGCACATAATAGCGGATTGCATGGCCATAGCGAGAAAAATAAGTAGTTTTCTGGGAAAATACGTCATTCAACCTAGTGACTTGGAGACCATCGGTCCAGCAAAAATACTAGCTTTCATGCAAGAGCTGGATATGATGGAAGAGCTATGCGCCAAGAAGGGGGCACTATAGATCTCTCAGGTCGCAGTGCTATCACCCCCAACATAATAACAAATGAAAACGATTCAGTCGGACGCAACCGACTGCGGATTACTTTGATACCAGTAAAAGAACGGATGGTAAGGAGTCTGCTTGCAAAGGAGTGGGCCGGGTGGTAAACATCGCCAGCTATCATGTTACCAAATTTGCTGACTATAGCTCAAAAACTGTGAAAGATAACTGAACTTCCAAATTTAAATGGTGGGCGGCAGAGGTGGGTGTGGCATCCAAATTTTTGAATCAAATGTTCTTAGCTGTCACCATCTATCTTCCTACCAAGCTTGGTGGCTTTAGCTCAAAAACTGTTAGGGATATAGCCGATTCCGATTTTATATGGCGGGTGGCTTGTGTGGGCGTGGCATCCAAATTTTTGATGCCGATCTTTTGTAGATGTCACCATATATCTTCCTACCAAATTTTGTGACTCTACTCCAAAAATGTGGAAGATACACGCAAAGCCGTTTTAACAACGGCGGGGGCTGGGGGGCGGAAGGTGTGGTTGTGGCATCCAAATTTTTGATGCAGTTTAATGGAAAACTTCTCTACCTATCTTCACACAAAATTTGGTGGCTCTAGCTCAAAAAATGTGAAAACTATATTCGTTTCCGACGGCGTGACATCCAAAATTTTAATGCATTTTTTTGGAGAACGTCAATATCTATTTTGACACAAAATTTGGTGGCTCTAGCCCAAAAAATGTGAAAACAATAGGCGTTTCTAATTTCAAGGAGCAGGGAGGATGGGGGCCGAAGGAGGGGGCGTGGCATCAAAAATTTTGATGCTGATTTTTCAGGGACGTGACTAGCTATATTAGTGCAAAATTTGGTAACTCTAGCTGCAGGAATGTGAGAAATATATGGTTTTATCGGTTTTCAGCTATCGAATTTATCGATTTCCCAGCCTCCTAGTGGGCGTGGCTACCCAATCTTGACACTCTATCTGTCTCGCCTATAGACAAACATAATTGCAAGGTTTTAAGTCTCTAGCTTTACGAGTGTCGAAAAAAGTTCCGTTCATACGGACAGACGGACGAACACCATGACGGACATTGCACAAAACCAATATATTCTGAGACCTTCGGTATCAAAGTAATATATAATAATAGTAATAACATTAATTTAATTGGTGTCCTTAACTTGTAATAAAATTGCTAAATATCATAAAAATTGAGGCAGGACAAGAATAGCCAAGACAATTGCTAAGCATACATTTAAATGTGCTGCACATGAACATACACAAGCACACACTCATTCATATGCGTTGATAGAAAAGTAACAAAATCACAAATTGCTTGAGAGCCACCAAATACTGAAAAAAATAAAACGCATTTGCATACATACTATACACTGCTCGCCACTTGAATAGGCCATCTCTAAAGTCGATTTTCTATAGTTAATTGCTGCTAAGCCAAGCCATCTAGGAAAATAATTTTGGTTTTCTTATAAAGTTTTTTTAAATGTTGTAATTTGACGAAAATTACAAAATTATTCAAAAGTTCTAAGTATACAAAAAACATTGTTAACCAATAAGTAACAAATTGTGGAGTCTTATTTTGCACCACTTGAACAGGACACTTTAACTAAAAACTATTTAAGAATATTTCAATCCTTTTCAAATAATAATATTACTTAAAATCAAAATTATTAACATGTTTTTAAAAAAAAAATTTATAAAAAGTGTGTTTAGCCACACCATAATACCTCCAGCACAGCCGTGCAACTTATCAAGATGGTGTGGTTCTTTTCGAAGTTCATGAAAATAGTAGCTGTAGCCATCGAGGCCCTCCAAATTCTTGATTTTTAGTCTCTTCAGGTGTGGAGCATTCTTAATAACACATCGCATGGTTGTCAAGCTTGCTTTAACGTTGCATTTTTCCCATATCATGGCCAAAGAGTCGAGCGAATTGGAAGCTTCTCTTAATATAAGTCGCTTGTCCGCGATAGTAAGCACACTGGGGGTGAGGCCCTTCATGTTTTTACCATAATTAGGCACATTTTTTAAAAAATTTGTTATGACGTGACGGCTCTTGTCGTTTTTTTTTTTTATATTTTGACAATTGAAAGGCCAGAGTCCTTGTAAGCTTGGATTTTTCCTTTTCCTATAATGAAGTGCCAAGCCCCATTTTAATTTTTTAAAATTTAAAATACACTTCAATTAAAGCAAAAGTTTAAGTAAACCAAAATTTGTGTGCACGTGCCAACGATACGGACCAAATAAAATGCATGTTCTCTTCAAGTGGCGCAAAAATTCCATTGAATTTTTGCGAATGCTAACATAAAGTGTAAGCAACTTTAAAACGGCTATATTTCAAAACTTGAAATATAGCAGAAAAACGAAGAAAAACGAAACAGCATACAGAGACATACATACATTCATATATACACCTAACGGCGATCATATCACTGACATACAGACGTATAGCCAGCAAATTGCTGGCTCTCCATCTGTGTCGAGTAAGGCGCCAGCGTATGAATGATTTGCACTTTTTCACGCATTAGGTCTGCAAAATTGGCGACGCTTGCCTGTTGGCTCGCTGCTTTTAGCAGCCGAAGTTCAAATGTCGCTGATCCAAATTGAACCAATTATGCTATTGGATTTTCGGCGTTTGACTCCTCCATGTATAACTGCTTAATGCTATCATGTTACCAAATTCGGTGACTAAACTAACTTAACTGTGGCATCCAAATTTGTTAATCAAATCTTTATAAATGTCACCATGTATCATCCTACAAGGCTAAAACTGTTAGAGATATAGCCGATTCCGATTTTATAAGGCTTGGGTGGGCGTGGCATCCGAAATGATGTAGATCTTTTGTAGATGTCACCATTTATCTTCCCACCAAATTTGGTGACTCTAGCTCAAAAAATGTGGAAGATACACACATAACCGTTTTAATAACTGAGGGGGTGGGGGGCGGCAGGTGATTTTGATGCATATTTTTGGGGAACGCCATTACCTATCTTGGCATAAAATTTGGTGACTCCAGCCCAAAAAATGTTTCCAATTTTAAGGAGCAGGGAGGATGGTGACAGAAGGAGTGGGAGTGGCATCCAAAATTTTGATACCACGCACTCGCGGTTATATTAGCCTACGCTCTGACGTTCTCCAACGTAAGCGCTCTCCCTCTTGTGTCAGCTATATTGCGTTCATTGCACTTGTACCCTAATTTCTTTGCTCAAGCATATTATTTTGCACACTATTAAACATTTCTCATTTTTTTTACATTTTTCTTTTAACATGTTTGTCTGCTGCAGCAAAAGTTGCAAAATTGTTGGTGGATCCACCCAAGACTTTATTTTATGTAGGGCGTGTGATAACATGATTCACATGAAATGTGCCAGTTTCAATGCCAAAATCAGGGACAGTTTAGCAGCTGATTCTGGTCTTAAGTGGTATTGCCATACCTGCAATGAGATAGAAAAGGAACAGTCTAAGTTCATGAGACAGACCTTAAATTATTTCAAAGCTGTCCGAAATAATTTCGATATTCTTCGTGGCAGTATTAACGAGTTGGAAGACGACATTAATACTGCTAAAACTTTAAACGACTCGCCGAAGCGTAAAAAGACTTCGGGATCTTGTCCGCCTACAGCCCCGCTGGTGTTGCCCCCCAAGACTCTTCTGCCGGCTACTGCCTCTACCCCTGCTGCCAGCCCTTCAATAACATCTAAGCCTCTCCTAGCGGCTAGTGCTAGTACCCCTCCACCTGCTGCCAGCCCGTTAATGGTATTTAATTCAACGGCAATAAACCCGGTGTTGCCTAAAACTAACGTTATACCCGTAGATCTTTGTGGATCAACAGATAGCCAGCCTATTGATCCTACATTAGGTGCAACTCTTGAGCCCATTAGGGTTGTACCTCAGAGTAAATTTGTTTTTGTATCCAGGCTCGCTTCTGATAATTCTGCGGAAGATATAAGCTCGTATATAAAAAGTAAAATTGATTGCCCGCGTATCGTTTTCGATAAATTTAAATTAAAGCTCGCCCGTGGTTTATCTTCATTTAAGCTGAGTGTTTCGCCGGAACTTTTCTCAACGATCTGTTCTGAAAAGTTTTGGCCGCCACACATCATAGTGAAATAATAATAATAATAATATTAGGATCAGTAGTGCTCCGCCTGTTGCATCCACTTTGCATAGTACCAAATAACTAACACAGTTAATTACCTCCCTCTTACCGGGTTATCAGAATGTTAGAGGACTTTGTAGTAAACTAAGTACTTTGTATCTTAATAGTCTTTTTTCCCTTTAATTTCGTTGACTTCACCGAAACATGGTTAAGACAAGACATACTTAATTCTGAAATATTATACAATAGATTCTGCATCTATAGAAAGCACCGTAATCTGCGCCGAGGTGGCGGGGTGATTATTTTTGTTGATGTGGACTTTCCCTCTGAGACAGTAATTTTAGGTGGTTCAATGTATATAGAGTTTGTTCCTGTGAAGTTAAATATTAATGGTGTTGGTATTTACATTTCTTGTTCCTATATACCTCCTTTATCTGACAACTCTGTTTACGTGGAACATTTTTCAGCAATACTTTCCATTTCTTCTATGCTTTCTTATCGCGATTTCAAGTCCGGACTCAAGCGTCTTGACCCCTATGGTGCAGAATGATTTTCTGATTGGTTTGTTTGGTATGTCATTGAGTCAAATCAATGGTATTCCGAATTTTCTTAGTAGAATGCTGGATTTGGTGTTTGTTTTGTATCCATCCTCTCTATCTGTTTCAAGATCCCTTCCCATATCAACTCCTGAAGACTCATACCACCCAACGTAGGAGGTGTTTATCACTTTGCCTGCCTTTGTCTTACGCCAGTGAAGAGAACCATTCAGACGGGTACGTCAATTTCGGAAAACCGATTTTGTGAAACTTACCCGGCTCTTAGCACTGTCTGACTGGTCGTTCCTCTATGGTTCTGATGACTTGGATTCGGCAATCAGTTTTTTGTATAGTACCTTAGACAATTTATTCGACATGTGTGTCCCTTTTGGTAGGCCAAGTAGGAAAAAAAAACCTGCTTGGTTGAGAGAGTTGACAGCCCTTAAAAATCGAAAATCTGGCTCTTCTTCCAGTTTTTCAGTCATGAATAACTCACGCTATAAAAATTACCTTAGTCGGTGCAGACTACAGTTTCAGCAAGATCCTAAGAGGTTCTTGACTTCGTTAACGAGAAGCGAAAGTCATCAACACTTCCACCAAACTTATCTTTAGAAAACAAGTCGGCCTACTCGGATCAGGCCATTGCCGATTTATTTGCTGAATTTTTTCAAACAACATACAGTTCATTTGATAATCAGGTTGATCTGCCTTACCCGTATCAGGTGAATGGCTCTAATTGCATTTTTGGACCAAGAATCACGGAGTGTTCATTACTACGTGATCTACAGGGTATTAAGCCTGAATTTTCCCCGGGACTTGACGGCGTACCAAGCTGTGTGCTTAAGTACTGTGCTGATGGTCTCTTAAAGCCTTTGCATAAATTATTGAGTTTGTCTATTAAGAAATGTTCATTTCCTAATATCTGGAAAGAATCATTTATTATTCCGCTCCATAAAAAATTAGAAAAGTCTAATGTTCAAAATTATAGGGGTATCCAAATTGTCTGCTATACCAAATATGTTTGAGAAATTGATAACTTCTCAATTACAACATTTTTGCAGATCTTTAATTTCACCGTGCCAGCATGGATTCGTGAAACAAAGATCGACTACCACTAAACTGTTAGAATTTAGTTCACTAGTTGTTAATGCTTTTCAAAATAAAATGCAAACGGATGTTATTCACACTGATTTCAGCAATTCAATTGACTCGGTAAATGACAACCTTTTACTTCATAAACTTCAACTTCTCGGCTTTCCAAGCAATTTTATTCGGTGGATGCGGGAATATTTAATTCATAGAACACAGAGAGTCAGTTTAAATGGCGCTGTCTCTAAGGTGGTTCATGTCACTTCCGGTGTTCCGCAAGGAAGTCTCTGGTACGTCCTATTCTTGGATATGGATCTTGTATCTGGTTTCCCAAATACAGGATTCACCAGGATAGAGTAGAATCAGTACAAAAACAATTTTTGCTATTTGCCCTTAGGAGATTTAACTTGGATACTAACATTTACCTACCTTCCTACCACAGTAGACTTTTACTAATAAATCTTCCTTCTCTTGCTGATCGCAGAACAATGCTTAGTGTGGTCTTTTTACACAAGCTAATAAATGGTGAAATTGATTCCTCGGAATTAATAAGCCAAATTAGTTTTGCTGTTCCGATCAGAACGACAAGTAATTTTCTACCTTAAGAAAGTTAGTCTTATGTCATTTGTCTTCATTTTCGCGATCTACGTAACCGTACGCTACGCGGTGTGCCCCTCGGTCGGTTGGGCGGGAGGTTGGTTGCTTTTTGCTTGGGTCCGCGCGTTAACAAGCCGGTGCTTGGTATCGTTGGGCCACTTGAATGTACTGTTTTTCTTAGTACGGAATAACACGGAATTATTTAGCTTTATACTGCGTTTTTTCAATGTGTTTACTTAGACAGTTGTGCAGATACAGAAAAATACTTTTCTCGACACTTATTTTGGCTAGGTTAAGAATGTTTAAAAAAAACTTTAAATAACATATGTATGTATATTTTACACATATCGGCTGTTCATACGAAGATTTTGGTCATTAAGTTTTCATGTATACACGCCTCCGCTTGATCGTTGACTGCAAATAAAATGCTATTTTCATAACACTCTCACACATTCCCAGCCGGCAAACTCTTCCGTTTTTAGCGAGCGTCCGTTTATTCGTAAGTTTCTCGTATTAAATGTTATAGATGATGAAATTTTTTATATCGAAATTACTCAAATGAGTCCAATAGTTCTGTTAGCGACCATCCCTCATTACAAATCAAAAGCATATAAACAGGTTAGTACAAACAACAAACTAATTTTCAAATAGATAATTTAAAATAAATTGTTAAATGCTATATTTAAAAAGAACCTTGAATAGGAAAAATAGGAAATGTGAAACTGAGTTTGCGCATATTCGCAAAGCCTTTTACAACATTCGAAGACCTATCCGAGATTAAGGATGTCTCCAAAACACTTGTAAGTATATATTGCATTTGTAATTAAATGTGTTCTGTATTTTCCTTTGATTAGGTTAATGAATTGTACTCCTGAATTGTGCACTGGCCTTTCGAAGTAAGTGTGCTGTTTATTTATATTGTATATAAAAAATAATACAATTCTTATACTTTCTTAAAGATGCGTTTACGAAAAATTTTCCCTGGAGGATGTTAAATTTCACCGTTAACCCTCGTCCGACACTTAGGTCTGGCCAGACCTTTTTCATTTTAGTACGTTAATTTAACATATTTAATCTATTTTTGGTCCGACACCTGGTGTCTGCCCAGACCCCTATGTATTTACATAAGTTTATGTAGGAAAATGTACTGCATATGAAAACTCATATGTGAGGTTCATGTATATATATTTTGTTTCTTACCTTTCCATTAAAAGCGAATTTTTAGTATCGCCAATATAATTTTTTTTAATACGTTCTCGAGCCCATTTTCGAACCATTCTCGTACCATAAACGGGTCCGTTTGCTGTCCGTTTTCATATCCATTCTCGACACTTTCTCGATGGCCAGAACGGATAGGTATGCGCCCGTTTTCGACACTTTTTCGATACGAAAACGGATCCGATCGCAACTATCGCTAACGAAGGTTTTGTTGCCACAAACTAAGTGACAGGTGATACTTTCTAGACACTTTTTCGAGTGACGTTCTTGACAGTTTTGTAAGAGAAAAGTTGGAGAAATTGTCGAAAACGGACCCTTTCTCGAAACCGATTGCCCGCTGGGTTGTGGCGTTGGAAACGAATTCGTAGTTCTAATTAGCCAACGTGCTGCAATTATGTTCCAAACATGTAAGAAGGCATCCGTCGAGATTTCCCGACTAGGATATACCGTGAACGCTATATTTAACGCGTACAGTCATTGCCTGATTCTATCTGTGACTAAACTTCAATCTTTGATATCTCTGGTGTTTTTCAACCGATTTCGGTGAAATTTTTACAGAGCTTTATTAGTTTGTATTAATTAAAACGTGTTTGATATTTTCAAAGCTTAACTGTTATCGATCGCATGTGTATCGGACACGGAAAAAATAATCGGTATCTCGAAGCAAACTTGTACTGCGCATGTTTTGAATGAACTTAACTCCCAAATCTGAAGTCTCTAGTACCTAGCACGCGTTCATACAGACGGACATGGCTATATCGACTTGGCTGTTGATGCTGATCAAGAAAACATAAACTTTATGGGGTCAGAGATGCTTCCTTCAACCTGTTACATACTTTTGCACAAAACCGTTATGCACATTTTACCCATTTCATGGCTTCAGTGTGTAAAAACATTGCCCCCGGGAGTCGCGTCCTGATGTACTGAGAAACTGGCTGAGTTTATTGCGGTTTGGTTTTGGGGTTGTATGTGCATTGCAAATCAAATCAAATTAAGTCAAAGTTGATGGCGCATTTTACAGTTGTTGCTATCCCTGGGGTATGGGTAGCATGTGGAAGGAAGTGGTCGTGGGGGAGTGAAAAATTTAATAACGCCTTTTGATGATGTTGTTGTTGCCTCAAACGGTTGTTTGTTGTTCATTTCGCGTTCATTGTCATTATCTCCATGTAATTTCTCATTTTCATAGTCAATTAAGTCAATCACACGCCCTTTTGGCCACCGCAGCGTCGTCGGCATTCCTGTCGGCTTGAAAGCCACCCTGCAAATTAACACGTCGTCGCCGCAGTTGTTCTTGCTTTTGTTGTCGTGGGTTGCTGTTTTGTTGAATTGTTGGGTTTATGGGCGTCCGGTGACTGGAATTTCGTTTCCGTTGCTGTAGCTGTTGCCACTGCCAGCGGCCTTTTGTTTATTTGTAACTCAATGCAGCCAGGCGTTCATTGCTCAATTCTCATCGATGTTGCCAAAATTACGTATTCATAGTTTAGCCACTGTGCCACAACATATGCACCACCACCCTTACGATAACCATTACCAAAACCAATAACAACATGCACAAGCAAGCACATCAAAAAACAACAGGCCGTACCCAGAATCAGCTCAATAACTGTAACAATTTCAAGCACTAAAAAGACACGTGGCAGCTGCTTTTAAAATTGAATTTCCTGCATGTAATCTTGTCGAGTCAATTGTTTTTGCGTTGGTTTATGTAAGGCAGCGAAAGAGCCAACTTCCCTCGGTGTCCTCTATATACGTCGTTGTTGTTTTTTTGGGAAAATCGCGCACGTGCAACTTGTGGGCTTTCAGACGCGTGGGCCTTGCACCCTTCCCCACCAAACCAACCATATTTTACACTGTAGACCAGTCACACCACTTTATTTTTGAAGATGTGACCAATATGTTGACTATTTGTGAACACCTTCCACGAGTTATATGAATGAGAATAAGCGGGTGTGTGGTGTTATGTACTAATCCGATAACATTTCTTTGACTTCTGACACCCACAAAAATTTGTTTGGGTGAGGCAACAAAGGAAAGTTTAAAGCGTTTATCTTTGGAATGGGTCATTTAAGAAAACCATTTCGGCTAAAAAAGAAATAATACTTTTGGAAGCCCTTTTTACCGATAAATGTAAATAATAAATGAATCTGATAAACAGAAGATAGATTAAGACATTTTTCAAATAAAACAAGTGAAAACGTTGCAGTCGGACGCAGCTGACTGCGGAATACTTTGATTCCAGTAAAAGAACGGATGGTTAGGAGTTTTATTGCAAAGGTTGAACGCAGGGACGGAAGGGGTGGGCAGTGTGGTAAACATCGCCAGCTATTATGTTACTTAATTTAGTGACTTTAAATCAAAAACTGTGGAAGATAACTCAACAACTCAAAATTTAAAAGGTGGATGGCAGAAGTTGTTGTGGCATCCAAATTTTTGAATCAAATTTATTTTAATGTCACCATTTATCTTCTTACCAAGTTTGGTGGCTCTAGCTCAAAAACTGCTAAAGATGTAGACGATACCGATTTTATAAGGCGGGTGGCTTGGGTGGGCGTGGCATCCAAATTTTTAATGCAGTTTTTTTGACAAACTTCATTACCTATCTTGACACTGTATTTGGTGGCTCCATCCCAAAAAATTTAAAAACTATAGTCGTTTCCAATTTCAGGGAGCAGGGTGAATAGGGGCGGAAACAGTGGGTGTGGCATTCAAAATTATAATCCTTGTTTTTTGGGGAACGTCAAAACCTATCTTGACACAAAATTTTGTGGCCGTAACCCAAAATATGTGAAAACTATAGGCGTTTCCCATTTCAAGGGGCAGGGAAGATGGGGGCGGAATGGGTGGGCGTGGCATCCAAGATTTTGATGAATTTTTTGGGGAATGTCATTACCTATCTTGACACAAAATTTAGTGGCTCTTGTCCAAAAAATATGAAAACTAATTGCGTTTCCAATTTCAAGGAGCAGGGTGGATGGGGGCGGAAAGTGTGGGCGCGGCATGCAAAATTTTGATACAGTTTTTTTAACGAACGCGACTAGCAATCATCGTGCAAAATTTGGTAATTTTAGCTGTAAGAACGCGAGAAATATTTGGTTTGATCGGATTTCAGCTATCGAATTTATCGATTTCCCAGCCTCCTAGTAGGCGTGGAGCCGAAATCTTTATACATTATCTGAACGGTATATAGACAAACATAATTGCAAAGTTTCAAGTCTCTAGCTTTACGGGTGTCGAAAAAAGTTGCGCTCATACAGACGGACAGACAGACAACATGACGGACATTGCACAAAACCAATGTTCGATGATACTTTCAGTATTAAAGTATAAAAATGCTTCCGCTGTGAGCGCAAAACTGTTTAAAGAACCGTTTAAGCAATTTTTCTACGACTCGTTGCTTAAAGCGATAGCTTGAAACACATATATCTGTACAACGAGAATCATTTAACCCTTATTTGGAAGGCCTTGTAAAAAGGGTATAATGGTTTTGCTCAAATGTATGTAAGTAAATATATTCTTGATCAACATCAACAGTCTAGTCGATATAGCCATGTCCGTTTGTATATCTGTCTGTCCGTCTGTATGAACGCATCGACAAAGAAAACTATAAGTGCTAGAGACTTAAGATATGAGATTCAAATTTGGGTACACAACGCGCAGTATAAGTTTATTGCGATAACTTTTCGGTTTTGTATATTCACATGTGATCGATAAAAGTAAAATTCTGAATTTGGAAAATGTGAAATGTGTTTTAGAAAATTAATAGAAAATAATGAAAGTCTGTGAAAATTTTTATCGAAATCGGGTGAAAATCACCACAGATATCGGAGATTAATACTGTATTTACACAGATAATAAATAAAAAAAAACTTGAGTTTGCACAAGTAAAACGAATTCTTTAAACTTAATACAGTGAAAATGTGTTAAGTTACATCAAAGACATCGAAGACAGAAGTTAATTCACATATGTACATATATACACAAGCAATGACTGTACGCGTTAAGTATAGGGTTAAGGGTACCTCCTTCTTACTTGCCTTTCTCCTTGGTTATTAAATTTAAAGTTGCTGCTGCTGCCTGTTATCGTTGTCGCCTAATTGTTGCACTGTTTTGAAGTAAATGTAAATTTAAACATGTAAGAAGGCTCTAGTCGAGGTTTCCCGACTAGGAGATACCCCGAACCCTTTATACCCTTTTTTTTACCCATTTCATGGGTTCAGGGTATAAAGCCTGCCAAGGATGGTATAGTTTTGGTGATTGCTGAGTTAAAAACTTTTTGATGTTTACCTTTGAGGGATATCGCTAGATAGCTTTGCCAGAACATTTTGTGTAAGTTTGTTGGCCAGTGTACGAATTTGTTTGTGTTGTTGCTGCTGGTGGGTTATTCCGGCCGGTGATGTTCATTGATATTTAAAAAACATTTCAGTTCAATTTTTCTCCTACGCGTTTCGACGGCTTTGCCGCCTTCATCAGGGAATCTGACTTTATTGTAAAGAATAAGAGCAAGAGTTAAATTTTATAACATATATACATTAAAACATACATACGAGAAACACTTACTATTAAGTACATACATTTAAGTTGTTTTCACCTATTTTAGTGTCATCAACCCTAATCCTAGTATTGCCTCTGTCTCCGTATAAATAAACATTTTTATCACTTTGAGTATTTTCTGTATAGCCGTTTTTTGATTAAGCAGCTCCTTTGGGCTTGTTGGCAAGGGAGGTGAGGAAAGCAATGTTGGCAAAAAGTTGCACTATGACGGAGACCTGCAACTCTCAACGTGCGTTTTCTTTTGTGCTCATTCCGATTTCTTGCCTGCAGGCCTGTTATTTTCAAAAATAATTGAAAATTTGGTTATTTGTTGAGAATGTTTAAGGTGACAAGGCATTAAATAAAATATAAGCACGAACACCAACTTCGAATTGCTATTAACGCAATACCAGCAGCATGAAAATCTCAATAGCGTTAGGCATACAATCGAAACTTTTATCGAAAAGATGCAGCAAATAGAAGCAACGTGTGGAAGTGAGCTGCAACTCGAAACAACTTTCAAAAGAAAAGTAACAAGAATGCATGCTTCAAACAAGTAAAAACGTTGCAGTCGGATGCAACCGACTGCGGAATACTTTGATACCAGTAAAAGAACGGATGGTAAGGAGTCTGCTTGCAAAATAGTGGGGCGGGTGGTAATCATCGCCAGCTATCATGTTATCAAATTTGGTGACCTAAGCTCAAAAAACTGTGGCTGAGGTAGGCGTGTCATCCAAACTTTTAAATCAAATCTCTTTAATTGTCACCATTTATCTTCCTACCAAGTTTGGTGGCTATAGCTCAAAAACTGTTAAAGATATAACCGATTCTAATTTTGTTAGGCGGATGGCTTGGGAGGGCGTGGCATCCAAAATTTTGATGCAGATCTTTGGTAGATGTTGCCTTCTATCTTTCTACCGAATTTGGAGGCTCTAGCTCAAAAACTGTAAGAGATATCGAAATTTCCGATTTTAAATGGTAGGCGACAGATAAGGGCGTGGCATCCAAATTTTTGATGCAGATCTTTTGTAAATGTCACCATATACCTTCCTACCAAATTTGGTGACTCTAGTTCAAACAAGTAAAAACGTTGCTGTCGGACGCAACCGACTGCGGAATACTTTGATACCAGTAAAACAACGGTTGGTTAGGGGAATGCAGGGGCGAAGGAAGTGTCCATGTGGTAAACATCGCCAGCTATCATGTTCCAAATTTGGTGACTTTAGCTCAAAACTGTGGAAGATAACTTAACTCCCAAATTTAAAAGGTGGGCGGGAGGTAGGCGTGGCATCCAAATTTTGAATCAAATGTTTTAGCTGTCACTATCTATCTGCCTACCAAGTTTGGTGGCTCTAGCTCAAAAACTGTTAAAGATATAGCCGATTCCGTTTTGGTGATTCAAAATTTTGATGCAGGTCTTTGGTAGATGCTGCCTTTATCTTTCTACCCAATTTACGGGCTCTTAAAACTATAAGAGATGTCGAAATTTCCGATTTTAAATGGTGGGCGGCGGAGGTGGGCGTGGCATCCTATTTTTGATGCAGATCTTTGTAGATGTCACCATATATCTTCCTACCAAATTCGGTGACACTAGCTCGAAAAATGTGAAAACTATAGGCGTTTCCAATTTCAAGTAGAAGGGGGATGGGGGCGGAATCAGGGGGCGTGGCATCCAAAATTTTGATGCATTTTTGGGGAACGTCAATATCTATCTTCACACAAAATTTGGTGGCTCTAGCCCAAAAATGTGAAAACTATAGGCGTTTACAATTTCTTGGTGAAGGGGGGATGGGGGCGGAATCAGGGGGGGGCAAGTTTTGATGGGGAACGCCAGTACCTATCTTGACACAAAATTTGGGCTCTTGCCCAAAATATGTGAAACTATAGGCGTTTCCAATTTCAGGGAGAAGGGGGATGGGGGCGGAATAAGGGGGCATGGCATCCAAATTTTGATGCATTTTTTTGGGGAACGTCAATATCTATCTTGACACAAAATTTGGTGGCTCTAGCCCAAAAATGTGAAAACTATGGGTGTTTCCAATTTCAGGGAGAAGGGGGGATGGGGGCGGGACCAGGGAGCGTGGCATCCAAAATTTTGATGCGTTTTTTTGGGGAACGTAAATATCTATCTTGACACAAAATTTGGTGGCTCTAGCCCAAAAAATGTGAAAACTATGGGCGTTTCCATTTCACGGAGAAAGGGGTGATGGGGGGCGGAATCAGGGCGCATGGCATCCAAATTTTGATGCATTTTTTGGGAAACGTCAATATCTATCTTGACACAAATTTGGTGGCTCTAGCCCAAAAATGTGAAACTATGCGCGTTTCCAATTTCATGGAGAAGGGGGATGGGGGCGGAATCTGGGGGCATGGCATCCAAATTTTGATGCATGTTTTTGGGGAACGTTAATATCTATCTTGACACAAAATTTGGTGGCTCTTGCCCAAAAATGTGAAAACTATAGGCGTTTCCAATTTCAGTGAGAAGGGGGGATGGGGCGGAATCAGGGTGCGTGGCATCCAAAATTTTGATGCATTTTTGGGGAACGTAAATATCTATCTTGACACAAATGTGGTGGCTCTAGCCCAAAATATGTGAAAACTATGGGCGTTTCCAATTTCAAGGAGCAGTGATGAGGGGGCGGAAGGAGTGGGCGTGGCATCCAAAATTTTGATGCAGTTTTTCAGGGACATGATTAGCTATCTGCGAGCAAAATTTGGCAACTCTAGCTGTAAGAATCTGACAAATATTAAGTTTTATCGGTTTTCTGTTATCGAATTTATCGATTTCCCAGCCTCCTAGTAGGCGTGGCACCACAATCTTGACACTTTATCTGTCTCGCCTATAGACAAATATATTTGCAAAGTTTCAAGTCTCTAGCTTTACGGGTGTCGAAAAAGTTGCGTTCATACGGACAGACGGACAGACGGACAGACGGACAGACAGACAGACGGACAGACGGACAGACACCATGACGGACATTGCACAAAACCAATATACTATGAGACCTTCGGTATCAAAGTATAAAAATGTGGAAGATGCACGCATAACCGTTCTACCAACGGCGGGGGGTGGGGGGCGGAAGGTGTGGCTGTGGCATCCAAATTTTTGATGCAGTTTTTTGGATAACATTACTACCTATCTTGACACTTAATTTGGTGGCTCTGGCCCAAAAAATGTGAAAGCTATAGGCGTTTCCAATTTCAAGGAGAAGGGGGGAATGGGGGCGGCATCAGGGGGCGTGGCATCCAAAATTTTGATGTTTTTTTTTAGCACAAAACATGTGAAAACTATAGGCGTTTCAAATTTTAAGGAGCAGGGAGGATGGGGGCGGAAGGAGTGGGCGTGGCATCCAAAATTTTGATGCAGTTTTTTCAGGGACATAACTAGCGTGCAAAATTTGGTAACTCTAGCTGTAAGAATGTGAGAAATATTTGGTTTTATCGGTTTTCAGCTATCGAATTTATCGATTTCCCAGCCTCCTAGTAGGCGTGGCAACCCAATCTTAACACTTTATCTGTACCGTCTATAGATAAACATAATTGCAAAGTTTCAAGTCTTTAGCTTTACGGGTGTCGAAAAAAGTTGCATTCATACTGACGGACAGACGGACGGACAGACACCATGACGGACTTTGCACAAAACCAATATACTATGATACTTTCAGTATCAAAGTATAAAAAGCATCGTGTGTAAGCGGTCTATGTTTAGAACTTTGACATCAGCGAAATCAGCTGTGTGGTTGCAGTCTTTTTGTTCTTTGCGTCTCCTTTATGTTCTGTTCGTGTAGCGAGCGATCTTTTTGTTGTTCCAATGTAAACTCTTTTGCACTTCTCTCCCACTTTATTTCGTAGATTACATTGTTCTGCTTGTCTTTGTCAATTTTGTCTTTCGTGTTCGTAAAATTTCGTGTTGCTTTGTGGGCTTTGTAAGCATATGTGATGTGCTCTGTGATGTCTTTTTTCTTGGGTTATTGTTGATGATTGTAATATTTGACTATTTGTGTTATCAATTTTAGCTGTGACGTCATTAATTTATTATTCTTTCAGATGTACCGGATAGCTGTTTTTAATTAGCATCGTTTTAAGTTTTACACAGTTTTTATACTTTGATACCGAAGGTCTCATAGTATATTGGTTTTGTGCAATGTCCGTCATGGTGTCCGTCTGTCCGTCCGTCCGTATGAACGCAACTTTTTTCGACACCCGTAAAGCTAGAGACTTGAAACTTTGCAATTATGTGTATCTATAGACGGTACAGATAAAGTGTCAAGATTGGGTTGGCACGCCTACTAGGAGGCTGGGAAATCGATAAATTCGATAATTGAAAACCGATTAAACCAAATATTTCTCACATTCTTACAGCTAGAGTTACCAAATTTTGCACGCAGATAGCTAGTCATGTCCCTGAAATAACTGCATCAAAATTTTGGATGCCACGCCCCCTGATTCCGCCCCCATCCCCCCCTTCTCCATGAAATTGGAAACGCCTATAGTTTTCACATTTTTTGGGCTAGAGCCACCAAATTTGGTAGGAAGATATATGGTGACATCTACAAAAGGTCTGCATCAAAAATTAGGATGCCACGCCCACCTCTGCCGCCCACTATTTAAAATCGGAAATTTCGATATCTCTTATAGTTTTTAAGCTAGAGCCCGTAAATTGGGTAGAAAGATAGAAGGCAGCATCTACCAAATATCTGAATCAAAATTTTGAATGCCACGCCCACCTAAGCCACCCGCCTTATAAAATCGGGATCGGCTATATCTTTAACAGTTTTTGAGCTTGAGCCACCAATCTTTTTATGAATATAGATGGTGACAGTTAATCTTCGATATCTCTGGTGTTTCTCAACCGATTTCGATGAAATTTTCGCAGATTTTCATTATTTTGTATCTAGTTTCAAAAACTTGCACATTTTTGATATTTGATATTTTAAAGTTATCCACCACATGTGTATATCGGAAATGGAAATAGTTATCGAATATCGGTATCAAACTTATACTGCCTAGGACTTAGATGAGCATATATGAGGACATATAGACATGGCTATATCGACTCGGCAGGTGATGGTGATCAAGAATATATATACCTTATGGGGTCTTAGATTCCTTTTGCCTGTTACATACTTTAGCACAAAACCATTATACCACTTTTACCCATTTTATGGGTTCGGGGTTTAAAAAGAAACACATCACAGCACTACGGCTTATATTAATTGGTTCCTCCTATTTGGGGAAAGATCGATTCTTTGGATCGATGTGCAAGTTCCAGAATTTCAGGTTTTGTGTCGCTGAAAAAAAAAATGCACTGCCATAGTGAAAGCAAATTTGTGCAAAGAGATATTGAGAAAAAAAATAACTCTTGCGTTCTGGAGGTTTAAAAAGATGTGGAACACAAATCACCACATTAAATGTAAGTTCGCAGTGAGGTACCAGGATTGGCTAGGGAACATCGCTTTATTCGTGGATGCGGTCACCGACGCCACTCTTTCTCATTATGGCACGACATAAGACTCCGCGAAAGATCATTCAAAAAAAAAAAAACAAAAACAAGTGAAAACGTTGCATTCGGACGCAACCGACTGCGGAATACTTTGATACCAGTAAAAGAACGGATGGTAAGGAGTCTGCCTGCAAAGGAGTGGGCCGGGTGGTAAACATCGCCAGCTATCATGTAACCAAATTTGGTGACTAAACTAACTAAACTTCCAAATTTAAAAGGTGGGCGGCAGAGGCGGTTGTGGCATCCAAATTTTTTTAATCAAATTTTTTTAAATGTCACTATCTACCTTCCTAACAAGTATGGTGACCTTAGATCAAAATCTGTTAAATACATAGCCGATTCCGATTTTATAAGGCGTTTGGCTTGGGTGGGCGTAGCATCTAAAATGATGTAGATCTTTTGTAGATGACACCATTTATCTTCCTACCAAATTTGGTGAATCTAGCTCAAAAAATGTGGAAGATACACGCATAACCGTTTTAATAACTGCGGGAATAGGGGGCGGCAGGTGTGGGCGGGGCATCCAAAAATTTTACTAATTTTTTTTGGGGAACGCATTACCTATTTGGTCACAAAATTTGGTGTCTCTAGCGTTTCCTATTTCAACGAGCAGGGAGGATGGGGGCGGAAGGAGTCGGCGTGGCAATCAAAATTTTGATGCAGTTTCTTGAGGGACGTGACTGGCTATCTTCTTGCTAAATTTGGTAGTTCTAGCTGTAAGAATCTGAGAAATATATGGTTTTATCGGTTTTCGATTATGGAGTTTATCGACTTCCCAGACTCCTAGTAGGCGTGGCAATTCGATCTTGACACTTTATCTGACCCGGCTATAGACAAACATAATTTCAAAGTTTCAAGTCTCTAGCTTTACGGGTGTCGAAAAAAGATGCGGTCATACAGACGGACAGACAGACAACATGACGGACATTGCACAAAACCAATGTTCTATGATACTTTCAGTATCAAAGTATAAAAATGCTTCCGCTGTGAGCGCAAAACTGTTTAAAGAACCGTTTGAGCAATTTTTCTACGACTCGTTGCTTAAAGCGATAGCTTGAAACACATATATCTGTACAACGAGAATCATTTAACCCTTATTTGGAAGGCCTTGTAAAAAGGGTATAATGGTTTTGCTCAAATGTATGTAAGTAAATATATTCTTGATCAACATCAACAGTCTAGTCGATATAGCCATGTCCGTTTGTATATCTGTCTGTCCGTCTGTATGAACGCATCGACAAAGAAAACTATAAGTGCTAGAGACTTAAGATATGAGATTCAAATTTGGGTACACAACGCGCAGTATAAGTTTATTGCGATAACTTTGGAAAATGTGAAATGTGTTTTAGAAAATTAATAGAAAATAATGAAAGTCTGTGAAAATTTTTATCGAAATCGGGTGAAAATCACCACAGATATCGGAGATTAATACTGTATTTACACAGATAATAAA
The DNA here is from genome assembly GCA_018152825.1 of Scaptomyza hsui. NCBI lineage: Eukaryota > Metazoa > Arthropoda > Insecta > Diptera > Drosophilidae > Scaptomyza > Scaptomyza hsui. The sequence goes on from JAECXO010000089.1 coordinate 1,751,258, forward strand.
TAAAAAAAAAATTTGAGTTTGCACAAGTAAAACGAATTCTTTAAACTTAATACAGTGAAAATGTGTTAAGTTACATCAAAGACATCGAAGACAGAAGTTAATTCACATATGTACATATATACACAAGCAATGACTGTACGCTTTAAGTATAGGGTTAAGGGTACCTCCTTCTTACTTGCCTTTCTCCTTGGTTATTAAATTTAAAGTTGCTGCTGCTGCCTGTTATCGTTGTCGACTAATTGTTGCACTGTTTTGAAGCAAATGTAAATTTAAACATGTAAGAAGGCTCTAGTCGAGGTTTCCCGACTAGGAGATACCCCGAACCCTTTATACCCTTTTTTTTACCCATTTCATGGGTTCAGGGTATAAAGCCTGCCAAGGATGGTATAGTTTTGGTGATTGCTGAGTTAAAAACTTTTTGATGTTTACCTTTGAGGGATATCGCTAGATAGCTTTGCCAGAAAATTTTGTGTGTAAGATTGTTGGCCAGTGTACGAATTTGTTTGTGTTGTTGCTGTTGGTGGGTTATTCCGGCCGGTGATGTTCATTGATATTTAAAAAACATTTAAGTTCAATTTTTCTCCTACGCGTTTCGACGGCTTTGCCGCCTTCATCAGGGAATCTGACTTTATTGTAAAGAATAAGAGCAAGAGTTAAATTTTATAACATAAATACATTAGAACATACATACGAGAAACACTTACTATTTAGTACATACATTTAAGTTGTTTTCACCTATTTTAGTGTCATCAACCCTAATCCTAGTATTGCCTCTGTCTCCGTATAAATAAACATTTTTATCACTTTGAGTATTTTTTGTATAGCCGTTTATTGATTAAGCAGCTCCTTTGGGCTTGTTGGCAAGGGAGGTGAGGAAAGCAATGTTGGCAAAAAGTTGCACTATGACGGAGACCTGCAACTCTCAACGTGCGTTTTCTTTTGTGCTCATTCCGATTTCTTGCCTGCAGGCCTGTTATTTTCAAAAATAATTGAAAATTTGGTTATTTGTTGAGAATGTTTAAGGTGACAAGGCATTAAATAAAATATATGCACGAACACCAACTTCGAATTGCTATTAACGCAATACCAGCAGCATGAAAATCTCAATAGCGTTAGGCATACAATCGAAACTTTTATCGAAAAGATGCAGCAAATAGAAGCAACGTGTGGAAGTGAGCTGCAACTCGAAACAACTTTCAAAAGAAAATCAACAAGAATGCATGCTTCAAACAAGTAAAAACGTTGCAGTCGAATGCAACCGACTGCGGAATACTTTGATACCAGTAAAAGAACGGATGGTAAGGAGTCTGCTTGCAAAATAGTGGGGCGGGTGGTAATCATCGCCAGCTATCATGTTATCAAATTTGGTGACCTAAGCTCAAAAAACTGTGGCTGAGGTAGGCGTGTCATCCAAACTTTTAAATCAAATCTCTTTAATTGTCACCATTTATCTTCCTACCAAGTTTGGTGGCTATAGCTCAAAAACTGTTAAAGATATAACCGATTCTAATTTTGTTAGGCGGATGGCTTGGGAGGGCGTGGCATCCAAAATTTTGATGCAGATCTTTGGTAGATGTTGCCTTCTATCTTTCTACCGAATTTGGAGGCTCTAGCTCAAAAACTGTAAGAGATATCGAAATTTCCGATTTTAAATGGTAGGCGACAGATAAGGGCGTGGCATCCAAATTTTTGATGCAGATCTTTTGTAGATGTCACCATATACCTTCCTACCAAATTTGGTGACTCTAGTTCAAAAAATGTGGAAGATGCACGCATAACCGTTCTACCAACGGCGGGGGGTGGGGGGCGGAAGGTGTGGCTGTGGCATCCAAATTTTTTATGCAGTTTTTTGGATAACATTACTACCTATCTTGACACTTAATTTGGTGGCTCTGGCCCAAAAAATGTGAAAGCTATAGGCGTTTCCAATTTCAAGGAGAAGGGGGGAAAGGGGGCGGCATCAGGGGGCGTGGCATCCAAAATTTTGATGTTTTTTTGGGGAACGTCAATATCTAGCTTGACACAAAATTTGGTGGCTTTAGCACAAAAAATGTGAAAACTATAGGCGTTTCAAGTTTTAAAGAGCAGGGGGGATGGGGGCGGAAGGAGTGGGCGTGGCATCCAAAATTTTGATGCAGTTTTTTCAGGGACATAACTAGCTATCTGCGTGCAAAATTTGGTTACTCTAGCTGTAAGAATGTGAGAAATATTTGGTTTTATCGGTTTTCAGTTATCGAATTTATCGATTTCCCAGCCTTCTAGTAGGCGTGGCAACCCAATCTTAACACTTTATCTGTACCGTCTATAGATAAACATAATTGCAAAGTTTCAAGTGTCTAGCTTTACGGGTGTCGAAAAAAGTTGCATTCATACTGACGGACGCCTTTAGTTTTCACATTTTTCGAGCTAGAGTCACCAAATTTGGTAGGAAGATATATGGTGACATCTACAAAAGGTCTGCATCAAAAATTAGGATGCAACGCCCACCTCTGCCGCCCACTATTTAAAATCGGAAATTTCGATATCTCTTATAGTTTTTAAGCTAGAGCCCGTAAATTGGGTAGAAAGATAGAAGGCAGCATCTACCAAATATCTGAATCAAAATTTTGAATGCCACGCCCACCTAAGCCACCCGCCTTATAAAATCGGCTATATCTTTAACAGTTTTTGAGCTAGAGCCACCAAACTTGGTAGGCAGATAGATAGTGACAGTTTAAAACATTTGATTCAAAAATTTAGATGCCACGCCTATCTCAGCCGCCCACCGTTTAAATTTGGGAGTTAAGTTATCTTCCACAGTTTTTGAGCTAAAGTCACCAAATTTGGTAACATGATAGCTGGCGATGTTTACCACATGGCCCACTCCCTTCGCCCCTGCATTCCCCCTTATCAACCGTTCTTTTACTGGTATCAAAGTATTCCGCAGTCGGTTGCGTCCGACTGCAACGTTTTTACTTATTTTTGTTGGTGTTGTTTGTCGCAGAGCGTGTAGGTATTTATAATTATGTTTTTGATTGTGTTTATTTTCTGTATCATCATTTGGTTTGAATCGAAGTTCATTATTCGTCCTGACGCTGTTCGTTTGGTGTGCCAGTTAAATATAAGTTTGTTTTCCCTTCGCTCTATTTCCATATGTAAGTAAGCAATTTTGTTGCTCTTTTCTGTTTCTATTGTGAATTGGATCCTTTTGTGTTGTTTCGTTTGTGCTTTCGTTTTGTGACTGTTGTTTTAAAACTGTCAATGATACATTGAGAAAGCAAAAAATGCATAAGCCCGCATTCAGCAATAGCGATAGCTGAAAATCATATATATATATATATATATATATATATATCGCATAAACACCCCTAACGGAGTTCAGCCTGATGCACAATTTGCCTCCACGCCTCTCTGTCCTGTGCGCGACTCCGCCAATTGGTGACACCTAGCGTTGCCAGAATTGCGTCCATCTGGTCCCTCCAACGTTTGCGTGGTCTTCCTCTCCTACGTTGTCCGCCAACCACCGCATCAAAAACAGATCGAGCTGGAGTTGTTCCCTCCATACGAGCAATGTGACCAAGCCAGCGAAGGCGCTGAATATTAATTCGCTTGAATATGTTCCACCTGATACGGTAGGTTCCGCCAACGCAAACAGGTCCGATGATCTTGCGAAGGATTTTTCTCTCGAAGACACCAAGAGCGACTGCATCTGACCACGTCACCGTCCAGGCTTCCGCACCATATAGAAGCACTGGGATGATGAGTGCCGTGTAGAGTGTTAGTTGCGTCTTTCGAGAGAGGGCTCTGCTGTTCATTTGCCTACTGAGCCCAAAGTAACTTCTGTTGGCAAGTGTGATCCTCCGCTTGATATCCAGGCTGACATCGTTGTTGCTGGTCACTGCAGTTCCTAGATAGACAAAGTCCTTGACCGACTCAATGTCATAGTCTCCAGCAGTAAGATGCGAGTCAAGACGCCGCGACTCTCTGTTACTGCACACCCTAAACTTTGTTTTGCCCATATTCACTGCAAGACCAACTCTAGCCGGTTCTCTTTCAATAGCTCCAAAAGCCGCAGTCACATCACGCTTGGTACGACAAATGATATCAATATCATCAGCGTAACCAAGGAGCTGGACACATGTGTGTCCCAGTATTGTGCCCATCCGATGCACTCCAGCTTTCCATATGACACTCTCCATCAGCATATTGAAGAGCACACAAGATAGCGAGTCGCCTTGTCTGAGACCCCGCCTGGTATTGAAGGTTTCGGATTGGTCATTTCCTACCTTGACAGAGCTGATGATGTTGCTCAATTTCATACTACAAAGCCGTACTAGCTTTGCAGCAATACCAAGCTCAGACATGGTGGCGTACAGGCGTCCTCGCCGTGGACTATCAAAAGCAGCTTTAAAATAGACAAACAGGTGTTAGGTGTCGAATTGGTTCTCATACGCTTTCTCCAGGATCTGACGTTGTGTGAAGATCTCGTCGACTGTGGACCGACCAGGACGAAAGCCACATTGATACGGTCCGATCAATGCTTCTGCATATGGCTTAAGTCTCTCACACATTACGCTCTTGAGAACATTGTATGCGACGGGAAGAAGACTGATGCAACGATAGTTGGTGCGTTGTGTTGCATCGCCCTTCTTCAGAATGGGGCAGATCATACTGAGATTCCAATCATTGGGCATGCTTTCCGCTAGCCTTACGGTGCAAATGAGCTGGTGCATGCATCCTACCAACTCATCGCCTCCAGCCATAAACAATTCAGCCGGTAGCCCGTCCGCTCCAGCGGCTTTATTGTTTTTAAGTCGTTTTATGGCTACTTCGACTTCCGTATAGCTAGGGATGGGAACTTCAACACCATCATCTCCATTGTGGCATCCAAAGTTTTGATGCAGTTTGTTGGAAAACTTCACTACCTATCTTGACACAAAATTTGGTTGCTCTAGCTCAAAAAGTGTGAAAACTATAGGCGTTTCCAATTTCAAGGAGAAGGGGGGATGGGGTGGAATTAGGGGGCGTGACATCCAAAATTTTGATGGACTTTTTTGGGAACGTCATTACCTAGCTTGACACAAAATTTTGTGGCGCTAGCCCAAAAAATGTGAAAACTATAGGCATTTACAATTTCAAGGAGAAGCGGGGGATGGGGCTGGAAGGAGTGGGCGTGGCATCTAAAATTTTGATGCAGTTTGTTGAAAAACTTCACTACCTATCTTGACACAAAATTTGGTTGCTCTAGCTCAAAAAATATGAAAACTATAGGCGTTTCCAATTTCAAGAAGAAGGGGGGATGGGGTGGAATTAAGGGGCGTGACATCCAAAATTTTGATGGACTTTTTTGGGAACGTCAATATCTATTTTGACACCAAATTTTGTGCGTTTAGCCCAACAAATGTGAAAACTATAGGCGTTTCCAATTTCAAGGAGCAGGGATGATGGGGGCGGAAGGAGTGGGCGTGGCATCAATTTTGTTGCAGTTTTTTCAGGGACGTGACTAGCTATCTTCGTGCAAAATTTGGTAACTCTAGCTTCAGGAATGTGAGAATTATATGGTTTTATCGATTTCCCAGCCTCCTATTAGGCGTGGCAAAAAAAATCTTGACACTTTATCTGTCTCACCTATAGACAAACATAATTGCAAAGTTTCAATTCTCTAGCTTTACGGGTGTCGTTCATACGGACAGACGGACAGACACCTTGAGACCTTTGGTATCAAAGTTTAAAAATGAATGCGAAATATATTATTTTAAGATTAAAATTGAGTGCAACCGAGAAGTGATTGCAAATAGCTCAACAGCAAATTCACTCGCCGCATTATCGACAGATCTCAGGTTTGAATCCCCGTCACGGTAAGCTTGAACAAGAATATTTGTAATGGTTTTTTAATATAATATCTTACATTTCTAGCTAAAGCAAATTAGCAAATTATGTGTTGTCATTCGTGGATTACATAAAATCTAGGATCATGAAGACTCAATTAAAAATATTTATTCAATCAGAAACGGTATTTTTAACTTAACTTTTCGAGCATTTTATAATTGTAAACGAAATTCTATAGGAGCATTTCTCCAGTTAAACATTAATCTAAGTTTAACATTACGTTTACTAGTGATCAGAGCTGTTTTCTTTGTGTATAGGCGATCCCGATATTACAATCCGGCAAGGCGGTTCGAGGTGACAGGAGTGGGAGTGGCCTTTAAACTTTTTATACAGATATTTGGGGGATGTTATTAGCTATATTGAAACCAATTTTTGTGAATCTAGCCCCAAAACTGTGGAAGATATGGTGTTTCCAATTTTTAAAGGCGGGTGGGCATTGGAGGGCGTGGCACGAAAATTTGAATGCAGTTCTTTAGGCGATGTCACCAGACAGTGGTCATACAGACAGGTATGGATCGCTACATACAGATAAAGCGTAAGTTGAGCCCCCAAAAATCTACAAATAAATCGAAAATCTCTCGTGGCAACTCATGCGAAAGACCTAACACCACCAACAGATTTTAAATCTTAGCAGATAATGCTGACGACCTGCCCCCAGAATCAGTTGGTGATGACAAAAAAAAGCCAAAGCCACAACCAATATTCATTCGAGAGAAAAGCTCCAGTGCTTTTGTAAACAAAGTTGTAGAGCTAATTGGTCAAGATAATTTCCACATCATTCCCCTAAAGAGGGGTAACATCCAGGAGATTAAAGTGCAGACAAAGACCGAATTCAGCTTTAGAGTTTTGCCAAAGTATTTAAATGAGAGCAAAAAAAACTTTTACACGTACCAACTAAAAAAAAGTTCTTAATATTCCAAACAAGAACAGACAGCCGCAACAACTTTTCAAAGTTGAACTTGAGCCTGAGACGCAGATAACTAAAAAATATGAGGCGCACCCCATCTACAAGCTTCAGTTTCTATTGCACCGCAGAATCAGCGTTGAAGAGCCACATAAACGCAACGGCCCGGTACAATGCATGAACTGCCAAGAATACGGCCACACCAGGACTTACTGCACACTGCGCCCGGTATGTATAGTTTGCGGCGATCTTCATAATTCTTCGTGCTGCCCAGCAAGCAAAGGAGACTCCAGCAAAAAAAAGTGCGGCAACTGCGGCGGCTATCACACAGCTAACTAAGATAGGTAGTGAAGTTTTCAAACAAACTGCATCAAAAATTTGGATGCCACAACCACCCCTTCCGCCCCCACCACCCGCCGTTGTTAAAACGGTTATGCATGTATCTTCCACATTTTTTTAACTAGAGTCACAAAATTTGGTAGGAAGATATATGGTGACATCTACAAAAGATCTGCATAAAACATTTGAATGCAAAGCCCACCTCTGCCGCCCACCATTTAAAGTCGTAAATTTCGATATCTCTTACAGTTTTTAAGCTAGAGCCCCAAAATTCGGTAGAAAGATAGAAAGAAACATCTACCCAAGATCTGCATTAAAAATTTGTATGCCACGCCCACCCAAGCCACCCGCCTTATAAAATCGGAATCGGCTATAGCTCTAACAGTTTTTGAGCTAAAGCCAACAAACTTGGTAGGAAGATAGATGGTGACAGTTAAAAACATTTGATTCAAAAATTTGGATGACACGCCTACCTCAGCCGCGCACTTTATAAATTTGGAAGTTCAGTTATCTTTCACAGTTTTTGAGGTAAAGTCACCAAATCTGGTAAAATGATAGCTGGCGATGTTTACCACCCGGCCCATTCCTTTGCAAGCAGTCTCCTTACCATCGGTTGCGTCCGACTGCAACGTTTTCACTTGTTTTCACCTATTTCAGTGCCGTCAATTCTAATCCTAATATTGCGTCTGTTTCCGTTTCAATAAACATTTCAGTCACTGTAGTTAATTTCTGTGTTGTCCGCTGAAGCTTGGTTTGCTTATTGCAGCCGCGTAAATGTAATTCGTCTGGTCAATGTCTACTTTGTGGTTCAGCGCAGCGTCCCCTCTTTGCTGTATGCGTAAGCTCTCTAACGTTAGTCTCGTTCGGACTTCTCTCCCTCTTTTCCGTTGCACTTGATTTCGTAGATTACATTGTTCTGCTTATCTCTGTCAATTTTGTCTTTCGTGTTCGTAAACAAATTATGTGATCTGTGCTGTTTATACTTTGATACCGAAGGTCTCATAGTAAATTGGTTTTGTGCAATGTCCGTCTGTCCGTATGAACGCAACTTTTATCGACACCCGTAAAGCTAGAGACTTAAAGCTTTGCAATTATGTTTGTCTATAGGCGACACAGATGAAGTGTCATGATTGGGTTGCCACGCCTACTGGGAGGCTGGGAAATCGAAAAATTCGATTACTGAAAACCGATAAAAACCATATATTTCTCACATTCTTACAGCTAGAGTTACCAAATTTTGCACGAAGATAGCTAGTCACGTCCCTGAAAAAGCTGCATCAAAATTTTGGATGCCACGCCTTCCGCCTCCATCTTCCCTGCTCCTTGAAATTGGAAACGCCTATAGTTTTCTCATTTTTTGGGCTAGAGTCACCAAATTTTGTGTTAAGATAGATATTGACGTTCTCCTAAAAAATGCATCAAAATTTTGGATGTCACGCCCCCGAATTCCGCTAGAGCCACCAAATTGTGTGTCAAGATAGGTACTGACGTTACCCAAAAAAAAATGCATCACAACTTGGATGGCACGCCCCCTGATACCGCCCCCATCCCCTCTTCACCAAGAAATTGGAAACGCATAAAGCTTTCAAATTTTTTGGGCTAGAGCCACAAAATTTTGTGCGAAGATAAATATTGACGTTGCCCAAAAAATTAATCAAAATTTTGGATGCCACGCCTTCTGATTACGCCACCATCCCCCCCTTCTCCTTGAAATTGGAAACGCCTATAGTTTTGACATTTTTTGAGCTGGAGCCACCAAACTTTGTGTCAAGAAGGGTAGTGAAGTTTTCAAAAAAACTGCATCAAACATTTGGATGCCACGCCCACTCCTTCCGCCCCCATCCTCCCTGCTCCTTAAAATTAGAAACGACCATAATTTTCCTTTTTTGGGTTAGAGCCACCAAATTTTGTGTCAAGATAGATAATGACGTTCCCCAAAAGAATGCATCAACATTTTGGTTGCCACGCTCCCTGATTCCGACGCCATCCCCCCTTCTCCTTGAAATTGAAAACGCCTATAGTTTTCACATTTTTTGGGCTAGAGTTATTAAATATTGTGTCAATCCCCCGTTGCGCCCGACTGCAACGTTTTCACTTGTTTCAATTAGCATCGTTTTAAGTTTTACGTAGTTTTTTTTGTCGGTGTTGTTTGTCGCATAGTGTGTTTTTGATTGTGTTTATTTTCGGTGTCATCGGATGGTTTGAGTCGTAGTTTATTATTCGTCCTGACCCTGTTCCTTTGGTGTACCAGTCAAATGTAAGTATTTGTTCCCTTCGCTCTATTTCCATAACTAGGTAGGAAATTTTGTTGTTCGTTTCTGTTTGTATTGTAAATTGTATCCTTTTTGTTGTTTGTTGAATGTTTCTAATATGATTTGTGCTTCGTTCTTTTTATACCCTGAGCCCATAAAATGGGTAAAACTGGTATAATGGTTTAGTGCAAAAGTATGTAACAGGCAGAAGGAAGCATCTCCGACCCCATAAAGTATATATATTCTTGATAAACAGCCGAGTCGATATAGCCATGTCCGTCTGTCTGTCTGTCTGTATGAACGCGTCGATCTCAGAGACTACAAGGGCTAGAGACTTCAGATTTTGAATTTAAGTTTTCCTATACCAGAAGCAGAAAAAGTTTGTTTCAAATTACCGATAACTATTCTGGTTTCTCATATACACATGGAATCGATTGCAAAAAATTCTCGAATTTGGAAAATGTAAAAATGGGGGTTGAAATAATGGGTAACGATAGAACTTTTCTAAAAATTTAATCGAAATCGGTTGAGAAACACCAGAGATATCGAAGATTGAAGTTTAGTCACTGAAGCATACAGACAATGACTGTACGCGTTAAGTATGGGGTTCGGGGTATCTCCTAGTCGGGAAATCTAGACTAGAGCCTTCTTTCTTGTTCTTTTTGGTTAAGTTTTCTTGAGTGTTTGTAGCTGTTTAGTCTCGATGCTAAGTTCCCTCTGATCGAATCTCTTAGTTTTTCGTTTTCAATTGTTTTTATTCCTTGTTCTAGGTCTGCAATAACGTGTATTGGTGATATGTTCGGTCCGTTTGTCGGTTGGCAATATTTGGGTCCCAATGATAAATGCCAACTGCTTTCATTTGGTATAAAAACATCAGTCATGTTGATTATCCAGTCATCGTTTAGTCTTATGTTTAGTTGTTGTGCTATTTCGTTTTTTGCGTTGTGTAGTTTTCGTTCAATTGTCTGTTCTGTGTTAGTGCGTATCAGCCAGTTTTTGATCTTTTTGTAGTTCTTCAATATTATTATTGGCCGTAGATGTACTAAGACAAACAGTACATTCAAGTGGCCCAACGATACTAAGCACCGTCTTAACCGACCGAGGGGTACACCGCATAGCGTACGGTTACGAAGATCGCGAAAACGTAGACAAATGACATATTACTAACTTTTTAAGAGAACCAATAGAAGTGGCACCGTTAATTAAGTAGGAAAATTATGAATAGCATAGTTAGAGTGACAAGCTTGAAGAGCAATGGGTACAAAATTCCTTGTCGTTCTGATCGGAACAGCAAAACTAATTTGGCTAATAAATTCCGAGGAATCAATTTCACCATTTATTAGCTTGTGTAAAAAGACCACACTAAGCATTGTTCTGCGATCAGCAAGAGAAGGAAAACTTATTAGTAAAAGTCTACTGTGGTAGGAAGGTAGGTTAATGTTAGTATCCCAGTTAAATCTCCTAAGGGCAAAGAGCAAAAATTGTTTTTGTACTGATTCTATTCTATCCTGGTGAATCCTGTATTTGGGATACCAGATACAAGATCAATATTCAAGAATATCACGTACCAGAGACGTATAAGGTGTTTTGGTTATGTAGGAATCGTCAAATTCTTTCATCCAGCGCTTAATGAACCCCAAGGTACTAGAGGCTCGATTTGTAACTGAAGAGATATGCTTGTGAAATTTAAGTTTTGGATCAAAAAGGATACCTAAATCATCAACCCATTCAATGCGATCGAGTGGGCTACCATCAAGAAAATATATATGCATTTGAAAAAGGCAGGCGTCTATAAAAAGACATGACTTTACATTTATTGCAATTAAGATTTAGTAAGTTACCACGATACTAATTTTGAAAATTATCTAAATCAGTTTTTAATTTTTGAGCAGACAACAGAGCAGTACCCGACCATCATAATTTTACATCGTCAGCATACATCAGCTCTCGAGAGTGGTCAATAACAGATGTAAGGTCATTGATGAAAAGTGTAAATAATAAAGGTCCAAGGTGACTTCCGTGCGGAACACCGGAAGTGACATGAACCACCTTAGAGACAGCAACATTAAAATTGACTCTCTGTGCTCTATGAATTAAATATTCCCTTATCCACCGAATAAAATTGCTTGGAAAGCCTAGAAGTTTAAGTTTATGAAGTAAAAGGTAGTCATTAACCGAGTCAAATGCCTTGCTGAAATCAGTGTAAATAACATCCGTTTGCATTTTATTTTGAAAAGCATTAACAACTAGTGAACTAAATTCTAACAGTTTAGTGGTAGTAGATTTTTGTTTTACGAATCCATGCTGGCACGGTGAAATTAAAGATCTGCAAAAATGTTGTAATTGAGAAGTTATCAATTTCTCATATTTTGTATAGCAGAATATTTGGATACCCCTATAATTTTGAACATTAGACTTTTCTAATTTTCTATGGAGCGGAATAATAAATGATTCTTTCCAGATATTAGGAAATGAACATTTCTCAATAGAAAAACTCAACAATTTATGCAACGGCTTTAAGAGACCATCAGCACAGTACTTAAGCACACAGCTTGGTACGCCGTCAAGTCCCGGGAAAAATACAGGCTTAATACATTGTAGATCACGTAGTAATGAACACTCCGTGATTCTTGGTCCAAAAATGCAATTAGAGCCATTAACCTGATGCGGGTAAGGCAGATCAACCTGATTATCAAATGAACTGTATGTTGTTTGAAAAAATTCAGCAAATAAATCGGCAATGGCCTGATCCGAGTGGGCCGACTTGTTTTCAAAAGATAAATTAGATGGAAGTGTTGATGACTTTCGCTTCGCATTAACGAAGTCAAAGAACCTCTTAGGATCTTGCTGAAACTGTAGTCTGCACCGACTAAGGTAATTTTTATAGCGTGAGTTATTCATGACTGAAAAACTGGAACGCGCAATCAAGTATGAGGAGTAATGACAGAAGAGCCAGATTTTCGATTTTTAAGGGCTGTCAACTCTCGTGTAAACCACGCTGGTTTGTTTTTCCTACTTGGCCTACCAAAAGGGACACACATGTCAAATAAATTGTCTAAGGTGCTATAAAAAATACTGATTGCCTAATCCAAGTCATCAGAACCATAGAGGAACGACCAGTCAGCCAGTGCTAAGAGCCGGGTGTAATGTTGGGCCTTTGTGTTTCAGATCGGAGCGACAGTTGTTATCGCTCCGATTGCTTTATTCTCGATGATCTTACAACGTGGACTTAAACATATCGTAAGCTAACAAGAAGGCTGTACGCTGCTTTGGGTGGCAGCGCAGCCGTTTGTATATAAGCGTATATAAAACATATAAAACAAATATATACATATGAACGACGGATACGTCGCTGCGGGCAGAGTGTGTTATGCACATATATACTTAAGCGGTCAATGCATGGGACACATGCTGACGCTGCCTAATTCTTGTAGGATCATATTTCGGTGCGCTTGAAGAGTACTTGAAATGTACTTGAAAGCGTATGTCCGAATATGTTTATGCAACGACAAAGTGTCGTTGCCTTTTTGTTTTATGTTTATACAGCAACAAAGTGTTACTGTTTAGGGTACATTTAATACAGTGCACCATCGATATATGTGCATACTACATCTCCCTCCTTTTGAAAAATAAAGTATCTAAGTGAAGTTATTTTACTTAATTTTATTTTATAGAAAATAATGTTATATATATATATATATATATATATAAAAATATATATAAAATTATATATATATAAAATTATTTTCTATAAAATAAAATTAAGTAAAATAACTAAAAAAAATAAAATATATATATATATAATTATACAATGTATGCAAAAAAATATATATATATATATATATATATATATATATATATATATATATATATATATATATATATATAATTAAGTAAAATAACTTCACTAAGATATATTTTTGCATACATTGTATAATTATATATATATATATTATTTTTTTTTTTGTTGTAATTAAAAATTTTTAACCTATCCTTATGAACTGTTTGATATTTACTCTTATTTCGGGAAATAACTATGTTATCATTATCTTCTATTTTTTCTGTGTATTTAAAATCTAGCTTATGGCCTACTTTTTTTTAGTAAAACTTTATCTCCTATTGATAAAATTATGTTCCTAGTTTTTAAATCATATATTTCCTTATTTTTCTATATCTATATCTATATTTACTCTCTTTAGCGTAATCATCTATGTTATATACATAGGTTCTTTATTACTTATGCTGTTAAAGTACTATACTTTGGTAGATTATTAGTCTTACCAAATACTAAACCATCGCTCACACAAGAGCGAATAATTCTCAGCGGCAGCGGCACGAATAAACCGCGTGATATTTTTCGCGCCAAAATCGCAAGTGTGATCACACTGGAGCGAATTTATTCGCGGTTTTTTCTTCCAGCTCCAATCCAAATTCGTCCCATATCTTATCTTTTTATACTTTGATACCGAAGGTCTCATAGTATATTGGTTTTGTGCAATGTCCGTCATGGTGTCTGTCCGTCCGTCTGTCCGTCAGTATGAATGCAACTTTTTTCGACACCCGTAAAGCTAGAGACTTGAAACTTTGCAATTATGTTTATCTATAGACGGTACAGATAAAGTGTTAAGATTGGGTTGCCACGCCTACTAGGAGGCTGGGAAATCGATAAATTCGATAACTGAAAACCGATAAAACCAAATATTTCTCACATTCTTACAGCTAGAGTTACCAAATGCACGCAGATAGCTAGTTATGTCCCTGAAAAAACTGCATCAAAATTTTGGATGCGACGCCCACTCCTTCCGCCCCCATCATCCCTGCTCCTTGAAATTGGAAACGCCTATAGCTTTCACATTTTTTGGGCTAGAGCCACCAAATTTTGTGTCATTATAGATATTGACGTTCCCCAAAAAAGTGCATCAAAATTTTGGATGTCAGGCCCCCTGATTCCGCCCCCATCCCCCCTTCACCATGAAATTGGAAACGCCTATAGTTTTCACATTTTTTGGGCTAGAGACACCAAATTTTGTGTCAAGATAGGTACTGAAGTTCCCCATCAAAACTTGAATGCCATGCCCCCTGATTCCGCCCCCATCCCCCCTTCTCCAGGAAATTGGAAACGCCTATAGTTTTCACATTTTTTGGGCTAGAGCCACCAAATTTTGTGTGAAGATAGATATTGACGTTCCCCATCAAAACTTGGATGCCACGCCCCCTGATTCCGCCCACATCCCCCCTTCTCCAAGAAATTGGAAACGCCTATAGTTTTCACATTTTTTTTTTACGTAGTGACATCTATAAAAGATCTGCATCAAAAATTTGGATGCCACGCCCACCTCTGCCGCCCACCATTTAAAATCGGAAATTTCGATATATCTTACAGTTTTTAAGCTAGAGCCCGTAAATTCGGTAGAAAGATAGAAGGCAACATATACCAAAGATCTGCATCAAAATTTTCGATGCCACGCCCACCCAAGCCACCCGCCTTATAAAATTGGAATCGGCTATATCTTTAACAGTTTTTGAACTAGAGCCACCAAACTTGGTAGGAAGATAGATAGTGACAGTTTAAAATATTTGATTCAAAAATTTGGATGCCATGCCCACCTTCTCCGCCCAGCTTTTACATTTTGAAGTTAAGTTATCTTCCACAGCTTTTGAGCAAAAGTCACCAAATTTGGTAACATGATAGCTGGCGATGTTTAACACATGGCCCACTCCCTTCGCCCCTGCATTCCCCCTTATCAACCGTCCATTTACTGGTATCAAAGTATACCGCAGTCGGTTGCGTCCGACAGCAACGTTTTTACTTGTTTTCTTATGTTTTTATAGTCCTTGTCCGCTAAATCGTACAATATTTTAATTTTTTTTCACTAATTCAATAAGCAGCTCCACTTTTGCCAATGTTTAACATTAGTGCACATATGTATGACAGCAAATATTGTGGGAAGCCATGAAGTAAGACATTGCGCATAAACAGCTGTTCGAAACGTCACATGTGATGAATTTTTTATAAATATTTTTTTAATAAAAGTGTATGATAATCAGTTAAAAACTGCTTCTCTTATTATATTATTATTATTAAATTGTATTTAAAGCCAAAATATAGTAATTTAACATGTAAACAAGGCAAAAATTCAACGTCATCAGCGGATAACATGAGCAAGTTTCTGCGCAATCTGAGTTTTATCGTTCTTTGAGCGGAAAAAAACGCTGCAGATTCGCTGTCAAAACGAATTCGCCCCGCTTTGGTGTGCGTGCGTTCATAAGACGCAATGTAATTATATATTCGTGCCGCTGCCGCTGCGGATTATTCGCTCTGGTGTGCGCGATGCTTAACTCATATGGACAATAATTGTGTGCCATAGAGGGGGTTGTATTGAGGCAATAAACAAAATATTGGAGCCATACGTCCCAATCTGTTTTATTTACTGATATATAGGATCGTATGTACTCGTTTAATGTTCTGTGGCTTCTTTCAATTGTTCCAACAGTTTGATGATGATGTGCAGTTGATGTTATATTCTTTATTTTAAAATATTTTCACAGATCATTTATAATTGAATTTTTATATTCCGTTCCCATGTCCGAAATGAACGTCTTCATTGGACCGTACTTGAGAATAAATGATTCAAATATTGCTGTTGCAACTGTTGCTGCGCTTTTATTTGCGACAGGTATAGCAACTAAATATTTGGCCAAGTCACATATGAGCGTTACTGCATATTCATTGCCTTTTTCTGACTTTGGTAGTGGACCAATTGTATCCACTATCACTCTGTCAAAAGCCTTCATCGGGGTTTCAGTAATTGTTAAACGGGTCTTAGTATTTGTCGTTATTTTAGCTTTTTGGCATTTTTGACATTTCTGGATGTACTCTGTTATATCACGAGTCATACCTTTCCAGTAATAATGTCTTTTGACCTTGGCCAAGGTTTTTTCAATGCCTGTATGACCTCCTTGTACTGGATCGTCATGTAGTGTAGACAATACAGCTTCTTTCTCTTTAATATTTGTTAATGTGGTCACCGGGTTGAGTAGCGCTACTCTCAATGTGTTTAATATTTTATTGCCCATAATTTTGAAATTATCTATTGAAACTGTTTCAAAGATATTTTCCCACGGTGCCATTTTCAATTGGCTGATTTTTAATATACCGGATTCTTTTTCGAGCCTTGGAAATAGTTGTCCTAAGTCAATATTTCCATTATTAGTATACAAATCTCCAATACCAATTCTTGCTATAATTTTCTTACCCCATGTATAAAGAAACATAGCATATCTTTTATTTGCAAGGTCACTACTTTACGTACTTCATCATTATTAATGACTTCATATACGTTGGGCTGAGAAGCTGTTTCGGTAGGTTGCTTTGGCATCTCTTCTTTATTGTTTTCTGCGCAGAAATTTTGTCTACCTTGATACCTGGTAGTGACTTTCAGGATTTTATTTTGTATTTCTTTTAGTTCAGATATTGTTATCCGTGACAATGCATCGGCTACAAAATTATCTTTGCCTCTTAGGTACTCTACTGTAAAATTATATTCCTCTAATTCAAGTCTCATACGCGTTAATTTAGAACTGGGGTTTGTCATTGAAAACAAAAATGTTAGGGGTCTATGGTCAGTTTTTACTATGAAATGAGTTCCGTAGATATAGGGTCTAAATTTGGTAATTGCCCAATAAATAGCTGTTAACTCTTGTTCCGTCGTACACTTGTTACTTTCTCCTTTGGTAAATGATCTCGATGCGTAAGCTACTGGAAGTTGAATTCCATTGTGGGCTGCTAGCACTGCACCACAGGCTTGCTTACTAGCATCTGTTATTATACAAAATTCTTTTGTAAAATCTGGATATTGTAACAGAGTAGGCTTTATTAATTGAGCTTTAAGATATTCAAATGCATTTTGACATTCATCAGTCCATTCAAGATTAATCGGCGAAATTTTTGATGAATCGTCTGTAGTAATTACAAAATGCTATAAAGCGTCTAGCGCTGTCAGAGTCATGTGGAACTGGATAATTTAATATGACATCAAATTTTTTGTCATCTGGTAAGATTCCCTTATCTGTGCATTTGTGTCCTAAAAATGTGACTTCATGCATGAAAAATGAACATTTTTCAGGATGTAGCTTCAAATTGTGTTTCCCACACATGTCAAAAACACTAATTAAATAGTTAAGCATGTGTTTTTCGGAACAACCGATTACTATTAAATCATCCATGTAAAGGAATGCTTGTGATGGTGCAAGTCCAGAGAATGCGATAGTCATTATTCTTTGGAATGAATTTGGGGCTATCCTTAAACCAAATGGCAATCGCGTGAAGCGATAAGAGCCATTGCTCGTTGAAAAGGATGTTATATCTCTAAAGTTTTCGTCTAGCTCAATCTGGTGGAATCCTGACATTAAGTCAAGGCAAGAGAAATTTGTTGCTCTTCCTAGTTGATCTAAGATTTCATCGATCCTAGAAAGTGGAAACTTATCGGATAGTAATTTTTTATTAATTTGACGATAGTCAATTACTAAACGCCATTTTTTCTTTTCATTGTCTATGGATTTCTTTGGTACTAGTAACAGTGGACTGTTGTATTCTGAGACTGAGGGTTCAACTATTTTATCTTTAATAAGTTTATCGACTTGAGCTTGAATTTCGTCTTTTTGACTATGAGGATTTCTATAATTTTTTATATATACAGGTTCATTATCTTTTAATCTTAGTTTCTGCTTATAAAAATTATTGGTTGTTATTGATTCGGTATCGAGTCCGAATATGTCTATGTAATTATAACAAAGTTCCTTTAATAATATAAAATAGTTTTGGAAAATTTTTAGTTAGCTTTGACATAACATTGTTCGCTCTAGTTTCATTATTTATTTCGGATATATCATAATTTGCTAATGGTTCATAATTCAACTTATTTATAATAACCATTTGATCGGTACCAGTTGTATTAAGTAAACGGACGAATGCATTTGCAGTTGTTACGACTGTGTTTGCTGCATATATACCGGGTTGGATTTCCTGGTTTGGAATTAAAATGCTATCTTCATTTGAAGTTAACTCAATTTTTCGGACAACTTCGGATCTTGCTGGTAACACTATTGTATTGTTACCAGATCTGTAATTTATGGGAACATATATAGGATAGTTTAGATTGTCTGGTCTTATTATGAGAAGATCTTTTGAAGGTGTGAAATCGAGTTGACAATTATATATTTTAATAAAATCTATTCCTAAAATTCCATCACACGGTATAGAAAAGGTTGAATCGACAATATGGAAGTTGTGTGGAATTATATATTTAGTTGTTTGAATTTCTAAGGACGTCATTCCTTTAGATTGAATTAATCCTTGATTGATTCCTTGAATATTTATTTTGTTGTCTATGTTTATATAATTAAAAGTGTCTAAATTGTCTTTTAGCAGAGATATGTCTGCACTAGTATCTATCAAAAATATTAATTTCTTTCCTGTAGCTACGTTTGTGAATGTTGCGAATATATTTACACTAAGATTAATCGAATGAACCTTTTTGCTGTCTATTGCTGTGTACCTAAGGGCTGTTGTGAGTTTCCCGAAGCATTCTGGGCAGTTCTCACATTATTGTTATAACCATTATTATTGTTGTGGCCTCTGTTTGAGTTACCACGGCCTCTAGAGTTTCCTCTATATTTGCCTCTATTTCTGTTGTTGCAATAATTATTATAATCATTGTTATATCTGTTACCATTGTTTTGGTAATTTCCACGGTAGTTTCCGCGGTTATACCCTCGGTTAGGTTTAAACCTTTGTTGCTGCGCTGCATATAGGACGGTATTTGGGTGTGCTACTGCGTCAGTGCAACTATCGACGAACACTGTTGTAATTTCACTCATTGAATTGAAATTTCGTGCTTTCATTACAGTCCTAACTTCGTCAATTGTGCTGTTCGTTATGATTGACTTTATAGCAACTTGTAGGCTTAGTTCTTCGGCATATTCTTGCGATACACCGTTAATCATATGAGCTGATTGCAACGCCCTTGTCAACTGTTCAACTTCTTGAATATATTGACTTGCAGTTTTTTGTTTTTGCTGCAGATTAAACAATTTAGCGGATAATGCTTTGGCTGATTCGCCTTTAATACCGCCTTTTAGTTTGTCTATTATGGACACTATTGTTTGTTCGGTGTTGATTAAGTTTCGAACGTGGCCTTTGAGTTTAGTCTTTATTAGACTGATTGCTGTAGTTTCATGTGTTCCTTTTAGTGAATCCACTAAAATAAAAGCATCAATGAAACTCTGTAGGTTCTCGGACTTTCCACTAAACTCAGGTATGAGTGAAGAGGCTAGCTTAAGAAATTCTACTTGTGTCATGGCCATATTTAAAGTTTTTATTTCAGTAATAGACTCTGATTCAGACTCAGATAGTTCTGGTAGTGTGATTACCGCTTGTATTGTAAGATCACCTAGGTCTTCTTCTTTGATATCTGTATGTGAACCGCTTGCGATTTCAGATTCGCTTACTGTCTCTTAATCTGTGTTTGTTTCTTCCTCGACTAATATTGGAGTATTCAAAATCGAAGGTATAGTTATGTCTAGAAAATATTTTGATTTAATGCTATTTAGGTTTGTTTTTAATCTATGCAAAAATCTTGATACATACGAATAATGCTCCTTATTTAACCTTTCTCTATTGTCGTGTATCAGGGATCGAGCTTGGTTAAAACATAAAACTAGTATTGTTGCGTGTTTATTTCTAGTATCGTTTGAAATATTCCTATTTTGTGCTAGACACTTGTATGATTTATCAAAATTTTCTTTTATTTTAATTAATGTGGCATTAATATTTTGCCATTCCATTTCATTTTAAAATAAATTATAAAATGTGCAAAAACATATATACTTGTTCAATCAAATAATTTGTTTCTGTAATTTTTAATCAATCGTGTTATTGTTTACAATAATTTTGTTTTAAATTTTGTCTATGGTTTTGCGTATGGTTTTCAGGCCATACTCTAATCGGGCAACTGTTATATTGCCCAATTTTACAAAGTTTTTCTTAATATATTATGCATCGCCCTTGGTGCATCGCCCTTGGTAGCGATGTTGGCTCTCTTTTTCCTGGTCTGGCTTGGAACGCCAGACGGGACCGGTGCTGGCTGCACAGGTGTATTCAGTTGTCGGCTCTCTTTTTCCTGGTCTGGCTTGGAACGCCAGACGGGACCGGTGCACAGTGTACGATTTTACTAATCTAGGGGGACTTAATTAAAAAAAAAATGTTTTTTAAGGTCAATGAGCTTTGAGAAGTCAATTTAGAAATGTTCAAATGTTACGAATACAAGCGCAAAACAAAACGAAACATTTTTCAAAGGAAAATAACGGTGCTTGAACCGGTGCATTTGAAATGCATGCAAAATTGCATCGGTCAACGACCGTCAGTTGACAAAGTTTAGTCTATTCAGTTGGATCATTTTGTCACTGCGAGCAGTCGAGTGTTATTTTTCTTATCATTTTTGGAGCTTAATTGATTTTTTGCGGTATAAAGGATCTTAATAAGTGACCTGTAACATTTTTATTATTTTTTTGAAATAAGCCACAAAAAGTAAGTAAATTTTTCACAATATTCTATTTTTGATGGAAAAAAACTAACTGTGTTCAATCGTGTTCAAATCAACCAAAACATACATCATTTGCAGAAAATCATTCTGAATCAGGATCAAAAATAAAATTTTGCCCATATTTTGCCCAAAGGAGTTAAATTTAGCAATGACTGAAATAACACGCGCACAGTTTTTCGAGGTTTGGGCAAGCAACGTAAGAACCGTTAAGCTAAACACACTTGTAGATCACACAATTTTATTCCATGGGAAAGAAATTATTTCTTCCTGCATTCTTTCCATTGGCAATTTCTCCGAGGATGCACAGGAAGCGAGAAATAATGATGTTAGAAGTTACCGTGAACATTTTACAAGGAAAACTTCACGCATGAACACGAACACAGACCTACTGCATAGGTTACTAATATCATCGGATCCATTTATTGCAAATTTGCGAACTCCTCCAAAAACAAAATGTGGACCCTTATTTAAAGATGTCATCCCATTTCTTGAATATGATCAATCTGGCGATGAAAATTCTGATTCAAGTTCAGATTCTGAATAAGTTAGAAAAATTTATTTGCTAAGTTTTTTCATCAATTTTAAGTTGTATTTTCTTTTTTAAAAAAATCGTGAAAAATATGAAAACCACTTTTTCTTTAAATTATTTAATTATCTTTCAAACAAAAAAAAAATAAATGTTTTCAGCCAATATTTTTGAAGTTACAAGCAAAAGCGTGAACATATACCAAAAGTAATAAATTTTTGAAAAAAATATTTTTTTCATTAATAATTTCAAAAAAATTTTTTAAATTGGCAAAAATTAAAACAAACAAGTAAAAACGTTGCAGTCGGACGCAACCGACTGCGGAATACTTTGATACCAGTAAAAGAACGGTTGATAAGGGGGAATGCAGGGGCGAAGGGAGTGGGCCATGTGGTAAACATCGCCAGCTATCATGTTACCAAATTTGGTGACTTTAGCTCAAAAACTGTGGAAGATAACTTAACTCCCAAATTTAAAAGGTGGGCTGCTGAGATAGGCGTGGCATCTAAATTTTTGAATCAAATGTTTTAAACTGTCACTATCTATCTGCCTACCAAGTTTGGTGGCTCTAGCTCAAAAACTGTTAAAGATATAGCCGATTCCGATTTTATAAGGCGGGTGGCTTAGGTGGGCGTGGCATTCAAAATTTTGATGCAGATCTTTGGTAGATGCTGCCTTCTATCTTTCTACCCAATTTACGGGCTCTAGCTTAAAAACTATAAGAGATATCGAAATTTCCGATTTTAAATAGTGGGCGGCAGAGGTGGGCGTGGCATCCTAATTTTTGATGCAGACCTTTTGTAGATGTCACCATATATCTTCCTACCAAATTTGGTGACTCTAGCTCGAAAAATGTGAAAACTATAGGCGTTTCCATTTTCAAGTAGAAGGGGGGATGGGGGCGGAATCAGGGGCGTGGCATCAAAAATTTTGATGCATTTTTCGGGAACGTCAATATCTATCTTCACACAAAATTTGGTGGCTCTAGCCCAAAAAATGTGAAAACTATAGGCGTTTCCAATTTATTAGTGAAGGGGGGATGTGGGCGGAATCAGGGGGCGTGGCATCCAAGTTTTGATGGGGAACGCCAGTACCTATCTTGACACAAAATTTTGTGGCTCTAGCCCAAAAAATGTGAAAACTATAGGCGTTTCCAATTTCATGGAGAAGGGGGGATGGGGGCGGAATCAGGGGGCGTGGCATACAAAATTTTGATGCAGTTATTTCAGGGACATGACTAGCTATCTGCGTGCAAAATTTGGTAACTCTAGCTGTAAGAATGTGAGAAATATTTGGTTTTATCGGTTTTCAGTTATCGAATTTATCGATTTCCCAGCCTCCTAGTAGGCGTGGCAACCCAATCTTAACACTTTATCTGTACCGTCTATAGATAAACATAATTGCAAAGTTTCAAGTCTCTGGCTTTACGGGTGTCGAAAAAAGTTGCAGTCATACTGACGGACAGACGGACAGACGGACGGACAGACACCATGACGGACATTGCACAAAACCAATATACTATGATACTTTCAGTATCAAAGTATAAAAAGCATCGTGTGTAAGCGGTCTATGTTTAGAACTTTGACATCAGCGAAATCAGCTGTGTGGTTGCAGTCTTTTTGTTCTTTGCGTCTCCTTTATGTTCTGTTCGTGTAGCGAGCGATCTTTTTGTTGTTCCAATGTAAACTCTTTTGCACTTCTCTCCCACTTTATTTCGTAGATTACATTGTTCTGCTTGTCTCTGTCAATTTTGTCTTTCGTGTTCGTAAAATTTCGTGTTGCTTTGTGGGCTTTGTAAGCATATGTGATGTGCTCTGTGATGTCTTTTTTCTTGGGTTATTGTTGATGATTGTAATATATGACTATTTGTGTTATCAATTTTAGCTGTGACGTCATTAATTTATTATTCTTTCAGATGTACCGGATAGCTGTTTTTAATTAGCATCGTTTTAAGTTTTACACAGTTTTTATACTTTGATACCGAAGGTCTCATAGTATATTGGTTTTGTGCAATGTCCGTCATGGTGTCCGTCTGTCCGTCCGTCCGTATGAACGCAACTTTTTTCGACACCCGTAAAGCTAGAGACTTGAAACTTTGCAATTATGTGTATCTATAGACGGTACAGATAAAGTGTCAAGATTGGGTTGGCACGCCTACTAGGAGGCTGGGAAATCGATAAATTCGATAACTGAAAACCGATAAAGCCAAATATTTCTCACATTCTTACAGCTAGAGTTACCAAATTTTGCACGCAGATAGCTAGTCATGTCCCTGGGCTAGAGCCACCAAATTTTGTGTCAAGATAGATATTGACGTTACCCAAAAAAATGCATCAAAATTTTGGATGCCACGCCCCCTGATTCCGCCCCCATCCCCCCTTATCTATGAAATTGGAAACGCCTATAGTTTTCACATTTTTTGGGCTAGAGCCACCAAATTTTGTGTCAAGATAGGTACTGACGTTCCCCATCAAAACTTGGATGCCACGCCCCCTGATTCCGCCCCCATCCCCCCTTCACTAATAAATTGGAAACGCCTATAGTTTTCACATTTTTTGGGCTAGAGCCACCAAATATTGTGTGAAGATAGATATTGACGTTCCCCAAAAAATGCATCAAAATTTTGGATGCCACGCCCCCTGATTCCGCCCCCATCCCCCCCTTCTCCATGAAATTGGAAACGCCTATAGTTTTCACATTTTTTGGGCTAGAGCCACCAAATTTTGTGTCAAGATAGATATTGACGTTCCCCCAAAAAATGCATCAAAATTTTGGATGCCACGCCCCTGATTCCGCCCCCATCCCCCCTTCACCATGAAATTGGAAACGCCTATAGTTTTCACATTTTTGGGCTAGAGCCACCAAATTTTGTGTCAAGATAGGTTATGACGTTCCCCATCAAAACTTGGATGCCACGCCCCCTGATTCCGCCCCCATCCCCCTTCACTCATAAATTGGAAACGCCTATAGTTTTCACATTTTTTGGGCTAGAGACACCAAATTTTGTGTGAAGATAGATATTGACGTTCCCCAAAAAATGCATCAAAATTTTTGATGCCACGCCCCCTGATTCCGCCCCCATCCCCCCTTCTACTTGGAAATAGAAACGCCTATAGTTTTCACATTTTTCGAGCTAGAGTCACCAAATCTGGTAGGAAGATATATGGTGACATCTACAAAAGGTCTGCATCAAAAATTAGGATGCCACGCCCACCTCTGCCGCCCACTATTTAAAATCGGAAATTTCGATATCTCTTATAGTTTTTAAGCTAGAGCCCGTAAATTGGGTAGAAAGATAGAAGGCAGCATCTACCAAAGATCTGCATCAAAATTTTGAATGCCACGCCCACCTAAGCCACCCGCCTTATAAAATCGGAATCGGCTATATCTTTAACAGTTTTTGAGCTAGAGCCACCAAACTTGGTAGGCAGATAGATAGTGACAGTTAAAAACATTTGATTCAAAAACTTAGATGCCACGCCTATCTCAGCCGCCCACCTTTTAAATTTGGGAGTTAAGTTATCTTCCACAGTTTTTGAGCTAAAGTCACCAAATTTGGTAACATGATTGCTGGCGATGTTTACCACATGGCCCACTCCCTTCGCCCCTGCATTCCCCCTTATCAACCGTTCTTTTACTGGTATCAAAGTATTCCGCAGTCGGTTGCGTCCGACTGCAACGTTTTTACTTGTTTATGTCGCTTTTTGTGCTGAAAAAATGAAAAAATCTGGTTTTTTCGTATTTTACGCCCCTTAAGCTGCCACGCCCACTATAAATTTTAGTCCAAAAATTTCTTTGGGGATATTCACACATTTACTGCAAATTTCAAGTCAATAGCTTTAAAATTACGACTGCTATTGAATTAAGTCCCCCTAGATTGGCAAAATCGTACACTGTGCGGTGCTGGCTGCACAAGTGTATTCGCAATAGGGGGAGCCCAATGGTCCCTCGCAGTCGTTTGGGCAAGACTTCCTCAGCTTCGATATTTCTTTAATTGGTGGTGGAGTTTGTATTACTTTGTTTTTAGAGATATTATGTATAGCAGAGTAGGTGGATGTGTTTGTGGCTGGTGGGGAATTTTTGAGGACAATTAGTTGGTTTTTCATAAACTCAATTTCGGCATGCAGTTTTACCGAATATTTCCAGCTTATACTGTCACCGCTGTTCAACTGTTTTAACAGTTCAGCCTTTCTGGCATTTAACCGCTTTACCACGCTACTTCTTTTACACATTCCACTCTACTTACTGCGTTGATATATTGTCGTATGGGGATCCTTATTCATCTGGAGTTATCCCTCGATGTCCTGGTCCGCTGTTTTGACTAAGTTCGATCGAGTTCTAAGATCAGTCGAGCTCCTCCTTAATCGTCTATTTGTCCATCGATTTTCACGGTCGCCATGTAATGTTGGGCCTTTGTGTTTCAGGCCGGAGCGACTGTTGTTATCGTTCCGATTGCTTTATTCTCGATGATCTTACAACGTGGACTTAAACATATCGTAAGCTAACAAGAAGGCTGTACGCTGCTTTGGGTGGCAGCGCAGCCGTTTGTATATAAGCGTATATAAAACATATAAATCGAATATATACATTTGAACGACGGATACGTCGCTGCGGGGATAGTGTGTTATGCACATATATACTTAAGCGGTCAATGCATGGGACACATGCTGACGCTGCCTAATTCTTGTAGGATCATATTTCGGTGCGCTTGAAGAGTACTTGAAATGTACTTGAAAGCGTATGTCCGAATATGTTTATGCAACGACAAAGTGTCGTTGCCTTTTTGTGTTATGTTTATACAGCAACAAAGTGTTACTGTTTAGGGTACATTTAATACAGTGCACCATCGATATATGTGCATACTACACGGGTAAGTTTCTCAAAATCGGTTTTCCGATATTGACGTACTCGTCTGAATGGCTCTCTACACTGGCGTAAGGCACAGGCAGGCAAAGTGATCAACACCTCCTACGTTGGGTGGTATGAGTCTTCAGGAGTTGATATAGGAAGGGATCTTGAAACAGATAGAGAGGATGGATCCAAAACAAACACAAAATCAAGCATTCTACTAAGAGAATTCGGAATACCATTGATTTGACTCAATGACATACCAAACAAACCAATCAGAAAATCATTCTGCACCATGGGGGTCAAGACGCTTGAGTCCGGACTTGAACTCCAGGTGGCCTCAGCAATATTAAAATCACCAAGAACCACAAGAATATCACGATCAGAAAGCATAGAAGAAATGGAAAGTATTGCTGACAAATGTTCCACGTAAACAGAGTTGTCAGATAAAGGAGGTATATAGGAACAAGAAATGTAAATATCAACACCACTAATATTTAACTTTACAGGAACAAACTCTGTATACATTGAACCACCTAAAACTACTGTCTCAGAGGGAAAGTCCACATCAACAGCAATAATCACCCCGCCACCTCGGCGCAGAGTACGATGCTTTCTATAGATGCAGAATCTGTTTGATAATATTTCAGAATTTCTTGTCTTAACCATGTTTCGGTGAAGTAAACGAAATTAATGGGAAATGAATGACTATTAAGATACAAAATACTTAGTTTACTACAAAGTCCTCTGACATTCTGATAACGCTGCAAGAGGGAGGTAATTAACTGTGTTAGTTATTTGGTACTATGCAAAGTGGATGCAACAGGCGGAGCACTACTGATCCTAATATTATTATTATTATTATGTGGAGTATGTCAGCTCCTTCACTATGATGTGTGGCGGCCAAAACTTTTCAGAACAGATTGTTGAGAAAGTTCCGGCGGAACACTCAGCTATATACGCGCTTACATCTTCCACAGAATTATCAGAAGCGAGCCTGGAAACAAAAACAAATTTACTCTGAGGTACAACCCTAATGGGCTCAAGAGTTGCACCTAACGTAGGATCAGTAGGCTGACTATCTGTTGATCCACAGGGATCTACGGGTATAACGTTAGTTTTAGGCAACACCGGGTTTATTGCCGTTGAATTAAATACCATTAACGGGCTGGCAGCCGGTGTAGGGGTACTAGCACTAGCCACAAGGAGAGGCATAGATGTTATTGAAGGGCTGGCAGCAGGGGTAGAGGCAGTAGCCGGCAGAAGAGTCTTGGGGGGCAACACCAGCGGGACTGTATGCGGACAAGAGCCCGAATTCTTTTTACGCTTCGGAAAGTCATTCAAAGTTTTAGCAGTATTAATGTGGTCTTCCAACTCTTTAATACTGCCACGAAGCGTATCGAAATTATTTCGGACAGCTTTGAAATAGTTGAAGGTCTGCCTCATGAACTTAGACTGTTCCTTCTCTATCTCATTGCAGGTATGGCAATACCACTAAAGACCAGAATCAGCTGCTAAACTGTCCCTGATTTTGGCATTGAAACTGGCACATTTCATGTGAATCATGTTATCACACGCCCTACATAAAATAAAATCTTGGGTGGATCCACCAACAATTTTCTATTTTTACTGCAGCAGACAAACATGTTAAAAGAAAAATGTAAAAAAAATGAGAAATGTTTAATGGTGTGCAAAATAATACGCTTGAGCAAAGAAAGTAGGGTACAAGTGCAATGAACGCAGTATAGCTGACACAAGATGGAGAGCGCCTACGTTGAAGAACGTCAGAGCGTAGGCTAATAAAACCGCGAGTGCGTGGTATAAGAGCGTGAGAGGACTGTTGCGGGAGAGCAAGAGCGCGTAAATAGATATTTTATGTTTGTAGACAAAAACACAGAACAAGCGAAAGCAAAATATATGCATGTATGTATGTACGTGTTTTTAGGCACTGCAGCGTCAGTCTGACTGCAAATCAAATAATCAATTTTATAAACCAAAATCACTATATGCACACGTATATACATACATACAAAGTACAATCACAATCGCTGTTACAATTGTTAAACACAATAATACCAAATAAAACACAGTTTAAACACTCACAAAGTTAAAAATTTTATTAGCACGCAGAAACACAACCGTCACCAACGAAATACAATGTTAATGTAATGTTCTTAACACACACTTCACTAAGAACCAAAGCAAATCAAATTAATGTTTTCATAAATTGCACAGCCACATATAAAACAAGTGTGGGAGCTATTTTCGAACACTTTAAAAGCCTACATTTTTTATACCAAAATCATATCAAATGTCGTGTATTTGTATAGTAGCTATATAATAATGTGGTCAATCTGCCGAATTTTCTCACATGACCTAACTGCAACTATAAGAATACCTTGCCCAAAGTCTTAGCTCGATAGCTCTAAAATTGTAGGATTAGCTGACAAACCAAGAGACGGACGGGCTGATAGATGGACATGGCTACATCAACTCAGCTCGCGACGTATATAGCTTTTGGGGTCGTAGACGCTTCCTTCTCTGCGTTAGACAATTCATCACAAACTTAACCAAATCCGTGGCCTGTTTGTTTTTCCATCAGGTCCGATTTTTGAGATAACCACTGTCCATCGGAGTTTTATACATATATTATATTTATATTTTAAAGTTTCGATTTAAAAATGTAATAAAACAAAAACGGTTTGAGATTCTGCCAAATTTATTTTTTCCTTATAGAAATGGAATATTATTGCATTCAAATATCTGCCGCGGCTGGCCTCACTGTAGCCCATTCGGTCGGACCAATTTTCGAGCACTTTTTTGAGTTGTTGGAGCCGTATCTCGTCACTGGCTTCACGAATGTTGGCCTTCCAATGGTCAATTGTCTCTGGATGGTGGGCATAACACTTATCTTTCACGGCGCTCCACAGGAAATAGTCCAACGGTGTCAAGTCGCAGCTTCTTGGCGGCCAACTGACATCACCATTTCGGTTGATTTAACGGCCATCGAACGTTTCGCGCAATAAGTCGATTGTGGCTTATAAAATCTAGTTTCAAAAGAGGTCCTGAAAAAATTACTGTCTTGGTAGCGAATGGTCTACCACCAGATATTTTCATGCATTTATTAAACCCAAGACTGGTAAAGTTATTTTACATACACTAACAGTTACATTCGTCGAATCGACAAAGTCATATTAAAGTTCCAAATGTTGAAAGAAAACTTAAGCATACAAATATAGTACAATAATATATCATACCAAAAAAAAAAAAAAAAACGTAAAGGTTCTGTATTCTTGAAGCTTTACTACATATTTGTGAGCGAATCGCTGTTAGGTCAATTTTTTTTTTACAAAATCAGTAAAGGTAGATACAGCTTCGAAAAAGTAAAAGAAAAGGTAAAGAACTTGGCGTGACACACAATTTTTATACAGTTCTTTGGCGGATGTCACTAGATATATTGAAACCAATTTTTGTAACTCTAGCCCAAAAAACTGTGGAAGATATAAAGTTTTCCAGGTTATGAAAGCAGACGGCATGGTTTGGCGTGGCGTTGAAATTTAAAATGCAGTTCTTTAGGCGATGGCACCAGCTATCTTTCGACCAAATTTGGTGACTCTACCTTAAAAACTGTCAAAGGTATAGGCGATTCCGATTTTACAATATGGAGGGGAGACTAGGGGCGGAAAGAGTGGGCATGGCATCCAACATTTAGACTCAGTTTTTTTTGGGGAACGTCATTACCCATCTTGACACCAAACTTGGCTATAGCCAACGAACTATAGGCGCTTCCGATTTCAAAGAGCAGGGCGGCTGGGAGCAGAAGGACTTGGCGTGGTGCCAAAAATTTTGATTCAGTTTTTTAAAGGACAAATTTGGTAGCTGGAGGTATTTAAGAAATATATGGTTTTATCGTTTTACCGAAAAAAGTTGCGCTCTCAAAAATTGCGGGCATTGCACAAAATTAGTATACTCTCAACCTTTCGTATCAGTATAAGCATTATGACCCATCTGTTAAACCGCAAAAATGTTATCCCAAATCTTCAACTTAAAAACGAGAAACATAAAAAAATTTTTATTTTTTTAACAATAGTCACTGAAGTTTCATTACACAAGTAAGAAGGATCTAGTAGAGATTTCCCGACTAGGAGATATCCCGAACCCTATACTTAACGCGTACGGTCATTGTCTGTATGCATCAGTGACCTAAACTTTAATTTTCGATGTCTCTGGTGTTTCTCAATCGATTTCAAGTTTCTAAAACGTGTTTTAGATTTTCGATCTTTGATATTTTTATGTTATCGATCTCATGTGTACATCGGAAACGGAAATAGTTATCAAAAATTGGAATCAGACTTCTTCTGCCTAGGACCTAGATGAGCTTATGTTCAAAATCTGAAGTCTCTAGCTCTTATAGGCTCTGAGATCGACGCGTTCATACATACAGACGGACGGACGGACAGACGGAAAGACGGACATGGCTATATCGACTCGGCTGTTGATGCTGATCAAGAGTATATATACTTTATAGGGTCGGAGATGCTTTCTTCTGCCTGTAACATACTTTTGCACAAAACCATTATACCCCTTTTACCCATTTCATGGGTTCGGGGTATAAGAAAAACTGCCTTTGTCAACCCCATTTTCACTGTTTTTTTAAGCCAATCTATCAAAATCTGAATCATCACAAGCAGCCAACAACATTTTGATGAAATCGTCATATAATCCAGACTTTTAAATCAAAAAATTAAAATTAAAAATTAACGTAACATATTCTTTTAAAGTTACTTCGCAAAAAGTTACTTACGCTGAGCTGACGGCGCCAGGCTTCTGCAGAGATTCAGAGCAACGCACACATTACCTGCATTGTAAA
This sequence comes from Scaptomyza hsui, assembly GCA_018152825.1. NCBI lineage: Eukaryota > Metazoa > Arthropoda > Insecta > Diptera > Drosophilidae > Scaptomyza > Scaptomyza hsui. The sequence goes on from JAECXO010000089.1 coordinate 1,782,468, forward strand.
CAAGTAAAAACGTTGCAGTCCGACGCAACCGACTGCGGAATACTTTGATACCAGTAAATGAACGGATGGTAAGGAGTCTACCTGCAAAGGAGTGGGACGGGTGGTAATCATCGCCAGCTATCATGTTACCAAATTGTACGACTTTAACTCGAAAACTGTGGAAGATGACTTAACTTCCAAATTTAAAATGTGGGCGGCATAGGTGGGCGTGGCATCCAAATTTTTGTTCAAATCTTTTTAATTCTCACCATTTATATTCCTACCAAGTTTAAAAGCTCTAGCTCAAAAACTCTTAGAGATATTGCCGATTCCAATTTTATAAGGTGGGTGGCTTGGGTGGGCGTGGCATCTAAAATTTTGATGCAGATCTTTGGTAGATGTTGCCAGCTATCCTTCTACCGAATTAAGGGGCTCTAGCTTAAAAACTGTAAGTGATATGGAAATTTCCGATTTTAACCCTTTCGGGACTACAGGGACAATACGTCCCAGCAATTTTCAAACTTCTGTATTTTGATTAATTTTAAAGCTACCAATAACGTAAAATATCCCAAATGCACAGTTTCACTCTGAACTTCTTGGAGACAAGACGTGTTACTTCTGCGTTTACCGAGGTGCCGAAAGAGCAACCGAAAAACTCTTATCAGCTAACAAGCGAAAAACAAACAAGTCCACATAACAAAATACGAAAAATACAAAAACAACCAACAGCAAAAACACAGTTAGGAGTGCAGGGCATTAGCCCTTAAACAAAAACAATGGACAAACCGCCTGACTTACACAGACTTACAACAACATCAACTTACGGCAAATATGTAAACACAGACAACCCAAAATACATTGTGATAAATAGAAAAGACAACGAAACATTCGAAAAAGTATCACCCTTTCTTATTAAAAAAAACAATAGACTACACATGCGGAGGTGAAGTGGAATCTTGCAAAAAAACTCGCGCCGGTTTCTTATTGGTAAAAACGAAAAACAACAAGGTAAGTAGGGTAAGTACAGGCAAATAAACTACTTAAACTGAAAAACATGGCAAATATGGAAGTGACAGCATCCGAACACAAATCCCTCAACCTATCTAAAGGAGTAATTTACAGCAACGAATTACGCAACATCGACGAAACAGAAATATTAAACGAATTAAAATCACAAAATATAACCGAAGTGCGAATAATACTAAAAAAAACAAGAACAAACCCTGGTAGAAACCGGACTCATAACCATCACATTCACCTCGCACACCGTTCCAGAGTCAATAAGAATTTGCTACGAAAGAGTAAGAGTTCGCCCTTACATCCCAATGCCCCTAAGATGCAAAAAATTCCTTCGCTTTGGCCACCCAACACCGATCTGCAAAAGCCCTGAAGAAATATGCAAAAACTGCTCCGGAAAAACACACACAGAAGAAAACGAGACCTGTACCTACGAAAAAAGTTGCATAAATTGCATAAGCAACCCAGAAGTCGACTTCAAGCACAGCCCACTAGATCGAAAATGCCCAACATTTCTCAAACAACAGGAGCTTGTCACTATTAAAAAAAACAGAGAAAGTCAATCACAAAACAGCGTTAACCATATACCACACCCGACACACTCAACAACTAAGAAAAAGCTATGCCACAACACTATCAAACCCAACACCAAAACAAAACAGTAACACAGCAACAACAAACGAAACTACAACTACACCAATTGAAACAACGGAAACACAATCCCGCGCTCCAACGACTAACAACAAAACACACCACGATCTGCCAAAATACTCACCAACCGCATCAGCCCACACACACAACAACACAACACCACCAAAAAGCACACCCGCAAACCGCCACCTTGAAGATATGGATCTAGACGACCCTGTCAACACAAAAGATCTAACATGCGAACGATCCCAAGACTTAAAACTACGAATTTTCCCCAAAGAAAAAAACAACACCCTAGCAACTAATCTTAAGCCCCCAAAACACAACATACAAAAATCAAAATCCTTAAATAAGAATAAGAACAAAAACAACAGCGAAAGCGACAGCATTTAAAATTAACACGAACCAGAAGTGGTCGGCGTCCACCCGCACACGACATTGGCGAAGACAAACGTCTCAAAAATGTCGTGTGCGGATGGACGCCGATCATCCCCCAACGCTTGGAGCCCCAATAGGCAGCCTATTGGTGGCTACCACACGCTGTAGTTATAACAAACACTTATGCAAACTTTCTACAAAAAAACAAAAACAAAAACAACCACCTAAATGAACATTAGAATTGTACGGATATCTCAACAACTACAGCGAACTCCAAGTACTAATAACTAAACACACACCACACATCATATCCCTACAAGAAACCCACACAATAAACATCCTACACACACCCATACCTACCAACTACCAACTGTTTACAAAAAACACCGCTCCCTCCTATGGAGGCGTAGCAATACTAGTCCATAAATCCCTACAAACACAAGAAATAACCCTTAGCAATGATTTTGACGCAATTTGCGTAGAATGCACTTCCAAACAAAAATTTAGACTGATATCAGCATACATTCCACCAAATCAAAGATTTTCTCTCTACAACATCCAAGCCGTACTAGAAACGTCACACATACCTACGCTGGTCACTGGCGACTTCAACAGCTGGCACAGAAACTGGGGCTCAAACACAAACAACTCTAGAGGGAAACTAATAGAAAAATTCATTGCCCAATCAAACTACATTCTCCTAAACGACGGATCACCAACGCATCTCAGCACCCACAATACACTAACGAACATCGACATAACCTTTAGCAGCCCTATACTAAAAATTGACAGCACATGGCAAACAAAAGACGATCTCTATGGCAGCGACCACTTCCCGATTTTAATATCCCTCTTCGCTTCTACGACAACAAACACACAACAGCCAAACCTAACTTTATCACCGACAAAGCAAACTGGGAACAATTCTCAAAATTAACAGAAGAACTCTCCGTACAGATACCAACAAGCACAAATATAAACAAAGAAGCAGCTACAATACACAAAATAATCATTTCCAGCGCGCACAGAACAATCCCCCAAACACACCCTATGATCCGCCCCCACAACGTCCCCTGGTGGAATAAAGAGCTACAAATACTAAGAGACGAAAAAAAAAAGAAGATGGCACAGATTAAAAAGAGAAATAACAACAGAAAACATCATACAATTCAAAAAAGCTAACGCACTTTTTAGACTCACCCTGAAAAAATCCAAAAAAAATTGTACTAAACAATTTACCGAGCAAATAGCCCCCGACACCCCACCCAAAAGAATTTGGAGCAGCATACGAAGATTCTGCGGGCTTAGCCCCCAAAAACACATCCACTGCATCCTCAACCCCAACACAAATACACACTCCACCCATAAACAAGAAATTGCAGAACTTTTTTGCAAATATTTTTCAGAAGCAGCATCCGACCATAACTTCACCACCAAATTCACCAACTCAAAACGCACAGCACTCAACAACATACACAACACTTACACCCCCAAAAAAAGAGCCCTAGAAATAGAAAAGCCAATAACCCCCATCGAATTTACAGCAGCACTAAACACATTAAAAGGCAACACACCTGGACTGGACAGAATTAATAACACAATGATAAAAAATCTTGACAAAAAAACAATAAACAGAATTATAGACCTTGAGAACGCCATACTCACCAACTACATTCCCCAAGCCTACAAGAACAGTATAATAATCCCAATACCGAAACCCAACTCTGACAAAACCTCACTAAACTCCTACCGACCCATATCCCTCAATTCATGCCTATCAAAAATCCTAGACAAAATAATAGCAAAGCGACTGTGGTGGCTTGTTTCCAATGATAAACTCATCCATAACAGTCAAACTGGTTTTAAGAAGGGGAAATCTGCTATAGACAGTCTACTCCTAGTAGATCATCTACTAGCTAGAAGCATCTCCAGAAAAAACCACACATCAATAATATCCCTTGACTTTGCGAGAGCCTTCGACAGAATAGGAATCCACACAATCCTCGACCAACTTACTGAATGGAAAACTGGACCAAAAATACTCAACCACGTAAAAAACTTCATGACCAACCGAAAAACGACAGTACGCATCAACACAGCCTTCTCCTCTTTCCACCCCATCCCTAACGGCATCCCCCAGGGATCACCGCTCTCGGTAGTCTTATTTGTAATAGCTTACAACAAACTCACCGAAATCCTCACCCAACACCCAAACATCAACCTAAGTGCATACGCGGACGACTTCAACCTCATACTAAAACTAAAAAACAGAAAAAACATAAATATAAACCTAGTCCCCATCCTCAACACAATAACAAACTGGGGCGACTACTACTCATAACTGCAACTGCACCCTAACCACAGGACAAATACAAATTAAAAATGAGACATCAATAAAAATACTTGGCCTACACTTCAACAACAAATACAGGTGGAAATCCCACACAGAACAACTTATACACAATCTCAAACAAGCAGCAAACATAATTAAATGCCTCTCAAGCCCAAAATTCAGCTGCAATACATCTACACTTTTAGACATAACCAAATCAATTATGGTCGCAAAGCAGACTACGGGCTCCCCATATACGGCAACTGCCCAAAATCAACCCTACGCCCCATCAAATCCGCAATTAACACAGTCTTTAGAATCGCTCTCGGAGCATTTAAGACAACCCCCATCCAAAACATCCTCCACGAAGCACGAGCTGCAACACTAGAGGACAGAAGAGAATTCCTAACGGCCAACCTAACCAAATCCCTGATCACAGCAAAAAACTCACCTATCAATAGAATACTAAAAACATACCGACCACCAAAACGACTCAAACACAGCTCTACAATAGACCACATAATAAAATTCTGTAAAATCCACAATTTACCCTTCCAGCCTATAGCCACACGCCCCCAAACCACACCCCCCTGGCACACAAACAAATTAAACATTGACACAACACTAAGAAAATTAAGCAAACAGAACACACCTCCAGAAATATACCGGGCAGAATTCAACTTAAAGAAAACTGAAGACGCCAACAAATACACATACATATACACAGACGGATCCCAAAACCCACTCAATCTCCACTCTCTCCATCATATACGAAGCAACACACATAAAATCGAGCCTTCTGCCCCACTACTCGTCGGTCTTTTCTGCCGAAATCATAGCAATCGCAGAAACCCTAAATATTTTCAAAAATAAAAGGGGCAAATATTGCATATGCTCGGACTCTTTATCCACCGTAGACGCAATAACGAACACAAACTATAGCGAATATTACAGCTCACTTATACGCAACATCCTACAACAAACATTCCCAAAATTTAAATTACTATGGGTACCCGGACACGTAGGAATAACGGGAAACGAACAGGCAGACACCGCGGCAAAAAACGCAGCCAAGGAACCTTTGACAACAAAAGAAAACTACAACATTAAAGACATACTAAAATACACCAAAAAGACATACCAATCAAAAATAGAAAACAACCTTAAAGAAACCAAAACCTGGTACCAAAACATAAATCACAACAAATACAACAGCTACCACCTCTTCAAAAAAAAATCAACTTTCCCTAACACGCGAAGACCAAATCAACATAACGAGACTCAGACTCGGACACACAAAAATCACCCACAAATCCTACATTGACCACACCCCCAGGACATGCCCACACTGCAACCAACACATCTCAATAGAACACATACTTGCCACCTGCAACTCCTTCAGAACACATAGAGAAGCAATCTTCCAAAACACCAACCCACTAGAATGCCTCACAATCCCCACATCCACAAACACTTCAAAGATCCTACAATACCTAAAAAACACAAAGCTTTACTTTAAACACACAGTATTTAAACACACAAACAAAATCCTAGCTATAGAAATCTGTATATATGTAAATATGTAAATATTCTTAGCCTAGACTAGCACGAGCTGAAGGCCTACGTTGCCATAGCCTTAAGAAAAAAAAAAACACGCTAGCATATAACTTTTAATTATAAACCAGTTCTAAATAAATAAATAAATAAAAATCCCAAATGCAGCTCTTAATGTCAATTTCACCATGTAAACAAAAATATAACGGTAAAGATCGGCACTGTATACGCAAATTGACAATGAATTTCACAGCCTCGGTAAAATTTCGTCAGTTTGATCGCAATTTTGTATTGTAGAGCACTTGTAGGGATAAAAGTGCACACTGTTTGCAGTTTTTTAGTGAGAAATATAGTAAATCTATTCAAACGATTAATTTGGCAGCGTTAAGATCTGATAAATTGTAAGTTTTACGTGATTTTATAAAAATGGGACATATAATCCCAACAAGTTTTTTGGGTGGGATATATAATCCCAATCAACATTTCAGATGTCGAAAAGAGCATTAAGTTATGAGGAAGTCGAGCGAGTTTTGCTAGAAGACTTGGACTCAGGTGACGATTGGGATAATATGTCCAACTGATAATATGCATTGGGATTATATGTCCCACTGAAAATACGTATTGGGATTATATGTCCAAGGATAAAAGGACGATTTCAGGATTTTTAAGTATGCAGAACAACATTTTTTTTGTCCCCTTTCAGAATATGGAAAAAGTTTTAAGACAACTATCTTGGATTTCAAAATAAAACTCCGTCCCGAAGGGGTTAAATGGTGGGCGGCAGAGGTGGGCGTGGCATCCTAATTTTTGATGCAGATCTTTTGTAGATGTCACCATATATCTTCCTACCAAATTTGGTGACTCTAGTTCAAAAAATGTAGAAGATCCACGCATAACCGTTTCAACAACGGCGGGGGGTGGGGGCGGAAGGTGTGGGCGTGGCATCCAAAATTGTTATGCAGTTTGTTGGAAAACTTCACTACCTATCTTGACACAAAGTTTGATGTCTCTAACTCAAAAAATGTGAAAACTATAGGCGTTTCAAATTTCGTGGAGAAGGGGGGATGGGGGCGGAATCAAGGGCGTGGCATCCAAAATTTTGATGCATTTTTTGGGGAACGTCAATATCTATCTTGACACAAAATTTGGTGGCTCTAGCCCAAAAAATGTGAAAACTATAGGCGTTTCCAATTTCAAGGAGCAGGCAGGATGGGGGCGGAAGGAGTGGGCGTGGCATCCAAAATTTTGATGCAGTTTTTTCAGGGACATGACTAGCTATCTTCGTGGTAATTCTAGCTGTAAGAATGTGAGAAGCATATGGTTTTATCGGTTTTCAGTAATCGAGTTTATCGATTTCCCAGCCTTCTAGTGGGCGTGGCAACCCAATCTTGAAACTTTATTTGTCGCGCCTATAGACAAACATAATTGCAAAGTTTCAAGTCTCTAGCTTTACGGGTGTCGAAAAAAGTTGAGTTCATATGGACAGACGGACAGGCGGACAGACAGACACCATGACGGACATTTGCACAAAACCAATATACTATGAGATCTTCGGTATCAAAGTATAAAAACAACAGAACTGAACAATAAATAAGCAAGAGAAAACGTTGCAGTCGGGCGCAACCGGCTGCGAAATACTCCGAATAGTGAATTTCTGATTTTAAAATGTGGGTGACAATGGTGGGCGTGACATCCAAATGTTTTATGCAAATCTTTGGGATCTGTCACAATATATCTTCCTACCAAATTTGGTGATTCTAGCTCAAGAACTGTAAAGGTATAGCCTATTTCGATTTCACAGGGTGGGCGGCATGGTTGGGCGCGGTATCAAAATTTTTAGATGCAAATCTTTTGGATCTGTCATTATCTATCTTTCTATCAAGTTTGGTGGCTCTAGCTTAAAAACAGCATAGCCGATTCTGATTTTGTAAGGCGGGCGGCAGAGAGGGGCGTGAAATCCAAATTTTTGATGCAGATCTCTGATGGATGTCACCATCTTACTACCAAATTTGGTGACTTTAGCTCAAAAAATGTGGAATATACAGGCTTTCAAGTATTTAAAAAGGCGGCACCTGCGGGGCGGCAGGTGTAGGCGTGGCATGAAAATTTTTGATGCAGTATTTTTGAGAACGCCATTAACTATCTTTAAACAAATTTGGTGGCTCTAATCCAAAAACTGTGATAGCTATATTGGTTTCCAATTTCAAGGAGCAGAGAGGCTCATGGCGGAAGGAGTGAGCGTGGTATCCGAAATTTGTATGCAGTTTTTTGAGGGACGTGACTAGCTATTTGCATTTTGTGCAATTTGGGGCACGTCTACGGTTATGCCGGCGCCAGGGTCTGATGATTGATTCTTGTAGAGCTCGACAAAATAAGACGAAAATATTAAAATCATTAAATTACTTATCGATAACACGCCTGGCTATCCTGATACAGTTACTAAAATATCAAAAAATAAAATTTGTTTTGGTGAAGTTTTTTTTTTTATTATTGGGATGAGGATCATGCACTGCGACCACTAGGATCTATTGTGCCCTCTTACTGTTTTGTGAGTTACAGCTCCTCGAACAGTCCAATCGAACGCAGGAACGCGACGATGTGGCATGGTCGGAGAGCCCTCATCTCCTCTGTAGACAGAAAGGGGGTCCCCAGAAGAGAGAGCCTCATTCGACTGATGGCGGGACACTCCTCAAGCAGGTGCTCTGGAGTCTCATCCCCCTCCAGGCACAGTCTGCAAAGACTGTCTTCCCCTAACTTGAGATTATGCAGATGCTTGCGCAGTCTGCAGTGCCCGGTCAAGAAACCCGTGACTATCCGAAGAGATCCTTTGCTCAGCTTCAGACAGTAATCAGTTCTCTTCTTGTTGTAACTACCTAGCAGTCGCTTGCTCTGTCTAGCCCCCTGTGAGGACCGCCAAGCGTCCACGCAGGCATTGAGCAGATCGATGCGACTGCTCTGACTAATAATCCCTGGTCCTAGCCCACAGAAAGGCTCAGGGCCGTGGAAAAGAGTGCTAGCTCCTCTCCTGGCCATAGTATCGGCTACCTCATTGCCGGGAATACCCGCATGTCCTGGTACCCAATAGATGGTGACTGTGTTGTTACTGCCCAACCTGTTGAGTGCTTCTATACATTGCCAAACCATCTTGGAGACGATCTTGTAAGCACTGAGTGCTTTGATCGCTGCCTGGCTGTCAGAGAAAATGGCTTTGTCTCTATGAACGTATAACCTCTCGATGTTTAGGGAGGCACATCTTTCAATCGCATGCACTTCCGCTTGGAATATGCTGGCGAATTTACCAAGGGGTTCATGATATTTGAGCCGGGGTCCGCAGACTCCAGCTCCAGCCCCCTCCTCTGTTAGTGATCCGTCCGTATACCATCTAATAGCATGTGGTTTCACATTATAGGTGGTCGACAGACTAGTCCACTCTGCTTTAGAAGTCCTAGCAGTACGTCCAGTGCTGAGGACGGGCACGTACGCATTGCACTCGAGATGCACGTGCAGGTAAGTCTCTGGAGTTTGCACAGTTGCCGTTTAGTCACATCAAGGTCTACACGTCTCGCCCAGACCACAGCGCCGTAGCTGACTATGGGCCTCACCATTGCTGTGTACATCCACAGAAGGATTTTTGGGGATACCCCCCAATTTTTCCCTGCTAGAGATCTGCAACTCATTAGGGCCAGTGTGGCCTTACGTACCGCATGCTCGACATGCTGTTTCCATAGTAGCCTCTTGTCCAAGATTATCCCCAGATACTTTATCTCCGTAGAGATTGGGATTGACGTACCCCCAATAGATATGGATCTAATGGATTTTAGCTTGTACCGATTGGTGAAAGCGACAATTGTGGTTTTTGCTGGATTCAAATTCAGCCCCACGTCCCTGCACCAGTCCAAGCAAAGTCTAATACCCAGTGTAATCCTTTCACATAGCGTGTTCTCGAAGTTACCTTTACAGACAATGGTAATGTCATCGGCGTAGCCTTGGCATTCAAATCCATTATCTGTAAGTTTAACTAGTTGCTCGTCCACCACGAGACTCCAGAGGAGAGGTGATAGGACACCCCCCTGTGGACATCCTCTGGTGGTTTGGGCTCTGACCGTCAACTTATTGACCGTGACTTCTGCTATTCTAGTGTCAAGGAGTTTGCCTAGCCAGAAATTAAGTCCTGACTCAACCCCTTTACCCCGAAGCGCCCTAACTACAACATCATGTGCTGTGTTATCGAACGCACCCTCTATGGCACAAAGAGCAACCTCGTTGACCTTCACTGAGCACTGGAGGCTGTTTACTAGGTCTAGGAGAGCCGATTCTGTCGACTTTCCTTCTCTGTAGGCATGCTGATGATCATGCAAGGGACTGGACACTATGTACGAGGTCCTAATGTGATTGTCAACTATCTTTTCGAGGGTTTTTAGCAGGAAGGATGTCAAGCTGATCGGCCTGAAGGATTTGGGGTGAAAGGGGTCCTTTTTCCCCACCTTCGGGACAAAAATCACCCTGGCCGTCCTCCATGCCCTAGTTATGTAGCCCATAGCTAGGCTTCCCCGGCAAATACGAATGAGAAACACCATTAGCTGTTCCATCCCCTTCTGAAGATGGACGGGAAGGATTCCGTCCGTACCTGGGGCCTTGTAGGGACTGAGCGTTCCAATGGCCCATCTAATCTTTTTCTCTGTTACTATGGCTGCAGCCAGGCTCCATTCCAGTCTCCTGTTGGGGACCGTTTCGTAACAGCTGTCAGTGTTGGTGATGGTTCTACAAAGTGGAAAGTGAGTTTGCAGGAGAAGTTCTGCCTTCTCCACCTCATTTCGAGATCGCCTTAAAGACTCTCACAGCTGGTGTGGCCTGTTCTAGGTTGGAGCAAAATTTCCGGAAATGAGCGCGCTTGCTGAACCGGATTTCCTTGTTATATTCTGTTAGTTTCTTGGTGTACAAGTCCCATCTGTCACTATTCTTTTTGGCTGTATTAAACAGCTTCCTGACTTCTGCTCGAAGCAGCCCTAGCTTTTTATTCCACAAAGGATTATCCCTGTTGGACTCTAAGAATTTGGCTGGACAACTTGCATGATAGGCATTCAAAATCGTCTGGCCAACTTCTACTGAGAGTTGCTCTAGCTCTTCATGGGAAGAGACCCTCCTACTATGGTTCAGTCTGCTCAGATTTAAACCCAGGCAGGACTGGTAGAGCGGCCAATCGGTCCGCCGGGGATTCCTGATGACTTTACTAAACCTGAAATTGCTACTAATGTCGAAGACGATGATCCTGTGATCCGACATTGATGGTTCTGTTGAGACCCTCCAATTGTTAACCAGCTCAGAGGCCCCCCCGATGCCGAAAGTAATGTCAAGTACTTCGGCCCTATTTTTGGTGATAAAGGTGGGTTCAGCCCCCACATTGAACACCGTAAGGTCACTAGCTACAAGATAGTCAAGTAAGCACTCACCTCTACTGTTGTTGTCAGTGCTGCCCCACGCTATATTGTGAGCGTTTGCGTCGCATCCCAGCAGCAAAGGGAGTCTGTTGCTGCTGCAATGTGCCACCAGATCTTGAATCTCTGTTGGGGGGGCTTCCGCAGTATTTCCCGGGAAGTAGGCTGACGCCACCACCATACTCCCGAGCTCACCAGTGATTAGCACCGCTACAAGATCCCTGCTGAGAAATTTGGAGAGACAAATAAAGTTAGTGTTCTTTCGCACCAAGATGTACGCTCTTGGCGATGTCTCCCTCATATCTGCAACTAGTTGCGAACTTACATGGTTTAGGCCGCAGATCCTGCCTCTGACGACCCATGGCTCCTGGATGAGCACCAGCCCCAGGTCAGACCTGGAGATCAACCTGCTGATGACAGCCGAGGCTGCCCTCGCGTGATGCAGGTTGATCTGTGCCACGCTGGTAACCACCATCCTTATAGCTCTGGTTCCCCCTCCGAGAGCGTCAGATATGCCTCTGACAGCGTCCCGGTGGGTGTCTGCTCATCATCGGACGGCTGCTCATCGCTCAAGGGGTCTACCTCGCTGCGCACGTGTAGCCGCGACAGGTCCGAGTCCAACTCGGCTTCCCAGGCCGCGATGGCTTAGGCTTCTGCTGCCTAATCGATGGGGCAGGTGGGTGCTGCTTTAGCTGCAGCAGATGAAGTGCCAGGCACGTCATCTGCTTGCACCTTCGCAGCCGTCTCCGTCGCGGCTTGCTTTTTGTGCAGCCGGCACCTCAATTGCCCGAACCAGAAGCTCACCATCATTCCCCTGTTCTTGAGGAGTGAGAGAGCTTCGTCCTCCATGCCAAGTATCAGCACCTTGCCGCCCTTGGTATCTAAGCGCCTGAGCACGCGCCACATCTCGGTGAGAAGACCCTTGTTCTGCTCAATGAGCAGCCCAAGAGATCTCTCCACCGTCTCACCCGCCGTGCGTGGCAGGTAGAGCGTGACGATGTTCGTCTCCGGGATCTCCTCTTGCAGGCATGTGCGGAGTTCCACGCCCACTGCGACACTGATGCTGGGCACCTTCAGCTCCAGCCACTTCCTGGCATCCTCGTCCAGACAGTCCACTAGGACTAGACCGTCCCGGAATTGGATGCCATTAAAGTTGAGGCTGGCAGTCCAGCCCTTCCTCATCTCGTCGACAAGGGCTGTCTCCACCGCCGACAGATCCCCCTTGCTCAGCCGCTTCCTCGGGAAGTCACGAGCCAGTATAGCTAGGTTGGTGCCCTTGGCTACACTGGCGTACTTGGCCGCCTTCGGTCGTTTCGAGCCGCTTGAGGTACCTAGGCCCTCCGGAGCCGTGTTGCCTCCACTCTTCGTCCTCTTGAGGTCCTTGGGGAGTTCAGATGGCGACGTATGGTGGAGTTGTCGCTTCCTCCCCGCCACGGCCTGGCCGTCGGTTCGCTCAACTGGAGACGCGGTCGGGGCCCGATGCTTAGGTGCTCTTCTGCGCGCCTCTTCCGGCTTCAAGCCACGCTCGAGGTACCGGAGGTAGCACTTGCGACCGGCTCCGCTGAGGCCCTGCCTTAGCTGGTCGCCAGAGCCGCCAGGCTGGCCTGGTGCCGGTAGAGGCGGCTTCTGCTGCAGCCTCTACTGTGGTGCAGAAGGGCCTGTTGCGGCGTCTCCCCTGCTTGCTGTGATAGCCCGCAGGGCAGCCACCGGCGCAGGTGCTCGGCTTCGGGGACGAGCCCTTCGGCTGAGCAGTGCTCTTGGAGTGAGGGGCCTGGCCCCTGCGCGGCGTCAGCTTGCCGCCTTCGTCCAGAGCCGCCTCTTCCATCCGCTCTGCTGTCTGAGTTGCGGTTAAGCCCCGCGTGTTTTTCAAAAAATTGTTGGTGTCCATAGATTGATCCCACGAGTGTAGGGGAAAGTAGTACCGGCGTGTCATAGCCCCCACTAACACGCTGGGGCCAGGTATACTCACCGCGGCGGCCAGGTATCGGTGAGGCTCCGTTCAGATACAGTCGGTTACCCCTGACTGCAAACCAGCCAATGAGCACGGACCACGTAACACTCTGGCTTAGGGGGGTGAGGTGGCACCCTTGCCTCAGGACGTCACCATTGCCCTAAGTAAGATGTGGGGGATAGGAATTGGGTAGGAACACATGTAGGAGAAGGGTGTGTGTAAGACTATGTTTTGAAGACGGTCAGACAAGCGCCTTGTCGGTCCCACAAACGGTGTGGTACCCGCTGTTGTCCGGGACTGCTTATTCACGACAAGTCGCTATTCGCAGCTAACCTCTACTAGAGGCCTTGCGCTATCCGCAACCTGCGACCCGTCCGGTGGCCTCAGCTTGCCCACCTCAGAACCATCTCACTAGTTCATCGGTACCAGAAAAGTGAGAAGTTTAATAGATGTAGTTTTTGTTGGTGCTGTTGCTGGGTTATTCCGGCCAGTGATGTTTCATTCGTATTTAAAAAGGCATTTTTTAAATATTTTTTTTTCCTACGCGTTTCGACGACTTTTCCGCCTTCTTCAGGGAGTCTGATTTTTTTTTAAAGAATACTTACAGAGATTAAATTTTTTCACATAAATACATACATACGAGAAAACACTTAATAAATATTATATATGGTACATACAATTTTTGTTTCTATACTTTGATACCGAAGGTCTCATAGTTTGTGCAATGTCCGTCTGTCCGTATGAACGCATTTTTTATCGACACCCGAAAAGCTAGAGACTTTAAACTTTGCAATTATGTTTGTCTATAGACGGTACAGATAAAGTGTCAAGATTGTGTTGCCACGATTACTAGGAGGCTGGGAAATCGATAAATTCGATTACTGAAAACCAATAAAGCCATATATTTCCCACATTCCTGCAGCTAGAGCTACCAAATTTTGGATGCCACGATTCCTGATTCCGCCCCCAATCCCCCTTCTCCTTGAAATTGGAAAAGCCTATAGTTTTCACATTTTTTGAGCTAGAGCCACAAAATTTTGTGTCAAGATAGGAAATGATGTTCCCAAAAAAAAGCATAACAATTTTGGATGCCACGCCCACTCCTTCCACCCCCAGCCCCCGCTTCTCCTTGAAATTGTAAACGCATATAGATTCACAATTTTTGAGCTAGAGCCACCAAATTTTGTGTCAAGATAGGTAGTGAAGTTTTTCAACAAACTGCATCAAAACTTTGGATGCCACGCCTACCCAAGCCACCCGGAATCGGCTATATCTTTAACAGTTTTTGACCTAAAGCCACCAAGCTTGGTAGGAAGATAAATGGTGACAGTTAAAAACATTTGATTCCAAAATTTGGATGCCACACCCACCTCTTCCGCCCACCTTTAACATTTGGAAGTTCAGTTATCTTCCACAGTTTTTGAACTTAAGTCACCAAATTTGGAAACATGATACCTGGCGATGTTTACTACCCGGCCCACTCCTTTGCAAGCAGACTCCTTACCATCCATTCATTTACTGGTATCAAAGTATTCTGCAGTCGGTTGCGTCCGACTGCAACGTTTTCACTTGTTTTCACCTATTTCAGTACCGTCAATCCTCATCCTAATATTGCCTCTGTTTCCGTATCAATAAACATTTCAGTCACTGTAGTTAATTTGTCTTTTCCGCTGCAGCTTGGTTTGCTTCATAGACAAATAAACCTAACATAGATATGTAAAAAGCGCCGGTAACTTTAACAGAAAATGAAAAACGCTGAAAACCAGCTCGTTTGATGAAAAGTAACACTTAAGCTGCCTTCACACTGTCGGTTTTTCTGTAGCTTTTTTTAACCGACCAAAAATGTTGGCATTTACATTATTCGCATCGGTTAAATCCAAAATCCCATCACTTTTTATTGTTACACAATTTGGTCACACTTCTCTATTTAATTCAACACAAACATATATTAAAAACGTAAGCAACCTCAAAACGTAGACAGACGATGACATATTAGATGTTGTTTGTATTTTAACCGCGGTAGCTCATGCTAAAAATGCTGTTACTGCCCGAGAAGAAAAATAAACCACGCACTGTCTGGAGCAGATTTTGGCTCATGCCCCGCGACCAGGGGAAGGACATAGCCGCATTGGTAATAAAGGAGCTCCAATATGAGGATTTTGAAACTTTTCACAACTTCAATAGAATGTCCCCATCTACTTTTCACCATCTTTTGGGAAAACTGCGATGCAAAATTCAAAAGCAGGATACTGTAATGAGGCAAGCGATTCCAGTAGAAACGAGACTGCTTATGACGCTGCGTTTCTTGGCCACTGGTGATTCGTTTCGGAGTCTTTCATGTGCATTTCGGGTATCTGTCCTTGCAAAAACTTTAATTATTCAGGTAGGTGTTGAAGCTATTATAAGTTCACTTGATGGAGATTATATAAAGGTTTGTCAAAAACAAGTACCATGTTATATTACATATTTAATTTCAAGTACTTCTCAGTTGCCCAAGACGACAGAAGACTGGTTGCAAGTCTCAGACGAATTTAACGTTCAATGGAACTTCCCGCATTGTTTGGGTGCTCTAGGTAAAGACTTTAAAACATATATTATAATAATTATTTTAATGCAATATAAATTTTACAGATGGAAAACATATTGCATTTCGTGCAAGAAGTCTGACGGCTCCCTTTATTTTAATTATGAAGGCTTTAACAGCATTGTTTTGCTTGCACTTGTCGATGCCAACTACAACTCTTTGTATGTTGACATCGGTTGCAATGGAAGAGCAAACGACGCATCCGTGTTCAATGCCTCATCTCTTTGATCGGCTTTAGAACTAAATATACTCAACATTTCACCCGATGCAGAATTTGAAGAAAATGGCACAAAACTTCCATATGTAATTGTTACCGATGAAGCATTCAAGCTGCAAAGGTGGTTGATGAAACCTCATCGGCAAAGAACGTGCAATGAAAATAAAATTTTCAACTACCGCTTGGGCAGAGCACGCAGAGTTGTTGAAAATGCGTTTGGCATTTTCGAATACTGAATACCTGAGCGCCGAAAAAGTAGAAAAGCTTGTTTATGCGGCTTGCATTCTACAAAATTATCTGAAAGCCCAAGAGAGAGATTATGTAAATGGAATGGATAATGAGAACACGGATGAGGTATTGTTCACGCCAGGAGAGTGGCACTCAATGTAGCCCTTAAGGTCTTGCTCCAGCGGGCAATAGGAGCGCGGAAGAGCCCAGAATCGTCCGCGACGAGCTAACAAAATATTTTAACTCAACCGGCGCTGTTACCTGGCAGGCTGATGCAATCAAAAAGTTCAATTTTAAATAAAAAGAAAGTTCTTTTATTGAACTAAATTTGATTTTATTAATATCACATTCTTCAAGTATTGAGCCAAATATTAAATATTATTAATTATAATAATTAAATTAATTATAATTTTGTAAAGAACATCCAGTATTTGCATCTTGGCTTCCATCCGACTTTTTGTGTTTTCGATGCGAGCCATCTCCGCTTTAACAAGCTCGCCAAACAAGTCAACGTCGTGCTCGAACTGGCGCATGTTTCTTATAACACCCAGCACTTTTCACTTTAATATTGTCAATCATTGTTCGCATTGTTTCCAATACGGCATCAAATGACCCGTTGCGGCAGTGCTTGTTGTGGTACATAGTACTTTTTGGGTCGTAGAGATTGGGATGGCGCTCATATTCATCAATTAACAATTTAATTGACTTCGCGGTCCATATAATCTTCTAAAATATTGTATGAAAGGTTGAATGTAATACGTTGTATAACATTAAATATCAAACATGTTTATATTACTTACCTTTTTCGACATACTTTTTAGTTTGTTTACATTATTTTTTTGCCAACAATTACTAAAAAGCACCATAAACGCCTTTTTTACGTAAACATGTTAGTGGCACAAATTTAACCGACGCAAAAAAGAGCAGAAATAGAACCCGTTATATTTTTCTCATTTTGTTGTGCGTTCACACGAGAGCGCTGGCTTAAAAAAAAAAAAAAACCGATGAAAAACCGACCGTGTGAAGGCAGCTTTAACGAAAAAACTGCTTTCTTATCTACTGTTCAGGATTGTTTACGATCAGCTGGTGCTGGATAAACGGATAAGGCTGGATAGTAAACAAAAGTCGGCCATTTTTTTTTTTTGGCTTTTGTTTTGATTACAAATGGTGCGATGCGTAAGACATAATTAAACGTTGCCCTCCTTCA